>CM070640.1:20629720-21829720 GCA_036346255.1 Ampelocalamus luodianensis
ATGGTGTTTCTACCCATACGAGCGTGCTCTGGTTGATACACCATATTGGAAACAGCCTCGTGAGGACTTAGCTCAGCGCAAGATACCTTCTCGAAGTGCTTTGGCTTAAAGGCGGTCTGAGGTGGGTACAGTGGTACACCCTCGCAGGTTAAAACTATTCGAATAGCCTCGCCCTAGGTGATGGACACGCTTGGGTAAGCTTATCGAGAGTTAGACTACAACATTTAAATTAAAACTTGATGGGTGGTAATGGATCCGATTCGGTATATTGTTGTGGTGGCTATTGATAGTCACTTCTAGGTTGTTTATCTTTCGCTTGTTGTTATTATTATCCTCATCGTTATTTCAATCTTAAAATGAATTGCAAACTTGCCTTTAAACTGATTACCTTATTGCAATGAAAATTGGCTTTATGCAAATGAAACATATGACCTCCACCAAATAAGCTCGCATGTAGTCTATGAACAGTCCGTTAGTTCACACGCAAGTTTTACGGGTACAAAGACAATCTTGTACTCGTGCTTTGCTAATGTTTTGTTGCAGAGGAAGAAGGTGAGCTCTGGTGGGCCTCACTTCTCGTGAGTCGGGTATTGCCGTCCTGGGTGACGACTAGGCTTGGCGGTCCCACGATGCCTTGTGGGTTGAAGGCACACCGATTGGCTTTGTTTATAGCCATTTTATGGCACTTTTGCTTCCATTGCCTTTTTGTTGTTATTTGTGTATCTTGTGTACCGGCCATTGTCCAGTAATATCTTTACTATTTGTTTATCTTCCGCTTGGAAGTGTGGTGTTTGGACTCTATGTGTGGAATGGAGTTGATGTCTAATTTTGTACCTGGGGTGTATACTGCTTTCCGGGAAGTATACATATCGAGGATCGGGCTTTATTTGATTTGTGATGCTAGACCAGTGGTTGGTTAAGCATTACAACCAAATAAACCGGGGGTCCCTACACTACTCTTGTGGTCCTAGATGATGAAATTGCTTATTGTTTGATTGTTTTGTCGTGATGATTAGATATGGCAAGAGGTGGAGGCCGAGGTCGGGTCGGTGCGGGTAGGGAGCTCCGGCGAGGCCTGCATCGCCCGCCGCCGGTTCGGAATTCAGAGAGGAGAAGCTAGCCCCATGGAGTCGAGGAAGAGGTTGTCACGCTGACAGAGAACCAGCCCCGCCACCGCGCCGTTGTCGCCCCCAGTGGGCCCCGCAGCGGGCACTCGCGCGATGCCATGGGATTACATCAATGGAACGCTTTGAGGTCGGGACACCTTCGACGGTCGCACGCCGCTGACGCAGCCTAACTGGTCACGACACATGGAGAGGCACTTGAGCTCGGGATGACATCGAAATGAGGTCTCGCCCGTGGCCTTCCAATTGAAGGGGCAAAGTGGATATCCGTGGAAGGAGTTCTGGCGGCCGTGACAAGAGCCATGGACCAGCTATTCGGGAGTATTTTGTTGAGCACTTCAGAAGAGGTTTTATCCACTTCATATGTGGAGCGAATGGAAGTCCCTTGCGTAACTTCGCAGGAAGATGATGAAGGATGTAGTATGAAGTGTGTTTTAACAACCTGGTTCGCTTTGTTCCACCGTGGGCTACAAATGATGAGGAAAGCCAAGAGGTTTCGCCGGGGCTCTGCAAGAGTTCCGCAGGTATTGGGAGCATTGGAGTTATGGATTTCAGCCTGGTCGAGCAAGCCGGGGCATGGAACTAGAGATGCGCTTGGTGAGGAGCCGCAGTGAGGGAAGGCGCTGGTATCCGGGAGGGCGGTGTGGCGCGTAAGAGGGGTTTTGGCGTGGGGGTGGAACCTTCCAGGCCCACTTCCAAGAGGTTCAAAGGTCCGTAAATCATTCAAGACCAAGTTCACGTGGGCACGCCTTCTTCTACTCGCGAAGGCTCGCACTGCACCTAGGTTACGCCCGCCCCGGGCGAGGCATGAAGTGCTTCAAGCGCGGCAGTTGAGCATAGAGCTTCAGAGTGCACTGGTTCGGGTCTTGTCGCCATTGTGGCCGAGGGCCATAAGGCATTGGTTTGTCGGCTGAATCCCGCCAAGATCACTCGCGGGAACTCCGTGCGTCGCCGCGCGGCCAGCCTTCTTCTCGAGGGTCGGTTCAGATGTTAGCGGCTACTCCTACTCCTACTTGGGCACCGCCACTTACCTCCTCGCCGCTCGAGGAGCTCCACCGCCTGTGGTATTTTTGGCCCCTCCCGTGGGTCCCATTTCCAGAGTGGCGCCTTCAAGACTCCTCCAGCAGCCTCCCGCACCACCGCATTGTGGTGTTGGAGCCCCTACCGCCAAAGCAGCCAGCCTCTCACGCTATGCCGACGGCAGAGCTGGTGAGTCGCCCCGATGTGGTGACAGTGCACGCTCTGGTGGATTCAAAGAGAGGCACTTGTTCTATCTCGATTCGGGGCCACCTTTTCTTTTGTATCACTAGATTTTGTTAGTAAGGCGAGTTTGAGTCTGCACTCAGCTCGCCCGCCACGAAGTTAATTCTCCTGGGGAATTCTCTCTAGCTCTACGCTTGTCCTCGGTGTGTGATTTCGCTAGATGGAGAAGAGTTCATTGCTAACTGATGGTTATGAGGATGGAGCCGCTTGATGTCATCTTGGGGATGGGTGGTTGCATAATTACCGTGGTCATTATTTCTGCTTTTGAAGACCATAACCCCGCAAGCTCTGTCCGCGGTGAGATAGTATTCCAATGTAGCGCTCCATCTCACTCACTTTTTGTGATGGCTAGTCTTTTCCCTGGCCAGACTGCAAGAATGGGTTTCTTTGTCTCTAGTGGAGAAGCCGAGTTCATCCAGAGTGCCAGAAGAAATTTTGGTCGCTCGGAGTTCTGGATGTTTTTCAGCCAGAACTACCGGGGATGCCACCACCTCGCCCCGTAGAGTTCGCACTGATTTGGTACTGTGCGCTACCGACTGCCTCTATGACCCCTCACGGTTGGTCCGTCCGCTCGTGAGGAACTAAAGAAGCAAAGATTGGATGATTTAAAGCAAAGGATCTCATTCGTCCCAGCAGGTCTCCATGGGAGCCCCTGTTCTTTTACCAAGAAGAAAGATGGTAGTTGGCGCATGTGCATCGATTATCGTGCTTTAACCGCTAACCATCAAGAATAAGTATCCTCTCGCTCGTATAGAAGATCTATTTGATCGCTTGAGAGGGGCCAAGGTATTCTCAAAGATTGACCTTCAATCGGTTATAATCAAATCCTCGTCCGAAAGGAGGATATTGAGAAGACGGCATTCTCTACAAGGTATGGGCATTTTGAATTTAAAGTTATGTCTTTGGACTAACGAACGCCCGCACGCTTTCATGGAGACTATGAACAGGATGTTGCATGAATACCGATGATTTTGTGGTAGTCTTTATAGATGATATCTTGATATATTCAAAGACTGTCGAACATGAGCGACACTGAGGCTTGTGTTGGAAACACTAAGGAGCATAAGTTTTATGCCAAGTGCGAAAAGTGCGTAGTTTTGGACGCCCAAGTGGGATTTCTGGGGCATGTCATCAATGATAAGGGAATCACAGTTGATCCAAGTAAGATTTCTACATTGGTAGAATGGAAGACGCCAACCAATGTCAAAGAAGTGAGAAGCTTTCGCATGGCGGGATACTATCGGCGCTTGTGCAGGATTTCTCCATTATTGCTAAACCCTTATCCGCACTCACACTGAAGGATGTGAAGTTCAGTGGATGATGACGTGAGCGTAGTTTCCAAACCCTTAAGGAAAAGTGGTGACCGCCTCGTCTTACACTTCCCGAGCCCGGAAGCGATTTACAATGTACTCGATGCGCCCTGATTGGTTGGGTTGTGTCCTTATGCGGAAGGGAAGGTGATAGCTTATGCGTCAAGGCAACAAGAAGCATGAGTAATTACCCAACTCATGATTTAGAGTTGGCAATGAGTGTTTGCCCCAAACTTTGGAGGCATTATCTCAGATGGTGAGGGTTGTGATGTTTTTGCTGCATCACAAGAGTCTTAAGTATATTTTCACCGTAAAGATCTGAATTTAAGAAGCCGCAGGTGGTGGAGCTAATTAAAGATTATGATCTATCTATTCAATACCATCCTGGGAAGGCAAATGTGGTGGCGGATGCTCTAGTCGCAGCGACGCCCGCTACATTGGATTATCTCATTGCTGACTTTGACCGTATGGGTATATCATTTTGCTATGGGACCGCACGTGTTGAAACACAAATGATTTTGGAGTCAGCCATTCCAGAGCGGGTGCGGGAAGCACAACAGAAGATCAATCACTACAAAGGGTTGGAAGCGCCGGATTTGGGCAAGGACGGAGATTTCAGCTTTGATGAGTGTGGTGCGTTGCGGTTTAAGGCCGCCTTTGCGTACCACGAGCGAAGGTCAAGGATGATATTATGAAAGAGGCACATCGCACTCGCATAATCGTTCATCCGGGTGAAACGAAGATGTATCGTGATCTAAAGCGAGAATTTCGTGGAAAAGGATGAAGGTGGACATAGCTAATTATGTGGCCTCATGTGGTGTTTGTCAACAGTGAAGGCGGAACACAAACGCCCCGCAGGTTGTTGCAACCTTTAGAGATTCCGCAATGGCGTGGGGACGATATTTCTATGGATTTTGTAGTTGCGTTACCCCGGCCACCAAGGGTAAGGATGCAAGTGTGGGTGGTAGTGGATCGCCTCGTAAAATCTGCACACTTTATACCAATTCGCACTACTAACTCAAAGAAGTGATTTAGCTCCCATCTATGTGCGAGATTGTGAGATTACATGGGGTGCCAAAGACCATCATTTCAAGCGAGATGCCAAGTTTGTCTCCAAGTTTTGGGAAAGTTTACAGAGTGCCTTGGGCACACAACTCGTCTGAGTCGACATTCCATCCACGCATGATCGGGCAGATTTGAACGTACCATCCGCACTCGAGGACATGTTGCGGACTTGTGTTTTGTCTTGGAGGGGGTAGCTGGAGGATCAATTGCCTTTAGCGGAATTTGCTTATAACAACAGCTATCATTCAAGCATAAAAGCCGCTCCGCTCGAGGTTTTGTATGGGCGTAAGTCAGGTCACCACTTTCTTTGGAAGCCGTGGTGAGAAGGCGATTTGGGTCCTGATTGGGTACAAAAGATCAGAGAGCGAGTGGCTCTCGTGAGACAGTAACCTATTAGCACTGCAGCAGCATATAAAAGTTATGCAGACGTGAGAAGAAGAGACTTGGAATTTGAAGTGGGGGATCAGGTGCTCTTGAAAGTGTCCCCCACTAAAGGTGTGGTGAGGTTCGGTACCAGAGGAAAGCTTAGCCCAAGGTACATAGGACCATTCACGATCTTGGCTCGAATCGGGAAGTTGGCTTATCGTTTAGACCTGCCAGAGTCTATGCGTGGAGTGCACAATGTTTTTCATGTGTCCATGTTGAGGAAATACTTGAGGGACCCGGAACATCATATTGCATTAGAACCCCTAACAATTGAGCAGGACCTGTCCTTTGAGTCCAAACCAGTGCGAATTCTGGAAAGATCAGAGAAAGAATTGAGGAACAAAACCCTGAAGTATGTCAAAGTGCTTTGGTCGCAGCAGACTGAGAGGGAGGCCACTTGGGAACTGGAGTCTCGTATGCGCGAGCTATATCCAGACTTATTCTCTTAAGGTACATACCCTTTGTTGTTAAGTTACTAGTCTCGGATACCCTTTTGAGGTTTGTCGCTTAGATTCGGGCCTAAATCGCTGCTGAGGGAAGACTGTAATGTCGAATTTGTATCGAACAAGAAATCGAGAGGTTAAACTTTCGTGAAGGAATTCAATGGATTTTTGGGAGGGACCAACAGAGATTTCTTAATTTAATTGTTAAAGAGGGGTTGACATTGTTGTAGCACAACCTGGGCTTGGGCCGCCCATGTGGCCTAGGGGTGGCAGGCCAAAGCTGGGGCAAGACTCCCCCACCTCCCAACCCTAGCCGCAGCCCCCTCCTCTCCCACACCCCCACCTCTCCAATCGCCGCCACCTCCTCCCCCCTCCCCCACGCCTCTCTTGCTCCTGGTTCCCTCCCCTTGCGCCCCAACCTCCTCTCAAGAGCCCTCCATTGCTGCCGGCCTAGAGGAGAAGAAGCCCACCTTGCACCGCCATGAGGAAGAAAGGAGGGAAGAAAGGAGGAGAAGAGAAGGGAGAAGAGGAAGAGGGAGGATCGCCATCCGGGTTCGCGATTCGCAGCGTCGTCAAGGGTAACATGTTGTTCTTGAAGGATAATTAGTCTTGGAAGAGATTTTGGTTAGTCTTTGTTAGATGGCACTCGACCTGCTGTTATGCAATTTTCGTCCAGTGGCTTGCAGGGTAAATTTCATGTGTTTAGAGGACGAATCTGGAGTTTTGGTCTCTAGAGAGTTGTAGGTTATTGTCTTAGCTTTCAGTGGCCGCCAAGTTCACTCAAATCCGATTAACGGTTAGAGAGTTATGATTTTTCTAAGTCTACTGTTCCACTGCTCTGTCAGTATTTAGGCAGATTGTAGAAAACCAATTAAAAGTGATGGATAAAGTGGAAATCTGAGAACCCCAGTATAACGAAAGTTGTAGATAATCCTTCTAGCTTTCAGGAAAACTAAAGATCATGAAATTTGGACGAACGTAGAGAAAGTTATGATAGTTTCATTGTTGCTGTCCAGAGACCCGACGCGAAAATTGATACTCTGTTGTTTAGATTGGTAGGGCTAGTAAATGGCCGAATCAGAGAACCCCACCAACTAGGTTTAGAAGGGAATTCATTAACCTTTTAAGAATGTCCAAGATTACTCCATTTGGATTTCTGTACATTTAGTTATGATTTTTCGAGGGGCTGTTCTCTGGAAAAGAAATCTGACAGCCCGCTTTAACGTTGGGGTTGCGTTTAGTGGACGATGTACTCATGTTATGTTTATGATTTTGTTTTTAGACCCTATGGTAGCCTTAGCTTGTATCAATTGTTGTCCAGGTGTGGGTTTGGCTCAGGAGCACTACCTCATTCCCGACATCCACCTTATGCAGTTGAGGCAAGTGCATTGTTGTTTGAATGATTGTCTAAATTGTGTGTTATTTGTTTGTATGGATGCATTGCAAGATGGTATACTTAATGAATGCTTAAGTATGGTTATTGCTCAAATGATGCTCATACTTTACTATGATTAAGTGATGTTGTACTTTGGTAATTTGATGATGATTACATGATAAGCATTTGCATAGAGATATCATGTTGAGGCTTGGTCACGTGGTGTCCAAGTATGTTTCCTTGGAGATCCCGTCATGAATGTGACGGGCCGAGATCCTCACTCGTGGAGTGTGGGCTTGAGGTCCCGTTACTTAAGTGAGTAACGGCAATTGGTCCCCGTGCGTGCGCCAAGACGGCATGGGTATGCGGCGGCGGTCGATACTCTGACGTCTGAGTGTAATGTACACAGGAAGTTAAAGATAAAAGTCCTTGAGCATTGCATTTGCATACAAGATGTTCTAATGTTAATTTCCTTTATATGTGTGTTATTGCCATGGTTTCTTAATGTACTTGTGAGTCTATGGACTCACTCTTGCTTTTATTGTTGTTTAGGTACAGAGACAAGAATGACATGCATGGGGAAATGTAGACTGCTAGTCACTCACATACCACATGAACTAAATAAGGATGAATGCTCTTGAGAATGATTGATCTTTGAATATTATGATTTGTTTTATGCTATGGATTAAATGTAATAATGAGGAGTAGTGGAATTTTTATACCTCTCTAGTTATGATGGATTCTTAGCATGTTTCTGATTATCCTTTGATGACTTGGAATGGAAGTTTAATTAATATTTGATTATCCTGTGTGTTGGAACCTTCATGTAATTAACTTTACAAAGGAGGTTCTGACTAAATTTATTAGGATTGTCTTCCTTAGAGTTTTTTTTAGAGTTTGTTTAGTAGCATTCCGTGTTCATGACGAATCGAGGTGTTACAAGAAGCTGCAGATGGCGGTGGCTTTGCATGACTTCGTAAATTCTCTCATTTGGTCAATAAAGCAATTGTGGTAGAGTAAGAGCAAGGCGTTGGAGGAGTCGCATGGCGGCAGGACTTCTCGGTTATTCACGGTGGCGACTCACCAAGGCCTCGTATGTGGTTGTCTAGACCACAACGAGCACCACCCATTTTCACCAAGGCAAGCGGTGTTTGCCTCGTCCATCTCCTCCCACCACCGATCCAGACCAAGTGGAAATCAGCCCGTCCTGTTAACAATATTAACCTGGGGTTATCTGCTTTCATTGTGGTCATCAGGGCATTATGCCAACAAGTGTGTGGCAAGCGCAAGGATTGCCTCTGCTCGACCCTATCCAAAGGCATGCGGGCCAGCCCTTGAAGGCCCTATCAAAGCCGATCCGGCTCCAGTCCGTGGGCATGTGAACCAGATCACCGCGGAAGAGGCGGCTGATATACCTGAAGTTGTTATGGGTATGCTCCTAGTTAATTTCAGTCCAGCTCATCGCTTTATTTGACTCGAGCATCTCATTCTTTTGTTAGCAATCATTTTGTTGCTCAACATCAGTTAGACATGCATACCCTCCAACCATCTTTTATTATTCAATCACCTGGGTCGGTCTTTAAAACCGATCAGATCTGCTGTGTGGTCAACATAACAATCCTTGGGGTAAAGTTTTTAGCAAATCTAATTGTGATTGACTCTAAAGGGTTGGACGTCATTTTGGGTATGGATTGGCTGTCCAAGAACGTGGTCAAATCAATTGTTCCCAACGGTCTATTTCTATGACCAATGCGACGGTATTCAAATTGTTTACCATTCCAAAGCAATTGGCTCTCATCTTTGTGCTCACCGAGTTGATACCACTCCTTCTTTGGAGTCAGTACCAATTGTCAGTGAGTATGTTGATGTTTTCTGAAGACCTTCCCGGTTTACCACGGATCGGGAAGTGGAGTTTGTTATTGAACTCGCTCTGAGGCGCCCGATATCCGAGTCGTATTGAATGCTGTCAATGAGTTGGTTGAAATGAAGAAGCAACTCGGAGACTTGCTCGACAAAGGATTTATTCGACCGAGCTCCTCACCTTGGGGATGCCGGCAATCTTTTGTCAAAAGAAAGACAACACTTTACGGATGTGTGTGGATTCCGTCCAGTTAAATGAGGTCACCATCAAGAACAAATATCCTTCGCCTCGAATTGATGATCTTTTGATCGGTTGGTTGGTGCCTGCGTCTTTTCAAAGATTGATTTGAGGTCGGGCTATCATCAAATCAAGGTTAGAGCCGAGGACATTCCTAAAACAACTTTTTCTACTCGTTACGGTTTATGCGAGTATACCGTTATGTCCTTTGGTCCGACCAATGCTCCAAACTTATTTCATGAATCTTATGAATTCGGTGTTCATGGAATTCTTGGATAAGTTCGTTGTCGTGTTCATTGACGACATCCTTATTTATTCCAAGTCCGATAAGGATCATGAACAACATTTGCGACTTCAGCCGAAACGCGCTCGTCGGCATCGATTATATGCTAAGTTCAGACAAGTGTGCTTCTACGCTCAGAGGTTGCATTTTTGGGGCATGTGTTATCCAAGGAGGCATTGCTTTGTTGATCCAAGCAAAGTGCAAGATGTACTAAATTGGAAGCCTCCCAAGAGTGTCCCCGAGATCCAAGTTTTTTGGACTTGCGGGTTATTACAGTAGGTTCATTGAAAATTTCTCCAAAATTGCTAGACCTCGACTCGGCTCTTGCAGAAAGAGAAGAAATTTGAATGGTCACTAGATGTGAAGAGAGTTTTCGGCTCGAGAACCCTCTTGACTAAAGCTCCATTCTTACTCTTAGGATGTTCTTAAGAGCTCGACATTTATTGCGATGCATCTCGCCATGGACTTGGTTGTGTGCTTATGCATGAAGGCCGAGTTGTGGCATATGCATCCTGCGAGCGCCCTCATGAAGTTAATTATCCTACTCATGATTTAGAATTGGCCGTGGTCCATGCATTGAAGATTTGGCGACATTACCTTCTAGGTAATCGTTGTCGATCTACACCGATCATAAAAGCCTGAAGTACATATTCACTCAATCTGACTTGAATATGAGACAAAGAAGATGGCTTGAACTGATCAAGGACTACGACATGGGTATTCATTATCATCCTGGTAAAGCCAATGTTGTGGCAGACGCTTTAAGCAGAAAGTCACAATGCAATCGTGATATCTTCTCTACCGCCTAAAAAGACTTGTGTCTTTGATTTTCTACGCTTAAGTCTTGAATTGGTGGGAGCGGGTTTCTCATCAGATTACAAGTGGAGCCTACCTTAGAATCCCAGATTCTTGAGGCCCAGCAAACTGATGCCGAGGTAGCCGAAATTAAGGAAAACATGAAAGCAGGTAAAGCCAACGAGTTTTCTGAAGATGATCGCGGTATGATTCGATATCGCAATCGTTTGGTAGTACTCACGATCCCCATCTAAGAAGTCTAATTCTTAGAGAGGCTCATAATTCAAGTTTTCTACATCTCGGGAGTACCAAGATGTATCAGATTTGAAGAAAACATTTTGGTGGAGCCAAATGAAAAGGCAAATTGCTCAAGATGTTGTTGAGTGTGATATTTGCCAAAGGGTTAAAGTCGAACATCCGAAGCCACCGTACCCTTCACCTTTGCCTATTCCACGCTGGAAGTGGGAAGAGATCGGTATGGATTTTGTGACCGGTCTTCCCAAGACTTCCAAAGGGTCCGATGCCATTTGGGTAATCATCGACCGCTTAACTAAAGTGGCCCATTTATTCCGGTCGGGACCGATTTCAATGGCAAGCAACCAGCGAGCTTTATATTGCTAGAATTGTTTGTCTTCATGGTGTTCCTAAGGTCATTGTTTCGACGTGTGGTCCTCGCCTCACTTCCCATTTTTGGAATAGCCTTCATCAAAGCTATGGGGACCGAACTTTCTTTCGAAGATCGCTACCATCCTCAAACTAGTGGTCGATCGAGAGAGTGAATCAAGTAATGGAAGATCTTCTTGAACCTATGTGCTATCTTATAGCAAAGATCGGAGAAATCTTTTGCCATATGTGGAATTTTCCTACAATAATAGCTACAAGCAAGTATTCAAATGTCACCTTTGAAGCCTTGTATGGGAGAGCTTGTAGGACTCCATTGAATTGGTCCGAGTCCGTGAAAGATCATTCTATGGTCCGGACTTGGTAAAGGAAGCGAGAAGAGCAAGTTCTGTCCTCGATTCGAGATTGTTTGAAAACTGCACAGTCTCGTCAGAAGAGCTATGCTGACCATCGTCGTCGTGAATTAAGCTTTGAGGTAGATGACCATGTCTATCTTAAAGTGTCATCCATGAAGGGTACTCATCGCTTTGTAAAAGGAAAGCTCAAGACTCGTTATATCGGACCCTTCCAGAATAATTGCCAGCGAGGAGTCGAGCTATCAATTGGAACTACCTGAATCACTCTCAGCAGTGCATGATACTTTTCATGTGTCTCAATTGAAGAAATGCCTTCGTGTTCCTATTGAGGCAACTACTTATGAACATCTTAATCTCCAACCTGACTTTTCATATCAAGAACAACCAGTGCGTATCCTCGACACAATGGAACGCAGGACAAGAAATCGTACTGTCAAGTTCTTGAAAATTCAGTGGGCTAATCATTCTGAAGGTGAAGCCACTTGGGAGCGCGAAGAACTGATGCAAATTGAGCACCCCCATCTTTTTGTTGTTTAGTACTTTCCCTTGAATCAAGAAAGGAAAGTTTAAACAAAGCGATGTAAACAAAGATGTAATAATAACACTATGTTGTTATGTAAAGTTCTTCTTTGTTATCCTTGAAGGAAATCAAGACAACAGATGTTGAATTTCCTCATAAATCATTTTCACTTCACTTCTTCCTAATCTCTAACTTGTTCCAAATCTCGGGGACGAGATTTTCTTAAGGGGGGTAGGTTTGTAACTGCCCCAAGTTTATAAACAGTAATAAAATGCTTTATGAACAGTAATGAGGTACTGTTCATAGCATTACTGTTCATTTCTACACTTTGGGCAGCATGCTACAAATTAAAAACCTTCCTTTTTAGCCAAAACCCTAAAGAACCATTTGAAGTCTTAAAGGAATACAAGATAAAACTTGTATTATGACTGGGAAGTATTTTTATTAAAGCCTAGATAAATTATCTTGGCTAAAAATGTTTTGTTGCATTTTAGAAATTATTTGGGCTTAAAGAAAATTTATTGTCTTTAAATAAATATTTTCGGCTGAAATAAATATTTATGTATTTTACAAAGTGAAAATGTGGTTTATAAAATTTATCTGGGAAATATATTATCCCAGAGCTTCCAAAGAAAATTTCATGAATTTATAAATTTATTTGCTATTTTTAAAAGCCCAGTCAAACCTTTTAGTAATTGAATAAGGTTTGGTCAACTAAACCAGTCTAAACCTAAACCCTTGCAATGTAGCGACTCGGTCTCATGTGGTTGGGTCCAACCCAATGCAATTGGTCTCGCTCGGTCACGTTCGGGCGCAAGCCCAAAACTCCACGCGTGATATGAGCCGTTGATCTTCAATCGAACAGGCAAAGCTATAACACCCCGCGAGCTGTCCACGTGTGCATCTTAATCTCCGCCGTTGGATCTTGATCTAACGAGCGAGATCAGTGTGTGCAATCGGACAACTCCGATCCCTTTTCAATCTCCACCGCTCATTCTCGATCCAACGGCGCACCCTTTTCGCTTTAAACTTAAAGCGCGCTTATCCGAGCCGTTAGATTCAAATCCTACGGCTTTTCCTTTTACCGCGTGTTATTAAGCGCGCTCCTCCAGGCCGTTGGATCTTCATCGTGTGGTCCATTAGTGTATGCATTCTGACGACTCGGATCCCCTCACGATCGCAGCCATTCATTCTTGATCTAACGGCGCCGCTTATTCCAATTTGAAATCGAGGCGCAGCGATTATATGGGCCCTTGGATTTAAATCTCTGACAACATTCTTTTTGACCGTGGGCCTTTAAAGCCCAAAATCGGTGGATCGTTGGATTTCAATCGTAAGGTCCATATGAGTGTATCTGTCGGACCATCCGGCTCAATTTTCCATCCCGATCGTAGAAATCAAATCCAACGGTGTTGTGCCATCGCATCTAAGCGGGCGACGTGTATTCTTTTAGGCGATCGTTGATTTTAATCCAACGTCTCTCTTTGAAAGTGGAGCCCCGCAGCCCTTCGGGATTTCGATTAGATCTCGATCAACCGATCTAGATCGTGCGGTCCATATTAACTGATACCGATTCAAATCATTTAATCTCTCTATTTATCACATCCGCTCATTTCCAATCGGACGGCTGACATTCGTTTGAGCCTTTGTGAGGCGCGCGCGGCTGTGACTACCAGCGGGACCCACATGTCAGATGATTCTTATCTTCTTCCCTCTCTCTCAGCGCGCAGATTTCTCTGTAAACAGAGGAGAGGATTTATCCCAAAGTTTTTGCAACTAATTTTTGGGATAATTAGCCCTAAATGGACACCTCATCAACTCTAGATCTTTCTCTCTTGCCCTGTAGCTCAACATCTATATATAAACCCTAGTTTCTTTGAGCTGCAGCCATTGTTGACCACTGAAGCTCACTTTCTTCCTTGTTGCCCAGTGGGATTTTGCTCCTATCCTTTGCTTATCCATCCTTAAGCCTTTGGTTTTACCTTGCATTAAAGATTTGATATCTTTGCGAGTTAAATCGAATTTATCTCTCTGTCGATCAATTTGGAGTTTTTGAATCTTGGTATCTTTCCTATTTGGTAAGCCAAAACCCTAGTATGATATCTTGAGCATTTTAAGGACCTTAGATGCTCCCCGTGAATCATTCTTTTAAGCATCGAAGCTTCAACTTGCTTCAAAGCCAAAAGTTGATATTATACCTTTTCAGTTTTCCATGCCATTTTCGAAACCTAGGGCTCTTCCTGTCAACTTACCATCTTATTTAGGTTTTGACTAAACCCTAGCAGCATGACAAGTTGATCTTTCAATTCTTGTCATCATCTATTTTGACTTCTAGTTGAGATCTGTCTCTGATTCTTTTTGTCGGCTTAACCGACAAAAATGAATTTCTTCTTAGTTAATGTGATCTAACTAGTTAGGGTTAGCCTAAGATTGGTTTGGGATATTAATTACCCTAAAAGATCATGCTAAGTTTTATTTATGAACTTTTGCATGTTCTATATTTCTTTTTCCGAAAATTGCAACTGCCACTTTTGACTCTTTTAAAATCTGAAAACTGGAACTTTGCACTAAAACCTAATTTCTGTCTTTTGAAAACAGCAAGCTATATAAGGGGTTATTATCATTATTATGGGTAGTTATGGCTTAAGCATACTGTAATCATGCATTTCCAAATTGATCATGCCTTTTTTCCTTCATTTTGAGCTTAATGTCAGATTTGGCATTTATTGGATTTATTTGCTTTCTATAGAATCTGGTTCAATTGAAGTTTTTGAATCGCCTCGAGCAACTTTGAACTCGCAATGTAGTGTATTACTACCAAGGCAAGCATCCTCTTTGCACCACATTGATCCCAAATTTTGTACAATAGCTTTTACAAATCCAGTGATATCTGTGCATGCTCTTTTTCTGAAAATGCAAAATGTGATCTGTTAGTAGTTAGTTATGACCAAACATGATGGATTACCCCAAATGTCACCATACACTTAACCCTAGCATAGTACTGTATATCATAACCTATATTTTTAGTTTTAGCTTAGACATGCAGTCTAGAGATTTTAGAGTTTGACAAGCATATCTTGTCAAACATGGGAATCACAACTGAACTATTGTTATTTTAAACTCTTTGTCCAGTTTCTTTAAATCAGTCTTGTATTTGAAATTCAAATTGATCCGACAAGAGGAAGCTAGTGATGGTGCTTTTGTGCACGAGATTGGGTTTTCGTGGACTTGTCCAGTTAATTAAGGACCGAACTCGACTATTCAGTTCAAGTCCCCACGTACTTCCACATGCGATGTATGGGCGCTGTTTGGTTAAGTAAAATGTTAAGACTATTGAGTTGGAAACAGAGAGTAAGGATATGTGTATTGACCTTGTATGGCATAGATGCTTTGGTCCGAGGACCGCGTTTTATGCCATGTGAGCTTGTATGTCGATGTCGATGTTCTTAGGAGGGTGAGGGCGTATATGTGCCTCGTCGCATATACGATACCTTAATGGTGCCGATAACATTCTACTATGGGTAGGGAACCCAATTCGCATTAAATTGTTTGGATCGGCATTCATCGACGCAACATGTGTGCCCTTGTTAGCGGATGCTATCGATCGTTGTTTAAGCGGGATCGGTTCACACATGGGGGTCCAACTCAATAGTGTTAGCTTGTTGAAAAATACCAAATCTTAGTTTCCCCGGTCGGCATACCAAAGGAAGTGTGTCATCATTCGGAGGCATCCGAAGGCAACGGGCTAGCTAAGTCATGTGGGTAAAGATGTACACCCTGCGGGTATAAACCATTCGAATAGTCGCGTGTCCACGGCCATGGACGATAACTTGAATTGATGTCACCTGTATAGAAGCTTTGATTTTCAAAAATCTGGTTTGGGTTTATTTTCGGTTTGCATGAGGGAATCATGCACTGTACTGTTTACTTTTAATGTCTTTAGGTACCGTTTTAGTCCAAATTTGATTTATTAAATTGCTTTACCAAAATTTAGCAATTGTAGGTTAAGATGTCCTGCTTTATGCAAATCTGAACCTTTATACCTTCCTGTTGTAACCTTATGCATGTAACAATTCTGTTCCCTTGGTTAGGCTCTAATCAACACTTTATTTTAATAGTTTGTGTAAGACTTGCTGAGTACCTTCCGTACTCAAGGTGCTATCACCTATTGTTGCGGAGGACGGTTTTCTTTATGAAGTACCCGTTAGCGCCGATCGGTGACGCTAACGAGTAACGCCACTTCTTTCCTCCACGCAATTGCTGCGGGTGGATGAGGCCATTGGTGGACTTTTTGGTTTATTTTGCTTCCATTGTTGAATATGTTGTAGTGACCAAGTCACTCTATATTGTAGTACTAAACCAGAAGGTTGTAAACTTATGTTTAATAATGCAAATGTACGACTTGTATGTGTATGATGCAATGTTGTTAAAGGATATATATATGCAATGGTCATTGATCCTGGGAACTGTGAGGACCCGGAATATTTAGCTAGTAACACTTAACCTCCAAATGGTTCTAGCATTACTAATTAAACATTCTAAGCCTCGATGGACATATGCTTCCCAGAATTGCAGCATATGCACATCATCACAAAATTATACATCAATTCCATACACATACATCACTAAGTTCAACAACGACATACATAAAATAGAGTTATTACAAAAGAGAGCCGACCGGCCAAATAACATAAAACAAGAATGACAGCGGAAGCAAAAGCGCCATAAGATGGCTAGAACAAAAGTCGACCGGTTAGCCACACACCCACAAGGCAACCGACCGGGCCATAAGCTAGTCGCCATGCTACCACAACACGACTCACAAAAGTGAGGCCCTTCGTGCTCACCTTCTTCCTCTGTGAGAACAATTAAGCATAGCATCCGAGCACAAAGATTGTCTTTGTACGCAAGATCGACGTGTGGAATATAGGCACCTATTCATAAACTACATGCAAGCTTGTTTAGGTGGAGGTTTTATGTCTCATTTTGCATGAAGCCAACTTTATTTGCAATAATGTAATACATTTTAAAAGCAAGTTTGCAAATCTGTTTTTAATGTTGAAATAACAGTAATAAAGATACATACAAGTAACCACCTAGAAGTGACTATCCCAATAGCCACCACAACATAGCACGAATCCCTGATTCGTACCACCCACCAAGTTTTAATTTAAAAGGTTGTAGTCTAACTCTTGAAAGACCTCCCCAAGCGTGTCCATAACCTAGGACGAGGCTATTCGAATAGTTTTAATACCCTGCAGGGGTGTACCAATGTACCCACACTTCAGACCGCCTTTTCGCCACCGGATGAAGCACACTACCTTTGGTATGCCGGCACGGCTAAGTCCTACGAGACATTTCCAATGGATTGAGCTAATCAAGAGCCGCACGTATGGGGGTTAACCCTTAGTGATCTGCCGACGAAATATGGATCACAAGGACCCATACGTGGAGCAGGAGACACCGGCCTCGGCGGGTGCTCCCCTCCCCACAAACACGTCCATGTTGCATATATCCCATATGCAACCCACCACGCGACTCATTAATTAACACCCCAAAGTACTTAGTCAAGAGAGGTCCCATTTCCTCTAGTGTGGTTAGTACGCAAAATGCTTGGTTTAGTGTAACAAGATGTTCGGTCCTTGTTGACTTAGGCACCATTCCATCACACCGAGAATCACACCAACATACCATTGTGCCCAAGTCTAAATCATTTTGCTTTTAATTTTTGTTTTCACAAGTAGACATGGCACAAGGTGGAAATCATAAATCATAATAAGTTTTGTGTGATCAAGGTTATCGACAAGTCGATAACCGCCCATTTCTACCTGGAAGCTAGGCATGGCTAAGCAATTTATTCGCAACTACTAAGTGACAAGAGCCCCTCCACGAACTCTTAATCACAGCAAGTAACCTAGGCTCATGGTAGTAGAGGATAATCATTTGCTAAGGAAATGCATCTACTAGGCCAACTATTAAAACAAGGTAGCAATGCATACATAGAATTTGTAATCAACATAAATACTTAAAATACTGGGATTAACATGATCAAACCGCTTGCCTTCTTGCTGTTGCTCAATTGGTTGCGGAGGATCGTTCTCGGATTACCGCAAATGTCGAATCCTAAGCGAAGGCAAAAGAACCAAGAACAACCAATAAGACGAGCCACAAATAAACAAAAGAGCAAGCAAAACTTAACCAAATGCGACGAAATTTACACATAAGGTAGAATACGAATATACCTAGACATAGAAACTTGGAAAAACCTAATGTGGATTTGTGGTGCAAAAGATAATGCATAAAAATACATTTTCTACCATAATTAGCAATCAGAGCAAAAATATTTTCTAGAGAGATTTTGAAGCTGGAATTTTTATGGTAGCTACCTCTGGTATATAGGTAACCCATATAAAATTTCAGGTCATTTGGAGTTAAAGTGATTTAGTCATGATTTTTCTAGGATGCAAGATTAGCATAGTGCATTTTCCGGAGCATAAATATGTTCAAAACTAATTTTCTGATGAAGTATACCAACAGAGGGTTTTCTAGAATTTATCATATATATTTTGCATTTTCAGAGAATTACTTGTGCATTTTATAAGTCTTCTAATTTTCTAAATCTTGAAAATAGGTACTAAACCATTAATCAAGGTTTGTTATAATCTTGGACCTATCATCATTTTATATTATCATTGGGTTAATAACAAATTTATCAAAATTGGAATCATTCATATTGGACATACATAGAGCAAGATATGCATTTTCTAAAGTTTTATTTATTTTCTGGAATATCCAAAATGACAGAAATCAAGTTATTCCTAGTTATATAATTTTCTGCTACTGGAACATGCTTAAATCCATTTTTATAATAAACTAAAGTGACAACATGATTTATTACAGTTGGAATTTACTAAAAAGCAGTTAAAATGAATTAGTTACGAGTTTCTAAAGTTTTTACATCATTTTCAGTTGCTAAATAAATATTTACCGAAATACAGAACAACCCAATAAAAGGAATACGACGTGGACGAACCGCAACCCTTGATCTAACATCCTACGGCTCATGCGCGCTGGAAACAGCGCACGCGCGCCGAACCTAATCGGGGTCCACCGTTGGATCAAGATCCAACGGCTCACACGAGTGTATGCAACCGGACGATGCGGTTGCCTCGGTGAACCACGACCGCAGATCACAAGATGAACGGCTCAGAACCCATATTCAACCGGAAGGTCCGAATGCACTCATGATCTCAGCCGCAGATCACGAGATGGGCGGTCCAGATGATGAGGGAACGGATGGTCCGAATGCACTCACGATCAAGACCGCAGATCTAAAAATGAACGGTGGATGATGATCGCAGCTCAAAAAGGGATGCTGACATGTGGGACCGCATGTCAGTGACTTCGAGTCACCCACACGCTGGTTTAACCCACGTGCACAGTGCACTGGGCCCACAAGTCAGCGACTAAGCAAAGCGGTTAAGACCAATTTAATGATTCTAATGATTGACATTAAATATACTCTAACGACTGCGGAGATTTGATTTTAATCTCTCGGGCCCACAAGTCAGCGACCCAGAGGAGGTTTCCGACAGCGATTAAATGCCAACTCATTTAATTAAGCAATGATTAGATATTAATGATGTCGGAACAGCGCGGAGTGAAACAGAGATGATTTAAGGAGATTGGGCCCACTGGTCAGTGGCTCAGCAATAATGATTAAGACACAATTAATAACTAATGATCAGCAATTAATGTGCCCTAAACAAATGACGAAAACGGAAGTTCCCTCCCGGCAAAATCCCGAGCTACTTCCACGGCTTATCGCCGGCGACTCCGGTCGCGGCGGCGTCAACCAAGTAGTGAAACGGAATCGCAATAACCTTACGGACCTAGTGGTGGCAATCACGCCGGCGGTGAGGGCTCTAATCGCCGGCTAGCCGGAAAATGGAAACGGGAGCTCTACTGCCAAACATGAAAATAGCGAAAAGCTCCGCTGCAGTCTAGAGAAGCGGGTGCCATGGCTTCTAAGGACTAATAAGAAGCTACCTTAGCGAGAAGAGGCTTCAAGGACGGTCGGAGAAGCTTGACCACGGTGGAAGCTCGCGGACTTGAAGAAGAAAACCGAAAATGACACCTGAGCCAAATGAGTGATACCAAAGCTTCAGATAGCTTCATAATGATTCTGAAGCTACATGAGCAAAGAATTGGAAAATGGAGCACTCACTGGTGAGGAAGAAGATGACCAAATTAGGCCGAATTTGAACAAACCCCAAATTGGACAATTCACGAGAATCAAATCCAAAATTAAGTGAGGGGAAATGTTCAAGGTGATGAATAGATGAGGTTAGGGCAAAGAAACATGAAGGAGGACCACTGGAACACCAAGAACAACGATGGAGCTCCACGGGTCAACAATGGCGGTTTGCCATTTTTGAGGTATTAAGCTCCAACAACGTGAGTGAAGCTTGGTGGTGGTCTAAAGACATACCAGAGACCTTGGGGTGCTTATAAAGCCTTGAAAGCATTAGGTTTGCACCACTCCTCTCTCGAGGCAAAAGCGCAAAGCACAAGGTGCGGTGACAAGGAAAAGATGGTAGTCTGGTGAAATAGGGCGGGGCATGGCCGACTATGTCTCCACGACCCCCACTGCACTAGGGCCGTAGGAAGCATGAGGTGACACCTCCATAACCCTACATGACACGCGGCTCAAGGTTGAAGAAGACCAGCGCAAAAGGCTCGGCGATTCTCAACCCACGATTTAAATCGGACGGCCATGGAAGCGCCACGCCACGGGCTTTAAAACACAACGGAGAGGATGTGAACCCGACGATTAGAATTGAATGGCTCGATTGCACCACGTTGCAAACTCAAATTACAACGAAAGTACGCGGCGTTGGATCTTAATCCAACGGCTCAGGTTCAAAAATGCAACCGGAGGGTCCGAAGGGTTCGGGGAATCACAGCGGTTGGATTGCGATCTAACGGTCGACATTCAATCTTGCAACCGGAAGGTCCGAAGCGATACGCGCGCGCGGGCCGTGCGATTTAGATCTAACGGTCGATATCGCACGCGCGTTTTAAAGAGTGGCTCGGTGCGCTTAGTTGACTGGACCAAGTCGATTGACTCGAGCCCGAGTCTGACTCGAACCCGAGTAACAGTAAACCAAGTTTGACTTTGAAAAGGAACAGAGACTTTGAAAGATTTATTTGAGGTAGCAAAATAACTCCAAAAATTATGAAAATTTTACAGGAGCTTGCTAACTCAGATATCAACCTTGTGTAAAATTTTCAGAGATTTATATGCTGTGAATAAATTTCCAAAAATTCTGCAAGGCTCTGTTTAAATGTTTGAGTGAGAGTCAAACAGGTTTGACTTCCTCTAAAATTATTCAAACAATTTCTAAAAATTGTGAGATTTTTCAGAGGGTCACATACCACCAGAGACTTAGGAAAAATATTTCCAGAGGATGATCATAAGATTTGACAAGATTGTTTTGGAAAGCCAAGATTTGGATCAACTAGACTTGTGACAATGTATTTCCACACTTCCTTGTACAAGAATTTCTTGCACCACAGAAATACATGATGAAAGAAAAGTTTTAATTTCTACTGATTTTCTTACACTTGAAACACAAGCCCAAAATTGGGATGTTACAACTCTCCCTTACAAGAATCTCGACAGAGATTCCGTTTTACTCGGAGAAGAAAGAAGGAAAATCTGCACGAAGAGCGATCTTCTCGCTCCCAAGTTGCTTCATCTTGGAATGGTTTGACCACCGAACCTTAAGGAACTTGATGACACGGTTCTCGTTCTCCGCTCGATTCCTCAAGAATACGAACAGGATGCTCGATGTAGGTCAAACTTTCCCGCACATCGAGAACCTCCAATGGAGCTTCCTCATCGGGACACGGAGGCACTTCTTCAGTGTGAAACATGGAACACATCATGCACACCTCAAGTGCAGCCGTAGCTCCAATCAGCACGCGATCGCTCCAACTTTCGATGACACGGTAAGGCCCAACATATCGAGGAGCCAACTTGCCCTTGATGCCAAAACGCGATGGCCCTTCAAGGGTGAGACTTTGAGATACACAAAGTCATTGGGCTCAAAGCTCAACTCACGGCGACGACGATCCGCATAGCTCTTTTGTCCGGATCGGGCGTGCGCAGATGCTCGCGATCAATCGAACTTGACTTTCGCCTCATTGATCGAATCGGGCCGAAGAATTGCCGCCACCGATCTCGACTAGTTCAATGGGGTTCTCGCATCTCCTCCCATACAAAGCCTCAAATGGTGCCATGCCAAGACTGGCCTGAAAGCTATTGTTGTAGGAGAACTCAGCAAATGGTAGGCATTTCTCCCACTTCTTCCCATAGGAAAGAACACAAGCACGGAGCATATCTTCCAACACTTGGTTGACTCGCTCCGTCGACCATCGATCCCGAGGATGAAAGGTCATCTTGAAATGAAGGCGGGTCCCCATAGCCTCTGCGCACTATGTCAAAACCGCGAGGTGAAAAGCGCACCACGATCGAAATAATCGTCTTGGCACACCGTGAAGACTCACAATCCTCGAGACATAAAGTTCGCCAAAGGCCCCACACGGCGAGTCTTGACGGGAAGGAAATGTGCCACTTTAGTCAACCCGTCGATCACGACCCAAATAGCATCATTCCCTTTGACGCGGGGCAATCCGGTGATGAAGTCCATGCCAACGGAATCCCACTTCCATTCTCGCACCGCAAAGGTCAAGAAGACTGCTGGACGCTGATGCTCGGCCTTCACACGACAGCACACGTCGCACTCGGCAACGAACCTGGCAATCTCGCGCTTCATGCGAGTCCACCAGAATCTCTGACGAAGGTCCTGATACATCTTAGTAGCCCCGGGATGAATAGACAAAGGAGAATCATGGGCTTCGCGGAGAATCAAATCCCGCAATTCCATGACCTTAGGGACCACAAGACGCTGCCCAAACCACACAACGCCATGCTCATCCTCTGAAAAGCACCTGGCTATCCCATCCTTGATGTTCTGCTTGATCTGGCTCACACCAACATCTGTCTGCTGTGCCGCCTTGATTTGGTCCACCAAGGTTGGTTGCACAACCAACGAAGCAAGGGAACCGTGCTCGATCAAACCCAAATTAAGGCGCCGAAATTCTGAAATGAGAGCAGGCTGCTGCTCTTGGAGCATCAACATGTTGCAATACACCTTCCGACTGAGTGCATCCGCAACGACGTTGGCCTTGCCCGGATGGTACTGAATGCCCATGTCATAGTCCTTGATCAATTCCAACCATCTTCTTTGCACGAGGTTCAGATCCGTTGGGTGAACAAGTACTTCAAGCTCTTGTGGTGGAATACACCTCACAACGGTTACCAATCGTAATGCCGCCAAATCTTGAGTGCATGGACCACGCACTAACTCCAAGTCATGAGTAGGATAGTTGAGTTCATGGGGCCTCAAGCTGCCGCGATGCATAGGCCACAACCTTGCCTTCCGCATAAGAACACAACCAAGACCACGACGAAGCATCACAATAGATATCGAAACTCTTGTGAATATCGGGAGAACAAGCACTGGGGCTGAGGTCAACCGCTTCTTGAGTTCCTGAAAACTCACATCACAAGCAGCGGACCACTCAAACTTCTTGTCCTTCTTAAGCAATTCGGTCATAGGCTTCGCAACCTTGGAGAAATTCTCGATGAAGCGGCGGTAGTAGCCAGCCAAACCAAGAAAACTCCGCACATCGGTGACCGACTTGGGCTGACCCCAAGATAGCACATCACTGACCTTGCTAGGATCCACAGCCACACCTCCGGCTGAAAGAACATGGCCCAAGAACGCCACTTCCTTCAACCAGAACTCGCACTTGCTGAATTTGGCATACAGCTGGTGTTCACGCAGCTTGCCCAACACAAGCTTAAGATGCTCAGCATGCTCTTCTTCGCTCTTGGAGTAGATAAGGATGTCATCGATGAATACCACCACAAACCTATCCAAATACTCCATGAATACCGAATTCATTAGGTTCATGAATAAAGCAGGAGCATTGGTCAAACCAAAAGACATGACGGTGTACTCGTAAAGGCCATAACGAGTAGCAAAAGCCGTCTTAGGAATATCCTCTACCGATCGACTTGATGATAGCCCGACCTCAAGTCAATCTTGAGAAGACTCGTGCTCGGTCAACTGATCGAAAAGATCGTCAATACGGGGCAAGGGATACTTGTTCTTTACCGTCACCTCATTAAGCGGACGGTAATCGACACACATGCGCAAGGTCTTGTCCTTCTTTTTCACAAAGATAACTGGACAACCCCAAGGAGATGAGCTAGGACGGATGAAACCCTTCTCTTGCAGCTCACCCGATTGCTTCTTGACTCCTCCAACTCATTAGGAGGCATGCGTACGCCTCTTAGAAGCGAGGCGGTGTCGGGCAGCAATTCTATCACGAACTCCAGATCGCGAACAGGAGGCATCCCTGGTAAATTTTCAGGAAAGACATCCGCGAAGTCACACACGGTGGGGACGTCGCGAATCTCCAATGCTGGCTTTGCTTCAAGGACATAGAGATGGGGCTCTCGCAACTGCGGCGAAAACCCAACCTGTTCACCTGAAGGGCTGGTGAGGTAGACAATCTTCCTGGCACAATCGATTTGCCCCAAGTGTTGGGACAGCCAATCCATGCCAAGAATCACATCCAAGCGTGCCGAGTCGAGTAGGATAAGATTCGCCAAGAATCCCACTTCTTCGATGTGGATAGGAACATCCCGGCATACTTGGTCAGCTCTCAATTCCGAACCCGGAGAGCGAATCAGCAGTGGAATCCCCAAAGGAACACAGTGAAGTCCACAATCAACGGCAAAAGACCTCGAAATAAAAGAATGCGAAGCTCCAGAGTCAAATAAAACTGTAGCAGGATGTAAATTAACAAGGAGCGTACCCAACACCACGTCGGGTGCCTCCTGTGCCTCCTCAGCCGAGATATGGTTGACTCGGCCGCTCCCCAAGCCCGGGGTCTTCTGGTCAGGTGGGTGACCACTCCCTTGCCCGTCCTCCATTAGGGCGAGGGGTCGCTCGATCCTCTCGAGGGCAATCGCTAGCATAATGGCCCTTCTTGTTGCGGTAAACAGGTAACATCGGCGGTGGGTTGCGGGCGCAACTGCTGCTTTGGTCGCAGTGCGTGGTCAAACACGGCTGCGGGGACGAGCAACTGGTGCCGACGGCCTTGGCGGTGGTGAAGCCAAAGCACGAGCCCCTGGTGTGGGCCCAACTCGGGGACGAGCGAGGCCGGCTGTGCGAGGCACGTGGGCCTCCCACTTGCGCTTGCGGGACTTCGCCGGCGCTCTCGCCTATGCTCGGCGACGATGGCCTTGTCCACCAAGGTCGGAAATCAACAAAGTCCACTATAGATAGCTTGTCCTGCAGCTCCTCGGACAACCCATCCATGAACTTCTCCTGTTTAGCCTCATCAGAGGCCACCTCTCCCGGAGCATAACGAGCCAAGTGGTTAAACTCGTAAAGATACTCCGAGACAGACTTGCGCCCGCAAGCGCAAGAAACTCCTTCTTCTTGAGCTTCATCGAGGCCATCGGTATGTGGGCCCGACGAAAGCGGTCGAAACTCCTCCCACGAGACAACGTGGCCTGTGGGTCGCATGGCGAGAAAGTTCTCCCACCAAGATAGTGCTTTGCACCCTCAAGCTGATGGGATGCAAAGAGTGCCCGCTCCTGCTCCTGGCACTGAGCGATATTGAGCTTTCGCTCAACAAGACGTAGCCAATCATCCGCGTCGAGTGGATCCTCCGATCGAGAGAAAGTGGGTGGCTGCGTACGGAGAAACTCCGCAAGCCCACCACGAGACTGGTGGCCACCACCTCCAGATCCTGAAGCAGCAGCGGGAGCGGAGGTGTTCCTCGCAATGACCTCCAAGATCCGGTGCGGTCCATGCGATTCCGCTCGTCGAGCAGAACCTCGACCATGGTCTGAGGAGGGGAAGCTCCTCATCAGAACCAGCCGGCTGACTGTTGCGAGTGGTTCTTGTCATCCTGTTCCACAAAATAGGTTAAAACACAACTCCGGAACAGGAGACAAAGAAAACTACTAACCACTTAACAAAACAATCTTCAAAGGCTCAAATAACCACATAAAATTGCAGCAAGGTCATAAAGATAACAACCATCTTCTGTCATGACTAACTCGTATGGAATAACGAGTAATCATTTGAGAAGATCCTAAATTTCAGAACTAAAATCTGACTCAAAACAGTCCAAAAATCAAGGTATAACCACCTAATAGAGTATGGGTATTTAACTAAATTTCATATCACTTCTTACCCTTTTTTTCCCACAAATTTTAGTGGATTTAACCTCTTATTTTCAGCACTTTTACTGCCTAAATGCTAGCTGTCCAGATTTTCCCATTTACTTTTGGCCGAAATTTGTAGCTCCCAGCAGCTCCTCATCTTCTCAAAACAGCCATACTTTTTATTTTACAACTCTCATGATGTTCCCAAAACCAATCTACTCGATACACAACTATCTTTTGAAGAAGATGAGAGAAAACTCAGCTTTCAAATCCAGTTTAGAATGAGGTGAGATGAGCAAACTAGGATAGATGAGAAGTAAAATCTGAGAACTTCCTTAAGATTTTCAGGAAAGCACTGATATTCGGAAAATAAGTTTTCAAAATATACTAGGGACGACCAAGCTAGGGGTTTCTACGGTCAGTATGGCTCTGATACCAACTTTGTGAGGACCCGGAATATTTAGCTAGTAACACTTAACCTCCAAATGGTTCTAGCATTACTAATTAAACATTCTAAGCCTCGATGGACATATGCTTCCCAGAATTGCAGCATATGCACATCATCACAAAATTATACATCAATTCCATACACATACATCACTAAGTTCAACAACGACATACATAAAATAGAGTTATTACAAAAGAGAGCCGACCGGCCAAATAACATAAAACAAGAATGACAATGAAGCAAAAGCGCCATAAGATGGCTAGAACAAAAGTCGGCCAGGTTAGCCACACACCCACAAGGCAACCGACCAGGGCCGCCAAGCTAGTCGCCCGCAAGCTACCACAACACAGACTCACAAAAGTGAGGCCCTTCAGCTCACCTTCTTCCTCTCGCAATGAACAATTAAGCATAGCATCCGAGCACAAAGATTGTCTTTGTACCATAAGGCGACGTGTGGAATAGCGGACCTATTCATAAACTACATGCAAGCTTGTTTAGGTGGAGGTTTTATGTCTCATTTTGCATGAAGCCAACTTTATTTGCAATAATGTAATACATTTTAAAAGCAAGTTTGCAAATCTGTTTTTAATGTTGAAATAATGATAATAAAGATACATACAAGTAACCACCTAGAAGTGACTATCCCAATAGCCACCACAACATAGCACTAATCACGATTCGTACCACCCACCAAGTTTTAATTTAAAGGTTGTAGTCTAACTCTTGAAAGACCTCCCCAGCGTGTCCATAACCTAGGACGAGGCTATTCGAATAGTTTTAATACCTGCGAGGGTGTACCAATGTACCCACACTTGGACCGCCTTTTCGCCACCGGATGAAGCACACTACCTTTGGTATGCCAAGCACGGCTAAGTCCTACGAGACATTTCCAATGGATTGAGCTAATCAAGAGCCGCACGTATGGGGTTAACCCTTAGTGATCTGCCGACGAAATATGGATCACAAGGACCCATACGTGGAGCAGAGACACCGGCCTCGGCTGGTGCTCCTCCCCACAAACACGTCCATGTTGCATATATCCCATATGCAACCCACCACGTGACTCATTAATTAACACCCCCAAAGTACTTAGTCAAGAGAGGTCCCATTTCCTCTAGTGTGGTTAGCACGCAAAATGCTTGGTTTAGTGTAACAAGATGTTCGGTCCTTGTTGACTTAGGCACCATTCGATCCACACCCGAGAATCACACCAACATACCATTGTGCCCAAGTCTAAATCATTTTGCTTTTAATTTTGTTTTCACAAGTAGACATGGCACAAGGTGGAAATCATAAATCATAATAAGTTTTGTGTGATCAAGGTTATCGACAAGTCGATAACCGCCCATTTCTACCGAAGCTAGGCATGGCTAAGCAATTTATTCGCAACTACTAAGTGACAAGAGCCCTCCACGAACTCTTAATCACAGCAAGTAACCTAGGCTCATGGTAGTAGAGGATAATCATTTGCTAAGGAAATGCATCTACTAGGCCAACTATTAAAACAAGGTAGCAATGCATACATAGAATTTGTAATCAACATAAATACTTAAAATCTGGGATTAACATGATCAAACCGCTTGCCTTCTTGTCGTTGCTCAATTGGTTGCGGAGGATCGTTCTGGGATTACCGCAAATGTCGAATCCTAAGCGAAGGCAAAAGAACCAAGAACAACCAATAAGACGAGCCACAAATAAACAAAGAGCAAGCAAAACTTAACCAAATGCGTGAGAAATTTACACATAAGGTAGAATACGAATATACCTAGACATAGAAACTTGGAAAAACCTAATGTGGATTTGTGGTGCAAAAGATAATGCATAAAAATACATTTTCTACCATAATTAGCATCTGAGCAAAAATATTTTCTAGAGAGATTTTGAAGCTGGAATTTTTATGGTAGCTACCTCTGGTATATAGGTAACCCATATAAAATTTCAGGTCATTTGGAGTTAAAGTGATTTAGTCATGATTTTCTAGGATGCAAGATTAGCATAGTGCATTTTCCGGGAGCATAAATATGTTCAAAACTAATTTTCTGATGAAGTATACCAACAGAGGGTTTTCTAGAATTTATCATATATATTTTGCATTTTCAGAGAATTACTTGTGCATTTTATAAGTCTTCCAGAATTTTCTAAATGTTGAAAATAGGTACTAAACCATTAATCAAGGTTTCTGTTATAATCTTGGACCTATCATCATTTTTATATTATCATTGGGTTAATAACAAATTTATCAAAATTGGAATCATTCATATTGGACATACATAGAGCAAGATATGCATTTTCTAAAGTTTTATTTATTTTGGAATATCCAAAATGAGTAAATCAAGTTATTCCTAGTTATATAATTTTACTCTCTTTCGAACATGCTTAAATCCATTTTTATAATAAACTAAAGTGACAACATGATTTATTACAGTTGGAATTTACTAAAAAGCAGTTAAAATGAATTAGTTACGAGTTTCTAAAGTTTTTACATCATTTTCGGTTGCTAAATAAATATTTACCGAAATACAGAACAACCCAATAAAAGGAATACGGCGTGGGCGAACCGCAACCCTTGATCTAACATCCTCGGCTCATGCGCGGCTGGAAAGCGGCGCGCCGCCGCCGAACCTGTCGGGGTCCACCGTTGGATCAAGATCCAACGGCTCACACGAGTGTATGCAACCGGACGATGCGGTTGCCTCGGTGAACCACGACCGCAGATCACAAGATGAACGGCTCAGAACCCATATTCAACCGGAAGGTCCGAATGCACTCATGATCTCAGCCGCAGATCACGAGATGGACGGTCCAGGATGATGAGGGGAACCGGATGGTCCGAATGCACTCACGATCAAGACCGCAGATCTAAAAATGAACGGTGGATGATGATCGCAGCTCAAAAAGGGGTGCTGACATGTGGGACCGCATGTCAGTGACTTCGAGTCACCCACACGCTGGTTTAACCCACGTGCACAGTGCACTGGGCCCACAAGTCAGCGACTAAGCAAAGCGGTTAAGACCAATTTAATGATTCTAATGACTGACATTAAATATACTCTAACGACTGCGGAGATTTGATT
The DNA here is from genome assembly GCA_036346255.1 of Ampelocalamus luodianensis. Classification (NCBI taxonomy): domain Eukaryota; kingdom Viridiplantae; phylum Streptophyta; class Magnoliopsida; order Poales; family Poaceae; genus Ampelocalamus; species Ampelocalamus luodianensis. The sequence goes on from CM070640.1 coordinate 20,659,239, forward strand.
TTAATCTCTCGGGCCCACAAGTCAGCGACCCAGAGGAGGTTTCCGACAGCGATTAAATGCCAACTCATTTAATTAAGCAATGATTAGATATTAATGATGTCGGAACAGCGCGGAGTGAAACAGAGATGATTTAAGGAGATTGGGCCCACTGGTCAGTGGCTCAGCAATAATGATTAAGACACAATTAATAACTAATGATCAGCAATTAATGTGCCCTAAACAAATGACGAAAACGGAAGTTCCCTCCCGGCAAAATCCCGAGCTACTTCCACGGCTTATCGCCGGCGACTCCGGTCGCGGCGGCGTCAACCAAGTAGTGAAACGGAATCGCAATAACCTTACGGACCTAGTGGTGGCAATCACGCCGGCGGTGAGGGCTCTAATCGCCGGCTAGCCGGAAAATGGAAACGGGAGCTCTACTGCCAAACATGAAAATAGCGAAAAGCTCCGCTGCAGTCTAGAGAAGCGGGTGCCAGAGCCTCTAGGGACTAATAAGAAGCTACCTTAGCGAGAAGAGGCTTCAGGGCGGTCGGAGAAGCTTGACCACGGTGGAAGCTCACGGACTTGAAGAAGAAAACCGAAAATGACACCAGAGCCAAATGAGTGATACCAAAGCTTCAAGATAGCTTCATAATGATTCCACGAAGCTACATGAGCAAAGAATTGGAAAATGGAGCACTCACCGGTGAGGAAGAAGATGACCAAATTCGGCCGAATTTGAACAAACCCCAAATTGGACAATTCCTGAGAATCAAATCCAAAATTAAGTGAGGGGAAATGTTCAAGGTGATGAATAGATGAGGTTAGGGCAAAGAAACATGAAGGAGGACCACTGGAACACCAAGAACACTGATGGAGCTCCACGGGTCAACAATGGCGGTTTGCCATTTTTGAGGTATTAAGCTCCAACACTGTGAGTGAAGCTTGGTGGTGGTCTAAAGACATACCAGGAGACCTTGGGGGTGCTTATAAAGCCTTGAAAGCATTAGGGTTTGCACCACTCCTCTCTCGGGCGGCAAAACGCAAAGCACAAGGTGCGGCTGACAAGGAAAAGATGGTAGCTGGTGAAATAGGGCAGGGCATGGCCGACTATGTCTCCCACGACCCCCACTGTGCACTAGGACGGCCGTAGGAAGCATGAGGTGACACCTCCATAACCCTACTGTACACGCACGGCTCAAGGTTGAAGAAGACCAGCGCAAAAAGGCTCGGGCGATTCTCAACCCTACGATTTAAATCGGACGGCCATGGAAGCGCCACGCCTACGGGCTTTAAAACACAACGGAGAGGATGTGAACCCGACGATTAGAATTGAATGGCTCAGATTGCACCACGTTGCAAACTCAAATTACAACGAAGGGGTACGCGAGCGTTGGATCTTAATCCAACGGCTCAGGTTCAAAAATGCAACCGGAGGGTCCGAAGGGTTCGGGGAATCACAGCGGTTGGATTGCGATCTAACGGTCGACATTCAATCTTGCAACCGGAAGGTCCGAAGCGATACGCGCGCGCGGGCCGTGCGATTTAGATCTAACGGTCGATATCGCACGCGGCGTTTTAAAAGTGGCTCGGTGCGCTTAGTTGATGGACCAGTCGATTGACTCGAGCCCGAGTCCGACTCAACCGAGTAACGAGAAACCAAGTTTGACTTTGAAAAGGAACAGAGACTTTGAAAGATTTATTTGAGGTAGCAAAATAACTCCAAAAATTATGAAAATTTTACAGGAGCTTGCTAACTCAGATATCAACCTTGTGTAAAATTTTCAGAGATTTATATGCTGTGAATAAATTTCCAAAAATTCTGCAAGGCTCTGTTTAAATGTTTGGTGAGAGTCAAACAGTTTGATACCTCTAAAATTATTCAAACAATTTCTAAAAATTGTGAGATTTTTCAGAGGGGTCACATACCACCACAGAGACTTAGGAAAAATATTTCCAGAGGATGATCATAAGATTTGACAAGATTGTTTTTGGAAAGCCAAGATTTGGATCAACTAGACTTGTGACAATGTATTTCCACACTTCCTTGTACAAGAATTTCTTGGCACCACAGGAAATACATGATGTAAGAAAAAGTTTTAATTTCTACTGATTTTCTTACACTTGAAACACAAGCCCAAAATTGGGATGTTACAGGAACCATTGTGAGATATATATATATATCCGGGGATCCTGTTTATTGGAATTGTTACTTGTTGAATTTATACCTTTAGCATGATCTTTAATTGAGGGACAGTAATGTTCCTTCATTAATAATCATGTTACTGTATGAATTTAATTAAGTACATTTCCAATAACCCGGGGAGCCCACATTTATTGTCCGAGCTTCGAGTATGGAGGAATAATCTCTTTGTGTTGCATTGTGACAATAAATATGCAATCAACATTGCTAACAATCTAGTTCAACATGGTCGTACCAAGCAAGTTGAGATTGTGACTTTTCATCAAGGAAAAGCTCTATGGAAGGATATTGAAGTTGGAGTATATCAAGTCCGTGAACAGTTGGTATTGTTTCACTAAAGGGTTAGCTCCTAGCAAGGGTGCTACAATATGTAACAAGATGGGCATGATTGATATCTTTGGCTCATCTTGAGGGGGGTGTTGGTGAGTTAGTATTAGGATCTAATAACAAGTCGTGTTAGAGTTAGATCTAATCTTGTATTAGAGTCGAATTTAAATTTTAGACTATAAATAAATGGTATGGGGATCCTACAGGATACACACGATTTTCCCAAAACATCCACATAATTGCACAGGTCATGGCATTGGTTGAGGTGTAGGTGGATTCGCCCGCACAGTTGAGTAGCTCTAGGGCCTAACTGTTGGTGGATTGGTTTGCATCCGAGAGCTCACCTCACGGCTCATGCCCCCAAACATCGCCGTTGGCACATTGGTATCACCATAGCACCGTCGGGCTGAGCCACCACACCGGGCACCCCTAGGGCCCCCAACCGTTGCCGCACCTTCAAGCCTCCTGGGATCAGCATGCCACATGCTTGCCGGCTTCGCCTCTCCACTACGTTGTGTGCCCACTTGACCACTCCCTCGCTCGGGTTCTACGCGCCGCTAGGGTCAGGGATGCACACGAAGCTCTGTTGCTTTCTCGTTGTGCATTTGCATGTGGCCTTATCACCCTCACATCATGGGCCTCACTACTAAATTATTCATCATCCCACTATTCTCGCCAAGGGTTCAAATCAGCCCAAAACATGTTGCTATCTTTCTGATGTGCGTAGCGGTGAAGCAACATCTTCTCCGACACTGGGTTGGCCTGATGTTCCTCAGAGAGGGGTGTTCCCAGTCGATGCTACCTCTGGTGGACGCCGGATCATGCCAAAATGGTGGATCCGCCCTTGCCAGGGCGAGGAGCGGTGGATGTCGATGATGTCCCCAGGACGGTGCAACGAATGATGTCGATCTAGCAAGGTAGAATGTGACATAAGATGCGTGGTTGAGAGAGAGATGGGGACTACTGGACTAGAAATAGAGAGCGGGAAGGTCACCTTGTGAGTATTATCATGGTAGGCAAGAGCTTTAATCATCATAAATGGGACATAATCTAGGGTAATTAATTTGGTATTATTGTATTAATTGGATGGTAGGATATAGTTTGAATCTAGGCCCTTGGATGGCAAATATCTATGGCTAGAATTTGGTGTAGATAGTAGAATATGGAATGAACATTAACCATTAGATCCAGTTGATTGTATGGCTAAGAATGTTTCGTGTGCACAAATATTAGTTGAGTGTAGCAAAGAAAAACAACTTCATTTTATATTAGCACAGATAAGTCCATCAACTGTGACATAAGGTCATCATGCCTTCTACACTCATCTAACAACAAAATGGCAACAAAAACTGTACTTTTTGCCAAGTTTTGTGCATAAATTATCATGCCACCGAAAAGGATGTTGGACACATGTGGTGGTGAAGCAAAGGGAAAGGGTGGTAGAAGGGCAGGTATAGAGAAGAGAGAGAGGTGAGGAGGGTGGAGAAGAAGAAGATGAGGGCAATATGGGCATTTTTGCAAAAGATCTCAGACGATCAATGATAAATCACATTAACAGAGGTGATAGAAGTGGCACAGAGCGACACGAAGTTACGACTCAATAGCATAGAGGAAAACATATTTTTAGTGGCATATTTGGGATTAAGGTAACTTTTTAGTGACATGTAAGGAATTTTCTCTACATATAAATAACTCATTGGTAAGAGACCAATTCATCACCCTCACCCATATCTTGAACAAACGCCTATAACAACAACGATGGCATTATGGCAACATACACCTCCAAGAAAAGATCCTCCTTGTTCTACTCACCCTTTATGTGAGCGCAGCCATGGTCACCACCAGTTACTACTGCCCAGCGATGACGACTGTGGGCACCATGGAACCATGCAGCTAGTACCTAAAACGCATAGGATATTTCCTTGTTTTTAGCTTGGTCTTGGTCATAAATGCTTAATTAATTACTACGATTTTCATTTAATAATTTTATAATACAAAAATGACTTTTTGTTGAGTATATCATAGGGTACAAGTGAAAATCGTGAGATGTGAGGCTTCTAATATGTTGAAGATATCCTCCGGAACAACTTCTCAAATTTTTGGCCGTATTGGCAACTTTTTGGCTTGTATTTACGGGAACGACCGTCTCCCAAATTTATTTGCAAAAATAGCCACGTGCCGCACGCTGGCCTGAGGCATCCCCTTGCCAGCCGCCATGTACACCGTTGCCGCACGGCCACCGTGCGACAACGTTCCCGCACGGCCACCGTGCAGCAATGCCTCGGCCACATGTCCTCCCACCCGGCCCTAGATCCCGACACGCAGCATGCAAACAAACATCCGAATGAGGCCCCTCCCTCCATCTTCCTTTCTTTTCCACTAAAAGCAAGTAATCTTGTCATCCCGTCACCTCCATCTATTCGCTGTCTCCCCCGTCCAATCCTTGTCTGCCACATGCAAATTAAAAGTGATCACGCATGGGAATGATTCCCTCCGGCTATAAATTAACAAGCTTAACGAGCACAATTTCATTTCGCATTCGCTCACTCTCTTGCTCTGTTGATTATGTTTTTGGGGATATTTCAGTGTTATTGACTGTCGTCATTCACAGGTAATTTGTATCGCCGTCGTTTAATTCTTGAGGTCTCGTCAATTAGTTACCAAATAATTAGTCATAATTTTACAGTGGATGCGTACTTAAGTAGTTGTACTTAAGAACACCTCCACTAATACTGCTATACATGGATAATAAAGTTTGACCTCATGAGTGGCTTTGTACTTTTGACCAAGAAACATATCTGAGCACTAAGCAGAGGAATTTAGTCTATGGTCAGCTAGCCATCAGATAAATTAATTAATGTACATTAATTTGTAGTATTCATTTGGTTGCAATCTTTAATTTGCACTATGTTATCGTCATTAAATAGTCGTATTTAATTTTGTACCTACAAATTAGTGTACATTAATTTGTAGTATTAGTTTCATCGTAATATTTAATTTGCAGTATTCTATGGTCACTATCAATCTCCTCACTAATAATCCATCTATTCCATGTGTTGCAAGCCATGTCTCTACTGGCGCTTCTGGAACACTTCTACAATGAGGACCACCGGTGCATGCTGTGGATCGCCGGTGACACGGATGGCCCTCCGGCCCTAATGCTTTAGTCAGGAAGGGATTACTGGGTGCTATATGATCGTTATGTCCCAATCCTTCGGGACACGGGCTTGTTGCCCCTTGCGAGGTTGGTCTCCGTTGAACGCCAGTTCAGCCTAGACGCCAGCCTGTTGTCGGCACTTCTCGATAGGTGGAGGCCCGATACACAAACCTTCCACTTTCGGTGGGGTGAGATGATGGTCACTCTGTAGGACATCTCGTTCTTGATCGGTCTCCCGATCCAGGGTGAGCCACTTGTTTCAGGCCCTCCGGGTGCAAATTGGAAGGACAAGCTGGAGTAGTGGTTCTGCCAACCTCTCCCAGAGCATGTGCGTGGTGTCCCCCGAACTTGGTTGAGGCACTTGACTGTGCGTAGGGTGCACTGACGAGGTCGCTAGGACACACCTTGTTGGCTACCGCTTGACTCTTTGGTTGGGTCTGTTTCCAACAAAACAAGGCGATTTTGCTACCCGACTTTGTTCACATCGTCGAGTCGTTTGTTTGGCGAAGGCAGGCCGATGACTCGATATAGCGGGGACCACATACCGGGATTGTGTGGCGCTTCATAGCACGGCACCAGCAGTACACCCAGCTTGGCGATCTACTACATGCTCCTACAGTTGTGGAGTTGGGATCACTTCCCTGTTGGGCAGCTGTCCATCGAGAGAGCGGTGCACCCATATGCCCCCCATCAACACGACAGACGGGCCCACCATGGGCTTACGGTGGACTGCTGCCCCTCTACACTAGGCCAGGGACAGACCGACGAGGTGCTACTTGTTGTTCCACAACGAGTTCGAGTTGTTGCACGAGAGCGACATCATATGGACTCCATTGTATGCAGAGTTCGTGCGCACGGTAGCTCTGCACGGACTATCCGTGCAATGCATCTGGGATGCAAGACCGCGGATGATAGACTGCCACCTGGTGTTCGCACATATGATGGAGTCTTACGTGCTGCAGCACGTAATGTGACAGTTTGGTGTGCACTAGGTCATGCCCCCCCAGACGGCAGGCTCTTGCCGCGAGCCGCACACCTGTAAGTCAAACTTCATCCGAGTAATATTTACAGTTCTTACGTCTTCTTTTCTAACATCAATCCTTCCGGAAATACAGGCAATCGAGGTGGGGTGGGCATATTCAGTACTAGCAACCAGTCCAGCACGAGTGGACTACGACATGGATGGAGAGGGCGCACTTAGAGGTCTCGTGTGAGCAGCGTGCGTACGACGCTGAGACGTACGGTGCGTACATGGACTGGTACGTGCCACGGACACACGCAAGACTCACCATTCCTCCACCAGATCACCCGGAGCAGGTGACAGCAGAGACGCACCAGCAGAGCCTCCGCCGTGTGTACGATCGTCACAGTGCTTCGCAGCGTAACCACACCATAAGACACTTACAACCTCTGGTCATTTCATTGACGATATTCGTACTCTTTGTTAATGAACCTTTTATGTATGTCACTACAGTTGGAGCAGGCACAACGTATCTTTAGCGCATCAGAGGCCGCCATCCACAACCTAGACACAACACCGACGGGGATGATGAAAACTATGAAGTACATCTATGCAGAGATGAAGAAGGTAATAAAGAACTTGAGTTGCAGTCATTCGACGAACGACATCCTGCGCATCGGGCACCAAGTGGGGGCCGTGCTCACCCGCTAGGTCACCACGACCTAGCAAGTCCGACCGACATCATAGCGCTCCCCGTCGATCATCCGTGTGCCAGATCGGCGGGGAGGTAACTTATGTACAAATCTACGTTCTATTTTTTTTGGTTATGCCTTATGTTCTGCTAACATCATGTCTTTCTCCTGCCGTAGGTCCATCAGGATGAATCACTTCTACCATCCACATTCAGTGCACAGACTAGCGCTCCCCCTCGGTCATCTGCACTGCACATTCGGGAGGTATGAGATTCTCAATTTACGTCCAAAGTGTTTATTTCTACTAACATCGTTCCATCTTGCAGCCTTTAGTTGACTGTGGGGGTGACAGCCAGTCCTCATCGACTAATGAGGAGGGGATGGGCCTCCCAACTCCGACCAGGGAACAGTTCATGCCGTCAGGGTATGGAGCATGGCAGCCAGGATTTGGAGCATATGTAGGGTAGAGCTCCTCCGAGTTTGCTGTCCCACCGTATGTTCAAGGCCAGAGCTCCTACGGGTTGGTTGGCACCCTGTACCTCTAAGGCCAGAGCTCCTACGGGTTGGTTGGCACCCTGTACCTCTAAGGCCAGAGCTCATTCGCACAGTCGGAGTTGCAGGCATCGTACCCCAGGAGTGAATTTATGGAGTCCGTCGCTCATGAATTCTTCGGAGGAGTCCCCTTGGTCAACATGCTTCATCAAGGCGACATGAGCGCTTACGGACTCTCACTGGCTAGACTCACCGACTAGTCCACCTCAACCAACTCAACGATCTCCATCTCGTGGCGCCTGTGTTATTGAAATGTACTTAATTAAATTCATCTCAGAGCACAATTGTTAATGAAGGAACAAGATCGCCTTTATTAAAGATCATGCTAAAGATATAAATTTAACAAGTGACAATTCCAATAAACAGGATTCCCCGGATATATATATCTCACAATGGTTCCCAGGATCAACGACCATTGCATATATATCCTTCAACAACATTGCATCATACACATACAAGTCATACATTTGCATAAATAAACATAAGTTTACATCATTCGGTTTAGTACTACAATATTAAGTGACTTGGTCACTTCAAAAGTCTAACAGCGGAAGCAAAAACAGAATATTACAATCCACCAATGGCCTCATCCACCCGCAGGCAATTGCGTGGAGGAAAGAAGTAGCTTTACTCGTTAGCGTCACCCTGATCGGCGCTAACGGGTATTTCATAAAGAAAACCGTCCTCACCTGCAACAATAGGTGATAGCACCTTGAGTACGGAAGGTACTCAGCAAGTCTTACACAAACTAATAAAAGAAGGTGTTTATTAGAACCTAACCAAAGGAACAGAATCTTTACATGCATAAGGTTACAACAGGAAGGTATAAAGGTTCAGATTTGCATAAAGCAATACATCCTAACCTACAAATGCTAAATTTTGATAAAGCAAGTTAATAAATCAAAGTTTAATTAGAACAGTAAGTAAATGATATAATTGTAAATGATGCGATTGCATGAATCCTCATGCAAATCCATAAAAACCGAAACCAGATTTTGTAAATCAAAACTTCTATACAGGTGACATCAACTCAAGTTATCGTCCATGACCGTGGACACGGCTATTCGAACAGTTTATACCCTGCAGGGGTGTACATCTTTACCCACATGACTCTAGCCCGTTGCCTTCGGATGCCTCCGAATGATGACATACTTCCTTTGGTATGCCGACCGGGGAAACTAAGATTTGGTATTTTTTTCAACAAGCTAACACTATTGAGTTGGACCCCCATGTGTGAACTGATCTCGCTTAAACAACGACTGATAGCATCACGCTAACTGGGCACACATGTTGCGTCGATAATGCCGATCCAAACAATTAAATGCGAATGGGCTCACTACCCATATTAGGATGCAATCGGCACCATTAAGGTGCGTATATGCTCACGGAGCACATATACGCCCTCACCCTTCTAAGAACATCTGATACTGACATACAAGCTCACATGGCATACAACACAGTCATAAGACCTAAGCATTTATGCCATACAAGGTCAATACACATATTCTTACTTTCCTGTTTCCAACCCAATAGTCTTAACATTTTACTTAACCAAAGCAGCGCCCATACCTTGCATGTGGAAGTACGTGGGGGACTTGAATTGAATAGTCAGAGTTCGGTCCTTAATTAACCCGGACAAGTCCACCACAAAACTCAATCTCGTGCACAAAAGCACCATCACTAGCTTCCTCTTGTCTAGATCAATTTAAATTTAAAATACAAGCCTGATTTAAAGAAACTGGACAAAGAGTTCAAAATAACACAAGTTCATTGGTGATTCCCCTGTTTGACAAGATATTCTTGTCAAACTCTAGAGTTTCTAGACTGCATGTCTAAGCCAAATCTGAAAATATAATATAGTATACAGTAGTGAGCTAGGGTTAAGTGTATGATTATAATTGAGGTAATCCACCATGTTAGGTGATAGCTAGCTACTACAGATCACAGTTTTGTATTTTTCATAAAAGTAGCATGCTGATTGTCATGAATTTGTAAAAGCTATTGTATAAAATTTGGGATCAATATGGTGCGAGAGGAAGCTTGCCTTGATAGTAATAAACTTACATTGGTGCTCGGGATGCTCGAAATAAATTCACCCACTTCAGAAACCAGATTCTAAAAGAAACAATAAGATCCAATAAATGCCAAAATCGACAATAAGCACAAAATGGAAGAAATATGCAAGATCAATCTGGAAATGCATGATTGACAATATGCTTAAGCCATAACTACCCATAATAGTGAGAATAACCCATATTATAACCTACTGTTTTCAAATGGCGAAACTAAGGCTTAGTTCAAAGTTTGGTTTTCAAATTTTGAAAAGAACCAAAAGCAGAGAGAGAGCGATTTTGGGAAAATGAAGATAGATCAAGCAAAGGTTCAGAAATGAAACTTAGCCTAATCTATTGGGGTAGTTAATACCCTAAACTAACCTTAACCTAACCCTACTCGGTTAGATTACAAAAGCTAAAGAAAAACCTGTTTTGTCGGTTGAGCCGACAAAAGAGAACAGAGACATATCTTTGCTATGAGGCAAACTAGATGATGACAAGAATTGAAAGATCAACTTGTTATGCTACTAGGGTTTAGCTGAGACCTAACTAGGATAACAAGTCGACAGAAGAAACCCTAGGTCTTGAAAATGACATGAAAGACCGAAAAGTTATAATAACAACTTTTCAGTTTGAAGCAAGTTGAAGCTACTGATATTTAAAAGAATGATTCATATGATCTCCTAAGGTCCTTAAGATGCCCCAGATGTTAAAAACTAGGGTTTTAGCTTACCAGTATAAGAAAGACACCAAGAGTTGAGAAAGTTGATTTTGCTCAACAGAGAGATAACCTTTGGTGTTTAACCTACAAAAGATGTCAAAACCTTAGTGCAAGGTAAAACCAGCTCTTGAGATGGATAAGCAATGGACAAGAGCAAGAAACTCCACTGGACAACAATGGAGGATGAACTTCAGTGGTCAACACTGGTAACAGCAAAAGCTAGGGTTTATATATAGATGTTAAGCTACAGGGTAAAGAGGAAGAGTCTAGAGTTGATGAGGTGTCCATTTAGGGCTAATTATCCCAAAAATTAGTGGCATAAACTTTGGGATAAATCCTCTCCTCTGTTTACAGAGAGATCTGCGCGCAGAGAGAAGGAAGAAAGGAGGCAACATATGACATGTGGGTCCCTTTTGTCTCCTCAGCCGAGCGCGCCTCCTAAAGCCTCAAAAGAATGTCAGTCGTCCGATTAGAAATGGGCGGCTGTGATAAATAGAGAGGTTAAAAGGTTTTAATCGGTATCTTTTAATATGGACCGTGCGATCTAGATAGGTCGATCGAGATTAAAACAGAGCCCAAAAGGATTTCGGGGTTTTAAGTTCAAATAGGGGCGTTGGATTGAAGTCCAACGGCCCAACTCAAAAGATACACGTCATCCCTTAGAGGCACCGATGCAAAGATCGTCCGATTAAACTTCTACGGTCAGGATTGACGCGGGATCCGGATGGTCCGATTGCATACACTCACCTGGACCCTACGATTAAAATCTAACGGCTCATCAAATTTGGGCTTTAAAAGCCCACGGTCGAAAAGGAGCGCCGTGGGATTTAAATCCAAAGGCCCAGATAAAAGCGCGCCTTTGATTTCAAATGAAAGCGAAGCGACGCGGTTAGATCAAGAATGGACGGCGGAGATCGTGAGGGGATCCGAGTCGTCCGAATGCATACACCGCCTCGGACCACGATGAAGATCTAACGGCCGAGGAGCGCAGCCTTAATAGCACGCGGAAAAAGGAAAGCCGTAGGATTTGAATCGGTCGGCCTTAATAAAGCGCGCTTTAAGTTTAAAACGAAAAGGAGGCTGTTGGATCGGAAATGAGCGGTGGAGATCGAAAGGCTCGGAGTTGTCCGGTGCATACATCGATCTCGATCGTTAGATCAAGATCCAACGGCAGAGATCAAGTCGCACACGTGGACACTCGCGTGGCGTCATAGCCTCACCCGTTCGATTGAAAATCAACGGCTCACAATCTTGAGGAGATTGGACTCGCGCTCAACGTGATGAGAGCGGACGGTTGCCCGGGTTGGACCCAACCGCATGGGATCGAGTCGCTACGATTACTAGGTCTTGAGTCCGGACAGTTAATTGACCAAACCTTATTTAAAGGCTTTAAGGTTTGGACTGGCTTTAAAAATAGCAAATAAATTTGTAAAATCATGAAATTTTTCTTTGGAGACTACTCGGATGATATATTTCCCAGATAAATTTTAAAATCATATAATCACTTTGCAAAATACATAAATATTTATTTTAGCCGAAAATATTCTTTTAAAGACAATCATTTTCTTTAAGCCAAAATAATTTCTAAAATGCAACAAAAATATTTTCACCAAGATAATTTTCCTAGGCTTTAATAAAAGTACTTCCAGCCATAATACAAGTTTTATCTTGTATTCCTTTAAGACTTTAAATGGTTCTTTTGGATTTTGGCTAAAAGGAAGGTTTTAGTTTGTAACATCTTGCCCAAATTGTAGAAATGAACAGTAATGCTATGAACAGCACCTCATTACTATTCATAAAGCATTTAATTACTGTTTATAGAATTGGGGTTGTTACACATACCTCCTCCGAGCCAACACACACTCTCCGGACTGGCTCACGTATCCTACGGGATACGCCTGATGCAAAACATCCAGACGCGCGTAGAGGTAGCCGTAGCCGCAACAAGCAGAGGGTAGTGGCTCAGACGAGTGAGCCATATTGTATCTCGTATTACGCGATTATGTTTTGGTATATTTATATTCAATTTTGTTTTTCTATATTTGTACGCATATTTTGGTTGTTATGTGTGTACTCTTACGCCATATTGTATATTGACATCTCCAATGGAGTTGCAATGCAGCTTTTTTTCCATACATTCCAAGTCACATGAAATCATGAAACTGTAATTTCCGAAACCTAAAATCAAAATTTTCGAGACCTAAATCCTAAAATTTTGAGATAATTCTAGAACACATATAAAATTGTCGAAACATTGCACAATCAAGTCCACTACGTGACGAGCCTTCAAAACAAAATTCATAATTTTTGGAGCTCATTTTCTACATTTGCAAATTCGTACAAATAGTACACTTATATGAAATTGTGAGAAAAATTCTAAACAAATAAAATTATGGTAAATTTACACAGCAGTACCTCTGTTTGGGAGGCTCCACATAAAATGTCATAATTTTGGGAACTCATTTGCTATATTTTAAAATTTCTACCAACAGCCCCGAAACCCTAATCGTCTTAAACCCTAATTTCAGCCTAAACCCAATCCCGGGACATGTGGTGGGCCAAGTGTGTTGCCACAGTGTCGGGACCCAAAATTGAGATTCTGGAACCCTCTGTGTATACTGCACTAGTCCAGGATCACGCTAGTGCACACAGTGTTAACATAGGTAAATATCGATCCACACAAGAGGTAAATAAAGTAAACGATTAGTTTGAATAACAAATAAGTGTTTTGACCTTATGGTCGAGTTTACACTTATTAAGCCACGCAGGGCTAACAGAGAATAAACAACGGAACAGAGATAACTTCAGCGTAGATCCCATCAATTCACCACAGGCAACCAACTGGGATCCAGACCTTAACGATCAGCAACCTTCGGCAAAGTCCTCCTTGAAAGCAGGCGTAGACTCCTCCTCTTCTGTAGGTTTGGGCGCAAGTTTTACAACAAGCATGAGTACACAACCGTACTCGCAAATCATACCACAGAATGCAATTTATAAATGCAGGCTTATTCCAAAAGAAAAGGCTTCTGTGGTTCTTTTGTAGAAATACAATATTTGCAATTGAATACAAATAATAGATTGAAAGCATAATTCAAAACAAATAGACAATATTAATTTAACAGTTGTTTTCACAAAAACACAAAGCTAAACAGATTATTTCACATAGCCATATGACTTAGATCACATAGGTCCCATCCCAACATTTTATGAAAACTACCCCTCGTGTGAAATCCCCGAGCATGTCCATGACCGCGGACGTGGCTATTCAAATAGATTGATTTAATACTCTGTAGAGGTTGTACACTTTACCCACAAGATATAACTAGTGTAGCTAGCACTAATCGTAACAAAACAGTTCAAAAACTTCATCTCAAACATTGACATCCCTGATGTGCTTTCCGCTAGACCACTCACAAAGAAAACTAGTCTAACACACATCATTTGGGCGAGATGCGCGAACCGAATCGCGATGCAACTACCAAGTAGTCACACCTCCACCCTGTCACAAAGGCTAACCTATCCACCTGAACATCAACGCCGAGAATCCATAACTTACTAAGTTAGGCCCGTCCACCATATCACAAAGTATCCACCACTTTCCTCAGTCCAAATCCTTTACCACCCAGTTAGTTTTAGTGCAACACATGCTATCATGAAGTAATAACACATAGCACACAGTTTTACACAAAGTTCCATAGTCACTTAGTCAGATTTAATATTTACAACTTACATGAGATGTGAGACTCGTAGCATGGCTAAGCAATTGTACTCGCATCTAACCAACCCACGTTGCTGCTATAATATTACCAACTAATAACCAATCTAGGGTGACAAGGAAATATGACATACAAGGCCAAGGTGTATTAACAAATTGGATAATAACTATGCCCAAAAGCATTTAAATAAATAATTAAAATAGAATGCAATACTTGAAACAAAGTAGTTTGAAAACTGGGTTAAAGATGATCAAAGGTATGACTTGCCTTGGAAAAGGTCTATGTACTGGTCTTGTTCTTGGGGTGCTCCTTCTTATCCAAAATTCCCCGACGAATCGACGTCTACTCGCAAACGAAACAAATAAATAAAATAAATAAATAACAGAGGCAAAACAAGCTCCAAAAATTAAATAAAAATCCCAGATAAATAGAACTCGAATTTAGATAAATTTAGGAATTTGAATGGGCTCAATCGGAGTTAGGATGCAAAAGTTATGAGCTCTCGAAGATTGAAAATCTAAAGTAACCCTAATTTGGATTTTCTGGAATTTTCGAATTATTTCTTAACAGAAAAATCGGATTATTGCGCAATGCTGACGTCAGCACAGGGATTTCGGAAATAAAAGAAATAAAAAGAATTTGCTGACACGTGGGACCCACATGTCGGTCTCACGGCTCACGGTAGACTAGGTCTACCGAGCCTCGGGATCCAGAGATCGGTGGACTGAGCCACGCGGTGCTGACGCGGCACCGACGTGGATGCCACGTCGAAGACACGTAGGCGACGGGCTAACGCATGCGCTGAGGTGGCGGCGAGGTGGCGCTGATGCGGCTACGGCGAGGGCGGTGGCGCTCGGGGACCGAGGGTCCCGGCGAACGGCGGGGCTTTGCCGGCGGTGAGTGGTACCGGCGCGAAGAGGGTGGCACGAGGAACTCATAGATGTGCTCACTGGTGGTCGGGGACGTCTGTGGCGGCCGACGACGAGCGTTAAGCGGCGGAGAGGCTACGGGCTCGACGGGATCGGGGTTGCGGCGACGCTCTGGCGAAACGAAGGCGACCACGAGGTAGCCCTGCTCTGTGCGATGCCGACGGTGTAGACCACGACGCTTAGGTAGCATTGACGGCAGCATACGGGCTCGTCGGAGTTGGCGACGGCGCATATCGTTTCACGAGCTCCTGCGGCGGCTAGGGTTCGGCGTGAGGGTGAAGGCGGCTAGGGTTAAGGTGCGGACGCCGAGGGCTCCCTCTGCCTTTATACCCAGAGGCATGGGGGAGTCTACGGCACGAGCGCCCAAAAACGGCATGCGGCGGCGGCGATCGTATCCCTAACGGATTCGGAGCGGCCACGAAGATTCGGGCCACACATCGGCGGCGGCTCGGCGCGCGCGCGTCGCGGAACAATGGTGCGCGAAACAGACTCAAAGGATCTGACCGTCAATCCAAGATCGAACGGCCCAAAATCCATGGGACGATCGGACCTCCGAACAGATCAGGCGCATCTAGCCATCCATCCTTGATCGAACGGTGGAGGATGGGCTGAGCGCGCGGAGAGAGAGAGAGAGATGATGCTGACATGCGGGGCCCGCATGTCAGTCGGAGGTGGCGCTGGTGCGGGCGAGCTGGGCTGCGTGCAGGGTTTGGGCCAGAAAGGGGAATAGAACTAGGCCAGCTTCAAAGAATTCAGCCCAAAGGCCGGAAAGGGGAATAGAACTAGGCCGGCTTCAAAGAATTCAGCCCAAAGCTTTTTCTGAGATTTTAAATAGATTTTCTATTTTAGAAAATAGCAAATGAACTCAGAAAAATTCTAGAAAAATCTAGAAAATATATCTAAGCACATAGAACCCAAATAAAATAGTTTTGGCTATTGTTCATGTTGGGATTATTCACATTAAGTGTGTTTGATTGTAAAGTCCAATATTAAGCTTTTGAATTAATTTCAAATAAAATCCAAATGGTGACTTTTTTCCCTACTAACTATTTAAAAGATTTTTAAACTCAGAAAATTGGGATGTTACAAACCTCCCCCCTTAAAGGAATCTCGACCCCGAGATCCAAGCTAGCTAGAGAAAAGGCTGGGAAACTCGGCTTTCAGCTCTTCTTCACGCTCCCACGTTGCTTCTCCTTCTGAGTGGTTGCTCCACTAAACCTTGCAAAAACGAACAGTCTTCCTTCTTGTGTGGCGCTCTGCGACATCCAAAATCTTGACTGGTTGCTCCTTGTAGGTAAGATCCTCCTTCAAGTCAATCGATTCTAACGGGGCTTGCTCTTCTGGCACACGCTTGCTCTTCTGGCACACGACGGCACTTCTTCAACTGCGAGACATTAAAGACATCATGCACTCCTGCTAACGACTGCGGTAGCTCCAACTGATAAGCAACTTCTCCATGGTGTTCCAAAATCTTGAACAGGGTAACATACCTAGGGGCAAGCTTCCCTTTGGCATGAAACCTCTCGACACCTCTGAGCAGAGTCACTCGAAGATAGACGAAATCCTCGGGGTTCAAAACTGAGATCATGACGATGATTATCAGCATAGCTCTTTTGTGTGGACTGAGCTATCTTCAATCTTTCTCTTATCATGACTACTTGCTCTTCTGCTTCGTGGATGATGTCTGGACCGAAAACCAAATGTTCAGCTGTTTCTGACCAATTCAACGGGGTTCTACAGGCACGGCCACACAAAGCTTCAAATGGTGACATTTGCAAACTAGCTTGGTAACTGTTGTTGTACGAAAATTCTGCATCTGGTAAACTTTTATCCCAACGGGCAGCGTTAGCTAGAGCACAATCTCTCAGCATGTCCTCCAATATCTCATTAACTCTTTGATCTGTCCATCATGCATGGATGATACGCGATCGAAATTCGATGGGTACCCAATGCTTCATGCAAACTTTGCCAAAAGCGAGAGGTGGCGAGATCCTCGATCCGATCACGATCTTCTTGGGCACACCGTGCAAACCGACAATTCGACCATGTACAACTCCAAGGCGATCTCCGAGTATGTGGTTTTGGTAGCGGAAAATGGCGACCTTGGTCAAGCGATCGACTATTACCCGGATCGAATCGTAACCGATTGGGTCTTGGGTAAGCCGGTAATGAAATCCATTCGATCTCTTCCCACTTCCACTCTGGAATCTTGGCGGTTGCAACAAACTGCTAGTCTGCGGTGTTCGCCTTTACTACGGCGGATGTCGTACAAGGCAACGAGCGATTTCTCGCTTCAAATTTGTCCACCAAAATTTAGTCTTAATATCCTGGTACATCTTGGTACTTCCAGGGTGAATCGAATACTTTGAGTCGTGGGCTTCCTTTAAGATTAGCTGCCTTAACCCATCAATATCTGGTACACAGATACGACCATTAATCCAGAGTATGTCTTGATCATCCCTGGTAAAATCTTTGAATTTCCCTTCTGCCATTTTAAGCTTGATGTCTGACAACACGGGATCCTTGGGTTGCGCTTCACGAATCTGCTTCTCTAGGGTAGACTGTACCTCCAAATTGGCTACAAATCCTTCGGACATGACTTCTAGCCTTAGCTTCTGAAAATCTTCATAAAGTTCTGGGCAACTTTTTTTTACTTCCAAAGCATTGCAGTAACTCTTACGACTCAAGGCATCTGCAACTACACTGGCTTTTCTGGGATGGTAGTGGATTCCAACATTATAATCCTTAATCAATTCTAACCATATCCTCTGTCTCATGTTCAAATCTGACTGGGTGAAGATGTACTTGAGGCTCTTATGATCTGTGTAGACTTCATAGCGATTACCGATGAGATAATGACGCCAAATCTTTATAGCATGCACTACAACAGTTAATTCCAGATCATGAGTAGGGTAATTCTCCTCGTGAGGTCTTAATTGCCTTGACTCATAAGCGACAGCTCTTCCTTCTTGCATTAGGACGCACCTGAGTCCTTGACGTGAAGCATCACAGTAGATATCGAAATCTTTCCGAATATCAGGCAAAATCAACACTGGGGCTGATGTCAAACGCTTCTTCAACTCTTGAAAACTTTCTTCACAGGCTGGAGTCCAAGTGAACTTTTTCTCCTTCTTCAGTAATTCCGTAAGAGGCTTAGCAATCGATGAGAATCCTTCGATGAAACGACGGTAATAACCTGCTATTCCCAAGAAACTGCGAATCTGAGTTACAATCTTGGGCTGCTCCCAATGTAACATTGCTTTAACTTTACAGGGTCATTGCTACTCCTCATTTGTCATCACATGACCAAGGAAATCAACTTCCTTCTTCCGAAATCACACTTCGAACTTGGCATGGCGATGCTCTGCCGGGACCCGAGTGCGATTACGGAACCCTCGTATATCTTGCACTAGTCGAGATCACGCTAGTGCACACGAGGTTAACACGGTAAATATCGATCCACTGGCGATAAATAAAGTAAGCGATTAGTTTGAATAACAAATAAGGGTTTTGACCTTATGGTCGAGTTTACACTTATTAAGCCACGCAGGCTAACAGAAAGTAAAGCGGCGGAGCGGAAAACTCGGCGTAGATCTCACCAATTCACCACGGGCAACCAGCGGGATCGGATCTTAACGCACGATCGGCCTTGGCGAACTCCTCCTCAAAAGCGGCGTAGACTCCTCCTCTTCTGTAGGTTTGGGCGCAAGTTTTACAACAAGCGTGAGTACACAACTGTACTCGCAAATCATACCACAGAATGCAATATATAGATGCAGGCTTATTCCAAATAAAAGGCTTCTGTGGTTCTTTTGCATAAAAGCAACATTTGCAATTGAATACAAATAATAGATTGAAAGTATAATTTAAAACAAATAAGCAATATTAATTTAACAGTTGTTTCCACAAAGACACACAGCTAAACTGATTAATTCACACAGCCATATGATTGAGATCACACAGCTCCCAATCCCACATTTTATGAACACTACCCCTCATGGGAAATCCCCGAGCGTTGTCCATGACCGAGGACGCGGCTATTCGAATAGATGGATTAACACTCTGCAGAGGTTGTACACTTTACCCACAAGATACAACTAGTGTAGCAAGCACCAGTCGTAACAAAACAGTTCGGAAACTTCATCTCAACATTGACGTTCTTATTCACACAGTCCCATATCACAAAGCTTAACCTATCCACGAACCCCAATGTTGAAACTCAGTAACCTACTAAGTTAGGCTGTCACGGACATGCGGTCGTCAAAGTATAGCTCGATTCAATGGCGCACAAAGTTAAGTCCTTAATTGACCAAGGCAAGACTTCCAGTTTTCTAACTAAACCACAGATAAATCCCAATCACAAAGCCACCAGTTCACACAGTATCCACCACTTGCCTCGGTCTAAATCTTTTACCACCAGTTGGTTTTAGTGCAACACATGCCATCACGAAGTAACAACACATAGCACACAGCTTTTACGAGGTTCCATAGTCACTTAGTCATAATTAATAATTGCAACCTACATGTGATGATGACTCGTGGCATGGCTAAGCAATTGTACTCGCATCTAACCAACCCACGTTGGTGCTATAATATTACCAACTAATAACCAATCTAGGGTGACAAGGAATTATGACATACAAGGCCAAGGTGTGATAACAATTTGGATAATAACTATGCCCAAAGCATTTAAATAAATAATTAAAGTAGAATGCATTAATTTAACACAAGGTAATTTGAAAACTGGGTCCAAGATGATCAAAGGTATGACTTGCCTTGGAAAAGGTCTATGTACTGGTCTTGATCTTGGGGTGCTCCTTCTTCCACAAAATTCCCGACTAAAGCAGCGTCTACTCATAAGCGAGACACAAACAAACAAAACAAATAAATAACAGAGGCAAAACAAACTCCAAAAATTAAATAAAAATCTCAGATAAATAGAGCTTGAATTTAGACAAATTTAGAAATTTGAATGGGCTCAATCGGAGTTAGGATGCAAAAGTTATGAGCTTTGGAAGATTGGAAATCTAAAAGAAACCCTAATTTGGATTTTCTGGAATTTTCAATTATTTTCTAAAGAAAAATCGGAATAATGCATATGTGACGTCGGTGAGGATGTTCGGACGGGGTGACAAGCGGCACGGCAGTGGGTCCCACTGTCGGTGACACGACTCCGCGGTAGGCGGGTCTCACCGAGCCTCGGCCGGGATCGGTGGGCGCCACGTGGGCACGAGTTGGACCAATCACGGCGCGACACGTCGGCCGGCAATGGTGGTCGGGTCTTGACTTCGGCGAACACGTGTGGTGGCGACGGCTGCGACGACACGGACGACGTAGGCGCGGCCGAGGTGGCGAGCCACGTGGTGGTCGGGCTGGCGGTGCTCGGGCGCCCGACAACGGCGAGCGCGCGTCGTCGGAGGTGAGTGGTGCGGGGCGTAGCCAGTTATTGCCCACATGTGGGTGCACTCACAGTGGTCGGAGCGTCGATGATGCCGGGCGGCGAGGTTTAGCGCGAGTGCCGATGCTGGTCGGACGTGGGCTCGTGAGCTCCGCGAAGTGGATGGCACCGGGATATTGCTTATGCTCCTGCGATGCTGGTGGTGCAGTCAGCGAGCTCAGGACGGCACTGGCGGCGGCGGAAGAGCTCGTCGGAGTCCTTGCGGGTGAAAACCCTAGAATCGGCGGGGACGGCGGCGCAGGGGCTCTCGAGTTCCTGGGTTTGGGGGTTTCTGATGCGGGGAGAGAGGCGATCCTCGGGGGCCTTTTATAGGGAGGTCGGGAGGGCTAGGGAGCGTGCGGCGGTGGAAACCCTAAAAGAGTCCGAGCGGCCAAGAAAGCGGAATTAGAGGCGAATCAGGATTTGGTTTTGATCAGAAGGTGCGGGAGGTTGGGGATAAGATTCTCGCGTTTTCTAGAAGGGGTTCAATTGGAAAGGAGGCGTTGTCGTATGAGGCTCGAGTTGGAAACATGGCGGGCAGCGCGCCGCTCGCGAAGAAGCGGCGCGAGGCGAGGCGGCGTGTGGGACCCACACGCCGCGGCGAGGCGGCGCGCGCGCGGAGCTGAGCCGCGAGTTGGGCATGAGCGAAGGAAAGCGGGCCGGAGTAGAGAGATTCGGCCCGAGAGGCTTTTCTGATATTTTAATAGCTTTTCTAATTTAGAAAATACCAGAAAATCAGATAAGCAATAGAAAATAGCAAATGAACTCCGAAAAATTCTAGAAAAATCTAGAAAATATATCTGAGCACATAGAACCCAAATAAAATAGTTTTGGCTATTGTTCATGTTGGGATTATTCACATTAAATATTTTTGATTGTAAAGTCCAATATTAAGCTTTTGAAATTAAATTCAAATAAAATTCAAATGGTGAATTTTCTTCCTACTAACTATTTAAAAGATTTTCAAGCTCAGAAAATTGGGATGTTACAAACCTCCCCCCCCCTTAAAGGAATCTCGACCGAGATTGAGCTAGCTAGAGAAAAGGCTAGGAAACTCGGCTTCGGCTCTTCTTCACGCTCCCAGTTGCTTCCCTTCCGAGTGGTTGCTCCATTGAACCTTGCAAAACGAACACTTTGCTTACGGTGAGGTGCTCTGCGACATCCAAAATCTTGATTGTTGCTCCTTGTAGGTAAGATCCTCCTTCAACTCAATTGATTCCAACGGGCTTGCTCTTCCGGCTGCGAAGACACTTCTTCAAGCTGCGAGACATGAAAGACATCGTGTACTCGCTAACGATCGCGCGACTTCAAGCGATAAGCAACTTCTCCACGGCGTTCCAAAATCTGAATGGGCCAACATACCTAGGGCAAGCTTCCCTTTGGCATGAAACCTTTTGACACCTCGGCGGGGTTACTCGAAGATAGACAAAATCTTACGGCTCGAATCGAGATCTCGGCGGCGGTTATCGGCATAACTCTTACGCCTTGGTGGGCTATTTTTAGCCTTTCACGATCATAACAACTGTTCTTACGCCTCTTGGATGATATCGGCCCGAACATCATGCGTTCATTGTCTCGACCAATTTAACGGGGTTGGCGAGCACGGCCATACAAAGCTTCAAATGGCGACATTTGCGGATCGCTTGATAAGCGTTGTTGTACGAGAACTCGCATCGACAAACTTTTATCCCATCGGGTAGCATTCGCTAGAGCGCAAGCTCTCAGCATATCCTCCAATATCTGATTGACTCTTTCAGTCTGTCCATCTGTCTGTGGATGATATGCAGTACTGAAATTCAGATGGGTACCCAATGCTTCATGCAAACTACGCTAAAAGCGAGAGGTGGCGAGACCCTCGATCGACACTATTTTCTTGGGCACTCCATGCAACCGACAATTACGCCATGTACAACTCGCAAGGCGATCTCCGAGCACGTGGTTTTGGTGGCGAAAATGTGCGACCTTGGTCAATCGATCAACTATTACCCAGATCGAATCGTAACCTGATTGGGTCTTGGGTAAACCGGTGATGAAATCCATCCCGATTTCTTCCCACTTCCATTCTGGAATCTTCAGTGGTTGCAGCAAACCTGCTGGTCTCTGGTGTTCTGCCTTTATTTTCTGATAGGTGTCGCACAAGGCCACGAACTCTGCGACTTCCCGTTTCAAATTTGGCCACCAAAATTTATTCTTAACATCCTGGTACATCTTGGTACTTCCAGGGTGAATCGAATACTTTGAGTCATGGGCTTCCTTCAAGATCAACTGTCTTAGACCGTCGATATCTGGTATACAGATACGACCATTAATCCAGAGTATGTCTTGATCATCCTTGGTGAAATCTTTGAATTTCCCCTCCGCCATTTTGATCTTGATGTCTGACAACACGGGATCCTTTGGTTGTGCTTCACGAATCTGTTTCTCCAAGGTAGACTGTACCTCCAAATTGGCAACAAATCCCTCGGACACAACTTCTAGCTTTATCTTCTGAAATTCTTCATAAAGTTCCGGGCAACTTTCCTTTACTTCCAAAGCATTACAGTAACTCTTACGACTTAGAGCGTCTGCAACTACGTTGGCTTTTTCGGGATGGTAGTGGATTCCAAGATTGTAATCCTTGATCAATTCTAACCATCTTCTCTGCCTCATGTTCAGGTCTGACTGGGTGAAGATGTACTTTAGGCTCTTATGATCTGTGTAGACTTCACAGCGATTACCGATAAGGTAGTGACGCCAAATCTTTAAAGCATGCACCACGGCAGCTAATTCCAGATCATGAGTAGGGTAATTCTCTTCATGTGGTCTTAGTTGTCTTGATGCATACGCAACTGCTTTCCCTTCTTGCATCAGGACACACCCTAGTCCTTGACGCGAAGCATCACAGTAGATATCGAAGTCCTTCCGGATGTCTAGTAGAATCAACACTGGGGCTCGGATGTCTAGTAGAATCAACATTGGGGCTGTGGTCAGGCGTTTCTTTAACTCTTGAAAACTTGTTTCACAAGTGGGTCCAAGTGAACTTCTTCTCCTTCTTCAACAATTGCGTAAGAGGCTTAGCAATTGAGGAGAATCCTTCAATGAAGCGGCGGTAGTAACCCGCCATTCCCAAGAAAGCGTGAATCGGGTTATAGTCTTGGGTGGTCCAGTGTAACATCTGCTTTTACTTTTCTGGGTCATTGCTACTCCATCGGCGGTCATCACATGGCCAAGAAATCCACTTCCTTCTTCCAAAAGTCACACTTATCGAACTTGGCATGGCCCGATGCTCCACGAGTTTCTCCAAAATTAACCTCAGGTGTTCTGCGTGTTCCTCCTCTGATTTGGAATAAACCAGAATATCGTCAATGAACACCACTACAAACTTGTCCAGGTATTCCATGAAGACTTTGTTCATCATGTTCATGAAGTAAGCTGGGGCATTTGTCAGCCCAAATGACATGACCAAGAACTCATAATGTCCATACCGCGTTGAGAAAGCGGTCTTTGGTATATCCTTAGGGTAGATCTTCAACTGATGGTAGCCCGATCGCAAGTCGATCTTTGAGAACACTCCGGCTCCCTTCATCTGGTCAAACAGATCATCTATCCTGGGCAATGGATACTTATTCTTGATAGTGACCTCGTTGAGAGAACGGAGTCGATACACATCCTCATGCTTAGTCTTTCTTCTTGGCGAACAAGGTGGTGCTCCCACTGTGACGAACTTGGTCTTACGAAACCTTTCTCGAGAAGTTCTTCAATCGCTTCTTCATTTCGCTAACTCGTCGGTGGCATTCGATAAGGTCGCTTAGAAATTGGCGTCACGGCACTAGATCAATGACGAACTCGATGTCACGATCGGTGGCATTAGGGTAACTCTTTTGGAAACACATCCGGGTATTCTCGACTATTGGTACATTCTCCATTGCAATGGTCTTCAGACTGTTTACTAGCAAGTGTCCTTCACGAACAGATGTGGCTAGAAACTCCACTTTCCTTCCATCAGTACTCCCAACCGTTACGGCTCTTCGGCCACAATCCAGCACAGCTTTGTGCTTGGATAGCCAATCCATGCCAAGAATGACATCTAGGGTTTGGGTGTCTAGAACAATTAGGTTGGCTAGAAACTCAACTCCAGCTATGAGTAACTTAACTCCTAAACAACCCACTCTAGAGCTTAGCTCTGCTCCAGGCGATTGAACTAATAGAGTATGCTTAAGTTGTATAGCCTCCAACTTATTCTTATGTAATACCCTAAATTATATTCGAAAGGATTAGTCGGGAGAAATTAATTGAATCGGGAGAAGAGTTCTTTTAGTAAAACACCAAATCAGGAAATGAGAGGGGTTTTCGCGTTTTAATGGGCAACTTTGGGCTTGGGCCTAGGCCCATGTGGGCTGGCCGGCCATAGGGGAGGCGCCACCCTCCCCAAACCCTAGCCGCCCCATCTTTCCCTGTACTCCACCCCTTGTGCCGCCACCCCCTCTCCACCTCTCCACCTCCCTCCACCCTCCCTTGCGCCTCTCCATCCCCACCACCTCCATTGCTGCTGGCCAAGGAGGAGAAGGAGCTCCATTGCAGCCGGCCAAAGAAGAAGAAGAAGGAGAAAAGAAGAGAAGGAAGAAGAAAGAGAGGGAGAAGAGAAGAGAAGAAGAGGGAGAAGAAGGGATCCGCAGCGGAAGCATGGTGGTCATCATCCCCGCTGTGTGCTCTCTTCGTTTCGGCAAGGGTAACCCGTGGTTCTTTGCTTTAGGTCAATTTCTAGTTGTCTAATTTTCGGATGTCAGTTCGTCGATATTCTGCAGCAGTGAAGTTTGTCGGTTTTGATTAGCTTAGAGGCAGATTTGGGTCTGGGTGTCTCCTAGAAAGTTGTAGCTATCGCAGTTACCTTTCATTGCCGACAAGAATCAAGTCATTCGGACTTCGGTAGCCAAAGTTATGAATTTATTAGTATTTCTGTGTTTCTGGAGAGAAGCAGATTTGCTAGTGTTGGTTAACCTGATAGAAGCGCATATTTAGAGGGGTTTCAGAGGGTCTCACCATAACGAAAAATTAGGCTAATCCTCTTAGCTTTCAGGAAAGCTAAAGATCACTAAATTCCGACAAACGTAGAGAAAGTTATGATAGTTTCTTTGTCGCTGTCCAGAAACCCGACGTGAAATGTTTGCTCTGATTAAATAGATTGGTAGGTCTGGTAGATGGCCGAATCAGAGGGTCTCCCCAACTAAGTTTATTTAGACATTTTGATTACCGTTTCAGATTGTCCAAGATCATCTTATTTGGACTCCTGAGCAGAAAGTTATGAATTTTTGAAGTCTGCTGTCTGCAGTGACCGATCGCTAGAAATTAGAAAAGCTAGACGTGATAAGAAGTTAGCGATTTCGTTTGTAATGTAATGTATGATTTTGGTCCAGTATGCTAGTCTTAGTTTGGGGTTATCTTCTTGTCCAGGTGGCAGCGAGATCCCAAGGGCAGCACCCACTTCGCGTCCGCCGTTCTCGCGCGGTTGAGGCAAGTATTCGGGTTTATGTGTAGTATTGGTTGCAAATCATGATTGAGTGGTGTATTGTTCATCATTGCCATGTGAATGTGTTGTGGAGATGATTCTAGTTGTGTTGATGCTTGCGAGTTATGTTTAAGGTTCCTTCATGATGCTATTGTTTACATACCTTGAATACATATTGAATTATGATATTGAAAATATGATGTTGTAGTACTTATGCATGTTGGAGCATATTGAGACTTGGTCACGTGGTGACCAAGAGTACAATGTTGAGTCCCTATCATATGTAATGACAGCTTGAGGTCCCCGCATTCATGGAATGTGGGCAATGGATCTGAGGTCCCGTCATTGTGATGGCGGGCAAAGTCCTATACATGTGATGTATAGGCTCTTGGTCCCCGTGCTGAGGGAGCACGAGCATGGGTATTCATTGACGGATGAATACCCGCATTACGGTAAAATGCGAAGCGAGATAAAGAACAAAGAGTGCATAGCATTATCATCATTTAAATATTTGAAATGTCTTAACGATGTTGAATAAAATTGTTTTTAGATGTTACTGTCTATATGAATGTTGCAACCTTGTTGATACTTCTTTGAGTCGTATGGCTCACCTTGCTTTGTCTTGTTATAGGTACTTCGGCAAGAACGTCATGCATGGGAGGAGTAGACATTTGAAAGCACGCACTACCACTCAATCTTAAGAATTATTTATGGATGTTTGAGTTTGATTAAGCGTAATAATGAGAATAGCAAATTTTGGTTATGTTTATGAGATTATCTTGCATGCTTGAATGAACTCGATTATGAAGATATTGATAAATGCCATGTTTAATTGTTGGAACCTCGGTATAGTGACTATACAAAGGAGGTATTGCCAAAAATTTGTAATTGGTCTTAGTTTAGTTTAGTTTAGTTTAATTTTAGTAGCATTCGGGCTCAATCTTTGGTGAGGGTGTTACTGATTGAGTATCGAGCGGGCTTTAGGTCCGTGGTTAATAGGAAAATATTAAATTGACACATCGTGCACGATGAGGTGGGATTGGGAATTACATTGCTTCCGCATTATCTGTTGATATGTTTTATTTGTTGAGCAATTGTTGAATTGCCTCTGTGATATCTTTCTTGTTGTTAATCTATGTTTTGATAGGTTATGATATTCTATATCTATGAATCTATTCTATGATTGCCATGAGATGATCATGTATAATCATATTTGATTATATTGTTTATGTGTGTCGATAAGGTTGTTAAGAAGTAGAGGCCGTGGTTGTGACCTTGGACTTTGTCAGGTTATACCACCGTTAGTGGTAGACGAATAGAGTAGTTACCAGAATACCATAGTTGCGGGAGTTGAGCGTGAGCCGCTTTAGAAAGTTGTTTTCTTTCTTGACCTCAAATCTTGGTAAATTCTTGTTTCGTGGTGGATGATGATTTTCTCATGGGTTCTTGGTTTATGGTGGTTGTTGAGTGTCAATGGTCTCTTATGGTTCTCTGAATCAATTATTGTTTTCCATTGTTGAGTCGCTTTGGCTACTGTGATCTTTCTCAATTGGCAATTATCGATAATTCCTTGGTTGTTCCTTCTTTCTCTTTAGCAAAGAATGACTCATTTATTCGTTTGATAGTGGGGTATTGAGAGTTTGAAGTTGCAAGTTTGTTATCATGAGAAGCTTTGGCCTATGTGTTCCTTTTGGATTATACCGAGTGTTGAAGTTTAAGGCATTTGTTTTGTTGGAAATTGTTAAAATCTTTTGTGATGCCTCGTTATGGTTAAATCGAGATTGTAATCAAATAACTTGATATGGTATGGGTATCAAGATGAGTCATTGGTATGGTGCAAAATTAATATTAATTAGTAACCTTGGAAGTGAAATTGATTAAGTTGATGTTGTCTTTTCCTAGTTCTTGATGAACGGTATATATGAGTAGTGATTGAGAGATATCAAGAAGTATGGAACTTGATGAACTAGTCTGGTCATTAAAACTGTTTAGGTTGCTAAACTTGTTGGTTCTTTGGTTCCCATGGATTAATTTAATTGTGTGGAAAGAAAAATTAGAGGGAATACACGATTTACGTATTCCTTAGTATGATTAGATACTGGAATTGTGTATAACCGGTTGACTGGATTGAATATCGGTGGATCTAGAATTTATGAAAGGAGTTCTATGTAGTTCTTCTGTATAGAATGACACGATGAATTTGGTTGTAACGTTGTTAAGACTTTTGATCGATAGAAGATTTCGATTTTTGAAGTTTTAGTGTATTTTTTGCTGAAATCCAAATATGAGGAGGAACAGTTGGATACGTGTTTGTTAATATCCATGTGATTTGGGAATAAAAGTAGGTAGCAACTAGATTTCATAATGAAGCCAGTTGATAACAACAATGGTTGTGGAATAACTGTTGTGTGTTGAAGTTGATGATGAGTATCGTTAAGAGTTGAACTGATATGGGCTTATGCCCACATAATTGTGAAATAATCAGATGATAATGTGTCCTTGATGAAAGAATTTTGGTAGGAGCTTTTCAATTGTGTAGTAGACCCCTTCTAATCATAAGAGGTCGATGTAGTGAGGTTGTATGGTTCTAGGTATACTCTCACCTTGAAGATGGGATGAAATGATAGTATGGGAACATTTGATGAAACTTTGGGGGCTTTCTAATGGAATAGTTGATGATAAATATTCGTGTTCAGAGTATATTATTCTGATGTTAGTAAGATTATTTGCAAGAGATGGTGACTTGAGTGTGTGGTGATGATTCTTTTAGAAGTAAAGTAATTGATCGTCTTTCGTAAATGGGATTTTGTAAGAATGTTTCGAGTTTTGCGATGGGGATCATTTGGACCTCTTGAGTTATGTGGGGATTGAGTTGCTTGAGCAAAGTGATATGTTGAAAGATTTTATTGGTTCTCAAGTGGTTCCTATGATTTGGTCATAAGAGCTTATCTTGTCTAAGCTGGCAAGGTGATGTAGTAATCACAGAAAATAACTATCCTTGTTAAAGGAAGGAGAGAAGTTAAGTGTTTGAGATTTAAGTCGTTTCGCATCTTGCGGTTTATTGGAGAGTACTTAAACCTTAGGCAATTGTTCCATAAGGGTTTATCAATGTTCAAAGGGTATTCGTTCTTCTCTTTTGTGGTTTGGTATTCGCTTTCAGAGGGCTTGAGCCCTTGACTATTGACTTTCCTTATGTTTTTTTCTTTCGAGTTCTTGGCCTAAGTGGCACATGTTTTCCAAGATGTTGAAAAAAATTGATTCTTTTCGCTCTTTCTTTTGAGGAAGAATCAACCTATTCGTTTCACCCGAGTCTTTTGAGGTGTTGAATAATTGTAGTGGTGAAACCGTGGGTTGTAAGTTATTCGATGGCGTTGGAGGATGAAATAATTTCGTAATATAGTTCTTTGAGACAAGTCTAACTCAATGGAAGTTGTCTTATGAGGTTAAACTGATTGCATTATTCTGACTAGTAGAACCTATAGTGAGTGTGGTCCAAGATCTTCCGGTTCACTTCAAGTGGAACATTAGAATTCTTGAAAGTATAGAAATATTGATCGATTTTATAGAGTATTACAATTTGGTAGTATTGCAAGGCTATGAGAGTTAAACTTGATGATGTGGTTTAATGAGAGTGTGATTATAAAGTAATCGAATCGTCATGTCACTTAATGGGATAATGGAAAATGTTGAGTAATGTCAAGAGTGATTTGGCTCTAAATGTGTAACCTTCTGAGAGTTATAATCCTTGTAATGGCTAACTGGTCAAGAAAATATTTTCATGATGATTTTAATGAGTGAGTATGTTGGAATTGTGGATTTATAGGAATTTAATATGAGGATTTCCCTATACTTTATATGAGAATTTCGTTGCAAGAGTCTTGGAGGTTAAATTTGGGCTTTGCATTGTTGTGCTAGAACTTTGAACGCCCATTGATAATGTGAAAAAGTAGTATAAGGGTGGATTTGAGCGATGGGATGGTCATTGATAGAAATATTTTTATGAAATACATGAGATTATGTGATGTGAATTCCGAGTTGTCCATTCTTGAGGATTGAGGTAACGTGATTACGTGTGAAGATCCATTTTGGGGATGCATCAGAAGTTATCTATCAAAGTAATTATGTCAGAAAAGAAAATCGGTTAGAGAATGTTTTGTGAGATCATCAGAGTCCCTTTTCAAAGGTGTTGACAAGGTGTTTTGATTTGGGTTTGGCGTTGAGATCGCCAAGTTAAGAGTAACAAGTTAGTGTGTTGTGCGATGATTGGGATTGCATAACTTGAGGGAAATTTTGGTCTTAAAAGAGAAATTAAATTGATGTTTCCTCAAGAAGTGAATCGCTTTACGATTTTCGTTTAAGTTCTATGTCATGACCATTGTCTTTCGCAGTTGAGTTTGGCTTTATGCTCGTATGTGTGGTTCTTATCGATTCGAAAGAATAACATAAATGATGGATTTGGTTATTCGAGTGATTTTCCTTTGGTGGACGTGGTGTTTAATTGCAAATTTTCTAATTTGAAGGTGGAAAGATTTTCGTGATAAATCTTTGATTATGAATTTGACTCTTTTAGTACCGAGTTAGTAACGTTTGGTTGCGATGAGAGTCCTTCATTTTCAGTTGGGCTATATCGGTAGAAGAGTGTGTTTAAAGCGAGTGCTATTGTGTGTCCCTCGTTAAAGGAGGAGATCTTTGTTTGGGTGCAAAAGTTCGATTGAGAGGTGGAACGAGAGTTCAGTGTTCTGTGCGCATGTCGCGTGGTTTGGTACCACTAGGGGGGTTGCCCCAAGGTACTTTGGTTTGTTTTCGCTAGTTGGCGTATCGCTAGGACTGTCTCGAGTCCGTGCGCGGAGTACGTAACGTCTTGCTTGTGCTGGTGTTGAGTGAGTACCTGGAAGATCCAGAGTTTGAGGGTGTGTTAACGCCGTCGACAGCCGAGGAAGATCTCGCCTTCGAGCCTCATCTGATACATGTGCTGGAGAGGTCAGAGAGAGAGTGTTGAGGTTTAGACATGGGTATACGTTATGGTGATATGTTCACGTCGGTCTGAGCGAGAAGAGACTTGGGAGGTAGTCTCGCTTGATCGAACGTTAACCAAAGTTGTTCACGTCGGGTACATCTTGTTGGTTATTGATTTTCAGTTGGGGTTGTTGTTGTTTTGCTAGTAGATGATAGGTAGAATTCGGGGTCGAATTCTGTTTAAGGGGGGTAGAATGTAATACCCTAAATTATATTCGAAAGGATTAGTCGGGAGAAATTAATTGAATCGGAGAAGAGTTCTTTAGTAAAACACCAAATCAGGAAATGAGAGGGGTTTTCGCGCTTTGTGGGCAACACAGGGCTTGGGCCTAGGCCCATGTGGGGCTGGCCGGCCATAGGGGGGGAGGCGCCACCCCTCCCCAAACCCTAGCCGCCCCCCCATCTTTCCTCTCCTCCACCCCCTTGTGCCGCCACCCCCTCTCCACCTCTCCACCTCCCCTCCACCTCCTTGCGCCCCTCTCCATCCCCACCACCTCCATTGCTGCTGGCCAAGGAGGAGAAGGAGCTCCATTGCAGCCGGCCAAAGAAGAAGAAGAAGAAGGAGAAAAGAAGAGAAGGAAGAAGAAGGAGAGGGAGAAGAGAAGAGAAGAAGAGGGAGAAGAAGGGATCCGCAGCGGAAGCATGGTGGTCATCATCCCCGCTGTGTGCTCTCTTCGTTTCGGCAAGGGTAACCCATGGTTCTTTGCTTTAGGTCAATTTCTAGTTGTCTAATTTTCGGATGTCAGTTCGTCGATATTCTGCAGCAGTGAAGTTTGTCGGTTTTGATTAGGTTAGAGGCAGATTTGGGTCTGGGTGTCTCCTAGAAAGTTGTAGCTATCGTAGTTACCTTTCATTTCCGACAAGAATCAAGTCATTCGCACTTCGGTAGCCAAAGTTATGAATTTATTAGTATTTCTGTGTTTCTGGAGAGAAGCAGATTTGCTAGTGTTGGTTAACCTGATAGAAGCGCATATTTAGAGGGGTTTCCAGAGGGTCTCACCATACCGAAAAATTAGGCTAATCCTCTTAGCTTTCAGGAAAGCTAAAGATCACTAAATTCGGACAAACGTAGAGAAAGTTATGATAGTTTCTTTGTCGCTGTCCAGAATCCCGACGTGAAATGTTTGCTCTGATTAAATAGATTGGTAGGTCTGGTAGATGGCCGAATCAGAGGGTCTCCCCAACTAAGTTTATTTAGACATTTTAATTACCTTTTCAGATTATCCAAGATCATCTTATTTGGACTCCTGAGCAGAAAGTTATGAATTTTTGAAGTCTGCTGTCTGCAGTGACCGATCGCTAGAAATTAGAAAAGCTAGACGTGATAAGAAGTTAGCGATTTCGTTTGTAATGTAATGTATGATTTTGGTCCAGTATGCTAGTCTTAGTTTGGGGTTATCTTCTTGTCCAGTGGCAGCGAGATCCCAAGGGCAGCACCCAATTCGCGCCCGCTGTTCTCGCGTTGTTGAGGCAAGTATTCGGGTTTATGTGTAGTATTGGTTGCAAATCATGATTGAGTGGTGTATTGTTCATCATTGCCATGTGAATGTGTTGTGGAGATGATTCTAGTTGTGTTGATGCTTGCGAGTTATGTTTAAGGTTCCTTCATGATGCTATTGTTTACATACCGAATACATATTGAATTATGATATTGAAAATATGATGTTGTAGTACTTATGCATGTTGGAGCATATTGAGACTTGGTCACGTGGTGACCAAGAGTACAATGTTGAGGTCCCTGTCATATGTAATGACAGGCTTGAGGTCCCCGCATTCATGGAATGTGGGCAATGGATACAGAGGTCCCCGTCATTGTGATGACGGGCAAAGGTCCCTATACATGTGATGTATAGGCTCTTGGTCCCTGTGCCAGAGGGCACAGGCATGGGTATTCATTGACGGATGAATACCCCGCATTACCGGTAAAATGCGAAACGAGATAAAGAACAAAAAGTGCATAGTATTATCATCATTTAAATATTTGAAATGTCTTAACAGTGTTGAATAAAATTGTTTTTAGATGTTCTGTCTATATGAATGTTGCAACCTTGTTGATACTTGCTGAGTCATATGGCTCACCCTTACTTTGTCTTGTTATAGGTACTTCTGGCAAGAACGTCATGCATGGGAGGGAGTAGACATTTGAAAGCACGCACTACCACTCAATCTTAAGAATTATTTATGGATGTTTCGAGTTTCAGATTAACTGTAATAATGAGAATAGCAAATTTTGGTTATGTTTATGAGATTATCTTGCATGCTTGAATGAACCTGATTATGAAGATATTGATAAATGCCATGTTTAATTGTTGGAACCTCGGTATAGCTGACTATACAAAGGAGGTATTGCAGAAAAATTTGTAATTGGTCTTAGTTTAGTTTAGTTTAGTTTAATTTTAGTAGCATTCCAGGCTCAATGCTGAGCTGGGGTGTTACATCTTAGTTGCAAAAACTTCAGACACAAAAGAATGCGAAGCTCGTAATCAAACAGAATCGATGCGTGTATCGAATTAACCAGAACTTACCCAAGACGACGCCCCGGTGCTTCTGTGCTCCTTCCGGTGACGTGGTTGACACGCTCGGACCACGGACCGCGCCCTCCTCCTCGGCTGGTTGGGGCTTGAAAGTTCCTCGTTGGTGACCCGTGTCGTGTCTTATTTGGTGTAGCTCCAAGGTTGAAACGAATCGGAGTGATCGTTCCCCTCTGTGGACACCGATTTGCGAGTGGCTCGTTGACGACAAGTATAGCACACCCTTGGCTCTTGCGACTTGTTGACCGTTGGATTAGCGTTGGTCGGTCTTTGGGTGCGAGTGTTCGAGCAACCGGACGAGTCTTGAGGTTGGTGCAGTGTCCCGCGGAGTTATGTGGAGAAAACCGGTTGAAGCTGCGGTGCACCGCCCTTGCTCTCTGCTGGAATTGCTGGCCTCCTCTTTGGATCATCCTCGCTTGCGATTGTCTTCCAGTTCCTTGTGCTTATCCTCTATTACTAAAGCTTTATTGATCGGTTCTTGGAAGTCGGGAAGGTATGTGCAAGAAGATTGACCAAGTCCGGTGTTCGGTCCCTTCGAAACGACTCGCGAGCCTTGTCTCATTGCAACATCTTCTCGCAAAGATAGCGAGCAAGTTGCGAGAACTTGTTGAGATAGTCGACACCGACAAGCTTCCTTGCTTCAGGCACGAAATTCATCTTTCTTTAGTTCAATAATTCCTTCAGTACGTGGTATTGGCGAATGTCAGAGAGAATTCCTCCCAAGTGATATTCTGTGGTGCCTCATGAGCGGCGCAGAAGTTCTCCCACCATTCTGCTGCGATGCCCTCCAACTGGTGAGAGGCATAGAGAACTTTTTCATGGTCGCTGCATTGAGTGATCAGCAGCTTTCTTTCAATCACCCGAAGCCAATCATCTGCTTCCACTGGGGATACATGTCCAGAAAATGTTGGTGGACGAGTCCTCATGAATTCTGCAAGTTTGGATGGTCCATGGTGACCATGAGCAGCTGGGGCTCCATGCTGGTGATTGTTGTTGTTATTGTTCTGGTTGTGCATGGCTTGCATCTGAGTCATCATGGTATTCATCAGCTGAGTCTGTGCTGCCATGAAAGCTCCAAAGTTTTGCAAGTCAATTGGGGGTGCTTGTGGCGGAACTGCTCCTGTAGCTGGTTGCTCATTTCCTCCTGGTGCTGGGGTACCGGAACCACTTGCAGCAGTCTGACGAGTTTGAACCATCTGGCGAAGCTCCATAGGTTAGATAAGGTAGCAAGCACGAGATAAGTTAAGAACTAAGCAGGGGGTAGGTTAAACCCAACAAAACACAGCTCAAGAAACTCAAATGACACCTTTATTAATAGGGTCTTAGCATGGCTGCAACAAATGCCTAAGGGCCTTTGCAGCTCATGCTCGCACACAAAAAGAAACAACGACCTAAGCACACAAAACTACCGCCTAAAGGGCGACTCACTAAATCAAATCGCTAAGCTCAAACCGAATTACGACACTACTCTCGAGAAAGCCTCCACAACCGCGCGACGCTCCCGACGGCCAGACTCGGAAGTGAGCCGCATCTTGGCAACCGATTCGATGCCACAGGCTCGTGCGGCAGAACAAAGCGTTCCGTGCAACCGCTCGGTGGCTCCTCTAGCTCTGGCTCCGCTTCCTCTGGATCTTCCTCAGGTTCTTCTTGATCTTCTTCCTCTTCTTGGTCTTCTTCCTCTTCCTGGTTTGCCTGGTGGTGGGCGTCCAGTATCTCTTCTAGGATGGCGATCTTCTCTTCAGCTTGGTGCAGGCTCTTGTAGGCACCGTCTAGATCAGCGGTCATCATCTCCATGGATTCCTCTTGGGCGACGATGTACCGGGCGAGGTGTACCACTGTGGCATCTTCTTCCCCCTCCGTGGATGGATAGTGTGCAGGTAGCTCCACGGCGGCTGCTCTGGGGTGGTAGCGGAAGACGGTTCCTTTCAGCTCGCACATGTAGATGTGGCAGATCCGAAGCATGGCCAGGCGCGACGACTCCTGGATACCTTCCAGCCAAGTGATCCTCCTGACGGAGATGTTCAGCGGCTGGCTTGCCTTGGTGTTCATCCTGGCGTAGATCGTCAAGCGACAGATCGTACCCCGCTTATGTCCATCCACCATCCAGTTGTTGCCTCGGTACAACGGACGATCAAAACCTCCAAGTACCTGCAGAAGCTTCCAAAGTTCGGCGGCGTATCCTCCACAACGCTCACCATAGGTCTGAAGGCGAGGCATCTGTCAAGACAGACGAACTGGGTAAGAGCAACTTTAAAACAGCGGGGAGAGAAAAGATTATAGCAAAAGTTGAGGCAAGAGAGATATGAGGAGAGTTAAGCATTTAATTAACTTTGCAAGTTAATTTTTCCTTTAGAAAATAGTTTGGACACTCTAAAGACGGCCAATCTAACTAAGGTCAAGACCTACATCAAGATGGCTCGATACCACCCTGCCGGGACCTGCATTACGATTTCTCGGAACCCTGCGTGTATACCGCACTAGTCCAGATCACGCTAGTGCACACGGGGTTAACATGGTAAATATCGATCCACACAAGCGATAAATAAAGTAAACGATTAGTTTGAATAACAAATAAGGGTTTTGACCTTATGGTCGAGTTTACACTTATTAAGCCACGCAGGCTAACGTAAAGTAAAGCAAAGAATGAACGGAAAACTCCAGCCGAGATCCCACCAATTCACCACAGCAACCAAGCGGGATCCGGATCTTAACGCACGATCACCTTCGCGAACTCCTCCTCAAAAGCAAAGCGACTCCTCCTCTTACGTAGGTTTGGGCGCAAGTTTTACAACAAGCGTGAGTACACAACCGTACTATAAATCATACCACGAATGCAATATATAGATGCAGCTTATTCCAAATAAAAGGCTTCTGTGGTTCTTTTGCATAAAAGCAACATTTGCAATTGAATACAAATAATAGATTGAAAGTATAATTTAAAACAAATAAGCAATATTAATTTAACAGTTGTTTCCACAAAGACACAGCTAAACCGATTGATTCACATGACCATATGATTGAGATCACACACCACAATCCCACATTTTATGAACACTACCCCTCATGGGAAATCCCCGAGCGTTGTCCATGTCCGAGGACGCGGCTATTCGAATAGATTGATTAACACTCTGCAGAGGTTGTACACTTTACCCATAAGATACAACTAGTGTAGCAAGCACCAGTCGTAACAAAACAGTTCGGAAACTTCATCTCAACATTGACGTTCTTATTCACACAGTCCCATATCACAAAGCTTAACCTATCCACCTGAACCCCAATGTTGAAACTCCGTAACCTACTAAGTTAGGCCTGTCACCAGACATGCGGTCGTACAGTATAGCTTAGTTCAATGGCGCACAAAGTTAAGTCCTTAATTGACCAAGGCAAGACTTCCAGTTTTTCTAACTAAACCACACAGATAAATCCCAATCACAAAGCCACCAGTTCACACAGTATCCACCACTTGCCTCAGTCTAAATCTTTTACCACCCAGTTGGTTTTAGTGCAACACATGCCATCACGAAGTAACAACACATAGCACACAGTTTTACACGAGGTTCCATAGTCACTTAGTCATAATTAATAATTGCAACCTACATGTGATGATGACTCGTGGCATGGCTAAGCAATTGTACTCGCATCTAACCAACCCACGTTGGTGCTATAATATTACCAACTAATAACCAATCTAGGGTGACAAGGAATTATGACATACAAGGCCAAGGTGTGATAACAATTTGGATAATAACTATGCCCAAAGCATTTAAATAAATAATTAAAGTAGAATGCATTAATTTAACACAAGGTAATTTGAAAACTGGGTCCAAGATGATCAAAGGTATGACTTGCCTTGGAAAAGGTCTATGTACTGGTATTGATCTTGGGGTGCTCCTTCCACAAAATTCCCCGACGAAACGACGTCTACTCGCAAACAAGACACAAACAAACAAAACAAATAAATAACTTAGTCAAAACAAACTCCAAAAATTAAATAAAAATCTCAGATAAATAGAGCTTGAATTTAGACAAATTTAGAAATTTGAATGGGCTCAATCGGAGTTAGGATGCAAAAGTTATGAGCTTTGGAAGATTGGAAATCTAAAAGAAACCCTAATTTGGATTTTCCGAATTTCGAATTATTTTTCTAAAGAAAATCGAATAATGCGCAACGACGCCAGTGAGGATGTTCGGACGGGTGAAACGGCCCGACAGTGGGTCCCACTGCCGGTGACACGCTCACGGTGGATCGGGCTCTACCGAGCCTCGGGTGGGATCCGGTGGATCGCCACGTGGGCTCGAGTTGGACCAATCACGCGCGACACGCCGCCGACGGCGGCCGGGTCGTGCCGACTTCGGGCGAAACGCGTGAGCCGACGGGCTGCCGACACGAACGACACGCAGCGCGGCGGCGAGGTGGCGAGCCACGTGGTCGGTCGGGACTAGCGGTGCTCGACCGCCCGACAACGGCGAACGGCGGCGCCTTGCCGAGGTGAGTGGTACCGGACGTAGCCCGGGTTATTGCGCGCATGTGGGTGCACTCACGGGTGGTCGGAGACGCGGTGACAAACGGCGGCGAGGTTTAAGCGCGGCGCTTCGTGCATCGGTGGACGTGGGCTCCGCTGGCTCCGCGAAGTGGATGGCACCAGGATATTGCTTATGCTCGTGCGATGCTGGTGGTGCAGTCGGCGAGCTCAGGACGGCACTGACGGCGGCGGAAGAGCTCGTCGGAGTCCTTGCGGGTGAAAACCCTAGAATTGGCGGGGACGGCGGCGCAGGGGCTCTCGGGTTCCGGGGTTTGGGGGTTTCTGATGCGGGGAGAGAGGCGATCCTCGGGGGCCTTTTATAGGGAGGTCGGGAGGGCTAGGGAGGCGTGCGGCGGCAAAAACCCTAAAAAGAGTCCGAGACGGCTTCGCAAGAAAACGGAATTAGAGACGAATCCGGGATTTGGTTTTGATCCGAGAAGGTGCGGGGAGGTTGGGGATAAGATTCTACGCGTTTTCTAGAAGGGGTTCAATTGGAAAGGAGGCGTTGTCGCATGCGAGGCTCGAGTTCGAAACATGGCGGGACGGCCGCCTCGAGGAAGAAGCCGCGCGGCGGGCGAAGACTGTGGGACCCACACGCCGACGACGGAGGCGCGCGCGCGGGAGCTAGGCTTCGCGCGGAGTTGGGCCGCGAGCGAAGGAAAACGGGCCGGAGGAGAGAGATTCGGCCCGAGAGGCTTTTCTGAGATTTTAATAGCTTTTCTAATTTAGAAAATACCAGAAAATCAGATAAGCAATAGAAAATAGCAAATGAACTCCGAAAAATTCTAGAAAAATCTAGAAAATATATCTGAGCACATAGAACCCAAATAAAATAGTTTTGGCTATTGTTCATGTTGGGATTATTCACATTAAATATTTTTTATTGTAAAGTCCAATATTAAGCTTTTGAAATTAAATTCAAATAAAATTCAAATGGTGAATTTTCTTCCTACTAACTATTTAAAAGATTTTCAAGCTCAGAAAATTGGGATGTTACATGCTCTCCGAGTTTTTCCAAGACTATCCTTAGATGTTCGGCGTGTTCTTCCTCCGACTTGGAGTAAACCAAAATATCATCAATGAACACGACTACAAACTTGTCCAGATATTCCATGAATACTTTATTCATCATGTTCATGAAGTATGCAGGGGCATTAGTCAGACCAAAGGACATGACTAAGAACTCATAATGTCCATACCGCGTTGAGAAAGCGGTCTTCGGTATATCCTTAGGACAAATCTTCAGCTGATGGTAACCTGATCGCAGGTCGATCTTTGAGAACACTCTGGCTCCTTTCATCTGATCAAACAAATCATCCATCCGGGGTAGTGGATACTTGTTCTTGATAGTAACTTCGTTGAGCGAACG
This sequence comes from Ampelocalamus luodianensis, assembly GCA_036346255.1. Lineage (NCBI taxonomy): Eukaryota > Viridiplantae > Streptophyta > Magnoliopsida > Poales > Poaceae > Ampelocalamus > Ampelocalamus luodianensis. The sequence goes on from CM070640.1 coordinate 20,698,891, forward strand.
GTAATCAATACACATTCTCATACTTCCATCTTTCTTCTTGACAAACAACACAGGTGCACCCCAAGGCGACGAACTAGGTCTCACGAAACCTTTCTCAAGAAGTTCTTCTGTCTGTTTCTTCATCTCTACCAATTCATCGGCTGGCATCCGATACGACCTCTTTGAAATTGGTGCTGTCCCTGGCACTAGGTCAATGACAAACTCGATGTCATAGTCCGGTGGCATTCCTGGTAATTCTTCTGGAAACACATCTGGGTACTCACTGACGACTGGTACTTCTTCTAAGGAAAGGGTCTTAGGTTGTTCACTAACAGATGTCCATCAAGAATTGAGGTGGCTAGAAATTCCACCTTGTTCCCCTTGGTATCCTCGACTGTTACGGCTCTTCGGCCACAATCTTGCATGGCTTTGTGCTTGGATAACCAATCCATGCCAAGAATGAGTGCTAGTCAGAGTCGACATCCTAAGTTGAATCGATTTGCCTCCGGTAGGATCGAATCGTAGTATCGAATCGTAGAATCGGCGATTCTACGGAATTGTAAAAATACATATATTTAATACCTATACTATAAGTTTGTATGATTCTTATATGGTTTACCACTTAATTATAATCCAAAAAGGGACAAAGCACTTTTTATCGCACAACAGAAAAACATAATGGTACTGACATGATAGGTGATATAGTTTTGAACTACAGGAGAACAACCAATGACCATGACTAGTTTACTACAATTACATGAGAAATGTTCACAACTTTTGCAAATCAATATCTAATTGCAACACTTGCATGTTCCTTAAAAGCAGCTAGACATATAGGAATAAAAATAGCTTATCATTATCAAGCTCAACATTGCTCATGTCATAATATAGATATTTGTACTAGTATTACCATACTGATATTTATAGTTTCATTCTCAGAAATTAATATCAATAAATTTTGCTCTAAAACAAAATATCAAAGAAACCCCGACTCTAAAAAATCAAAAAAATTTGCAAAAATGCAATTTTTTGTCTAAACGACTCTACCACTAATTCTACTCGCGATTCTACACGATTCTACACGATTCTACGATTTGGATCGTGACTCTACCACGAATGTGGGCTCCCTGATTATTGGAAATGTACTTAATTAAATTCATACAAGAACATGATTATTAATGAAGGAACAAGATCGCCCTCAATTAAAGATCATGCTAAAGGTATAAATTCAACAAGTAACAATTCCAATAAACAGATCCCTGATATATATATATCTCACAATGGTTCCTGTGATCAATGACCATTGCATATATATATCCTTTAACAACATTGCATCATATACATACAAGTCATACATTTGCATAATTAAACATAAGTTTACAACATTCGGTTTAGTACTACAATATAGAGTGACTTGGTCACTACAACATATTCAACAATGGAAGCAAAATAAACTAAAAAAATCCACCAATGGCCTCATCCACCCGCAGCAATTGCGTGGAGGAAAGAAGTAGCGCACTCGTTAGCGCCACCCCGATCGGCGCTAACGGTACTTCATAAAGAAAGCCATCCTCACCGCAACAATAGGTGATAGCACCTTGAGTACGGAAGGTACTCAAAGAAGTCTTACACAAACTATTAAAATAAAGTGTTGATTAGAGCCTAACCAAGGGAAAGAATTGTTACATGCATAAGGTTACAACAGAAGGTATAAAGGTTCAAATTTGCATAAAGCGATACATCTTAACCTACAAAGGCTAACTTTTGATAAAGCAATTTAATAAATCAAAGTTTGCTTAAAACAGTAAGTAAATGACATAAAAGTAAAAGACAAAGGCATGATTCCTCATGCAAACCGAAAATAAACCAAAACCACATTTTTGAAAATCAAAACTTCTATACAGTGACATCAATTCAAGTTATCGTCCATGACCGTGGACACGGCTATTCGAACAGCTTTATACCCCGCAGGTGTACATCTTTACCCACATGACTTAGCTAGCCCGTTGCCTTCTGGATGCCTCCGAATGATGACATACTTCCTTTGGTATGCCGACCGGGAAACTAAGATTTGGTATTTTTCAACAAGCCAACACTATTGAGTTGGACCCCATGTGTGAACCGATCCCGCTTAAACAACGATCGATAGCATCCGCCTAACCGGCACACATGTTGCGCCAAGAATGCCGATCCAAACAATTTAATGCGAATTGGGTTCCCTACCCATAGTAGAATGCTATCGGCACTATTAAGGTATCGATATGCGACGAGGCACATATACGCCTCACCCTCCTAAGAACATCCGACATCGACATACAAGCTCACATGGCATAAAACGCACCTCGCACTGCAGCATCTATGCCATACAAGGTCAATACACATATCCTTACTCTCATGTTTCCAACTCAATAGTCTCAACATTTTACTTAACCAAACAAATACCATACATCGCATGTGGAAGTACGTGGGGACTTGAACCGAATAGTCGAGTTCGGTCCTTAATTAACCCTGACAAGTCCACCACAAAACCCAATCTCGTGCACAAAAGCACCATCACTAGCTTCCTCTTGTCCAGATCAATTTGAATTTCAAATACAAGACTGATTTAAAGAAACCGACAAAGAGTTTAAAATAACAATAGTTCGCTTAGATTCTATGTTTGACAAGATATGCTTGTCAAACTCTAAAATCTCTAGATCGCATGTCTAAGCTTAAACTGAAAATATAGCTGATGATATACAGTACTATGCTAGGGTTAAGTGTATGGTGACAATTGAGGTAATCCATCATGTTTGGTCATAGCTAACTACTAGCAGATCACATTTTGTATTTTCCGAAAAATAGCATGCACAGATATCACTGGATTTGTAAAAGCTATTGTACAAAATTTGGGATCAATATGGTGCAAAGAGGATGCTTGCCTTGGTAGTAGTATACTGCAGTGTGTCTGCATCTGCTCGAGGTAGATTCAAAAACTTCAATTGAACCAGATTCTATAGAAAGCAAATAAATCCAATAAATGCCAAACCTGACAATAAGCTCAAAATAAAGGAAAAATGCATGATCAATTTGGAAATGCATGATTACAGTATGCTTAAGCCATAACTACCCATATTAGTGATAATAACCCATAATATAGCTTGCTGTTTTCAAAAGACAGAAACTAGAGTTTAGTGCAAAGTTCCAGCTTTTGATTTTAAAAGAGTCAAAACAGACAGAGTTGCAATTTTGGAAAAGGAGTATAGAACATGCAAAAGTTCATAAATAAAACTTAGCATGATCTTTTAGGGTAATTAACATCCCAAACCAACCTTAGTCTAACCCTAACTAGTTAGATTACATCAACTAAGAAGAAATTCATTTTTGTCGGCTAAACCGACAAAAAGAAACAGAGACAGATCTCAACTAGAAGTTAAAATAGATGATGACAAGAATTGAAAGATCAACTTGTCATGCTGCTAGGGTTTAGTCAAAACCTAAATAAGATGATAAGTTGACAGGAAGAGCCCTAGGTTTCGAAAATGGCATGGAAAACCGAAAAGGTATAATATCAACTTTTCAGTTTGAAGCAAGTTGAAGCTACTGATGCTTAAAAGAATGATTCACAGGAGCTTCTTAAGTCCTTAAGATGCTCAAGGTATCATAACTAGGGTTTTTGGCTTACCAGTATAGGAAAGATACCAAGATTCTGAAAATTCGAAGATGATTGACAGAGAGATAAATTCTGATTTAACCTGCAAAAGATATCAAATCTTTAATACAAGGTAAAACCAGTGCTTAAGGATAGATAAGCAAAGGATAGGAGCAAGAACTCCACCGCAAAGAAGGAAGATGAGCTTCAGTGGTCAACAATGGCGTAGCTCAAAAGCTAGGGTTTATATATATGGATGTTGAGCTACAGGCAAGAGGGAAAGATCTAGAGTTGATGAGGTGTCCATTTAGGCTAATTATCCCAAAAATTAGTTGCAAAAACTTTGGGATAAATCCTCTCCTCTTACAGAGAAATCATACGAGAGAGAGGAAGAAGATAAGAGTCATGACATGTGGGTCCCATTGTCATTCTCACGCGTTTCATCACAAAAGCTCAACGAATGTCACCGTCCGATTGGAAATGGGCGGTCGTGATAAATAGATAGATTAAATGATTTGAATCGGTATCATTTAATATGGACCGCACGATCTAGATCGACCGATCGGGATTAAAACGAGCTTAAAGGAATCTTGAGATCCACTTTCAACCGACGTTGGATTGAAATCCAACGCCACTAAAAGAATACACGCCACCTCCTTTAGATGCGATGGCGCAACACCGCTGGATTTGATTTCTACGGTCCGATGGAAAGTTGAACCGATGGTCCGATTGCATACACTCATATGGACCTTACGATTGAAATCCAACGATCCACCGATTTTGGGCTTTAAAGGCCCACGGTCAAAAAGAAGCGCCGAGGATTGAAATCCAAAGGCCCGCATAAACGCGCTACCGATTTCAAATTGGAATAAGCGACGCCGTTAGATCAAGAATGAATGGTCTGCGATCGTGAGGGGATCCGAGTCGTCCGAATGCATACACAACCGACCACACGATGAAGATCCAACGCCCGAGGAGCGCGGGCTTTATAACACGCGTAAAAGGAAAAGCCGAGGATTTGAATCTAACGGCCGATAAAAGCGCGCTTTAAGTTTAAAACGAAAAGGGTGCGCCGTTGGATCGAGAATGAACGGTGGAGATTGAATAGGGATCCGAGTTGTCCGACAGCACACATCGATCTCGCCGTTAGATCAAGATCCAACGGCGGAGATTAAGATGCACACGTGGACACCGCGGGTGTTATAGCTTCGCCTGCTCGATTGAAGATCAACGCTCATATCACGCGTGGAGTTTTGGGCTTGCGCCAACGTGACCGAGCTGCACCAAATTGATTCGTTGGACCCAACCACATGGCTTGAGTCGCCTAAGTTCGAAGTTTGGGTTTAGACCGGTTTAGTTGACCGTAACCTTATTCAAATACTCCAAGGTTTGACTGGCTTTTAAAAATAGCAAATAAATTTATAAAATCATGAAATTTTTATCGTAAGCTACTGGGATGATATATTTCCCAGATAAATTTTATAAACCACATTTTCACTTTGTAAAATACATAAATATTGATTTCAGCCGAAAATATTTATTTAAAGACAATAAATTTTTCTTTAAGCCCAAATAATTTCTAAAATGCAACAAAATATTTTTAGCCAAGATAATTTATCTAGGCTTTAATAAAAATACTTCCCAGTCATAATACAAGTTTTATCTTGTATTCCTTTAAGACTTCAAATGGTTCTTTAGGGTTTTGGCTAAAAGGAAGGTTTTAATTTGTAACATGCTGCCCAAAGTGTAGAAATGAACAAGAATGCTATGAACAAGATCTCATTACTGTTCATAAAGCATTTTATTACTGTTTATAAACTTGGGGCTGTTACAAACCTACTTCTTAAGAAAATCTCGTCCCCTAGATTTGGAACAAGTTAGAGATTAGGAAGAAGTGAAGTGAAAATGATTTATGAGGAAATTCAACATCCGTTGTCTTGATTTCCTTCAAGGATAACAAAGAAGAACTTTACATAGCAACATAGTGTTATTATTACATCTTTGTTTACATTGCTTTGTTTAAACTTTCCTTTCTTGATCCAAAGGAAAGTACTAAACAACAAAAGATGGGGGTGCTCAACTGCATCGATCTTCGCGCCCCAAGTGGCTTCATCCTCGAATGATTAGCCCATCGAATTTTCAAGAACTTGACAAGACGATTTCTTGTCCCGCTCCATTGTGTCGAGGATACGACCGGTTGTTCTTGATATGAAAGGTCGTTGAGATTAAGATGCTCATAAGCGCTTGCCTCAATAGGAACACGAAGGCATTTCTTCAATTGAGACACATGAAAAGTATCATGCATCGCCGAGAGTGATTCGTAGTTCCAATTGGTAAGCTACACCCGCTGGCAATTATTCGGAAGGGTCCGATATAACGAGGTGCGAGCTTTCCTTTTACTCAAAACGATGAGTACCCTTCATGGGTGACACTTTAAGATAGACATGGTCATCCACCTCAAAGCTCAATTCACGACGGCGATGATCAAGATAGCTCTTTCCGACGAGACTGCGCTTTTCAAACAATCTCGAATCGCATTTAACTTGCTCTTCTCGCTTCCTTTACAAGTCCGACCATAGAATGATCTTTCACCGCACTCGCACTAATTCAATGGAGTCTCACAAGCTCTCCCATACAAGGCTTCAAAAGGTGACATTTGAATACTTGCTTGGTAGCTATTATTGTAGGAAAATTCCACATATGGCAAAGATTTCTCCTAGCCTTTGCTATAAGATAGCACATAGGCTCAAGAAGATCTTCCATTACTTGATTCACTCTCTCTCTCGACCACTAGTTTGAGGATGGTAAGCAAAGACTAAAAGAAAGTTCACCCCATAGCCCGATGAAGGCTATTCCAAAATGGGAAGTGAACCGAGGACCACGGTAAACAATGACCTTAGGAACACCATGAAGACAAACAATTCTAGCAATATAAAGCTCGCTAGTTGCTTGCCATTGAAATCGGTCCCGACAGGAATAAAATGGGCCACTTTAGTTAAACGGTCGATGATTACCCAAATGGCATCGCACTTTGGAAGTCTTGGGAAGACCAACACAAAATCCATACCGATCTCTTCCCACTTCCATCGTGGAATAGGCAAAGGTCGAAGGGTACCACTGGCTTCAGATGTTCAACTTTAACCCTTTGACAAATATCACATTCAAGAACATACCGAGCAATTTGCCTTTTCATTTGACTCCACCAAAATGTTTTCTTTAAATCTTGATACATCTTGGTACTCCTGTGATGTAGAGAAAACTTGAATTATGAGCCTCTAAGAATTAGACTTTAGATGGGGATCAGCAGTACTACCAAACGATTGCGATATCGAATCATACCGCGATCATCTTCGTAAAACTCGCTGGCTTTACCCGCTTTCATGTTTTCCTTAATTTCGCTACCTCGCATCGCTTGTCGGGCCTCAAGAATCTGAGATTCTAAGGTAGGCTCCACTTGTAATGCAATGAGGAAACCCGCTCCCACCAATTCAAGACTTGCTACCAAAATCAAGACACAAGTCTTTTCTACAGTAGAGAAGATATGCAATTGCATTGTGACTTTCGCTTAAAGCGCCCGCCACAACATTGGCTTTACCAGATGATAATGAATACCCATGTCGTAGTCCTTGATCGCCTCAAGCCATCTTCTTTGTCTCATATTCAAGTCGATTGAGTGAATATGTACTTCAAAGCTTTTATGATCGTGTAGATCTCACAACGATTACCTAGAAGGTAATGTCGCCAAATCTTCAATGCATGGACCACGGCAACCAATTCTAAATCATGAGTAGGATAATTAACTTCATGAGGGCGCAATCGCCGGATGCATATGCCACAACTCGCCTTCTTGCATAAGCACACACCAAGTCCATGGCGAGATGCATCGCAATAAATGTCAAGCTCTTAAGAACATCCTAAGAGTAAGAACTGGAGCTTTAGTCAAGAGGGTTCTCGTAAGTCAAAACTCTCTTCACATTTAGTCGACCATTCAAATTTCTTCTCTTTCGCAAGAGCCGAGTCGAGGTCTAGCAATTTTGGAGAAATTTTCAATGAACTCGCGGTAATAACCCGCAAGTCCAAGAAAACTTCGGATCTCGGGACACTTTTGGGAGGCTTCCAATTTAGCACATCTTGTAACTTGCTTGGATCAACAAAGCAATGCCTCCTTCAGATAACACATGCCCCAAAAATGCAACCTCTCCGAGCCGTAAAGCACACTTGTCGAACTTAGCATATAATCGATGCCGACGTTAAGCGTTTCAAAGACAAGTCGCAAATGTTGTTCATGATCCTTATCGACTTGAATAAATAAGGATGTCGCCAATGAACACGACAACGAACTTATCCAAGAACTCCATGAACACCGAATTCATAAGATTCATGAAATAAGTCGAGCATTGGTCGCACCAAAGGACATAACAAGATACTCGCATAAACCGTAACGAGTAGAAAAAGTTTTAGGAATGTCCTCACTCTAACCTTGATTTGATGATAGCCCGACCTCAAATCAATCTTTGAAAAGACGCGGCACCAACCAACCGATCAAAAAGATCATCAATTCGAGGCAGAGGATATTTGTTCTTGATAGTGACCTCATTTAACTGACGGTAATCCACACACATCCGTAAAGTGTTGTCTTTCTTTTGACAAAGATTGCCGCATCCCCAAGGTGAGGAGCTCGGTCGAATAAATCCTTTGTCAAGCAATTCTCCGAGTTGCTTCTTCATTTCAACCAACTCATTGACAGCATTCGACACGGACTCGGATATCGGAGCGCCCAGAACTAGTTCAATAACAAACTCCACTTCCGGCCCGTGGCAATCCGAAGGTCTTCGTGAAAACATCAACATACTCACTGACAATTGGTACTAACTCCAAAGAAGGAGTGGTATCCACTCGGTGAGCACAAAGATGAGAGCCAATTGTTTTGGAATGGTAAACAACTCGAATACCGTCTGCATTGGTCATAGAAATAGACCGCTGGGAACAATTGATTTGACCTGGTTCTGGACAACCAATCCATACCCAAAATGACGCCCAACCTTTAGAGTCAATCACAATTAGATTTGCTAAAAACTTTACCCCAAGGATTGTTATGTTGACCCCATAGCAGATCTGATCGGTTTTAAAGACCGACCCAGGTGATTGAATAATAAAAGATGGTTGGAGGGTATGCATATCTAACTGATGTTGAGCAACAAAATGATTGCTAACAAAAGAATGAGATGCTCCAGAGTCAAATAAAACAGTAGCTGGACTGAAATTAACTAGGAGCATACCCATAACAACTTCAGTGTATCACCGCTTCTTCAAGCAGTTGATCTCGTTCACATGCCCACTGACCGAGCCGATCGCTTTGATAGGGGCCTCGCGAAGGGCTGGCCGCACAGCATCGGATATGGTCGAACAGAGGCAATCTTGCCGCTTGCCACACACTTGTTGGCATAATGCCCTGACGACCACAATGAAAACAGATAACCCCGGGTTAACATTGTTAACAGGACGGGCTGATTTCCACTTGGTCCCGATCGATCGGTGGGAGGAGATGGACGAGGGCAAACACCGCCGCCTTGGTGAAAATGGAGTCGGTGCTCGTGGTGGTCTAGACAACCACATACGAGGCCTTGGTGAGCCGCCACCAGAATAAATCGAGAAGTCCGCCGCCGCCATGCGTGACTCCTCCAACGCCTTGCTCTTACTCTCGCCACAATTGCTTTATTGACCAAATGAGAGAAATTTCAAGTCATGCAAAGCCACCGCCATTCGCAGCTTCTTCGATAGCCCATTCAAGAACCGGTTTCGACGACGAAGGTCAATAAACGCCATCGGGCATATCCGCAAGGAAGTTGAACTCATGAAGATATTCGGTCACGCACTTTTCCCTGCTTGAGAGCGAGAAATTCTTGTTGCTTGATCATCATGACCCTTCAGAATATGAGCTTCATAAAAGCTTCCACTAACTCATCCCAAGTAGGGACATGTCCAGCAGTGAATGGCAAGAAGATTATCCCACCATATGCTAGCCGCCCATCGAGCCGATAATCGCAAAAGAACCTTTTCCTCTCGAACATTGAGCAATCAAAAGCTTCTTCTCAATGGTCCGGCCAATCCTCGCCTTCCATGGGATCCTCGAGAATCGGAGAACACCGCGGTTAGTCCGCCAAAGTCGCAAGACCGCCTCGCACATGGTGGCCTCTCGCCGACGGCCGATGCAACAGAGAAGAAGTATTGCGCGCACCGCTCCAAGATGCTGTCGTCCATCCGGTTGCGCCAATTTGCATGAGCACATCGCCATCGAAGGTGGTGGAGGAAGCTCCTCTTCCCGAGAACCATCTTGCGACTTGAGAGCCGGAGGGTTCGGGCCGGCCCTCCCGAGAATGAGGCACGGAGTCGACATGCCTCTCCCTTGTTGCGCTTAAGACGAGTAGTAGGTCCTGTCATCCTGCTACACACCATGGTTAACAACATAACAAGGACATACTGCAAACACAAACAAGGTTGCAATTAGAAAAGAAACAAACATCTGTATATATAATGCATCATGTTATGTTATGCATTCAAGTTAACACCAAATCGTAAACTTCATATATATATTAACAAAAATTTTGGTTCCAGTCTTACATTATAGTCGCCATAATGTCGACATAAACCTAAAGTTAAACTTACATACTTTGTACAAAATACTACCGCCCTATTACATACAATTTATTTAAGGGCAACTACTAGACTAAAAGACACTCAACCACGAGGGTTCATCGTCGAGGTGCTAGCGTAAAGATCCCGTTAAAGTTCACCGAAACTCATTCAAAAGATGAGCTCCAGGGGAACCAAGATCAACAGGATCCAACGGGCTAATGAGACGCCTGGGAACCCAACAAGGGTCGATGACCTCCGTGAGGTGCACCGCAGAGTGCGAGGAAAGCTCGCATCATCCGGCTTGGCGACTTGTCCATAAACAGCACGCACCCGCCACTCGAAGTCAGAAGAGGTGGTGCAAAGAAGAAGCAGAGAGGTCTCGTTGTCACCATAAAGCACGCTATGAGGAACGCGTTCATGTTGACTCCAAGAAGCGTGTACTGGCCTCATTAAGGCGATGCCTAGTTTCCCATAGCTCCTCACAAGACAATGATGGATTTGGTCCATGATGCGACCATCCTCGCCAACCGCCGCACTGGGTCTTCGCCAAATCAGATCTCAAATAACATGTTCACTTCGGAGGTAGGGCCTTGATTCGGAAGTGGTCGAGGGTGGTTGAGACAATTCCACAAATCATGACGAAGAAGGCTCATCATCCTACTCGCAGCCTTCCCGAATCGCCATAGCCTCGAGGTGGCAAGTGCTTGGACACAGAAGGAACACCGCCGCCACGTGCCTAGCGATGACATTGATGAAGGCACGGTACTTCTCCATGCCCGGTCCTCGATCTCGCCGATAAATGGCATACTCCTACCGATAGGTGAAATTGAGCGCCACATCATGTCCCAAGTAATGCTGGAACCCATCAACATCTTCACCGAGTCTCCTTGACCAAATACCAACCGCCATCTATAGGCAAAAAGACAAGATAAGAAACAATTCACTTTTAAATAAACCAATGTAAAGTTGGGCAAGAAGTGACATTAAGGAGGATAAGGAATAAAAGATGTCATACTTAAGCTTTCAAAATACATTATCGTTTAAAAATAATTTTATCAGAAACTCTCTAATTGTTTCGCCAAAGCTACTTTAACCTACAGTGCAACGATGCTCGATACCAACGCTGTGTGGCTCTCGGATTATTGGAAATGTACTTAATTAAATTCATACAAGAATATGATTATTAATGAAGGAACAAGATCGCCCTCAATTAAAGATCATGCTAAAGGTATAAATTCAACAAGTAACAATTCCAATAAACAGATCCCTGATATATATATATCTCACAATGGTTCCTGTGATCAATGACCATTGCATATATATATCCTTTAACAACATTGCATCATATACATACAAGTCATACATTTGCATAATTAAACATAAGTTTACAACATTCGGTTTAGTACTACAATATAGAGTGACTTGGTCACTACAACATATTCAACAAATGGAAGCAAAATAAACTAAAAAAATCCACCAATGGCCTCATCCACCCGCAAGCAATTGCGTGGAGGAAAGAAGTAGCGTTACTCGTTAACGCCACCCCGATCGGCGCTAACGGTACTTCATAAAGAAACCGCCTCACCGCAACAATAGGTGATAGCACCTGAGTACGGAAGGTACTCAGAAGTCTTACACAAACTATTAAAATAAAGTGTTGATTAGAGCCTAACCAAGGAGTAGAATTGTTACATGCATAAGGTTACAACAGAAGGTATAAAGGTTCAAATTTGCATAAAGCGATACATCTTAACCTACAAAGGCTAACTTTTGATAAAGCAATTTAATAAATCAAAGTTTGCTTAAAACAGTAAGTAAATGACATAAAAGTAACAAAGACAATTGCATGATTCCTCATGCAAACCGAAAATAAACCAAAACCACATTTTTGAAAATCAAAACTTCTATACAGTGACATCAATTCAAGTTATCGCCCATGACCGTGGACACGCTATTCGAACAGCTTTATACCCGCAGGGTGTACATCTTTACCCACATGACTTAGCTAGCTCGCTGCCTTGGATGCCTCCGAATGATGACATACTTCCTTTGGTATGCCGACCGGGAAACTAAGATTTGGTATTTTTCAACAAGCCAACACTATTGAGTTGGACCCCATGTGTGAGCCGATCCCGCTTAAACAACGATCGATAGCATCCGCCTAACCGGCACACATGTTGCGCCGAATGCCGATCCAAACAATTTAATGCGAATTGGGTTCCCTACCCATAGTAGAATGCTATCGGCACTATTAAGGTATCGATATGCGACGAGGCACATATACGCCTCACCCTCCTAAGAACATCCGACATCGACATACAAGCTCACATGGCATAAAACGCAGTCCTCGCACTGCAGCATCTATGCCATACAAGGTCAATACACATATCCTTACTCTCCTGTTTCCAACTCAATAGTCTCAACATTTTACTTAACCAAACAAATACCATACACCGCATGTGGAAGTACGTGGGGACTTGAACCGAATAGTCGAGTTCGGTCCTTAATTAACCCTGACAAGTCCACCACAAAACCCAATCTCGTGCACAAAAGCACCATCACTAGCTTCCTCTTGTCCAGATCAATTTGAATTTCAAATACAAGACTGATTTAAAGAAACTGGACAAAGAGTTTAAAATAACAATAGTTCAGCTTAGATTCCCATGTTTGACAAGATATGCTTGTCAAACTCTAAAATCTCTAGATCGCATGTCTAAGCTAAAATCAAAATATAGCTTATGATATACAAGACTATGCTAGGTTAAGTGTATGGTGACAATTGAGGTAATCCATCATGTTTGGTCATAGCTAACTACTAGCAGATCACATTTTGTATTTTCCGAAAAATAGCATGCACAGATATCACTGGATTTGTAAAAGCTATTGTACAAAATTTGGGATCAATATGGTGCAAAGAGGATGCTTGCCTTGGTAGTAGTATACTTCTGTTGCAGGTTCAGACTATTCTGAGGTAGATTCAAAAACTTCAATTGAACCAGATTCTATAGAAAGCAAATAAATCCAATAAATGCCAAACCCGACAATAAGCTCAAAATAAAGGAAAATGCATGATCAATTTGGAAATGCATGATTACAGATGCTTAAGCCATAACTACCCATATTAGTGATAATAACCCATAATATAGCTTGCTGTTTTCAAAAGACGTAAACTAGGTTTTAGTGCAAAGTTCCGCTTTTGATTTTAAAAGAGCTGAAAACAGGACAGGTTGCAATTTTCGGAAAAAGGAGTATAGAACATGCAAAAGTTCATAAATAAAACTTAGCATGATCTTTTAGGGTAATTAACATCCCAAACCAACCTTAGTCTAACCCTAACTAGTTAGATTACATCAACTAAGAAGAAATTCATTTTTGTCGGTTAAACCGACAAAAAGAAACAGAGACAGATCTCAACTAGAAGTCAAAATAGATGATGACAAGAATTGAAAGATCAACTTGTCATGCTGCTAGGGTTTAGTCAAAACCTAAATAAGATGATAAGTTGACAGAAGAGCCCTAGGTTTCAAAATGGCATGGAAAACCGAAAGGTATAATATCAACTTTTCGCTTGAAGCAAGTTGAAGCTACCGATGCTTAAAAGAATGATTCACAGGAGCTTCTTAAGTCCTTAAGATGCTCAAGATATCATAACTAGGGTTTTGGCTTACCAAAGATAGGAAAGATACCAAGATTCAAAATTCAAGATGATTGACAGAGAGATAAACTCGATTTAACTCGCAAAAGATATCAAATCTTTAATACAAGGTAAAACCAAAGCTTAAGGATGGATAAGCAAAGGATAGGAGCAAAACTCCCACCGCCGCAATGGAAGAAAGTGAGCTTCAGTGGTCAACAATGGCCGCAGCTCAAAAAGCTAGGGTTTATATATGGGAGTTGAGCTACGTGGCAATTGGGAAAGATCTAGAGTTGATGAGGTGTCCATTTAGGCTAATTATCCCAAAAATTAGTTGCAAAAACTTTGGGATAAATCCTCTCCTCTGCTCACAGAGAAATGGTACATACAGAGAGAAGGAAGAAGATAAGAGTCACCGACATGTGGGTCCCATTGTCATTCTCACCGCACGCACTTCACAAAAGCTCAACGAATGTCACCGTCCGATTGGAAATGGGCGGCTGTGATAAATAGATAGATTAAATGATTTGAATCGGCATCGCTAATATGGACCGCACGATCTAGATCGACCGATCGATTAAAACGAGCTTAAAGGAATCTTGAGATCCACTTTCAACTGGACGTTGGATTGAAATCCAACGCCGCCTAAAAGAATACACGCCACCTCCTTTAGATGCGATGGCGCAACACCGTTGGATTTGATTTCTACGGTCGATGGAAAGTTGAACCGATGGTCCGATTGCATACACTCATATGGACCTTACGATTGAAATCCAACGATCCACCGATTTTGGGCTTTAAAGGCCCACGGCCAAAAAGGAGCGCCGAGGATTGAAATCCAAAGGCCCGCATAAACGCGCGCCCGATTTCAAATTGGAATAAGCGACGCCGTTAGATCAAGAATGAATGGTGCGATCGTGAGGGGATCCGAGTCGTCCGAATGCATACACAACCGACCACACGATGAAGATCCAACGCCCGCAGGAGCGCGGGCTTTATAACACGCGTAAAAGGAAAAGTCGAGGATTTGAATCTAACGGCCAGATAAAAGCGCGCTTTAAGTTTAAAACGAAAAGAGGTGCGCTGTTGGATCGAGAATGAACGGTGGAGATTGAATAGGATCCGAGTTGTCCGATTGCACACATCGATCTCGCCGTTAGATCAAGATCCAACGGCGAGATTAAGATGCACACGTGACACCGCGGGTGTTATAGCTTCGCCTGCTCGATTGAAGATCAACGCTCATATCACGCGTGGAGTTTTGGGCTTGCGCCCAACGTGACCGAGCCGCACCAAATTGATTCGTTGGACCCAACCACATAGCTTGAGTCGCTACAAAGGTCGAGTTTGGGTTTAGACCGGTTTAGTTGACCGTAACCTTATTCAAATACTCCAAGGTTTGACTGGCTTTTAAAAATAGCAAATAAATTTATAAAATCATGAAATTTTTATCTGTAAGCTACCGGGATGATATATTTCCTGATAAATTTTATAAACCACATTTTCACTTTGTAAAATACATAAATATTGATTTTAGGCCAAAAATATTTATTTAAAGACAATAAATTTTTCTTTAAGCCCAAATAATTTCTAAAATGCAACAAAAATATTTTTAGCCAAGATAATTTATCTAGGCTTTAATAAAAATACTTCCAGTCATAATACAAGTTTTATCTTGTATTCCTTTAAGACTTCAAATGGTTCTTTAGGTTTTGGCTAAAAGGAAGGTTTTAATTTGTAACATGTCGCCCAAAGTGTAGAAATGAACAAGAATGCTATGAACAAGACTCACATCGCTCATAAAGCATTTTATTACTGTTTATAAACTTGGGGCTGTTACAAGCTATGAGTAACTTAGCTCCTAAACATCCCACCCTAGTGCTTAGCTCTGCTCCAAGCGACTGGACTAACAGAGTATGCTTAAGATGAACAACTTCCAGATTATTCTTGATTGCAAACATCCGAGACAAACGAATGCGAAGCTCCGTAATCAAACAAAACCGATGCGTGTATCGAAGTTAGCCGAAACTTACCCAATACGACGCCCGTGCTTCTCGGCTCCTTCCAGAGTGACGTGGTTGACACGCCTCGATCACGCAGACTACGGTGCTCCTCCGCTTGACCGCAACTTATGAAGCTCCTTGGTTGATGCCCGCGCGCGGTGTCTTGATGGCGAGCTCCAAGATTGAAGCGCATCGAGTGATTGTTCCCTTCATGACATCGGTTGGTAAAATGTCCTAGCCGACGACGAGCAGCGTAATGCACTCTTGGTTCTCTTTGCCGATTGCTTCCCATTGGGGTTGATGATGCGGTGGCTGCGGTTCGAGCACCGGAAGAGGTGTTGAAGTTGGTGCAAGTGCTCAACGAAGTCCGGGTGGAAACCGTTGAACTGCGATGAACCGCCCTACCTCTCGTGATTGATGGCTTCTTGCCGGGACATCCGCGCTTTGCGTTGTCCTCCGCTTCCTTGCGCTTGTCCTCCAGACAAAAGCTTTGTTGACCACCTGGAAGTCAAGGAAAGTATGGGCGATTAGACCGACTTGCACCCAGTTGTTCACTTCTTCGTAAAGCGACTCGCGAGCCTTGTCTGTGGCTACATCCTCCGCCGCGAACGAGCTAGCCGGAAAAACTTGTTGAGGTAGTCGACATCGACATAGCTCCTGCTTGAGAGCGCGAACTCATCTTTCTTCGATCAATAATACCTTCCGTACATGATATCGTGAAATGTCAGAGAACATTCTTCCCAGGTGATATCCTGTGGCGTCTCATGCGCAGCACAGAAGTTCTCCCACCATTTAGCAGCTATGCCCGCCATCTGGTGAGTGGCGTACAGGACCTTCTCACGATCGCTGCACTGGGTGATCAGCAGCTTCCTTTCAATGACCCGAAGCCAATCATCTGCTTCCACTGGGGAGACGTGTCCAGAAAATGTTGGTGGACGAGTCCTCATAAACTCCGCAAGTTTAGATGGTCCATGGTGACCTTGAGCAGCTGGGGCTCCATGCTGTTGATTGTTGTTATTGTTCTGATTGTTCATGGCCTGCATCTGATTCATCATGGTATTCATTAGTTGAGTCTGCGTTGCCATGAAAGCTCCAAGGTTTTGCAAGTCAATCGGGGGTGCTTGTGGCGGAACTGTTCCTGCGGCTGGTTGCTCATTGCCTCCTGGTGTTGGGGTACCGGAACCACTTGCAGCAGTCTGATGAGTTTGAACCATCTGATGAAGCTCCATGGGTTAGATAAGGTAGCAAGCACAAGATGAGTTAAGAACTAAGCAGGGGTAGGTTAAACCCAACAAAACATAGCTCAAGAAACTCAAACGAAATACCTTTATTAATTAGTGTCTTATCATGGCTGCAACAAATGCCTAAGGGTCTTTGCAGCTCATATTCGCACACAAAAGAAACAACAACCTAAGCACACAAAACTACCGCCTAAAGGGCAACTTACTAAATCAAATCGCTAAGCTCAAAATCAAACTAAGACAACTACTCAAAAGCCTCCACAACCACGGCGGCGCCCCGACGGCCCAGACTCTAAGTGAGCTAGCATCTTGGCAAATTGATCCCGATGCCTCGAATCGTGCAAAGAGAATGTGCATTCCCTGCAACCGCTCACCGCTCCTCCGCTCGAGGCTTCTTCCGCTCAACGGGCCTTCCTCTGGATCTTCTTCAGGATCCTCCTCGGGGTCTTCCTCTTCTTCATCATCCTGGTCGTAGAGTATCTCTTGCAGAGTAGCGACCTTTTCTTCAGCTCTTTGTAATGTCTCATAGACATGATCTAGCTCTGTGATAGTCCTCTCCAATGCTTCCTCCTAAGCAACTGCAAACTGGGCAAGGTGCACGATCAGAGCGCTGTCTCTTCTTCGTGGACGAGTAGCGCGGTCGGGCGATCCACTGCCACAAAGATCGGGTGGTAATGGAAGACGGTGTCTTGGAGGTTCTGTGCGTAGATGTTGCAGATACGCAGCATGGCCAAGCGTGACGACTCCTGGATGCCTTCCAGCCAAGTGATCTTCCTCACAAAGATGTGCGAAGGTTGGCTCGCCTTATCATTCCTCCTGGCGTAGATCGTCAGGCGACAGATCACTCCACAGTTTTGTCCATTCACTATCCAATTGTTGCCGACATACAACAGACGATCAAAGCCTCCAAGAACCTGAAGCAACTTCCAAAGCTCAGCGGCGTATCCTCCCGTGCGCTCACCATAACTCTGGAGACGAGGCATCTGTCAAGACAAACGAAGGGGGTAAGAGTAACTTAAAACAGTGGGAAGAGAGAAGATTATAGCAATAGTTGAGTCGAGAGAGATATGAGAAGAGTTAAGCAATTAATTACTCTTGCAAGTTAATTTTTTCCTTTAGAAAATAATTTGGACACTCTAAAGACGGCCGATCTAACTAAGGTCAAGACCTACAGTCAACCTGGCTCTGATACCACCTCTGTCGGGACACAAAATTACGATTCTAGAACCCTCTGTGTATACTGCACTAGTCCAGGATCACGCTAGTGCACACAATGTTAACATACGTAAATATCGATCGACACAAGCGATAAATAAAGTAAACGATTAGTTTGAATAACAAATAAGGGTTTTGACCTTATGGTCGAAGTTTACATTTATTGCCACGCAGGCTAACAGAGAATAAACAAAGCAGCAGTAATGTAGATAACTTCAGCCAGATCCGATCAATTCACCACAGTAAACCGATCGGGATCCGCACTTAACGACAAGAACCTTTGGCGAACTCTCCTCGAAAGTAGGCGACTCCTCCTCTCTCGCAGTTTGAGCGCAAGTTTTACAACAAGCGTTAGTACACAACCGCATTTCGCAAATCATACCACGTAATGCAATTTATAGATGCAGTGCTTATTCCAAAAGAAAAGGCTTCTGTGGTTCTTTTGCAGAAATGCAATATTTGCAATTGAATACAAATAATAGGTTGAAAGCATAATTCAAAACAAATAGACAATATTAATTTAACAGTTGTTTTCACAAAGACACAAAGCTAAATAGATAGTTTCACATAGCCATATGATTTAGATCACATAGCTCCCATCCCAACATTTTATGAAAACTACCGACTACTACAGAAAACGTCATCACAGACGGTTCGAATCGCATCACGCATTTGCTCGAACCTTTTGGTGTTTTTGTACGCTCGTGATAATCGCGGTTATCACGCACGTTAAAAATCATCTGTGATAAGTCACAACACAGACGGTTCTAGTTACCAACCGTCTGTGATATCCACATATCACAAACGGTTCTAGTGACCAGCCGTCTGTGATACGTCACAACACAGACGGTTCTAGTTACCAACCATCTGTGATATGCACATATCACGCATGCTTCTATTTACCAACCGCTCAGTGATATCCATATATCATGCATTTGTGATTATTATGAACCGCTCTGTGATAGCTCTTTCAAACCTAACTAAATTATTCTTGATTTTCGCTAGCCTCGTGAATTGCTAGCCATGCCCTCTGAAAACAAGCAAGCAGAAAATAGATACATTACAGATGAATGAATCGTTGACACTCAAAGTGATCATTTATAACTCAAAATCAATTAGAAACGAATATGTATCAAATGTTGTTGCTAGAGTTACAATTGAATTATAACTATTCAAAGTGAATTACAATTAATGAATCATTCAAAGTCGTTCAGAGGTGTTGGAGTAGTGAAACTCTCCGTCGGCGCGGATGATATCCGTCATGATGAAGGTGCAGAGCCTCCCTCGAACATCCGAGATCTCTCTCTGAACGAGTGAATCTAAATCTATATTCAAGCCCTGTAGCTAGCAAGAGTAAAGTAGTAAGCACATATATTTAAATTTATAATTAGGAAATAATTATTGCGAGATTGACCAACCTCGATCCTTCAACTTAGCACTCATGAGAATCGTGATATGATGGCAAACATAGAATGCACATTCTTTCGCTTTTGTCTTTGGCGGCATCGCAAAAATAGAATTACATATATAGGTATAGTCGTTCGAGACGCATTATTACGAAGTATGATATAGGATTATTGTGTTTTAGCACGCATCGAAATCGCGCCCCGTGAGTAAATGTATGCTTGCTCCTTGTATAGCCCTCCTCGGCAATATAGGAGATGAACGACCTACATGTTTCCAAAAAGTTAACATCGACCATTTCAAACGAAGGAAGACTACAATAGAGTTATGTATGGAGGAAATGAGCACACCTGTCGAGTACTCCTTGCACAAGGGTGAAGTCGTGGTTTTTTTTTACTAGGGAATCAAGGTATAGTACCTGGTTCCTCTTTGGTATAATGACTAAAAGGATCCAGTGGTGCCTACTCATGTATGTCGCTTGAGTCATTAAACCTAAGTTCGTGGTTGCAGATAAAGTACAAATGAAATTTGTATAGCAAGTAGTGAAGCACTTACTCGGTTGTAGGCACCATTATGTAGTCCTTGTCGCTTTGAGCAAGCAATCTCGTCGTTATGTATTTCGACGAGGATGCGTCGCTAAGATGGTTTGCTCAGAGACAACATGTGGGTCGAGGAAACCCACCGTTCTTTCAATCGCCAGCATTTTTAATCATGTATCTATACATAAGCAATGAGTTGTTATATTCAGATTACGTGAATGTAGAACTTGATTGTACACACTTACGTTGTCCAAAGATCGAGAAGTGAGGCATCGAGGGCTTTGAGGTTGAATAGGTCGAATAAGTCGCCGAAGCCCACGACTAAGGGGCCACCATGGAGGAAATAGTCCTCCGTATCTCGACGGTGATTCCATCAGCACACTTCTCTTTGGTCTTGTGCAAGTACTGTATGCAAACTCGATAAGCTAATCCAACAGAAGCTAATATCATGGTGGTCGCCAACGAACTTCCGAAAGAGTATTTCTTAGGGTTAGGAGGGGGAAGCGCCTTAATGTTCTTCAATTTCGATTTGTCCTGAACGACTTGCCCACTACGCGTCTTCCTGTGAGACGACTTGGGAACCGATACGGCGGCACGCTTTTTTTGTTCGTTCGGTGTCTTCTCCACAGGAACCGATGAGGCGGGCTTCTGAAGCGAAGGTTGAGGTGTAGTCATGGAGGGTCCTGTTGGAGAGGCATGGTCGTGCCGAGATGGTTGGGGTGGAGTCATCAGAGGTTGAGGCGGCACTGCAGGGTCCAAGGCGATGTCCTTTTTGGGTCCTGTTGGAGAGGTATGGTCGTGTTGAGATGGTTGGGGTGGAGTCATCAAAGGTTGAGGTGGCACTGCAGGGTCCAGGGCGATGTCCTTCTTGGGCCACTGGATAAAACTATACACAAGATCCCCAGTGTTCGATGTTGTCGTCGCGATCTCCACGGACGGCCTTAAAATTGTCATGTACCATGTCCACCTGGACCCTGGCGTAACCCTGCGCCACCTAGGCACCGTGCTGCACTATCCCTTCCATGCATGGATACACCACCCCACGCCCAGCCTCAATAGACATCCCAACCATCCTCACTTGGAGCGTGTAGTGCGTCGGCTCCTACAAAACGATATGCAATTAGCTAAGGCGTCCTATAGGTCTATCTTTGGAGCATTCCAGAGATGTACATTACCTTGATGTCGTCGATAGGTAATTGGACGTCATCATGTTCATAATTTTACGTGGACGCGACACTACTCCGATGTTGAGGAGGACTGGCTCCCAAAACAACGGGGGCGGCTTGCGACTGGTTGAGGATTAGGAGTTGATTCACTTGGTCCTGCAATCTTGCTATCTTTTCTTCAAATTTTGCAGTAAGCACCCATTCTCTTCCTTCAAATTTTGTAGTAAGCACATGTTCCAACTCGTGGTCGACTCACCTTGGATCTCTTCCCCGCTCCTATACGCGTGAGTCGCCTGGGAATCCATCCTCCAAGATACGTTAACCCTTTGCTCGCATGCACCCGGTGCTCCTTGTTTCCTGAGCGTAGATAGTATATCCTTCTCCCTGTCTCGCTTGGAAGGAGCCTTCGAACATGCGAACTCAATTCTTGCTGCAAGAGGTCATCATGTTATTATAGACATTATGAAGTTATGGACTTATTAACAACTAGGTAGTTCAAGACATATTTACCACACGGTTGGCCACATCCCGATCTGGGGTTTGTGAAAGAGATTTCACCCAAGACGGATCGATGCCTTCGCTCTAACCAAGAGAGAGCGCGCTCGTCTGTGATCTCAAAGAAATGGCCTTGTTTCGCTTCGCCCTCCCGCCCATTGCGCGGTTTTACCCGCACCACTGGTGCCGAGTTTGTGGGGTGAGTAGTTCATCATGCATTTATTCATCTTACGAACCGCTCAGGATAGTAGTCTCATCACGAGCGGTTCTAATTACTAACCGTCGTGAAGTACCATAAACGGTTGGTAATAAAACCGCTCGTGATGAGGCACATATCACGCACGGTTCCAAATGGAACCGCTCAGAGAAAGTTCAATACGCACGTTCCTTTGGAACCGCTCGTGATGAGGTGTCCGGTATGGCCTATTTTGTAGTAGTGACCGTCGTGAAATCCCGAGCATGTCCATGATCATGATGCGCTATTCGAATAGATTGATTTAACACTCGCAGAGGTTGTATACTTTACCCACAAGATACAACTAGTGTAGCTAGCACTAATCGCAACAAAACAATTCAAAACTTCATCTCAAACATTGACATCCCGATGTGCTTTCCGCTAGACCAGCTCACAAAGAAAACTAGTCTAACACACACCGCCGACGTGGATGCGCGAACTCGCCCCGCGATGCAACTACCAAGTAGTCACACCTCCACCCCGTCACAAAGCCTAACCTATTCACCCAACATCAATGCCGAGAATCCATAACTTACTAAGTTAGGCCCGCCCCATCGTGCATGTGGTCGCAAGAAGGCTCGTTCAATGGCGCACAAAGTTAAGTCCTTAATTGACCAAGGCAAGACTTCCATTTTCTAACTATGTCACAAAGATTATCAAGCCCGCTCACAAAGTCCACCATATCACAAAGTATCCACCACTTGCCTCACCCAAATCCTTTACCACTGGGTTGGTTTTAGTGCAACACATGCTATCACGAAGTAATAACACATAGCACACAGCTTTTACACAAAGTTCCATAGTCACTTAGTCGATTTAATATTTGCAACTTACATGAGATGTGAGACTCAGATCATGGCTAAGCAATTGTACTCGATCTAACCAATCCATGTTGGTGCTATAATATTACCAACTAACAACCAATCTAAGGTGACAAGGAAATATGACATACAAGGCCAAGGTGTATTAACAAATTGGATAATAACTATGCCCAAAAGCATTTAACTAAATAATTAAAATAGAATGCAATACTTGAAACAAAGTAGTTTGAAAACTGGGTTCAAGATGATCAAAGGTATGACTTGCCTTGGAAAAAGGTCTATGTACTGGTCTTGTTCTTGGGGTACTCCTTCTCCAAAATTCCCCGACGAATCGACGTCTACTCGCAAATGAAACAAATATATAACAGAGGCAAAACAAGCTCCAAAAATTAAATAAAAATCTCAGATAAATAGAGCTCGAATTTAGATAAATTTAGGAATTTGAATGGGCTCAATCGGAGTTAGGATGCAAAAGTTATGAGCTCTGGAAGATTGAAAATCTAAAGAAACCCTAATTTGGATTTTCTGGAATTTCTGAATAATTTCTTAACAGAAAAATCGGATTATTGCGCAATGCTGACGTCACCACAGGGATTTCGGAAATAAAAGAAATAAAAAGAATTTGCTGACAGGTGGGACCCACATGTCGCCTCACTACCGGTGAGACTAGGTCTACCGAGCCTCGGATCCGAGACCGTGGATCGAGCCACACGGCAGCCGACGCAAAGACCGACGTGGATGCCATGTCAAAGACACGTAGGCGACGGGCTAACGCAGGTACTGAGGTGGCGGCGAGGTGGCACTGACGCGGCTACGGCGAGGGCGGCGGCGCTCAGGGACCGAGGGTCCCGGCGAACGGCGGCGGGGCTTTGCCGCCGGTGAGTGGTACCGGCGTGAAGAGGGTGGCACGAGGAACTCGTAGATGTGCTCACTGGTGGTCGGGGACGTTAAGCAGCGGAGAGGCTACGGGCTCGACGGGATCGGGGTTGCGGCGACGCTCCGGCGAAACGAAGGCGACCACGAGGTAGCCCCGCCCGCGCGATGCGCGGCGGTAGACCACGACGCCAGCGGCATCGACAGCCGCGACGGGCTCGCCGGAGTTGGCGGCGCGCAGATCATTTCACGAGCCCGCGCGCTAGGGTTCGCCCGAGTTCGGCGCGCTAGGTTGAAGTGCGACGCCGAGGCTCCTCTCCCTTTATACTCGGAAGCCTGGGAGAGTCCAGGGCACGAACGCACAAAAACGGCATGCGGCTGCGGCGATCATATCCCTAACGGATTCGGGAACGGCACGTAAGATTCGGCCCACACGCCGACGCGTTTCGGGCGCATGCGCGGCGTAAACGGCGCCGCAAAACAGACTCAAAGGATCTGACCGTCCATCCAAGATCGAACGACCCAAAATCCATGGGACGATCGGACCTCCGAACAGATCAGGCGCATCTAGCCATCCATCCTTGATCGAACGGTGGAGGATGGGCTTAGCGCACGGAGAGAGAGAGAGACGAGGCTGACATGCAGGGCCCGCATGTCAGTCGGAGGCGGCGCGGGCGAGCTGAGCTGCGCACGGGGTTTGGGCCGGAAAGGGGAATAGAACTGAGCCAGCTTCAATGAATTCGGCCCAAAGCTTTTTCTGAGATTTTAAATAGATTTTCTATTTTAGAAAATACTAGAAATTCAAATAAGCAATAGAAAATAGCAAATGAACTCAGAAAAATTCTAGAAAAATCTAGAAAATATATCTGAGCACATAGAACCCAAATAAAATAGTTTTGGCTATTGTTCATGTTGGGATTATTCACATTAAGTTTTTTTTATTGTAAAGTCTAATATTAAGCTTTTGAATTAATTTCAAATAAAATCCAAATGGTGACTTTTTTCCCCTACTAACTTTTTAAAAGATTTTTAAACTCAGAAAATTGGGATGTTACACACAGGGTGGTCGTGCTGGAACGCTGCCGCACAGTGGCTGTGCGAGAACACTGTCGCACGGTGGCCGTGCGGAAACGATGTATGTGGCGGCCGGGGAGGGGATGCCACATGGCCACCATGTGGCATATGGCTATTTTTGTGCAAAAAAATTAGGAGATGGTCATTCCTATAAATACAACCCGAAAAGTTGCCAATACGGCAAAAAATTCTAACTTCTATATTTTGAGCAATCGACAACAATGATGTTGTTTGAAATACAGTCGCGGTATGGTCCAACCACCCATATCGCAAGCCCAAACCTCTATCTCAAGCTTTGACACGCAAACAAAACTAACTTTATAAAAGGTGACCTCGTAAACATAGGGAAATATGTGGAATTCTTGGTCGATTGCACGCTTATGCACCGTATGTACGTAAATGGTCGTCCTAATTTATTTTTTTTTTGCAAATTTGGCCCCTGTCCGCATGGCCACCGTGTAGTCACGCTGTCGCACGGCTGCCGTGCTGTAACGCCCATGGCCCACCACATGTACTCCATTAGTGTTAGGGTTTCGAGTGTTCGTAGGAATTTTAAAATATAGAAAATGACTTCAAAAAATTACGAAATTTTACATGGAGCCTCCTGCTATAGTGTACTTGCTTGTGTTAATTTGCCATAATTTTATTCATTCAGGATTTTTCTCTCATTTTCTTAAACGTGTACTGTTTGTACGAATTTGTAATGTAGAAAATGAGCTCAAAAAATTATGAATTTTATTTTGAAAGCTCTTAACCTAGTGGACTTGATTGTGTAATATTTTGATAATTTTATATGTCTAAAAAATAAAGGATTTACGTCGCGAAGATTAGGATTTTAGGTTTCAGAAATTAGGGTTTCATGATTTCATGTGACTTGGAATGTATGGAAAAAAAAAACTGCATTGCAACTCCATTGGACATATCGATATACAGTATGCTACAGGAGTGCACACATAACAACCAAGATGGCTCAGTCATCTGCGCCGCTGCTCTTTGCATGTTTTGGCTGCATCCGCATGAGTGGCCATGTCTTGCGCCGAGCATGTCCCGTGGGATATGTCAGCAAGTCTAGAGGTTGCATGTCAGTTCGAAGGGGGGTATAGAGACCATTGATTGGGCAGAGGTGGACCAGTAGGCCGAGTCTAGCCCAACAGAGTTCGATAACTGTACATGTCTTGATGAGGCATGTCAACCTGGGGGACACCTCCAAACAAGTCATGAGCGACGGACTCGAAAAATTCACTCCTGAGGTACGGTGCCTGCAACTCCAGATGCATGGATGAGCTCTAGCCTTGGATGTACAGGGTGCCAACCCACCTGGATAAGCTTTGGCCTTGGACGTACGATGGGACAGCGAACCCGTAGGAGCTCTACACTGTGTACACTCCAAACCCTGCCCGCCATGGTCCTAACCCTGATAGCATGTATGTCGGGACCCCAAGTGTGCAACCCCACGACCCCCTATGCATTCTGAACTAGTCCCAGATCAGTAGCTCGCTCGCATGGTTGCTACATAGATGAAATCATATCCATACAATAGAACAGCTAAAGAAGCAGACAAATTAATAATACATAACAGCAAAAGGACCTTACGGTCAAGGTTTTACAAAGCTTGCCACGCAGGGCTAAGGTCACAACCAGGTCCACAACCAGATCTACGACCAGAGTAAACTTGCATCGAAACAAAACAACTCGTAGAGGCCATTCGACACGCCCACATGCAATCGAGTGGAGAATGCAGCCTAGATCGCATGGTCTTCGAAGTACTCCTCTTCATAGAACTTGGTGCTCCCCGTGTCTTCTTCGACGATTGATCAACAAAGGGCGTAAAGCCTTAAGTACATAAAGTACTCAAGAAGTTGTAGGAACAAGATGCAAGTAGTATTCATACAAGGCTTGATAAAGATAGCTTTATAGTTATTTTGCGTAAAGCAATATTAAAGAATTACTGTAAGTACATTGAAAGCATAATTTAGAAGATTAATACATAAGTAATTAAGTTTCTTTGAACCAACTCGTGAACACCCTGTTCACTTCCCAACCAACGCGTGAACACTCTGTTCACTTCCCAACCAATTCGTGTAAAATCACCTGCATTGTCCATAATCGGGGACACGCTATTCAATAGTTTTACACCATGCAGAGGTTGTACAGCTTGACCCACAAGAGATAATCGCTTGATATAACACATGTTTCCTTAGGCATGTGAATTAAGGTGAGACTATCACAAGGCTTTTAGAAAGCTCCATTTTGACTCGGTTCTGCTCGCTAAGGTTTCGCCTTCCTGGCCCCCTCTTGCGCCATAATCAACCAACACAGAACCGACTCAAAATATTAATAATTAGTTGGGCAGGTCCACCCCATAAATAAACTTGTGGTTGCACAGTAAGGCCTAGATCAATGACACACAAAGTTAAGTTCTTAAAGACTACTCAGGCGAAACATTCGCCAGAGTATGAAATTATTTTTGGTTCAACCCGACCAAATGGCAACCCTTACCATGGCACAATAAATTTTAACAACAGTGGCCACGCCACAATTCCATAAATCATTAAGTCAACTTTATCATCATTGAATCATATGATCGAGAGACATCGCATAACTAAAGCATGACTAAGCATAATACGCACCCATGTTGGTAGTACAATAATGTCCAACTAAGATTACCCAACCTACGGTGTCCAAGGGTACATGTCAACATATCAATCACAATTATTCAAGGGGTCATACTGTCGAATAGGTATTTAGCTATTTTTCAAACTATTTTTATACAACTAGCCATGCATGTTGATATAAAATAATATAATTTTGTGAAATGGGTACGACATGATCAAAGGTCTACGACTTACCTTCATTGAAGAGTTGAGATGCTTTCCAAGAACTCTTCAGAAACGCCGGAATCTATACGTGCGAAAACAGCCAAAGAAATACAACAAATCCAAATAAAATCCAAAAGAACCAAACTAGAACCAGAAGAAAGGTATTGGATTTAGATGAAGCTAGGAACTTGAATCACTCTGATCGGAGTTCGAACGAAGGAGAACAAGTTCTCAAAAGGAGGTTCGATTATAGGTGGTCGGAAGGAGGTTCGACTAGTTGAAAGGTTTAGACTACCTGGTCGAAGGAAGGATACAATAACTCAGCGTGGTCGTAAGAAGGATACAAGAATGATACAACTACTCAACGTGGTCGTAGGAAGGATACGACTACTCAACGTGGTCGTAGGAGGGATACGAGTGCTCAACGTGGTCATAAGAGGGGATAAAAAAGATTTGATTGCTCGACGCGGTCGAAAGAGGAAAGGAGAATAGGACACGTCAAACTCACCAGGACATAGAGGGAGGCCGGAGGAGGCCGGCGGACTGTGAACGACAGCAGGGAAACTCGTAGTCGAAGGCGAAGGAGGACGGCGGCGAAGGGGTCAGCTAGGACCAACGGGGAAGAGGAAACACAACGGCTTCGGCGAAACAAAACTAAAATAGAAAGAGAAGATTGCTTCAAGGAGCTCTGGGACATGAATTGATGCGGGTCTTAAACTCAGAGCGCAGGCTTTGGGCAAACCACAGAGACAAGAGTAAGGGAGGGAGAGTTGGGTGCACGTAGTGCTCACCTAAAAAGGAGAAGGCGGCACATGATTCGACGAGGAGGAAGGTGGTTCGACCGTCGATAGGGGAAGCTTGACGGCAGCTCTAGAGGCGGTGGCGCGAGCTCCAGCCGGCAGCGGCGAAACAGGGTGAGAGAAAGAGGAAGAGTTGGAAAGTTGAGGAGAAAACAAGAGGGCAAAAGCTCCCTAGTGCTCTATTTAAAAAGGAAGGAGGAGGATCGAGTGTCAAGAGGGAGCGGTGTGAAAAGGTGAGGAAAAACGTGGCGGGTCGGAGACAACAGCATTTAATACGCATGTCGCTGAGGAAAAAAGGTGGAAAAATGTGGCGGACGTGATGGCATTTAATGCGCACATCGTTGAGAAAAAAAGGGGGACGGGATGGGGGCAGGCGCGATGGAGGACAGGCAATTAAATACGTAGATGACATTTAATGCGCAATGACTTTTGTGACGGGAGGAAGAAAAAGGTGAGCAGGCGAGACGGTCGAAATCGAGGAGGTGGTCATGACCGAGGGGTGGTTGTAACCCAAAAGGCTAGTCGAAACCAAAGACTGGTCAAAACCAAAATACTGGTCGAAACCAAAGGCTGGTCAAAACCAAGAGGGAAACAGAGAGGGTGGAGCGGCCGTCGACGAGAGGAGGAGGAACGAGCCGACAGGAAAAACGGATCAACAGGGAAAGGGAATTCTAAATACAAGAGAACTTCAATAAACTCCAAACAAACCAAATTTCGAATTAGTTGAAGTTTGATTAACTCATATTAAATATCTTTTAACTTCCAAAATTTCAAGTTAAGCTTTAGAAATTTAATAAAACCAAATGGTTATTTTTATTTTGAAATTTTTTAAAAAGCCCTAAAAATCGAGATGTTACAAACCTACACCCCTTAAAGGGAATCTCGACCCCGAGATTCAGGCTGACTAGAGAATAGGTTCAGAAACTCGGATTTTGCTCACTCTTCCAACGACTCTCTCTTTTGAGTGAGACAAAATTGCACTGTACTGACTAGAGACTTACCAGGAATAAAGTTTTGAGTTGGTTGGGCTTGCTCCATAGTGACATGATTGAATTGTCCCCTTGCAGAAGGATGTGGAGTCTTGGCGGCTTGACTTGGAATCTGAGGTGCTCCACATCCTACTCCTAGGGTAGTGACTCTGGCTAGTGTACCACCCAAGTTGAATGGAATTAGTGCCAGGGCTTACTTGCATGGGGAATGTCGTGGGCAATTGTTGGTGTAGTGACCCATTTGATGATAGTTGAAACATGTGATTCCCGTGGTAGGATTGTTGCTTCTGGGCTGCTGGTTGTTGGTGCTGTTGTCGAAGATGCGAATTACTGGAGTAGCTGGGCGAGGTGCTGTTGTAGGGGTCCTGAAGGTGACAGAAGGAGCAAAACGAGCAGGGTGCTGCACCTCCACTCTGGCTCTCTGCAGATGAACTTGATGAGCACCATGCTGCATCATCTTCCTCTTACGGGATTCTTCAAGCTCACGACGGGAATATTATATAAGCATGGTCTTGTTTACTAGATGTTGGAAATCGCATAGTCGCTGCCCACAACTTGTACCTTGAAGTCAGGTTGAGTCCACGCTGAAACACTTTTGACGCATCATCCGAGGCGACGTCCTCTTGAGCATAACGAGAGAGTTGAGTGAACTTGTTGAGGTACTCACTCACTGATAGGGTCCATTACTGCAGCTCACGGAACTCATTCTTCTTCATTTCCACATTTCCATCAGAATATGAGAGTGGTGGAAAGTTTTAAAATTCAGCCCAAGTAATGTTCGCGCTATCATGGCGCAGTAAATTCTCCCACCATTCCGCCAGCAGTGTTTCGAGCCGGTGCACGGCATACAAAACCTTCTTGCGGTCGCCACACCGCGATGGCGAGCTTCTTCACGATAGAGCGTCGCGGCCATTCAAGGCCCAATGGCTCGGTGGAGCTGGAGAACGTAGATGGATGAGTCCTCATGAACTCTGTCAGCCTTGACTGAGGAAAAACTGGTGGTGGCGGTGGTATGGCAGCTGCTTGATTGTTCTGATTCAGCATTGCGACTAGAGCAGCAGTGGTCTGGTTCTGTTGATTCATCATCTGGTTCATATTCTGTATTATAGCATTCATCAGCTGCATCTGGGTTGCCATGAACTGACCCAAACCCTGATTTGCGGTGGTGCTGGAGGAGGTAGTGGCGGTGTAAAGGGATCATCTTGGCTTGCAGTATTGCGGGTCTGAACCATTTGCAACAAATCTCCACGAGTTTAACAGACAAAAAGAAGAAAATAGACGAAAAGAAGAAAGCATGATAGGTGAGAGGGAAAAGCACGAAAGACGAGAGAGAACAAGGGAGAAAAACTGAAGCACCCAAACTGGGGGAAAGTCAGTTAGACCCAAAGAACAAATAGCCAGAAAGCTATTAAGACGCAACAAAACTCAAGCCGAGGATCCTATTATGCGGACTAACGATTCTAAACTGAAAAGGACAACCCTACTGAAGCACTTCTAACCTAACTTATACGGACGGACGACTTGAAACGAACGGCAGATCATGGAACTTCTAGGCCATCCAACACTTTGATCATAGAAACTCGATCCTATAGAGATTACTGAGGTAAGAAGGTCAATTTGAGTTAGAAAACAAGGTTTCAAAAGAGATAAGATGCAAGAACCTGAGAACAGGATGAGAAAAGAATAGAATGAGATGAGAAAAGGTTGGGATAAGATCAGAGAAGAATAGAATAAGATGAGAGAAGAATAACTATTCATGTTATCTGTTGGTTTGATTTATAAAATAAATTTTGAAGTTTTGACTAAATGACCATGCTAAATGTGGTTACGCCTACAACGATATGGCTCGATACTATCTCTCGTCAGGCCCCGAGTATGCAACCCGGGACCTCGTGCATTCGAACTAGTCCAAGATCAAGAGATAGCTCGCATACAGTTGCTACATAGATGAAATCATATCCATACAAATGTAATGGCTAAAGAAGGCATAAATTAATAATACATCACAAAAAGGACCTTACGGCCAAGGTTTTACAAAGCTTGCCACGCAGGCTAAGGTCACGACCAAGTTTACGCACCAGATCTACGCACTGCAGTAAACATGCAAAGTGGAACAAAACCAACTCAGAGGCCATTCGACATGCCCACAAGCAATCGAGTGGAGGACGCGGCCTAGATCTCATGGTCTTCGAAGTACTCCCCTTCATAGAACTTGGTGCTCCCTCGGTCTTCTTCGACAACTAATCAACAAAGGGCGTAAAGCCGTGAGTACATAAAGTACTCAAAGCAAGCTATAGGGAACAGTATGCAAGTAGTATTCATCCAAGGCTTGATAAAGATAGCTTTATGGTTATTTTACAGAAAGCAATATTAACAGTAATTACGGTAAGTACATTGAAAGCATAATTTAGAAGATTAATACATAAGTAATCAAGTTCACCTCCCAACCAACGCGTGAACACCTGCTCACTTCCCAACCAACTCGTGAAATCACCGGCATTGTCCATAATCGGGGACACGGTTATTCGAATAGTTTTACACTCGCAGAGGTTGTACAACTTGACCCACAAGAGATATAACACACGTTTCCTTAGACATGTGAATCAAGGAGAGACTTCACAAAGATTTTATAAAGCTCCATTTTGACTCGGTTCTGCTCGCTAAGGTTTTGCCTTCCTGGCCCCCTCTTGCACCATAATCAACCAACACAGAACCGACTCAAAATATTGTTAATTAGTTGGTGAGGTCCACCCTATAAATGAACTTGCGGTTGCACAGTAAGGCCTAGATCAATGGTGCATAAAGTTAAGTCCTTAGAGACTACTCAAGCGAAACATCCTCATCCCAATGTGCTTCCTGCACCCTCTTTACTACACGATCATTCGCCTGAATATGAAATTATTTTTGGTTCAACCCGACCAAATGGCAACCCTTACCATGGCACATCAAATTTTAACAATAGTGGTCGCGCCACAATTTCAGAAATCATTAAGTCAACTTTATCATCATTGAATCATGTGATCTAGAGACATCGTATAACTAAAGCATGACTAAGCATAATACACACCCATGTTGGTAGGATAATAATATCCAACTAAGATTACACAACCCATGGTGTCTAACGATATATGTCAACATGTCAATCACAATTATTCAAGGGGTCATACTGTCAAGTAGGTGTTTAGATATTTTCCAAACTATTTTTATACAACTAGCCATGCATATTGATATAAAATAATATAATTTTGTAAACTGGGTACGACATGATCAAAGGTCTACAACTTGCCTTTGTTGAACAGTTGAGATGCTTCGGTCGAGGTCGTCGGGTCCAAGAATTCTTTAGAAATGCCGGAATCTACACGTGCGAAAAGAGCCAAATAAATACACCAAATCCAAATGAAATCCAAAAGAACCAAACTACAACCAAAAGAAAGGTACTGGATTTAGACAAAGCTCGAAACTTGAATCACTCTGGTCGGAGTTTGAACGAAGGAGAACGAGTCCTCAGAATGAGGTTCGACTATAGGTGGTCGGAAGGAGGTTCGGCTGGTCGAAAGGTTTAGACTACCTAGCCGAATGAAGGATACAACAACTCAGCGTGGTTGTAGGAAGGATACAAGAAGGATATGACTACTCAATGTGGTCGTAGGAAGGATACGACTACTCAATGTGATCGTAGGAGGGATACGAGTGCTCAACGTGGTCGTAGAGGGGATAAAAAAAGATTCGACTACTTGACGCGATCGAAAGAGGAAAGGAGAACAGGGCACGGGAAACTCACCAGGACAGAGAGGGAGGCTAGAGAAGGTCGACGGATTGCGAACGGTGGTGGGAAAACTCGCAGTCGAAGGTGAAGGAGGACGGCGGCGAAGGGGTCAGCCAGGACCGACGGGGAAGAGGAAACGTGATGGCTCCTGTGAAACAAAACTGAAATAGAGAGAGAAGATTGCTTCAAGCAGCTCTGGGACACGAATTTATGCGGGGCTTAAACTCGGAGCGTGGGGCTTCGGGCAAACCACAGTGACAAGAGCGAGGGAGGGAGAATTGGGTGCATGCGGTACTCACCTAAAAAGAAGGCAACAAACGATTCGACGAGGAGGAAGGTGGTTCGACCTCGGCAGGGGAAGCTTGACAGCAGCGCTAGAGGCGGTGGCTCGAAGCATGGTGAAACGGGGCGAGAGAAAGAGGAAGAGTTGGAAAGTTGAGGGGAAAACAAGAGGGCAAAGGCTCCTCGGTGTCAGATAAAGAGGAAGGAGGAGGACCGAGTGTCAAGAGGAGCGTGTGAAAAGGTGAGGAAAAAGATGGTGGGTCGGAGACAACAAAATTTAATGCGCACGCTGTTGAGAAAAAAGAGGAAAATGTGGCGAACGTGATGACATTTAACGCGCACGTCGCTAAGGAAAAAGGAGGACGGGATGGAGGCAGACGCAACGGAGGACGGGCAATTAAATGCGCAGACAGCATTTAATGCGTGATGACTTTTGCGACAGGTGGAAGAAAAAGGTGAGTAGAGGGCCTGATAAGCAGGGCCGGTCGAAACCGAAGTGGTGGTCGTAAACGAGTCGGGGTCGTGACCGAGGGGTGTTCGTAACCCAAAAGGCTGGTTGAAACTAAAGACTGGTCGAAACCAAAAGGCTGGTCAAAACCAAGAGGGCAATAGAGAGGGTGGAGCGACCGGCGACGAGAGGAGGATGAACGGTTCGACAGGAAAAACGGATCAAACAGGGAAAGTAAATTCTAAATACAAGAGAACTTCTATAAACTCCAAACAAACCAAATTTCAAATTAGTTGAAGTTTGATTAACTCATATTAAATCGCTTTTAACTTACAAAATTTCAAGTTAAGCTTTATAAATTTAACAAAACCAAATAGTTATTTTTATTTTGAAAATTTTCAAAAGCCTTGAAAATCGTGGATGTTACAATGTACTTCTCCTGTAGTAGCCGGAGGCCCATATCATCATCATCGGTCATCGTGAATCGGCCGTGACCCCACACCAATCTGGAAGGTCGCAAGACGAAACGATGTTAGTACTGATAAACACTCGACATGAATCGAGAATCTCGTACCTCCTGGATGTGCAGAGCAGATGACCGATGGGGAGCGCTAGTCTATGTACCGAACGTGATGTGGACGGTAGAAGTGAATCATCCCAACGGACCTACGGCGGGAGAACGACATGATGTTAGCGCAGCAACGTAAGGCATAACCGAAAAACAGAACGTAGATTCATACATAACATACCTCTCCATCGCTATGAGCCGCGGATGACCAACAGGGAACACTGCGACGTTGGCCGGACTCACTAGGTCGTGGTGACCTAGCGGGTGAGCACGCCTCCCACTTGGTGACCGATGCGCAGGACGTCGTCCGTCGAACGACCACAGCTCAAGTTCTTTATTATCTTCTTCATCTCCGCCGAGATGTGCTTCAAAATATTTTTATATCCCGTCGTGTTGTGTTTAGACGTGCTATGGCGGCCTCCGATGTGCTATGGATGCGCTGCGCCCGTTCCAACTATAGTGACATACATAACAAGTTCATTAACGAAGAGTACGAATGTCGTCAATGAAACGACTAGAGGTTGTAAATGTCTTACGGTGTCATCACGCCGCGAAGCGCTGTGATGATCGTACGTGCGGCGGAGGCTTTTGTGGTGCGCTCCGATGTCACCAACTCCGCACTCGGGGGAGGAATGATGAGTCTTGCGGCGTCCGTGGCACATGCCACTCTGGCACGCACCGCACGCCTCGTGGTCGCATGCACACCGCTCATTCCAGATATCCATGTGTGCCCTATCCGTCCATGCCATAGTCCACTCCTCCTAGAACAGACATCAGTCTTGAATATGCCTACCCGCCCGCGATTGCCTGCATTTCCAGAAGGATTGATGTTAGAAAAGAAGACATAAGGACTGTAAACATTACTCGGATGAAATTTGACTCACAGGTGTACGGCTTGCCACAGAAGCTTGTTGTCCGGAGGGGGCATGACCTGGTGTGCACCAAACTGTTGCATTACGTAGTGCGGTGCATAAGGCTCCACCATATGTGTGAACACCAGGTGGCGGTCCTTCATCCACAACTCGATGTCCTGGGTGCATTGCACGGATAGCCCGTGTGGCTCTACTGCAGGTGCACGTAAATTTGGATACCATGGACACCAAATGATGTCGCTCGTGCAACGACTCAACTCATAGTAGCACCTCATCGGCCGCCCTTGGCCCAGCAGATGGCTAGGCCCACCATGAGCCCATGGTGGGCCCGTCTATCATGTTGATCGAAGGCATACGGATGCACTGCTGTCTGGATGGACGGTCGCCCAACCAGGAAGTGCTCCCAACTCTATTGTTGTAGGAGCACGTAGCAATTGGCCAGCCTGGGGGTACCACCGTGCCACGCCGCGAAGCATCACACAACCCTCGGTATATGGCGAAAAGGACGGCTGACCCTCAGTTGTACTGAGGCATAGGTCCAGCCTCCGTGTCAACCAACAACTCGGTGAGGTGGACGTAGCTGGGGTAGCAAAAATCACCTGTGTGTTTGGAGACAGGAACCAACCAAAGAGCTAAAAAAGGTAAGCAACGAGGTGCGTCCTAACGACTCGTCAGTGTACCGCGGCAATCACCGAATCGCCTCACCAAGTCCGTGGACGCCACGTGCACCCTCCGGGAGAGGTTGGTCGAACCACTGCTCCAGCTTGGTCTTCCAGTGCACCAGCGAAGGGCCTAGAACAAGTGGCTCACCAGGGATCGGGAGACCTGTGAAAAATGAAACGTCCTGCAGGGTGACCGTCATCTCTCACCCCACCGAAAGTGGAAGGTGTGCGTCTCGGGACTCCACCTGTCGACAAGTGCCGACAGCAGACTAACGTCTAGGATGAACCGGTGTCCAAGGGACACCAGCCTCGCAAGGGGCAACAAGCCCGAGTCCCGGAGGATCGGGACGTAGCGATTGTCCAGCTCCTATGAATCCCTCCCCGCCCGAAGCTACAGGGGCGAAGGGCCATTGGTGTCACCATCGGCGATCCACATCGTAGAAGTGTTCCAGAAGCGCTGGTAGAAACATGGCTTGCAACACATGAAATAGGCGGAATATTAGTGAGACGATTGATAATGAACATAAAACTAAATATTAACCATAGAATATTGCAAATTAAATATTAAGATGAAACTAACACTACAAATTAATGTGCACTAATTTGTAGGTACAAAATTAAAAATTACTATTTAATGATGATAAAATAGTGTAAATATGTTCTTAAGGTACACTTATTCCTCAGCTTAGTCCTCAAATTTGTTTCTTGCTCAAAAGTACAAAGTCACTCATGAGGTCTAACTTTATTATCCATGTATAGAAGTATTAGTGGAGGTGTTCTTAAGTTTCTTTACCCATGGTCTTAGATACATTACTTTGTCCATGCATTGATAGCCTACAACATATACAATGTATGATAATCTCATAACACTAATTACATTGATAGCATACGTACTGACAATTACATGGGACCCCTAAATCTCAGAACGCTAATTAACAACGTTAAACTAAGTCAGTGTCTGCAAAATTACAACCACTTAAGTACGCATCCATTGTAAAATTATGACTAATTACTTCATAACTAATTAACAAGCTCTCAAGAATTAAACGACGGAGATACAAATTACCTGCGAATGACGGCGATCAATAGCGCTGAAATGTCCCCGAAAATATAATCGACAGAGCGAGTGAGCGAGCGAAACAGCGAGTGAGCGAGCGACTACGAAATGAAATCGCGCTCGTTCACTCGCTAATTTATAGCCGGGAGTGAATCCTTCCCCCGCGCATGATCAATTTTAATTTACATGTGGCAGACAAGAATTAGATGCGTGAGATATCACGAATAGATGGATGTGATAGAGGTGACAGGATGACAAGATTGCTTGCTTTCAGTGGACAAAAATGCAGATGGAGGGAGAGCCTCATTGGGATGTTTGTCTGCCCAACACATGACACGGTTTTCTGTTGATTTTTTTTTGTTCTCGCCAAAACAAGACATGTTTAAAAATGTGAGAAAATCTGAACAAATAAAATTACGAAAAAATTACACAAGCAAGTACACTGTGTTGAAAGGCTACACGTAAAATTTCATAATTTTTTTAAGTCGCTTACTATATTTTAAAATTCCTACAAACACCCGAAACCCTAACCCTAATTTAACCCTAACCCTAATGGAGTACACGTGACAGGCCGTGGGTTCTACCGCACGGTGGCCGTGTGGTAGCGCCACTGCATGGCGGCCGTGTGGACAGGGGCACGTGGTGGCCGAAGAAGCGCCACTGCACGGCGGCCGTGCAGACAGGGGTCAAATATATATATAAAAATTTTTGGAACAACCATTTCTATACATACAGTGCGTAACCGTACCAATACAGCCAAAAATTCGAAATATGTGTCCAAATAGCAAAAGGGACTACGGAGTACATATCGACATTCCAGAGATAGTTCTTGCCTGGATTGTCATCAGTGGTCTAGCCAATCATTCTCGCGTCCGTCTGAGCGGTGGAGTAGATTGGATGAGGGAAGAGCATGTTCTTCATCTTTTCCTTGATCTATTTACATTTGTGTTTGTATCCTTCGTGTAATACGTTGCTATTATCAATTGAAAACTCAATTTCATCTACTATTGGTAATCAAGGAGGTAAATGTTTTTATTTTATTTTCAGCTCGTTTATCTATTGTTTTCACCTCTTAATTACGTGTGAGTAATCCGTTTTGGCAGAGGAGACATAGAAAATTTGTAGAAAAGGTACCAATGCAAATAGAATACTTAACATGAACAAATAACACGATGCAAAAGCCTAATTTATTCTCAGCACAGAGCTCTCGAAACATTTGGTACGGCCCTTTACGGGCTTGAATCCCAACTGGCCAACTCCCTCGTTTTCTCGTATGAGTCTTGTGCTGCCACGTATACAATGTGTGTGGCATGCTGGCATGTGTACATCTGTGGTTCTCACTGTTTTTTCTTTTCTTTTTTGACTGAAGACTGGAGAGCGAGCACGCCTGCACAAGAAAACTCCATCTCTGCAAAAACTTGTGGTTACCACGAGCAGATAGCCTTCTCTTTCAGCGGCCACCAGCGTCCGGACACCGAGGCAACCTCCCAAATGGCTTCCTCCCTCGCCGTTTTCCACCCCACCAGCCACCTCCCCGCCACTCGCCGCCAACAGAACCCCGCCCAACCGCGCACTTTCGTCCACCTCCTCCTGCAGCCGACGGCGGCCGCGTTGCCCCACCACTCCCGCAGGTTCGCCACCGAGGTACACCCGAACTCTGTACTCATCATCGCCATCAAAGAACCTCAGAGTATGACGCGTTCCATTCTAGGACTCCGCAGCTCGCCGTCGGCGGCGCTGACACCACCGGCGGCGGCGGCAACGGCAGGGCGAGGGGAGGGAGCGTCGACGTCTCCGCGGTCGCCTCGGTGCTGCGCGATGCCAAGACGGCGGACGACGTGGAGCTCTTGGTGAAGGATTTCCTCGACGGCGACGAAGAACACCTGCCCCTCCAGGTGTACACCTCAGTGATTCGAGGGCTCGGCAAGGAGAAGCGCCTCGACGCCGCCTTCGCCGTCGTGGAGCATCTCAAGAGAAGGGGTGGCAGCCTCAACCAGTTCGTGTACAATTGCTTGCTGGGCGCGGTCAAGAACTGTGGAGAATTTGGGAGGATTCAGGATGTTCTTGCCGACATGGAAGCACAGGGGGTTTCCCCAAATATCGTGACCTTCAACACTCTGATGTCCATTTATGTCGAGCAAGGGAAGATTGATGAGGTCTTCAGGGTGTACGCTGACATTGAGGGCCGTGAGCTGGTGCCGACTGCCGCGACATACTCGACGGTCATGTCGGCCTACAAGAAGGCCGGTGATGCGTTTGCCGCGCCAAGTTCTTTGTCAAGCTCAGGAGAGGTACAAGAAGGGTGACCTGATGGGAAATCGTGAAGATTGGGAGCGAGAGTTTGTTAAGTTTGAGAAGCTGGCTATTCGCGTGTGCTATATGGCGATGCGGCAGTCACTTGTGGGTAGGGAGAATCCGGCCGGTGAGGTGTTGAAGGTTCTTCTTGCCATGGATGATGCTGGGGTGAGGCCAGACAGGAGCGATTATGAGCGTCTCGGGTGGGCGTGCACGGGAGAGGAGCATTACACCATTGCCAAGGAGCTGTACCAGAGGATCCGCGAGTGCGATGGGGAGATCAGCTTGTCGGTGTGCAACCATCTGATTTGGCTGATGGGCAAAGCTAAGAAGTGGTGGGCAGCTCTTGAGATTTATGAGGATTTGCTGGGCAAAGGCCCAAAGCCGAACAATTTGTCGTATGAGCTGATCATGTCGCATTTCAATATTCTACTCAATGCTGCTAGGAGAAGGGGCATTTGGAGGTGGGGTGTTAGGCTGCTTGACAAGATGCAAGAGAAGGGCTTGAAGCCTGGAAGCAGAGAGTGGAACGCCGTGCTTCTTGCGTGCTCCAGAGCAGCTGAAACATCTGCTGCAGTGGATATATTCAAGAGAATGATAGATCAGGGGTTAAAACCAGATGTAGTCTCCTATGGAGCATTGCTAAGTGCACTTGAGAAAGGGAAGTTGTACGACGAGGCACTAAGAGTTTGGAAGCACATGTGCAAAGTAGGTATTAAGCCAAACCTTCATGCATATACAATTTTGGTGTCAATTTACATTGGCAAGGGCAACCATGATATGGTAGATGCTGTTCTTCGTGATATGTTGTCAGCAAAATAGAACCAACTGTTGTAACCTTCAACGCAATAATTAGTGCTTGTGTGAGGAACAACAAGGGTGGCGCTGCTTTTGAGTGGTTCCACAGGATGAAATTGCAGAATATTGAGCCAAATGAAATTACATATCAGGTGTTGATTGAAGCTCTTGTACAAGATGGTAAACCGAGACTTGTGTATGAGATGTACATGAGGGCCTGCAACCAAGGGCCTGAGCTTCCTGCAAAATCATACGACACCGTAATGGAGGCATGCCAAGCTTATGGTTCCCTTATTGATCTAACTACTTTGGGTCCTCGCCCTGCAAAGAAACTGGAACCCATCAAGACAGAGAGCAACTTTTCAAGTACTTCACATTGAGGATCTTCCCAGCAGCACAAAGCATTTTGGTGGCACTGGAATATATAGTTTTTACAGATACAAAATGGCAAAGTGGATCATGTAACACACTACCACCTCTTGTATCTCTAGTTCTCTACCCTCCAAACTCATTCCACGTCTCCAACATCCAAAACAGCCCGGGATGTGTTTGTAAGTTGCCTAACTTATAAACGTTTGTACAATAGCCATTTTGTTAATTGTTTTAGAGTAAAATGCATGTCGGGTCA
The DNA here is from genome assembly GCA_036346255.1 of Ampelocalamus luodianensis. Lineage (NCBI taxonomy): Eukaryota > Viridiplantae > Streptophyta > Magnoliopsida > Poales > Poaceae > Ampelocalamus > Ampelocalamus luodianensis. The sequence continues at coordinate 20,739,821 of CM070640.1, forward strand.
CTTAACTTGTGTGGGTATGTCACACAGGTTACTATACTTTCAAAATACACATCTAGATTATTGATGTGACTTAAGTGAGTCTTTAGTCTATCACAGCTGTCCACGTAGGCATATTTCGTACATGTGCATGCCACGTTGAATTCAATGTAGCCGCAAAACATTTGCATAGAACCCCCAAATCATTTTTTTCGTTAGCCCTACCCTGTGCCCTTACCCGAAGCTGGTCCTCTCTGTGAGGACTGAGGACCATAGAGCGACGACGATACCTGATAGTGCTAGCCTGAGCATGACAACGACCGCAAGGACGACGGCATACTTCACTGCTGCCACCGCCACACTCCGCCTCTACCACCGCCTCTGTCGCCTCCTTACTCCGCTACTGCCACATTCTGCTTTTGCCGCCACCTCTTCACTCTGTTGTTGCCACTGTAACAGCCCAAATTTTAAATTCCAGTTGAAAATAAAATTTAATTATTTTTGTGGAATTTTCTGAAATTTTTAAAAGTTTTACTTAATTAACATAAAGCTAAACAAATTAATTTGCAAAAGATATTACCAAATAATAGTTGGAAATATTTTATTTAAATCCACCCAGAGAATTTCGTGAATTTTCTCAAAATTTTGGACTTAATCGCTATTTTCTAAAGCCTATTTGAATTATCAAGATTTACTTAATTAGAAAATCAAAAGAAAATGTAACTGAGGATTTGGGCCGAAACTCCTCGCCCAATCCTTTTCTGCAATGAGCCACCAATGCGCCGCTTCTCCTTCACCGACAATGGGCCCATTCACAATCTCTCCTCTCTCTCTCACACCGCATCAACCTTCTATCACCGTTGGATCAAAATCCAACGGCCATCTTTCACGAACTCGAAGATCGACGCATGTGGACCATCGATCTAAATCGGACGCCCACATGGAATCGCCACTTTCCTATTCACCACACCGCTCAATCTATCACGATCGCTGATTAAAATCCAACGGCTACGCATCCACCGCTATTTACCTATTCGCCCCGCCGTGCACCGCTCGATCGAAATCAAGCGGCACGCGCCATCGTTCTCCTTTCCTTCTTCCCCGCCCGCACCTTCCTTTTTCTCACGCCGCGTCCGCCATTGCCGCCATCCAAAACCTTCCATACACGGCGAAATCCTGGTCTAATCCCCGCAATTGCGCGCGCATTTAAACCCAGGATCTCCTCCGTCCCCGACACGGCCTCCACCTTCCTTTCCCTCGCCGCGAATCCCCGATTTCGCTCCGCCGTGCCACGCAGACCTTCTTGAGCGCTACGTCGCCTCGGCCACGCCCGCGTCCTATAAATAGGAGCCTCGGGTGCGCCTCAACCTCCGCAACATAGAGCTGCCACCCACAGCCCTCCTCGCCCGTAGTGCCCGGATTTTGAGTTTCTTCGCCAACGACCGCAAAGGCTTCAAGCTCCGTTTGCGCCGCCATCGGAGCCCCTCCGTCCTCTTCGTCGACACCATCATCATCGCCGCAACGTTGCGAAGCTGGTGCTGCCACCCACTTCGCCGAAGGACCCCGAGAACACCCTCGCCACCGTCGACCTCAAACCGCCACCGCAAGACTTCGTCGCCGACGACCTTTCCGTCACGCTCCGCCGTCGTTTTTGGTAACCCGCGAGTTCGCACTGCTCTCCTCTTCGATTTGCACACCCACCCGTAGGGCTCGCCGCGGCGCAGAACGCCGGCGAGCCACTCATCGGGGCACCGTTGGCCTCGGGCCTACATGGCCTTGCCACGCAAGCGCCAGGTCTACGCCACCTCGGCGCCAAAAATCACATGGCTACCCACGCGGCGGCCACATCAGCCGCGTCAGCACCACCCTCCCGAGCCGCAAGCCCGTGGGCTTAGTCCACATAGACTGTGTCTATGACACGTAGGGCCCACACGTCAGGGAATTATTTGAATTCCTTTAAATTCTAAAAATTCCTCGCTGACGTCAGCATTGCGTAGTAAATAGGTTTTTCTTTAGAAAAATAATTCGGGAAATTCATTTAAATTGCAGTTTTAGGTTTTAAACTTCTAAAATTCATATCTTTTGCATCTGAACTCCAAATTGGGTGATTCAAATAGCAAAATTTGTATAAAATTATTATCCAGCTAACTAAACCAAAATATTTCAATTTGGAGTTAATTTGAGTTGTCTCTTTGAATTTATTTGAATTTGAATTGAATTTGTCGTATTTTCGTGTATAGATATCGACGACTCCGAAGAGTTTGACCATCCCGAGGACCTAGATTTTCAGGACGTCAATGAAGGCAAGTTATACCATTGATCATGTTGATCCCATTACTTTAAATGTATTTTCAGTTTTTAAATTACTTAATGCATGCATATGTTTATACAATTATTTCAATGCCCTGTTTTTGTATGTAGTTATTCCAATCTTCATTGTATGGCCAATTTGAGTATTGAACATGAATGCCTTGTCACCATTAGACAAAATGCTACTAAAATTAGTCATATGCTTAGCCAAGCTTAGATCACACTTATGAATTTGGGAAGGTTTAGCCAAAATCTTTTACAAACTTGATTTAAATTTGGCACTGTGGTATTGTTTTATCACAGAAGGTTTATAAAGAGGGTTTTACTCTAAATAAAATAAAAAATGGGTTTGGACTTGGGCGTATTGGCTGAATAGTGGGTGCAGGTTTATGCACGGCCTTAATCTGGTCAAGGTTAAGGCCCAGGGTTTGTTTTGAAAGACGCCCAAGTCATTTGAGGACCGGCCTTTGAGCGTTCCTTTGCTACGCCTTACCGTTCCACCACATGTCCTGTATGGGCAGGATTTGGCTAAATAATTTGTGACGTCTTAGTGTTATTTGTGCTATGTTGTTTGTGTGGGTGTCGGTTAGACAGTAGTCCCACCTAGCGCAAGAGGGAGCTCCCGGAGGATGGTTAGTCCAATGGTGGCGAAACCTTAGCGGGCATAAATACAATAAGACATTACATTGTAAAGGCCTCATGATAATTGCTTAGTCACACGCCTTCGGAAGCGTGCACTGGCCGACATTAAAAGCAAATTATCTCGTGTGGGTAAAGCTGTACAAACTCTGCAGAGTAGAAAACTATTCGAATAGCCGCGTCCGCGGTCATGGACATGCCAGCAAAGCCACTCTAAGTTAGACTTTATTTTTGGTTTATGAAATGATTTCAACAGATGATTTTAGGATGGTTAATCCTATGGTAAAAATTGGGCGGTTAGCCAAGTGATAAGAGGGTATCCTTCACCATTCAATCAATGGAGGTTGTCCACTATAAAACTGTCATTTTAAACATTGATTTTAGTTATAGTATACAAATTGGCTTTAGAAATTAATATGAGTATTTAATCTTGAAAATGTTGTTTATGCAAAATGAACTCTGCCGATATCCTTTGTTTACCTTATGCATGCATTATCTCTCAATATTTGGTGTAACTTGCAAGCACGGAAGTTGTGCTTACTCTTACTGAATAATCTTTATTCAGGAGAATACTTTTATCAGGACGGTGAGGATCTCGACGACTAGGCCTACCCCCCCAGACGATTGCCTGTGGCAAGTCGTGTGGTCTACTACTATATTTGCTTTCCGCCGTGTTATTTATCTATTTGGCCTCAGGCCCCTTTTGTAATAAACTCTGAGTTATTATTAATAAAGTGCGTGATATGTTTATGCTATCACTTTTGTTTGACTGTGTACACTAGAAATCCTAGACTAGTGTATGAACACAGAGAATTCGGGATCCTTCGTTCCTGGGTTTGACAAAAGTGGTATCAGAGCCATATTGACTGTAGGTCGTGGCCCTAGAATTTCCCTAAGGACTTAATTTCAAAAACTAAAACTATTTTGAGTCTGTCCAGAGTCCTCTCTCAACCCTTCTCTTTAAAATAGTTACTGACTCATCTCTTTCTCAAAAAATGTAGATGGCTGAGATACCGGATGCTACCTCTCACGAAGTTCTTGCTGGACACTGGGCCGAGATTCTTTGGGAGATGATGCAACATCTGGAGTACAAGAAGAGGCCAACCTTTCAAGGCTACAAGTACAAAGTAGGAGAACGACGTCTTTGGAGGGTAGAAGTGCTGATCTACTCCGACCTCTCACCAAACACAGTCTTCCACATCTTTCACGCTCCGATCAGACGCGACACTTTCGCCGATGGCATCCAGGATGCAGCAAGAGAGGCAATCCGTCGTCTTTGCCACATCTATGACCGCTACCTCAATGGCACTGGGTTCCATTATTACCCGATGCATCTCCCGACCAGACTCGACAGCACCTTCTGCTCAGCTAGAAAAGAGGATTCTTCCGAGCTGACGCACCAGGTGTACCTGGCGAAGGCATTTGACTATGCCTATGGGAACACTTTGGAGGACTTGCGTACCGCTCAGGATAGCTTGGAGTATGTAGAAGAAAGGCTGAAAGCAGCAGAAGAAGAGCTGGCTCGCTACAAGGCAGACGAGGCCAGCTCTAGTGAGATAGATTACACCCCTAGTACCCCGTAGTTGTTTTCCTTTAGTCCGCGCATTAGTTGCGAATTATTAGTTATCGATTTCCCTTGTGATAGTCATAATGAATTAATAAAATAAATAAATAAAAGAACTATTTTAAAAATTTGGTTCTTTGCTGTGTGTTTATTGGTTCTTGGGCTATTTTAGATTTATCCCCCTTAGAGCATTCCTTCTACCTTTTCTAAATCCTTGGAGGATCTAGCAGATGGTGAATACCCACAGGACAGGCAGCGGCAGTGCCAGCGGCCAAGGGAATGATTAGGCGGATCATCAGGCCAACCCCATTCCACAGCCGCCACCACCACCGGCAGAAGGACCCAACTGGCGCCAGATGATGGCGAATCAAACTCACTTGATCGACCTTCTCGCCCAATCTCTACACAACACCTAGAATGTCCAAGCAGCCACTGCAACAGTAGCAGCTCAGGCCCCACCCCCGCACAACCCAAGGATGAACATGTCCGAGTTCATGAGGATGCGTCCGCCGACCTTTTCAAGCAGTACAGAACCAATGGACGCTGGTGATTGGCTTCGATCCATTGGGAAGAAACTGGACATTGCACAATGCACCAATCGTGAGAGGGTCCTGTTTGCCTCTTACCAACTTAATGGTCTCGCATCGGAATGGTGGGATAACTATTGCATCTCCCATATCAATGCTCAATCCATCACATGGACCGAGTTTGTGCGAGCTTTTCGCCACGCACACATCCCTGCGGGAATGATGACGCTGAAGAAGGAGTTCCACACACTCCGACAGGGCAACCGCACAGTGAATGAATATCTGCACCGATTCAACCAACTCGCTCGTTACGCTCCAACCGACGTAGCCAAAGATGAGGATAGACAGGAAAGGTTTCTGGAAGGGCTAAATGATGACATCTCTGTCCAACTGATCTCCTAGAACTTCACCGACTTCCAGCAGTTGGTGGACAAGGCAATCCGTCAGGAGGCCAAGCACCTGGAGATGGAGAACCGCAAGCGGAGGATGACCGCTCAGAGGTTCAACGCGGGAGGTCTTCCCAAGCCCCATTTCACCACACCGCAACCACCGCAACGTGGAAGATTCCAATCTTCTACGTCCCGAACTCCAGCACCGCCACAGCACCCCAACACCTCCAGCTTCCGCAACACCTCATTTGGAGGGCAGTTCCAGCAGAAGCACTCCACTTCCTCGGCTTCAGGAGTGGCCTTCTTCCATTTTAACGAGACGGGGCATTATGCCAACAAATGCTCGAAGAAGCAGCAAGGTGTGGCCCCAGCCAAGCCAACCTCAGGAGTTCCAGCCACCGGCGGCACCACAAGGCCAACTGGCCAATTCACCAAGGGATGGGTGAACCACGTCACTGCAGAGGAAGCCCAAGCAGCGCCAGATGTTGTTCTTGGTACGTTCTTTGTTAATTCGATACCAGCATCTGTCCTATTTGATTCTGGAGCTTCACATTCTTTTTTTTTCAAATAAGTTTGTGGGAAAATATGGGTTACCTATATCCTCCTTAGCCAATCTCATGATAATCCATTCCCCGGGTTCGGAAATGAGAACCAGATCTCTATGCCCAAATCTTACCCTAGAAATATCCGGAGTATCCTTCTGTGCACTTGATAGTCCTGCATTCCCAAGGGCTAGATGTAATTCTTGGAATGGACTGGCTAGCCAAAAACCAAGGACAAATAGACTGTGCCAATAGGTCTATCACCCTCACCAATGAGCAAGGAGTTTCAGTCGAATTCAAGCCCAAGACCTACACCGGAGGAAGCTCCATCCTCACCAGCTTGAAGGAAGTAAAGCTTGAAGACATACCTGTGGCGCGGGAATACCCCGATGTCTTTCCTAATGACTTACCCGGCATGCCAACAGATAGGGACATAATGTTCCTAATTGATCTAGTCCCCCAATCTCGAAGCGGCCCTATAGAATGCCAGCCAATGAGTTAGCAGAGCTAAAGAAACAAATTGAAGAATTACGAAGCAAAGGGTACATTTGACCCAGTTCTTCACCTTGGGAAGCACCAGTACTATTTGTCAAGAAGAAAAACAATAGTATGAGAATGTGCGTTGATTACAAATCACTCAATGAGGTGACAATTAAGAACAAATACCCGTTACCCAGGATTGATGATCTGTTTGATCAGCTAAAGGGAGCAAGTGTCTTCTCGAAGATTGATCTGAGATCCGGCTACCACCAACTGAAGATCAGACCAGAAGACATTCCGAAGACCGCTTTCACCACCAAATATGGACTGTAGGAGTTTACAGTAATGTATTTCGGATTGACGAACGCTCCTGCTTATTTCATGAATATGATGAACAAAGTGTTCATGGAATTCTTGGATAAGTTTGTGATTGTTTTCATCGATGACATTCTTATCTACTCAAAGGATGAAGAAGAACATGAGCAGAACCTCAGAATGATCCTGGACAAACTCAGGGAGCACCAACTTTATGCCAAATTGTAAGGACCCGAGATTAACATCCCAAATCCTCTGTGCATTTCTGAACTAGTCCCATGATCAGTAGCTAGTTCACACAGTAAACAAATATGGTAACAAATTCATATCACAACTTTATTAATAATCAACAGAGTTTATTACAAAAGAGGCTTACAAACCAACAATAAAGAACACAGCGGAAGACGAAGAAGTAGTAGAGTCCAGCAATCTACCACAGGCAATCGACTGGGGTAGCGGCCTAGTCGTCGAGACCCACACGGGTAGCAAAGTCCTTCTCCTCTGAAAATTGTTTGCATAAAGCAAGTATGAGCACAACTTCCGTGCTCGCAAGTTACACCCGTCAAGTAACAGAATGACATGCATACATGAGTGTAATAATAGAAAGGCTTATAGGGTTATTTGTGCAAAACAGCATTTGACATTAAATACCATACTAAGTTCAAAAGCTCAAGTTTTATAAAATCTAAACTGGATTTTGAATTGATAAAGATAGTGTAGGCACCAACCTAACACCAACATAAACACGGGCACCAACCCGGGGCTTCAACCCATAAATTTTCTCATGAACACCCATCCATGTCAAAACAGTTTTACAAAAATATTTTGAAATCAAAATCAAAGTCTAACTTTGAGTAGTTCTGCTAGCATGTCTGTAACCGTAGACATGGCTATTCGAATAGTTTTACGCTCTGCAGGGATTGTACAACTTTACCCACAAGAGATAATCAACTTGCACTATGCGCATCACACACTTTCGTAGGTGTGCGACTAAGTGATTATCATGAGGTCTTTACAATGTCCTATCTTAATGTATTTATGCCTGCTAAGGTTTCGCTACCATTGGACTAACCATCCTCCGGGAGCCTCCTCTTACGCCAGGTGGGACTACTGTCTGTCCGACACCCACACCAACAATATAGCACAAATGACACTAAGACATCACAAATTATTTAGCCAAATCTGTCCCACACAAGACTTGTGGTAGTACGGTAAGGCGTAGCATCATGGCTCGAAGACCGGTCCTTAACTAACTTGGGCAACTTCCCAGATCAACCCTGGGCCTTAATCCTAACCAGATTAAGCCCGTGCATGAACATGCACCCACCAAACATCCATTATGCCCAAATCCAAACCCGTTTTCATTTTATTTTCCGAGTAAAAGCATTTTATAAACCTTCTATGGTAAAACACTACCATATACCAAATTTAAATCAAATTTGGAAGATTTGGCTAAACTTTCCCAAATACAAGATTTGATCTAAGCATTGGCTAAGCATATGGTTAATTTTAGTATCATTTTGCCTAATGGTGACAAGGTATTCACGTTCAATATTCAAATTGGCTATACAAAGAGGATTGGAATAACTAGGTAATTAAAACAGGGGATTAAAATAATTGTATAAACATATGCATGCAGTAATAATTTAAAATAGAATATAAATAATTTAAAATAATGGGATCAATATGATCAAGGGTATAACTTGCCTTGCTTGATGAGGTGATGTTGTTTTCCTTAACAGGTCACCTAGTACTCACAAGTACTTTCTCCTGGTATTCCAAGTGTACAATCACGATGATCATACGGTCAAAATCAATCCTCTTATAAGCTCTTCAACTGGCGTCGAAATCTGACTCTCCGAAGTCGTCGAAATCTAATCGCGAAATAAGCCAAATTCAAATAACAATTCAAATGAACTCCAAATTAAATAATTTTGGTTTAGTTATCTAGATCTCAATTTTATATGAATTTACAAATTTGAATGGACTCAAACGGAGTTCGGATGTAAAAGATATGGGCTTTGGAAGTTTGAATTTACATGAAATGGTAGAATTAGGGCTTTTAAAGGAATTATTTAAATTAATTTTGGTTTGGATGGATAGATCTTGATTTTATAGGAATTTAGGAATTTGAATCACCTAAATCGGAGTTCGTATGAAGAAATACGAGCTCCTGGAAGTTCTAAATATAAGAAACCCTAATTTTCAGATTTTTATGAATTTATGAATTATTTTTCTAAAGGAAATCCTAATTATTGCACAAGGGTGACGTCATGAGAGCTTTTTCAGCTGAAAAGAAATAAAAGAAAAGAAATTTGGTCGTGGGGTCCACGTGTCATAGACACGGTCTATATGGACCAAGTCCATGGGACCTTTGGCTCTAGGCTGGGTGGACCGTACGCGAGCGTGCGTGCGGACGACACGGAGGCGAAATGGCGCCAGGTGGCAACCACGTGGCGCCACATGGCCGGCTCGCACGCCGCGCGACGGCGGCGCTCGGGTTCGGCGAGCGCCGCGAACGCGGCGAAGTTGGACTCCGAGGGTACGAAGAAAGAGCGTGGCTGGCGAACTCGGGCGCCACCGGGTGGTCGGAGGAGGATGAAGGCGGCCGGCGACAAGGAGGAAGCGGCGGCGTGGCTCGGTGGTGTGGCGACGCGGCGCTCCGGTGAGTCCCTGGCGGAGGCGAAGTGAGCACCGGGTGCGCGAGATCGCGGCGATGCCGATGGTGGCGGCGGCGAGGGTGGTGGTGCTAGAGGCGGCGGAAGGAGCTTCGGCCAAAGCTCTTCGCCGGTGAATTCCGTCAAAAGAGGGCGAGGGGGAGAAGCGGGTGGTGGTGGTGAGATGAGGGAGTAAGAGGGCTCCCAGGGCGTGCCTTTATAGGGCGGGGGCGCGGCCGGAGGAGGAGATCGTGGTAGCGGGGATCACGGCGGCGGTTAGGCTCGCGGACGAACCGGGCGAAACCGGCGCGAAGAGAGGGGATCAAGGGCGGAGTGGGGGCGGCGAGACTCACGGGCGTTAATGCGCACCTCCGCATGAAGAAAGGAGGCGGAAATGGCGGCATTGACGAGCTCCATGACACGGTAATGGCGGAGGCGCGTGCGGGCCAAGAAGAAGGGGTCACAGGGAGGAAGAAGGCGCGGGGTCGTTTGATTCACATCCAACGGTGCGGAGGGGCGGGTGTCGTGGGGGTTCAGATGCCGTCCGATGCAAATCGGACGGTGAGGGGGGAGAGGGGGCGGCTGCGGTTGGGTTGGGGATTTGTTGGCCGTTGGATTTAGATCGTAGGGCTCACGATGATTGGGTTGTTCGGACCACCCGAAGGGCACAAGGAATCATGGCCGTTCATTCTAGATCTGACGGCTCACGATGAGGTGAATGTTCGGGCCGCCGAGGTTACGCGAATGCTGGCCGTTGGATCTTGATCCAACGGTTGATGAGCTCCGAGGTGGTTTTAACGCGTGAGGGTGAGAGAGGCTGATGGGTGGGGTCCGGGTGTCAGTGAGGTGGAGAGAGAGGGCGCGCGCGAGGCTGGGCCATGTGGGCCACGTGCGCTGGAGGGTTTGGGCTGGGTTTTTGGGTTTCGGCCCAAACATGATTTTTAGTTTTAAATTCCTTTCCATTTAAACTAATACTGTTAATTCATTTAAGCTTTAGAAAATAGCAAATTAATTCCAAAAATTATGAAAAAATTCATACAAATTCCCTTATTCATTTTGAACTAGATAAAATTATTTCCATTTTAAGGTTGGCTTTTAATTTTGCAAATAAATTATTTTGGCTTTCAGATACTTAGGAAAAAGCTTTTAAATTTCAAGAAAATTCTAGAATTTAATTTAATTTTTATTTTTCAGATTAAACCAAATAAAACTTCAAGAACTTCAAATAAATTTTGACTTTTGACTTTTAAAACTTCATAAATTCAAATAAAGCAATAAAACTCTTTAAAATTTCAGAAAATCCAATAAGACAATAACTTTATTTTATTTTATTTTGGTAACAGCACTTTGGGATGTTACACAAATTCAGCAAGAGTGAATTCTAGCTAAGTCAAGTGGCATTCCTTGGACATATTGTGTCAGCAGGAGGAATTGAAGTAGATCCCGCCAAAGTTGAGGCGGTAATGGATTGGAAACAACCCAGATCAGTTACCGAAGTGAGAAGTTTCCTTGGACTAGTGGGTTACTACCGTAGGTTCATCGAAGGTTTCTATAAGCTTGCAAGACCTATGACTCAACTTCTGAAGAAGGAAAAGAAGTTTGAATGGACAGATGCTTGTGAGGAAAGTTTCCAAGAACCGAAGAAGAGGCTAGTCTCAGCACTGGTGTTAATCCTACCGGACATCCGCAAGGATTTTGAGATCTTCTGTGACGCATCCCGTCAAGGCCTCGGGTGTGTACTGATGCAGGAAGGCAAAGTCGTGGCCTACGCATCCCGGCAGTTGAGACCACACGAAGGGAATTATCCGACTCATGATCTGGAGTTAGCAGCAATTATGCACGCTCTGAAAATCTGGCGGCATTATCTCATTGGTAATCCCTATGAGATTTTCACGAATCATAAGAGTCTGAAATACATCTTCACCCAATCCGAACTCAATCTCCGACAGAGAAGATGATTGGAGTTGATAAAGGATTACGACCTCGGAATTCATTATCATCCGGGCAAAGCCAATGTGGTGGCAGATGCCCTGAGTAGAAAGGCGTATTGCAACACCATCTTGGTGCAGAAAAATCAGCCAGAGTTGTATGAAGAACTGAAGCACCTGAACTTAGAGATTGTCAACCAAGGTTGTGTGAACACCTTGGAAGTTTAACCAACTCTTCAGAGTCAGATCAGAGCAAAGCAGTTAGAAGATGAAGACATCAAAGAAATCAAAAAGAATATGAGAAGAGACAAAGCCCCAGGTTTTTCTGAGGATGAGCAAGGAACAGTGTGGTTTGGAGACCACATCTGTGTACCCAATCAACAAGAGATAAAAGAGTCGATTCTGAAAGAAGCTCATGAATCGCCATACTCCATTCATCTTGGAAGCACCAAAATGTACCAGGACCTAAAGGAAAAATATTGGTGGGTCAGCATGAAGCTCGAAATTGCTGAATTTGTCGCTCGCTGTGATGTTTGTCAGCGAGTCAAGGCAGAGCATCAAAGACCCGCTGGTCTGTTGCAACCATTACCAATTCCCGAGTGGAAGTGGGAAGAAGTTGGTATGGATTTCACACCGGACTTCCTAGGACCCAATCAGGTTGTGATTCCATCTGGGTGATAATTGTCCGGTTGACTAAAGTAGCTCACTTTATCCGAGTCAAAACTACATACCCGAGCAGCAAGTTGGCAGAGTAATATATGGCCAAGATCGTCTGTCTACACGGAGTGCCCAAGAAGATTGTATTCGACAGAGGTTCCCAGTTCACTTCTCGGTTCTGGAAGAGCCTGCATGAAGCCTTGGGAACCAAACTCAACTTCAGTACGACATATCATCCCCAGACAGATGGTCAGACAGAACGCACCAACCAAGTTCTTGAAGATATGCTTCGGGCCTGTGCTCTAGATTATGGAAAAAGTTGGGACAAGAATCTGCCATATGCAGAGTTCTCGTACAACAATAGTGTAACATCCCAATTTTCTGAGTTTAAAAATCTTTTAAATAGTTAGTAGGGAAAAGTCACCATTTGGATATATTTGAATTTAATTCAAAAGCTTAATATTGGACTTTAGAATAAGAAACCTTTAATATGAATAATCCCAATAGGAACAATAGCCAAAACTATTTTATTTGGGTTCTATGTGCTCAGATATATTTTCTAGATTTTTCTAGAATTTTTCTGAGTTCATTTGCTATTTTCTATTGCTTATTTGAATTTCTGGTAATTTACAAAATAGAAAATCTATTTAAAATCTCAGAAAACGCTTTCGGTCAAATTCCTTTCCTTCGGCCCATTTCTTCTCTGTTTCGGCCCATTTTCGCGCGAGGCCCAGCTCACGCGCGCGCCCGTTCGCACCCGCTGACGTGTGGGCCCCACATGTCTGGTCTTCGCCTCCGCGCCCGGCTTCATCCTCGTGCGCGGCCGTGCCCGCCTGCCATGGTCAGAGCTTCAAGCTCGTACGACAACGCGAGTTTTCCAATAGAACCCCTTCTAGAAAACGCGTAGAATCTTATCCCCAACCTCCCCGCATCCTTCCGGATCAAAATCATATCCCGTTTTCATTTCTGGAATCACCAGCGCCAGGCATCAACCAAGGAGCTTCACAAGTTGCTGGTCAAGCCGGAGGAGCACCGCAGTCCGTGATCAGAGGCCGTGTAAACCATGTCACTCTGGAAGGAGCCCAGGAAGCACCGGACGTCGTACTGGGTAAGTTTCTGGTTAACTCAGTACATGCATCAGTTTTGTTTGATTCTGGAGCTTCGCATTCGTTTGTTTCTGGAATTTTCGCAACCAAGAATAAACTGGAAGTTGTTCATCTCAAGCATACTCTGTTAGTCCAGTCGCTTGGAACAGAGCTAAGCACTAGGGTGGGATGTTTAGGAGCTAAGTTACTCATAGCTGGAGTTGAGTTTCTAGCCAACCTGATTGTCCTAGATACCCAAGCCTTAGATGTCATTCTTGGCATAGATTGGTTATCCAAGCACAAAGCCGTGCTAGATTGTGGCCGCAGAGCCGTAACAGTCGAGGATACCAAGGGGAAACAAGGTGGAATTTCTAGCCACCTCAGTTCGTGATGGACATCTGTTAGTGAACAGCTTGAAGACCCTTTCCATAGAAGAAGTACCAGTCGTCAGTAAGTACCCAGATGTGTTTCCAGAAGAATTACCAGGAATGCCACCGGACCGTGACATTGAGTTCATCATCGACTTAGTGCCAGGGGCAGCACCAATTTCAAAGAGACCTTATCGGATGCCAGCCGATGAATTGGTAGAGATGAAGAAACAGATAGAAGAACTTCTTGAGAAAGATTTCATGAGACCTAGTTCGTCGCTTTGGGGAGCACCTGTGTTGTTTGTCAAGAAGAAAGATGGAATCATGAGGATGTGTATTGATTACCGTTCGCTCAATGAAGTTACCATCAAGAACAAGTATCCACTACCCCGGATTGATGATCTGTTTGATCAGATGAAAGGAGCTGGACTGTTCTGAAAAATCGACCTGCGATCAGGTTACCATCAGCTGAAGAATTGTCCTAAGGATATACCAAAGACCGCTTTCTCAACGCGGTATGGACATTATGAGTTCTTATTCATGTCCTTTGGTCTGACTAATGCCCCTGCATACTTCATGAACATGATGAATAAAGTATTCATGGAATATCTGGACAAGTTTGTAGTCGTGTTCATTGATGATATTTTGGTTTACTCCAAGTCGGAGGAAGAACACGCCGAACATTTAAGGATAGTCTTGGAAAAACTCAGAGTGCATCAGTTGTGTGCCAAGTTCAGTAAGTGTGATTTCTGGAAGAAGGAAGTTGATTTCCTTGTTCATGTGATGACAATGAGGAGTAGCGATTGACCCGGTAAAGTTAAGCGATGTTACATTGGGAGCAGCCAAGGCGAACTTGATTCGCAGTTTCTTGGGAATGGCAGGTTATTACCGCCGTTTCATCGAAGGGTTCTCATCGATTGCTAAGCCTCTTACGCAATTATTGAAAAAGGAGAAAAAGTTCACTTGGACTCCAGCCTGTGAAGAAAGTTTTCAAGAGTTTAAGGAGCGTTTGACATCAGCCCTAGTGTTGATTTTGCCTGATGTTCGGAAAGATTTCGATATCTACTGTGATGCTTCACGCCAAGGACTCGGGTGCGTCCTAATGCAAGAAGGAAGAGCTGTCGCTTATGCGTCAAGGCAATTAAGACCTCACGAGGAGAATTACCCTACTCATGATCTGGAATTAGCTGCGATAGTGCATGCTTTGAAGATTTGGCGTCATTACCTCATCGGTAATCGCTGTGAAGTCTACACGGATCATAAGAGCCTGAAGTACATCTTCACTCAGTCAGATTTGAACATGAGACAGAGGAGATGGTTGGAATTGATCAAGGATTATAATCTTGAAATCCACTACCATCCTGGAAAAGCCAATATAGTTGCAGATGCCTTGAGTCGTAAGAGTTACTGCAATGCTTTGGAAGTGGAAGAGTTTTGTTCAGAACTTCAAGACGAATTTCAGAAGCTAAGACTAGAAGTCGTATCTGAAGGATTTGTGGCCAGTTTGGAAGTATAGTCTACCCTGGAGAAGTAGATCCGTGAAGCACAACCAAAGGATCCCGTGTTGTCAGACATCAAGCTCAAAATGGCAGAAGGGAAATTCAAAGATTTTATCAGGGATGATCAAGACATACTCTGGATTAATGGTCGTATCTGTGTACCAGATATTGATGGGTTAAGGCAACTAATCCTAAAAGAAGCCCATGACTCAAAGTATTCGATTCACCCTGGGAGTACTAAGATGTACCAGGATATTAAGACTAGATTTTGGTGGCCAAATTTGAAGCGAGAAGTCGTAGAGTTCGTTGCCTTGTGCGACGTCTGTCAGAAAGTAAAGGCAGAATACCAGAGACCAGTAGGTTTGTTGCAACCGCTGAAGATTCCAGAGTGGAAGTGGGAAGAGATCGGAATGGATTTCATTACTAGGTTACCCAAGACCCAATCGGGTTATGATTCGATCTGGGTAATAGTCAATCGTTTGACCAAGGTTGCCCATTTCCTGCCAGTCAAAACCACGTACTCAGGAGATCGCCTTGCAGAGTTGTACATGGTCAGAATTGTCAGTTTGCACGGTGTGCCCAAGAAGATAGTGTCAGATCGAGGATCTCAGTTCACCTCTCGTTTTTGGCAAAGTTTGCATGAAGCATTGGGTACCCATCTAAATTTCAGTACCGTGTATCATCCACAGACAGATGGACAGACGGAGAGAGTTAATCAAATATTAGAGGATATGCTGAGAGCTTATGCTCTAGCTAATGCTGTCCGTTGGGATCAAAGTTTACCATATGCAGAATTTTCGTACAACAATAGTTACCAAGCTAGTCTGCAGATGTCACCATTTGAAGCTTTGTATGGCGTGCCTGCCGAACCCCGTTGAATTGGTCAGAAACAGCTAAACGGTTGGTTTTCGGTCCAGACATCATCCAAGAAGCAGAAGAGCAAGTAGTCATGATAAGAGAAAGATTGAAGATAGCTCAGTCCAGGCAGAAGAGCTATGCTGATAATCGTCGTCGTGATCTCAGTTTTGAACCCGAGGATTTCGTCTATCTTCGAGTGACTCCGCTCAGAGGTGTCAAAAGGTTTCATGCCAAAGGGAAGCTTGCCCCTAGGTATGTTGGTCCGTTCAAGATTTTGGAACGTCGTGGAGAAGTTGCTTATCAATTGGAGCTACCGCAGTCGTTAGCAGGAGTGCATGATGTCTTCCATGTCTCGCAGTTGAAGAAGTGTCTTCGTGTGCCAGAAGAGCAAGCCCCGCTAGAATCAATTGACTTGAAGGAGGATCTCACCTACAAGGAGCATCCAGTCAAGATTTTGGATGTCGCAGAGCGCCACACCAGAAGCAAGACTGTTCGTTTTTGCAAGGTTTAGTGGAGCAACCACTCAGAAGGAGAAGCAACGTGGGAACATGAAGAAGAGCTGAAAGCCGAGTTTCCTAGCCTTTTCTCTAGCTAACCTGAATCTTAGGGTCGAGATTCCTTTAAGGGGGGGAGGTTTGTAACATCCCAATTTTTTGAGTTTAAAAATCTTTTAAATAGTTAGTAGGGGAAAAGTCACCATTTAGATTTATTTGAATTTAATTCAAAAGCTTAATCTTGGACTTTAGAATCAAAAACCTTTAATATGAATAATCCCAACAGGAACAATAGCCAAAACTATTTTATTTGGGTTCTATGTGCTCAGATATATTTTCTAGATTTTTCTAGAATTTTTCTGAGTTCATTTGCTATTTTCTATTGCTTATTTGAAATCTCAGAAAACGCTTTGTGCCGAATTCCTTTCCTCCGGCCCATTTGTTCTCTATTCCGGCCCATTTCCGCGCCAGGCCCAGCTCGCGCGCGCGCCTGTTCGCACCCGCTGACTTGTGGGCCCCACACGTCAGGTCTTCGTCTCGCGCCGGCGTCCTCGCGGCCGCCGCCGCGTCGCCATGGTCAGAGCTTCAAGCTCGTACGACAACGCGAGTTTTCCAACAGAACCCCTTCTAGAAAACGCGTAGAATCTTATCCCCAACCTCCCCGCATCCTTCCGGATCAAAATCATATCCCGTTTTCATTTCTAACTCCGTTTTTCCCGCGAGCTCATCTCGGACTCTATTAGGGTTCCGCCGCTGTACGCCGCCCTAGCCCCTCCCAGCCCCTATAAAAGGCACCCCCGGGTTCGCCCTCTCAACCGCAACCTAGAGCCGCCACCCTCACCTCCTCCCGAGCTTTAGCGCCGCCGCAATCGGAGATTTAGGGTTTTCCGCCGCCGGTCTTTTTCTTCGTTTTGCGCCGCTCCCGACGCAGCTCTGCCCTCGTGGTCTGCACCGCCGTGTTCAGTGTCACCAAGGCTACCTCCAGGAGCCTTCGCCGTCGCCAGAACCTCACCGGAGCCCCATCCGACAAAACCCGAACCAGCTCTGCCGCTCAACCCTCACCGTCGGTCGTCTCCGTCGACCTTGATCACCCGGAGTTGCACCCAGAGGTTCGCAATAGCGCCCTCTACGCACCGGTACCACTCACCGTCGGCGAAGCCCCGCCGTTCGCCGTTGCCGTCGGGATCCGAGCGCCGCCGCCCTCACCGTAGCCGCGTCAGCGCCACTTCGCCGCCACCTCGGCGCGCGTCAGCCTGTAGCCTGCGTGTCACCTACGTGGCATCCACGTCAGTGCCACGTCAGCACCACGTGGCTCGGTCCAGCGGATCCTGAGTCCCAAGGCTCGGTAGACCTGGTCTACCGTGAGCCTTGAGACTGACATGTGTTTCCCACATGTCAGTAATTTCTTTTATTTATTTTATTTCCGAAATTCCTGTGCTGGCATCATGCTTGCGCAATAATCTATTTTTTCTGTTAAGAAATAATTCGGAAATTCCAGAAAATCCAATTTAGGGTTTCTTTAGATTTTGAATGTTCGAGAGCTCATAACTTTTGCATTCGAACTCCGATTGAGCCCATTCAAGTTCCAAAATTTATCTAAATTCAAGCTCTATTTATCTGAGATATTTATTTAATTTTTAGAGTTTGTTTTGCCTCTGTTATTTATTTGTTTTGTTTATTTGTTTCGTTTGCGAGTAGACGTCGATTCGTTGGGGAATTTTGGAGAAGAAGGAGCACCCCAAGATCAAGACCAGTACATAGATCTTTTCCAAGGCAAGTCATACCTTTGATCATTTTGAACCCAGTTTTCAAACTACTTTGTTTCAAGTATTGCATTCTATTTTAATTAGTTATTTAAATATTTTTGGGCATAGTTATTATCCAATTTGTTAATACACCTTGGCCTTGTATGTCATATTTCCTTGTCACCCTAGATTGGTTATTAGTTGGTAATATTATAGCACCAACGTGGGTTGGTTAGATGTGAGTACATTTGCTTAGCCATGCTACGAGTCTCATATCTCATGTGAGTCGCAAATATTAAATCTGACTAAGTGACTATGGAACTTTGTGTAAAACTGTGTGCTATGTGTTATTACTTTGTGATAGCATGTGTTGCACTAAAACCAACTGGGTGGTAAAGGATTTGGACTGAGACAAGTGGTGGATACTTTGTGATATAGTGGACTTTGTGAACGGGCTTGATAATCTTTGTGATATAGTTAGAAAATGGAAGTCTTACCTTAGTCAATTAAGGACTTAACTTTGTGCGCCATTGAACTAAGCCTTACTGTACGACCACATGCCTGATGGGATGGGCCTAACTTAGTAAGTTATGGATTCTCGACATTGATGTTCAGGTAGATAGGTTAGGCTTTGTGACAGGGTGGAGGTGTTACTACTTGGTAGTTGCATCGCGGGACGGTTCGCCGTATCCCTGTCCAGCGGTGTGTGTTAGACTAGTATTCTTGATATGTCTAGCGGGAAAGCACATCGGGAATGTCAATGTTTGAGATGAAGTTTCCGAACTGTTTTGTTACGATTAGTGCTAGCTACACTAGTTGTATCTTGTGGGTAAAGTATACAAACTATGTAGAGTGTTAAAATCAATCTATTCGAATAGCCGCGTCCGCGGTCATAGACATGCTCGGGGATTTCACACGAGGGGTAGTTTTCATAAAATATTTGGGATGGGAGCTATGTGATCTAAGTCATGTGGCTATGTGAAATAATCTGTTTAGCTTTGTGTCTTTGTGGAAATAACTGTTCAATTAATATTGTCTATTTGTTTTGAACTGCATTTCAATCTATTATTGTATTCAATTGTAAATGTTGCTTTTATGCAAAAGAACCACAAAAGCCTTTTCTTTTGGAATAAGCCTGCATCTATAAATTGCATTCTTTGGTATGATTTGCGAGTACGGTTGTGTACTCACGCTTGTTGTAAAACTTGCGCCCAAACCTACAGAAGAGGAGGAGTCTACACCTGCTTTCGATGAGGAGTTCACCGAAGGTTGCTGATCGTTAAGGTCTGGATCCCAGTTGGTTGCCTGTGGTGAATTGATGAGATCTACGCTGAAGTTATTTCCGTTCCGCTGCTGTTTATTTTCTGTTAGCCCTGCGTGGCTTAATAAGTGTAACCTCGACCATAAGGTCAAAACCCTTATTTGTTATTCAAACTAATCGTTTACTTTATATATTCGCTGGTGTGGATTGATATTCACCTGTGTTAACATTGTGTGCACTAGCATGATCCTGGACTAGTGCATTATACACAGAGGGTTCCAGAACTGCATTTTTGGGTCCCGACAAATAGCTACCAAGCCAGTCTACAGATGGCTCCGTTCGAAGCGTTGTATGCAGAAAATGCAGAACTCCGCTCCTTTGGGATCAGGTGGGAGAACATCAGCTCTTTGGACCTGAGTTGATCAAAGAAGCTGAAAGTAAGGTGAAAGCCATAAAGGAACGCCTAGAAGTGGCTCAATCCCGACAAAAGAGTTATGCTGATAACCGTCTGAGGGAATTAAACTTTGAGATAGGAGATTTTGTCTATCTCAGAGTTACTCCACTCAGAGGAGTAAGAAGATTCCAGACAAAAGGAAAACTCGCACCCAGATATATCGGCCCATACAAGATCTTGGCAAGGCATGGAGAAGTAGCTTATCAATTAGAGTTGCGAGCGGCCTTGTCAGCAGTGCATAATGTCTTCCACGTGTCACAGTTGAAGAAATGCATTCGAGTACCAGAAGACCACACCCTCCTGGAGAGCTGTGATCTTCAAGAAGACCTCACTTATATGGAACGACCAATTAAAATTCTGGATGTCGCAGAACATGTTACTAGGAGCAAAATCATCAGATCATACAAGGTGTAGTGGAGTTACCACCCATAAAGTGAAGCCACATGGGAAAAAGAAGAAGATCTCAAGACCAACTATCCCGACCTTTTTGCTAACCAAATCTGAATCTCGGGGTCGAGATTCCCTTTAAGGGGGGTAGGTTTGTAACAACCCAAATTTCAAATTCCAGTTGAAAATAAAACTTAATTATTTTTGTGGAATTTTCTGAAATTTTTAAAAGCTTTTACTTAATTAACATAAAGCTAAACAAATTCATTTGCAAAAGATATTACCAAATAATAGCTGAAAATATTTTATTTAAATCCAAAATGCCCCAGAGAATTTCTGTGAATTTTCTCAAAATTTTGGACTTAATCTGCTATTTTCTAAAGCCTATTTGAATTATCAGCATTTACTTAATTAGAAAATCAAAAGAAAAATGTAACCAGGATTTGGGCCGAAACTCCCTCGGCCCAATCCTTTTCAGCGCAAGACGCAAATGAGCCAGTCGCGCGCTTCTTCCTCTCACCGATACGAGCCCGTCACAATCTCTCCTCCTCTCTTTCTCTCTCACGCGCCCGCATCAACCTTTATCAGCCGTTGGATCAAAATCCAACGGCCATCTTTCACGGAACTTCGAAGACCCGACGCATGTGGACCATTAGATCTAAATCGGACGGCCCACATGGAATCGCCACTTTCCTATTCACCGCACCGCTTCAATCTATCGCGACCGTTGGATTAAAATCCAACGGCTGCGCATCCACCGCTACTTACCTATTGGCTCCCGCTCGTGTGCACCGTTCGATCGAAATCAAGCAGGCACGTGTCATCGTCCTCCTTTCCTTCTTCCCCGCCCGCACCTTCCTTTTTCTCGTGCCGCGTCCGCCATTGCCGCCTTCCAAAACCTTCCATACACGGCGAAATCCTGGTCTAATCCCCGCGATTGCGCACGCATTTAAACCCAAGATCTCCTCCGCCCCCGACACGGTCTCCACCTTCCTTTCCCTCGCCGCGAATCCCCGATTTCGCTCCGCCGTGCCGCGCGGACATTCTTCAGCGCTACGCCGCCTCGGCCACGCCCGCGTCCTATAAATAGGAGCCTCGGGTGCGCCTCAACCTCTGCAACACACCCGTAGGGCTGCTCTCCTCTTTGATTTGGACCCACCCGTAGGGCTCGCTGCGGCGCAGAACGCCGGCAAGCCACTCACCGGGGCACCGTTGGCCTCGGGCCTGCGTGGCCTTGCCACGCAAGCGCCAGGTCTGTGCCACCTCGGTGCCAAAACTCACGTGGCTACCCACGCGGCAGCCACATCAGCCGCATCAGCACCACCCTCCCGAGCCGTAAGCCCGTGGGCTTAGTCCACATAGACCGTGTCTATGACACGTAGGGCCCACGCGTCAGGCAATTATTTTATTTCCTTGAAATTCCAAAAATTCCTCGCTGACATCAACATTGCGCAGTAAATAGGTTTTCCTTTAGAAAAATAATTCGGGAAATTCATTTAAATTGCAGTTTTAGGTTTTAAACTTCTAAAATTCATATCTTTTGCATCTGAACTCCAAATTGGGTGATTCAAATTGCAAAATTTGTATAAAATTATTATCCAGCTAAATAAACCAAAATATTTCAATTTGGTGTTAATTTGAGTTGTTTTTTTTGAATTTATTTGAATTTGAATTGAATTTGTTTTGTTTTCGCGTATAGAGTTCGACGACTCCGGAGAGTTTGACCATCCCGAGGACCTAGATTTTCAGGACGTCAACGAAGGCAAGTTATACCATTGATCATGTTGATCCCATTACTTTAAATGTGTTTTCAATTTTTAAATTACTTAATGCATGCATATGTTTATACAATTATTTCAATGCCCTGTTTTTGTATGTAGTTATTGCAATCTTCATTGTATGGCCAATTTGAGTATTGAACATGAATGCCTTGTCACCATTAGACAAAATGCTACTAAAATTAGTCATATGCTTAGCCATGCTTAGATCACACTTATGAATTTGGGAAGGTTTAGCCAAAATCTTTTACAAACTTGATTTAAATTTGGCACTGTGGTATTGTTTTACCACAGAAGGTTTATAAAGAGGGTTTTACTCTAAGTAAAATAAAAAATGGGTTTGGACTTGGGCGTATTGGCTTAATGGTGGGTGCAGGTTTATGCACAGGCTTAATCTGGTCAAGGTTAAGGCCCAGAGTTTGTTTTGAAAGACGCCCAAGTCATTTGAGGACCGGCCTTTGAGCGTTCCTTTGCTACGCCTTACCGTAGCACCACATGTCCTGTATGGGCAGGATTTGGCTAAATAATTTGTGACGTCTTAGTGTTATTTGTGCTATGTTGTTTGTGTGGGTGTCGGTTAGATAGTAGTCCCACCTGGCGCAAGAGGGAGCTCCCGGAGGATGGTTAGTCCAATGGTGACGAAACCTTAGCGGGCATAAATATAATAAGACATTGCATTGTAAAGGCCTCATGATAATTGCTTAGTCACACGCCTTCGGAAGCGTGCACTGGCCGACATTAAAAGCAAATTATCTCGTGTGGGTAAAGCTGTACAAACTCTGCAGAGTAGAAAACTATTCGAATAGCCGCGTCCGCGATCATGGACATGCTAGCAAAGCCACTCTAAGTTAGACTTTATTTTTGGTTTATGAAATGATTTCAACAGATGATTTTAGGATGGTTAATCCTATGGTAAAAATTGGACAATTAGCCAAGTGATAGGAGGGTATCCTTCACCATTCAATCAATGGAGGTTATCCACTATAAAACTGTTATTTTAAACACTGATTTTAGTTATAGTATACAAACTGGCCTTAGAAATTAATATGAGTATTTAATCTTGAAAATGCTGTTTATGCAAAATGAACCCTGCCAATATCCTTTGTTTACCTTATGCATGCATTATCTCTCAATATTGGGTGTAACTTGCAAGCACGAAAGTTGTGCTTACTCTTGCTGGATAATCTTTATTCAGGAGACGACTTTTATCAGGACGGTGAGGATCTCGACGACTAGGCCTACGCCCCCAGACGATTGCCTGTGGCAAGTCGTGTGGTCTACTACTACATTTGCTTTTTGCTGTGTTATTTATCTATTTGGCCTCAGGCCCCTTTTGTAATAAACTCTGAGTTATTATTAAAAAAGTGCGTGATATGTTTGTGCTATCACTTTTGTTTGACTGTGTACACTAGAAATCCTGGACTAGTGTATGAACACAAAGAATTTGGGATCCTTCGTTCCCGGGTTCGACAGCCACACTCCGTCATCGCCTCAGGAAGAGGACTAGGTCGAGAGATTGGCTCAAGTGGATTCTCACACGGGCACATTGGTAGGGCTAAATGGAAAAAAAATGTACAGGGGGTTTTGTGTTAATTTTTGTAACCCACGTGAAGTTCACCTACGTGGCATGCCAAGAGTACGAAATATGCATATGTAGACAACTATGATGGACTGATGACCCACTTAAGTCACATCAGTGACCTAGAAGTGCATTTTGAAAGTACAGTGACCTGGATGACACACCCCCACAAGTTGAGAGACCTGCCATACATTTTACTCATTGTTTTATAAAAGAAAAAGAGAAGGAAAATTTTTAATGGAGTTTGAGCGGTGCTTTTGCTTATGTGCAATGCTTCCAATTGCTTGCACTAATATGTTGAATTGATCTCTGCATCTTGTGTTAATATTTCTAAAAAAACTTCATATATATCCAATGTCTTGTATTTCTTGCTTTTAGTCTATAATTAACTTGTACATATGTAGAGGTCCTTTAAACATGCACGCGAATTATGTACTGTTCAAATTAATATTTAATTCGCAATATGTTATCTTCATAGTACATCTATATTCTCTAGTTACTAAGGGTCATTAGCAAGCTTGTGTCCCTTTCATTGTAAAATTTTACCTTTTATTTCTTCACGCCCATTAAAATTTGCATAAATAACAAATGATCTTTCCTTTGCACTATATTTTGGTAAACAAAAGTTCTAAAAGTATAGTTTTAAAAATGTCGAAGTGTTAAAATACAAGGTAGATTTTTAAAAATGCTATTTGGTAGAATCAGATAGGATATTAGATTCTACGTCGATCCTACTGAACAACCTTGATCCGATTTGCGATCGCGACACTAACAACCTTGGTCCTTGCAAAATAAATGATGGTTGAAAACTCGTCATACCTTGTGGCACTACAATTTAAACCATATCCATATCCCCATACACATCACCTCATTGCTTTATGGCCAAAGTAAGAAAAGGTAAATAATGATTATGAGTGTACATATGAGGAGTTGATAAACATGCTAGAGGAGCTTAATGAGTACCTTGGGTAGGAGAAGGACAAATTTAAGGTTTTTGAAGAAAGAGTATGTCTGTCTTCAAAATATTTATAGTGAGCTAAAGGATGAGTATGTGTCTCTTCTTGTACCATTGCATTTAGAATGATCCCATCCTACCTGTACTATCATATCCCATCAACCAAACACACCCTTAGATTAAAATAGTCAGATTAATATGATACAGACTAGTAGGGTGCTCGATCTTCATGATTTAGAATCTGGGATACACCTTGAGACCCAACAAATCTACGAGGCCAATCAATACCAATGCAACAACCTACGATGCATGAACTTGTTGAACCACATGCTATGGTAGCTCCACTTGGGCATGATCAAGTGAGGGTTGATCTCCCTACAATTCACTTAAGAACAAGCAAGAAAATCAATGGGGAGTCGCACAATTCTATGGGGGTAGACGGTGGCTTGCACAAACCCTAGAACGATGCAAAAGACTAATCTAAAATCTAAATAATTTTTGTAGTGCTATAGTGTGGCACCCCTCCCTAGGGTATTATGGATGTGTGGGACACTCCCCCCCCCCACATCGACTAAGCCCAAACTAACTCTATTTGGCCCAAGTGACCAAATTGGCTTTTAAACCCAATATGAAACTAAATTATTTTAAAATATGGGAAATAGTTCTAAAATAGATACATGGCCCGTTTAGGACCTCTTAAGCTGTATGGCATGCTATCCCACAAATAAATCCATGTGAACTCCTCAATTGGGCTAGATTGCTCGTTCAGCCTTTTAAGCTCTCTCGACCTAAATTGAGTAGTTGGGCTTGGATTCCTTCAATTCCAACTGCATGGGCTTGTCTTAGGCTTCCCTTGGATGTGGGAGAGGTGGAGGTGGGCTTAGGTGGTCGCATGGACCTTCCTCCCTTCTTGGCTTGACCACATGGGCTTCCCCTCTCCTTGGCTTGGCTGTTGCATGGGCTCCCTTGGGCTTGTTTCATCCTTGCTGGCCGCATGGAGGGCTTAGCATCCTCTTGTGGTCTCCTTTTCTTCTCTCTTGGGTATGCCTCCCTCTCCTCCCTCTAGCCTGCACTATTTATAGGGCATCCAAAATACTTACATTTACATAAGCAAAGCCGTAGTCGCATTCTTTCAAGCAAACTATAATTATGAACATTAAATTTAGCTTTAAGCTTGTGATAGTATTTGGATTCTTGATGTGTGCGTAAGTAAGTCATGAAGCTACGGCAATCCTCATCATCCTCCCACTCTTCAAGAAAAGCCATCATCGACTTTCGATAATTTCAAAGTATTCTAAACAAAGAGAACAATGTATATGCATGGTATATGTATTTACCATCTGTTTTACCATTCGCTTTGTTTTGCATATCATGAATAGCACAACAACAATAAAGCATCCATGATCATATATAATGTAGGTATGTTAACACTCCTTTCATCCACATCACCATGTATTGCAACGGAATCCTAAAAGATGGTGATACATAAATATAAGATGGGATCCTAAACCGTACAATAAATATCAATTAGTATTCTGGGACAGAGCAACTACATAATCACACGCAAAAATACCATCACGAATAAAATGAATTAAGGGTTGCAAACATAAACACAACAACATCATGCATACACTATATGTTCTCAAAAATAGGTTGAAAAAACCATATATAGAATATATTCCTGATAGAAGGACAAAATGTGATGCATTTTAGTCCATACCATACATATTCATTTCACAGATTATACATTCATTTCAAAGATGGTATGAATGAAAAAATATCGTAGATTGGCAAAATACAAGAACATAACAGAGGGCATGTCAGACCCGGGAGTAACTCTCCCAAATCCTCTGTGCATAACTGAACTAGTCCCATGATCAGTAGCTAGTTCACACAGTAAACAAATATGGTAACAAATTCATATCACAATTTTATTAATAATCAACAGAGTTTATTACAAAAGAGGCTTACAAGCCAATAATAAAGAACACAACAGAAGGCGAAGAAGTAGTAGGGTCCAGCAATCTGCCACAGGCAATCGACTGGAGAAGCGGCCTAGTCGTCGAGGTCCACATCGGTAGCAAAGTCCTTCTCCTCTGAAATCTTGTTTGCATAAAGCAAGTATGAGCACAACTTCCGTGCTCGCAAGTTACACCCGTCAAATAACAGAATGACATGCATATATGGATGTAACAAGAATGGCTTATTGGTTAATTTGTATAAAGCAGCATTTTCTTTAAATACTTGTACTAAGTTCAAAATCAGATGTTTTATTACTACAAATCATTTTATAAATTCTCAGCTTTATAGTCAGATAACATTCACACATGAATGGTGAAGGATACCCTCCCATCACATGGCTTCCTACCCAAATCCCATTTGGATAAACTAGTTTGAAGAAATTTTTTTCAAACCAAAAAGCAAAGTCTAACTTTGAATGGCTTTGCCAGCATGTCCATGACTGTGGACACGGCTATTCGAATAGTTTTACACTCTGTAGAGGTTGTACAGCTTTACCCACAAGACACGACTTCTCTAGTTTGTTCGGCATCCGTCGATACCACCGCTCACTACCTTAGGTAAGCAGTCTAGAGCACGTGACAAGGCTTTTACAAAGCGTTATTCCACCGCAATTACCCCTCGCTAAGGTTTCGCCACCCCCTTTGGAATAAAGACCTCGGGTTGGGCCCTCTTGCGCTAGGTGGGACTAACATAAGTCGTAACATGACTACCCATTGCATCTGTAGGGAACGACCACGGTGGAACATTGCAGATTAATTAGCCAGCTCCTACTCCCCACACTGAGGACATGTGGTGGTACGGTGGTGGCATAGCAAGATGCGGCTCGAAGACCGGTCCTTAATTGACCTGGGCGACATCCATCAGAACCCTGGGCCTCAACCTACCCAGTTGAGCCCGTGCATAAACCTGCACCCTCCAGACAACCAATTTGCCCACATCCAAACCCATTTTCATTTTATTTTCCAAGGTAAAGGCATTTTATAAACCTTTTATGGTAAAACAATACCATAGAACCAATTTAATTCAAATTTAAAATATTTGGCTAAAAACTTCCCAAATACAAGATTTGATCTAAGCATTGGCTAAGCATTTAATTATTTCCAATATTATTTTATCTAATGGTGACAAGGAAATGATAATCGATATTCAAATTGGCTATACACAAGGAATTGGAATAACTAAGTATTTAAACAGGGGATTAAAATAACTGGATAAAAATTATGCATGCAATAGTAATTTTAAAACAGAATTAAATAAATTTAAAATAATGGGATCGATATGATCAAGGGTATAACTAGCCTTGCTCGATGAGGTGATGTGGTTTTCCTTAACAGATCACCCAGTACTCACAAGTACTTTCTTCGGGAAGTCCACGTGTACAATCACGATGATCATACAATCAAAATCAATCCTCTTAGGTTTCTCTTCAAACGGCGTCGAAATCTGACTCTCCGAAATCGTCGAAAACTAACGTGAAAATTAGCCAAATTCAAACTAAAATTCAAACAACAAATCAAATGAACTCCAAATTAAATAATTTTGGTTTATTTAGCTAGATATTGAAATTATATAACTTTAGAAATTTGAATGGGCTTAATCGGAGTTTGGATGCAAAAGATATGAGCTTCGGAAGATTGGAAATACATAAAATGATAGATTTAGGGTTAAAAGAATTACTGGTCAAACGAGCTCAAAATTAAATAATTTTGGTGTAGTTGGCTAGATCTTGATTTTATAGGAATTTAGGAATTTGAATCGACGAAATCGGAGTTCGTATGAGGGAGAACGAACCCCGAGAAGTTCTAAATCTAAATAAAACCCTAAAATAGATTTTCTTGATTTATTTTCCTAAAGGTAAAAATCAAATTATTGCGTAAGGCTGACGTCAGCACTCGGAAAAGCATTTTCCGACCGAATTATTTTTGTAAAGGAAATAAATTTCCTTCACTGACATGTGGGCCCGCGGTCAATGGACCGGGTCCACGGCTCGTCAATGGTCCATGATGGACTCGGTGCACGTGAATAGTGCACAGGGTGGGGTGCTAGCGCTGTGGGGTGATGTGGCACCACGTGGCGCTGACGCGAGCGCGAGGTGCCGAGGTGGCGCATCGGTGGCGCCTACGTGGCGATGCCACATCGACACGAGGCCGGCGGTGCCTCGGCGTCCACCTCACCGGTGATAGGGGCTCCGGCGAGGGGAGTGGGTGATACCAGAAGAAAGAGGGGAATGCGGGGGTTAATATGCGCAACAATTGGTCACCTGAGACAACGGCGATAGCCGGCGACGAGGAGCTAGGCGGCGGCGAGGTTCGGGCTCCGGTGAGGAAGGTGCTCCGGTGACTCCCGGGGCAAGAGAAAGTGCGCACGGGGTGCGCCACGACGAGGCGGTGCTTGCGGTGGAGGCGGAGGTGACCGGGGGGTTCCACGGTGGCGCTACCGGCGGCGGAAGAAGTGGCGGCCGTCGGCGAGGATGTGAAAAATCCGGTCAAACGAGGGCGAGGGAGGAAGAGCGGGTGGTGGTGTTGGAATGAGGGTGAAAGGGGCTACCCGGTGCTCCCTTTATAGGGGCCGGAGGAGGCCGGGGGCGGGAGATCGGGTGCGGGGTCGTGGCGGCGATCGCGGGGTCCCGACGGTGAACGCGTGCGTGATTGAGGGAGGGATGGCCGGGAACGGATGCGGCGGAACGTGGGGAACTTAATGCGCGAGACCGGGTGAGAAAGGGGGCGGAGATTGCGGCGTTGATGGAGCTCAACGCGTGCGGCCATGGCGGCATTGGGCGCGGCTGCGCGAGGGAGAAGGGCGGGGAGAAGAAAGGGGGATGTGGCTCGGGGTTGGTTGGCCGTCCGATTGGCTCGGGGTTGGTTGGCCGTCCGATTAAAATCGGACGGTGGGGAGAGAGAGAGGGAGAGGGAAGTGCCTGGCGCGTTGGATATCAATCCAACGGTCGGGATTTGAGAGAGGGGTGTGAGTGCGGCGGGCTGAGATGGGCCAGCGCGGAGGAAAGGAGGTGGGCTGGAGAGGGTTTCGGCCCAAAAGAATTTTCGAGAATTTAAATTGATTTTCCCATTTGATTTAATTCAGATAATTAGAAAGGGCTTTAGAAAATAGCAAAACAACATCAAAAAATTATGAGAAAATTCACAGAAATTCCCTTATTTATTTTGGACTTAAATAAAATAGTTCCAACTTATAATTGGTAGTTTTTGCAAATAAATTATTTTGGCTTTGAAATAATTAGGAAAAAGCTTTTAAAGTTTTTTAGAAAATTCTAGAAATTAATTAAATTTTTATTTTTCAGATTCAACCAAATAAAACTTCAAGAACTTCAAATAAATTTTAAATTTTGACTTTTAAAACTTAAGAAATTCAAATAGGGCAATCAAACTTTTTCAAATTTCAGAAATTCCAATAAAACAATAACTTTTATTTATTTTATTTTGGTAACAGCACTTTGGGATGTTACAGGGCACAACAGTAAATACTCAAAGCAGGTGAAAGTATGCTGGGCACTAACCCACAAGCTGTATAAAGATGTTTTAATCTAATTTAGACACTGAAATCTCTGAACACATGGCATTACTTGAAGCATGGTTGCTGTAGTTACTACCAGCATGCTCTTTCTGCATCATGTCGCTCCTTTTGTGGTAGAGTTCCTGAACAGCATGGACAATCTCAGAGGTAGAGTTGTATGCCAAGCAAACTGAGAAAACCAGCCCTGTGTTCCCAGCTGTGCTCGCCATCAGCTTCTTAGCTGCTAACATCACTGGTTCACTTAACAAGTCCAAGTTTCCCAGAAGTTGACCTTACACCCAAATTTGTTGATAACGTTGTTGTTTTCTAATAGTTCATTGATTTTCTCCTCCATTAAATCCATCAAAGCTTGCGCTTCAGTTATGTCTCTTTTGAAATGGTCAATACTGAATGCATGCATTGTAACACATTTCACACCCATTTCATTGCAATACTGTAGATTGCAATGATAGTACTTTCCTTCATGCTCCTAAATTTAGCATATTTGTGGTTTCCATCCATAATAAACATGATATGTATAGGAATTGGGCCATAAGAGAGCACAACTATTAGGCATCTGCATATAAAATGTTGTAGTCATGCAAGAACACCTGTTAAGATTATTTGCTTGTCCATCTGTGGAATCTAGGTCATAGCACACCTTGCAAGGATACCAACCAAGAAAATTACAAATGGTCAGAAACTACCAAGTCAACGATACATGTTAGAAGATTTGGACGTGCCAAAAATAGGATGCTAGAGGCTAATTCCACAATGCTAATTAGAACCAAACAGAATGTTAGACATGTTTCGGTGGTCTTCGCCATATATAAATCCATTAGTTTATAGAGGTCATTTTAATTCTTTATTGGTTTAGCTTCAAAATTTTGGAACTTGCTATGCCACAATGCAATAAGATAGATAGCTATTTTTAGGGAAAACATGTGTTATACTGTAGTAGCTAAATTTAGAATAGAGCCAAAAAATTACAATTTACAACCAGGAGAGCACTCTTCTTCATTGATGCTAGAAAACAACAAATTACATCACATTTAGCACAAAATGTCATGCGTAGAACTATCCAACTACCAGACTTGATGCACAAATTGGTAGCGAACACGACCACGGATCTAGGAGAGGACAATAAGATAAGATTAATTCCCAAGCCCAACAAGGGAGAAACATACCGCACCTTGGCCGCTCGGTAAAAGGTGAACTCAGGGTGGGGCGAAGTCGTTAGGGATGAGAAGAAGAATGGTGCTTCTTGTGTTGCCGCATGACAGTGCGGGATCCCGTCATTTCTTTTTCCCTTTGAGAGAGGAACTACATCTACACAGAGGCCAGGCGGCCCTCTTCTCTCTGTTGGTGATATGCCCTAGAGGCAATCACAGAGATGATTGTATCACGTCTATATTTATGAGTTATTGAATAAATGTTATTCTGTTCCTTGAATGAATCATTGGTTATGAAGATTAACAAGTATATGACTTGTTGATGAAGCTCTTTACCTTTTATGATGTCGTTCTAAATGATATCCATGGTTGGATATCACTGGTTAGAACACCAGTGACTCTACGACCAACACAAGTATTGATTGATGACCATGTTTCACCGGTCATGGATATAGGGGTATCAAATCAATAATGTGAACACATGTTAGAGAACATAGGGTTGGATAGACCCACCTTGAGACACTACTGAGATTGTTATGATTCTATGTGTCATTAGTTGGTCTCAAGCAATGATGATGTATAATCCTGAGACCTGAGATTAGTATGGTTCCCTACATGTGTAATAGCACTCTTAGGGGTTATCAAACGTTACTCGTAACTGGATAGTTATAAAGGTAGCTTTCGGATATGCCATGAAACATGCGAAGGGATTTGACTGGTCGGATATAGGATTTGCCCCTCCTAACATAATAGGAGAGATATCTCTAGGCCCCTCGAAGTGGTCGGATAAAGAAAGTGCATGGCCATCCACTGGTGGTCGAAGAGTTCGACCACATAAGGTTATCCGACACTCGATAGAGAAAGTATTGAATAGTCCATGGATAAAAAATATCTCACTTGGAGTTCAAACCAAATATCGTGAGGCGAAGGGAGAATACACGAGTAAGTCGCTTAGTTCGATCAGTTACAGACTAGTTGTATGGAGATATGAATTGGTCGTAGACTGGTCGAACATAATCACAGAGTGGTCGAAACCTGGTTGTAAAGAGTTACAAACTGGTCGAGACTAAATACGAATTGGTCGTACACAGTTTCAGACTAGTTGTACTTAAGTACAAACTGGTCGTAAGGAGTTACGAACTGGTCGTACTTAAATACGAACTAGTCGTGATGAGATACAAGTTGGTCATAAGTGATGAGGACCTGGTCATAGATCATGTTGCATTAAGGTTCGTCCGATATAATTTATGTGTATTCAGGAATCGTTATGTTCTGCTAGGGGCCGCTACAACTTGTGGTCGAAAAGGGTTTCTGAGTTACAACCAACTACGCATAAACCTAACGGGTTGAAACAAAACATGTTCGGATAGGATCCGTCATGGGCACTATATAAGGAGATGCTTGAGGCTATTGGGATGATGTGAGAAACGTGAGTTACTCCACCGAAACCATAGCCGTCATCTTCTTGAGAGCCCCGTCGTGTGACTTGGTGCTAGCACACCGACGTACGATTGTTCCTTCCCTGGACGTGTGGATACCGTAGAGGTGCTACTGCGGTTGCTGTTGCGCTTGAGGACGATCCGCAATCTTCACAAGAAACTTCAGAGGTTGCTGGAGGAGACGATCAACTCGCGAGGGTGCTGTACAATCGACTACGACCACTACATCGACGTGCTCTTCGTTGGACCAGGCTGCTCCGACTCTTCTTCCATTGTACTGCGCGTCTGGTGGTAACGATCTGTGATCATCTATTTGCTTGGCTTCTGTGAGGACCCCAGTTTATTTGGCTTGTAATGCTTAACCATCCACTTGGTCCTAGCATCACAAATCAAATAAACCAAGCCTCGAGATATGTATACTTCCCAGAAATACAGTATACACACCTCGTTACAAAATTATGCATCAATTCCATACATTCACATAGAACCGAAGCAAGCGACAAACCGGAAGACATACTTAATATAAAGTTATTACAAAAGAGAGGCCGATGCACCAAATATCATACAAGAGCTAAGTAAACAATGGAAGCAAAAGTGCCATAAGATGGCGACAAACAAAAGCCAATCGGTGTGCCTCAAACCCACAAGGCAACCGACCGACCGCCAAGCTAGTCGTCCCAAACCGTACATCTCACAAAAGTGAGGCCCTTGGGCTCACCTTCTTCCTCTCGCAATGATCATTAAGCAAAGCAAATGAGTACAAAATTGTTTTTGTACTGCAAGACTGACATGTAAGATAACAAAACTATAATTAACTACATGCAAGCTATATTTAAGTGGAGGAGGCTCGACTTATTTTCAAAGATAAAGCAAGTTTTATTTGCAATAAGGTAATACATTTAAAAGCAAGTTTGTAATTAATTTTTATTGTTCAAATAACAGAGAGACAATTATAACAATAGATAGATGACACAACATCCTTGAAGTGGCTATCCCAATAGCCACCACAACAATAGCATGAAGTACCCCTTCATACCACCTATGTCAAGTTTTAAGTTTTTAAAAGGTTGTAGTCTAGTTCTTACACGACCTTACCAAGCAATGTCCATAACCTAGGACGAGGCTATTCGAATAGTTTTAACCTGCGCAGGGTGTACCAATGTACCCACACGATAGACCGCCTTTCCACCACCACGGTTAGCATACTTCCTTTGGTATGCGGGACGGCTAAGTCTAACAAGGCGATTTCCAATGGATGATGCTAATTAAGAGCATGAACTCCACGGAGAAGGACACATTAGGCAGCCTAACCTGGCGCTAATGCTCCCTCCACACCACATACACACACACATTTTTAACACACCCACCGACCAGCTCATAATTAACACCTCCCAAAGTACTTAGTCAAGAGAGGTCCCATATCCTCTCGTGTGGTTAGCACGCAATAAGCGCTGGCTTAGTGACACAAGTAACTCGGTCCTTGGGACTTAGGCACCATTCCAATCACACCCAATGATCACACCAATATACCATTGTGCCCAAGTCAAGATATAATTTTTGTTTTCAGTTATTGATTTGCAAAGCAGTAAAACACAAGGACTGGACATAATGGAATAATATAAGTATTTGTGTGATCAAAACCATCGACTAAGTCGATGATCGCCCATGTAACAGCCCTAATTTTATGAACAGTAATAAAGAGCTTTATGAACAGTAATGAGGTACTGTTCATAGCATCACTGTTCACCTCTGCAGATTGGGCATCAAGTTATAAATCAAAACTTTCCTTTTTAATTAAAAATCCAAAGCCCTTCTTAAAGTTCAAAGGGAAATGCAAGCCAATGCTTGTATTTTGACTGGGAAATATTTTTATTAAAACCTAGATCAGTTATCTCGGTTAAAAATAATTTTTGTTAAATTTTTAGAAATTATCTTGACTTGGAGAAAAATATTTGGCTTTAAATAAACCTATTCGGCTAAGGTAGTTATTTATATATTTTTATAAACTGAAACTGTGATTTTAGAAATTTATTTGGGAATTATATCATCCCAGTAGCCTCCTCGCAAAATTTCATGATTTTACAAATTTAATTACTATTTTTAAAGCCCAGTCAAACTTTTAAATATTGGAATAGAGTCTGGTCAACTATTCTGGTCTAAACCCAGCCTTTTGCACTGTAGCGACCGAGTCTAAGTGCTTTGGGTCTAAATTGTGCAACCGGGCAGCACCCAACACGTTCGGGCACGTGCCCAAACCTCCAGCGAACGTGAGCCGTCGATTTCTTGATGGATGGCCGTGATTCGCTAAGCCGCGTGGACTCTCCACGTGCGCGAAGCACTTTCCACCGTTGGATCTTCATCCAACAGCCCTCCCATCTTAACTCAAAACTCTAACGCGCCTCCAATCCTCTCCGTTGGATCTTAATGAACGTGCTAGATTCATTGTGCCGTTCGGGTCACCCGAACATCACATTGGATCTGAGCCATTGGATCTAATCTGGACGGTCTAGGGTGATTGTGTCGTTCGGGTCACCCGACCTCAACCCAATCTCCACCGTCGATCTTAAATCCAACCGCGCCGTTCTTTTCGCTTTTGAACTCAAGGGCGCGCATTTATTCCTCGCCATTGATCTCCATCCCACGGTGCCCTTTTGACCGCTGCATTTAGGGCCCGATCTTCATAGGATCGTTGGATTCTAATCTAACGCTCCTCTTTGAATGTAACCTTCGGGTTACCCGAAGGCTCCATTAAATCTCAATCGTTCATTGGAGATCGCACGACCCATATTAATCGATATCGTTTAAATTCTTTTAACCCCTCTATTCATCGTAGCGCCATTTCTAATCGGACGGTCGATGTTCTTTCGCGTGTTAGAGTCGCGCACGCACCGTGGTGACAAAGGGACCCACATGTCAGGTGTTTGCTTCTCTTCCTCCTTGCCTCTGTATGCAGCCACTGGTTTTGTAAACCGAGTAGAGGAGTTATCCAAGAATTATGCAACTAATTTTTGGATATTTAGCTAAGTGGACACCTCATCAACTCTAGACACTTCTTCTTGGTCCCGTAGCTCAACATCTATATATATGCCCTAGCCGCTTTGTCGCCATTGTTGACCAAGAAGCTTATCATCTTCCATTGTCGCCCAAGTGGAGTTTCTTGCTCCTACCCTTTGCTTATCCATCCTAGATGCTTGTTTCACTTTGTGATATAAGCTTAGCATCTTTGTAGGTTGAAACCAGAGGTTTTTCCTCTGCTGATCAAAGCCAATTTTGGGACTTTCGGTGTTTCTCATATCCCTGTAAGCTAAGACCTTAGTTCTTGTCATCTTAAGCACCTTAAGGACCTTAGAAGCTCACATGGATCATTCACTGTACATCAAGAGCTCAACTTTCTTTAAACGAAAAGTTACTTTTATAACTTTTCGGTCTTTCATATCGTTTTCAAGAACTAGGGTTTCTCCTGTCGACTTATCATTCAGGTAGGTCTTAATCAACCCTAGTAGCATAATAAGTTATTCTTTTGATCCTTCTTATCATCTACTTAAGTTTGTAGCGAGATTTATCTCTGTTCTCCGTTGTCTGCTCAACCGACAACATTGGTTTTTCTTTAGCTTTTGTAATCGACCGATTAGGGTTAGGATTAGGTTAGTGGGATGTTAATTACCTAAAAGATCAAGCTAAGCTTCGTTTCAGAATCTTTGCTTGACCTATTTTCCTTTAAATCCGAAATCTTTAGTCTGTCCTGTTTCTGTTCTTTTCAAAATCTGAAAACTGTAACTTTGAACTAAACCCTAATTTCTATCTTTTGAAAGCAATAGGTGATAATATGGGTTATTATCTTTACTGGGATATGTATAACTTAAGCATGCTGTTAAACATGCATTTCCATATTGATCATACATGCTTCTTTCATTCTGTACTTGTTGTCGATCTTGGTATATATTGGATTTTATTGTCTCCTTTAGAATCTGGTTCTTCTGAAGCATTTGAATCTATTTCTGAGCAACCTGAGCCTGCAACAGAAGTGTATTATTATCAAGGCAAGCATCCTCTTTACACCATATTGATCCCCAAAGTTTTATACAATAGATTTTCCAAATACAGTGATAACTGTTGCATGCTACTTTTCTGAAAAATACAATTGTGATCTGTAGTAGTTAGTTATAACCTAATATGGTGGATTACCTTAATTCTAATCATACATTCAAACCTAGGGTAGTACTGTATACTATAACCTTTAGTTTCAGAGTTGGCTTAGACATGCAGTCTAGAGAATAGTAGAGTTTGACAAGATTATCTTGTCAAATATGGGAACCACAAAATGATTTCTGTTATTTTGAACTCTTTGTCCAGTTTATTTATACCAGAAATGAATTTTACATTTAAATTGATCTGGACAAGAGGAAGCTAGTGGTGGTGCCTTCGTGCACGAGATTGGGAATTGTGGTGGACTTGTTTGGATCACTTAAGGACTGAACTCTGACTGTTCAATTCAAGTTCCCCACGTACTTCCACGCGCAGTGTATGGGCGCTGTTTGCTTAAGTAAAGGGCTAAGGCTATTGAGTTGGAAACAGGAGAGTAAGGATATGTGTATTGGTCTTGTATGGCATAGATGCTCTGGTCTTATGACTGTTTTATGCCATGTGAGTTTTATATCTATATCAGATGTTCTTAGAAGGGTGAGGGCGTATATGTGTTCCATCGCATGTACGTACCTTAAAGATGCCGATTGCAATCGAATATGGGTAGTGAGCCCAGTTCGTATTTCTTTATGTTTGGGTCGACATTCCTGACACAACATGTGTGCCCCGTAAGCGGATGCTATCGATCGTTGTTTAGCGAGATTAGTTCACACATGGGTATCCAACTCAATAGTGTTAACTTGTTGAAAATGCCAAATCTTAGTTTCCTGGCCGGCATAACAAAGGAAGTATGTCATCATTCGGAGGCATCCAAGGCAACGGTCGACTAAGTCGTGTGGGTAAAGATGTACACCTGCGCAGGTATCAAACTGCTCGAATAGCCGTGTCCACGGTCATGGACAATGACTTGAGTTGATGTCACTGTATAGAGTTTTGATTTAAAAATCTGGTTTTGATTTCGGTTCAAGCATGAGGGAATTCATGCATTGTATTGTTTACCTTTATTCTCATTTACTTACTGTTTTAATCCGATTCGTTTCATTAAATTGCTTTATCAAAACTTAGCAATTGTAGGTTAAGGTGTACTGCTTTATGCAAAATTTAACCAATAAGCCTTCCTGTTGCAACCTTATGCATGTGTAAATTCTACTCCTTTGCATAGGTTCTAACAAACACTTTCTTTTATTAGTTTGTGTAAGTCTTGTGAGTACCTTCTTACTCAAGGTGCTATAACCTATTGTTGCAGGTGAGGACGGTTATCTTTATGAAGTGCCCGTTAGCGTCGATCAGGGTGACGCTAACGAGTAAAGCTATTTCTTTCCTCCACGCAATCGCCTGCGGGTGGATGGGGCCATTGGTGGTTTTATCGTTTATTTTGCTTCCGCTGTCAGACTTTTGTAGTGACCAAGTCACTTGATATTGTAGTACTTAACCAACTTGTAAACTTATGTTTACTTATGTTAATGTATGACTTGTATGTATATGATGCAATGTTGTTTAAGGATATATGTGCAATGATCACTGATCCTGGGAACCATTGTGAGACATATATCCGGGATGCCTAAATATTGGGTTTGATACTTATTAAATTTATGCTTCTAGCATGATCTTTAATAAAGGAGCAGCATTGTTCCTTAATTAAGAATTGTGCTACAGTATAACTTTAATTAAGTACATTTCCAATATCCCGGGGCGTCCACAGCGTTGGTATCAAAGCATACGTTGCCTGTAGGTTAGAAATAGCATGGCCGAAGTCATTAGAGAGTCTTCTGGCAAATTATTTTCAAGTTAGTAGTATAATTTCGAAAGTTTAAGTATGACATCTTTTATTTCTTACCTTCCCTAGATCAATTCTTGTCCCAACTTTCTGTTGGTTTTTCAAGAGCAGATTGTTTTCTTACCTTGCCTTTTTGTCTATAGATGAGCGGGTGGTACTATTTCAAGGAGACCCGAGCTGAGGATGTGGATGGGTTTCCGGCCTTGCTGCGGGACATGATGTGGCGAGCCAATTTCACCTATCAGTCGGAGTACGCCATTTATCGACGAGATCGAGGACCTGGAATGGAGGAGTACCGCGCCTTCATTAACGTTATCGCTAGGCAGGTAGCCGACAGTGTTCCCTACTGTGTCCAAGCACTTGCCACTTCTGAATCTATGGCGGTTCAGGAAGCTGCTAGTAGGATGATGAGCCTCCTTCGTCATGATTTGACGGAGTTGTCTCAACCACCCTATGATCACTTCCCGAATCAAGGACCTAGCGCAGAAGTGAGCAGGTTTGAAGAGATACGATTTGGGAAGACCTCAAAGTGCGGCGATTGGCGAGATGGTCCGCATCATGGACCAGATCCATCGCTGCCTTGTGAGGGAGTTGTGGGAAACTCGGCATCGTCTTAACGAGGCCCAGGAATACTTGTTACTTGGAGTCAACATGAACCACGTTCCTCGCAACGTGCTTTATGGTGACAACGAGATCTCCCCGCCGCCGCACCATCGCCACCGACTTCCAGTAGTAGCCGGGTGCGTGCCTGTTTATGGACAAGTGTGCCAAGCCCAGATGACTGCAGGCTTTCCTCGCACTCTGCGGACTGCACCTCCTGGAGGTCATCACCATACAGGTTCTCCGAGGCGCCTCATTAGTCCTTTGATCCTATTGACACGTTCCCCGAGCTCATCTTCTTAATGAGTTTCTGGTGAACTTTAACCGTGACCTTTATGCTAGCACCTCGACGATGAACCCTCGTGGATAGGTGTTTTCTCATATGTAGTTGCCCTTAAATAAATGTATGTAATAGGGCAGTGGTATTTTGTAAAGGATGTGTAAGTTGGACTTTTGGTTTGTATTATGACCTTTATGGACAACTATGATGTGCGACTAGAACCAAATTTCTTTTGCTGTATCTATAAAGTTTGTGGTTTGGTGTTGATTTGAATGCATGGCATAACATAATGCATTATAAGTGTGGTATTGGTTTCTTTCCTAATTTTTACCTTGTTTGTGTTTGCCGAGTATATCCTTGTTATGTTGTTAACCATTGTGTGGTAACAGGATGACAGGACCCACTACTCGTGCGCAGACACAACAAGGGAAGGGTCTTTCAACTTCAGTGCCCCATTCTCAGGGAGGGCAGATTGAACCTTCCAGTTCTCATGGTCCTTAAGGAGGTCCCCAGGAAGAGGAGCTTCCTCCACCACCTTCCATGGCTGATGTGCTCATGCAAATTGAGCGCAATCGAATGGACCAGACGCGCATTTTGGAGCAAATTACGCGCAACACTTCTTCCACTATCGCCCCACCGCCGAGCGGGAGGTCATCATGTGCAGGGGAGTCTTGCTGAATTTCAGCGGACTAACCCGCCGGTGTTCTCCAGCTCTCAAGATCCCATGGAAGCTGAGGACTAGCTTCGGACCGTTGAGAAGAAGCTGCTAATTGCTCAATGTTCCGAGAGGGAGATGGTCTTTTTTGCCAGTTATCAGCTGGATGGGGCGGCTAGTATTTGGTGGGATAATCTTCTTGCTATTCAAACCGCTGGACACGTCCCTACTTGGGATGAGTTCATGGAGGCTTTTCGTGAAGCCCATATTCCTGAAGGAGTCATGATGATCAAGCAGCAAGAGTTTCTCGCTCTCAAGCAAGGGCGAAAGTCTGTGACTGAGTATCTGCATGAATTCAACTTCCTTGCCAGATATGCTCCTCATGATGTTTCGACTGACCTTCGTCGTCGGAACCGCATCTTGAATGGGCTGTCTGAAGAATTGCAGATGGCTGTAGCTTTGCATGACTTCCGAAATTTCTCCCATCTTGTCAACAAAGCTATTGTTGCTGAAAGCAAGAGCAAGGCTTTGGAGGAGTCACGCAAGCGACAGAGGACTACTCAGTTCATTCCTAGTGGCAGTTCGCCGAGGCCTCGCATGTGGTTGTCTAAACCTCCACGAGCACCAGCTCCTTTTTCACCGAGGCTAGCGGTGTTTGCACCTCGTCCATCTCCTCCCACTGCTCAACCGAGACCTAATGGCAATCGGCCACCTGTTGTTGTCAATATTAGGCCAGGAGTGATTTGCTATCATTGTGGGCGTCCAGGTCATTTCGCTAACCAATGTCATGCAAAGGCGCATGGGATACCACCTATTCAGCCTTCTCCAGCTGTAGTGCGTCCTGCACCACCTTCCTCGACAGTGGTCAAGTCTGACCCAGCTCCAGCTCGAGGTCATGTGAATCGACACACAAGAAGCGGTTGACACTCTGAAGTTGTCCTTGGTATGCTCCTAGTTAATTTCAGCACTGCTACAGTTTTATTTGATTCTGGAGCATCCCATTCATTTGTTAGTAGGCAGTTTGCTGCTCAACATCAGTTAGTGTTGCATCATCTTTGTCCACCCCATATCATCCACTCACCCGGATCAGTCTTTATGACTGATCAAGTCTGCCGTAATGTCAATATAAGTATTGAAGGGGTAGACTTTTGGGCGGATTTGATTGTGATAAACTCTAAAGGGCTAGATGTCATTTTAGGAATGGATTGGTTATCTAAGAATTTTGGGCAAATTAATTGTGCCCAAAGATCCATTTCTCTGACTAATGAAAGAGGCACCTCAGTCATTTTCCAATCCAGGACAGTAGATTCTCGTCTTTGTGCTCACCAAGTTGATACCACTCCTTCCTTGGAGTCAGTACCAATTGTTTGTGAGTATGTTGATGTCTTTCTGAACACCTTCCCGGCTTGCCACGGATCGGAAGTGGAATTGTAATTGACCTAGTTCTCGAGCTGCTCCTATATCCGTAAGTCCTTATCGAATGCCTCTCAATGAGTTGGTTGAATTAAAGAAACAACTTGGAGAATTGCTTGACAAAGGATTCATTCGACCGAGTTCCTCACCTTGGGGATGCCCGCTTTATTTGTCAAAAGAAAGACAATACTTGCGGATGTGTGTGGATTACCGTCCGTTAAATTAGGTCACCATCAAAACAAGTATCATTTGCCTCGCA
This sequence comes from Ampelocalamus luodianensis, assembly GCA_036346255.1. Taxonomy (NCBI): domain Eukaryota; kingdom Viridiplantae; phylum Streptophyta; class Magnoliopsida; order Poales; family Poaceae; genus Ampelocalamus; species Ampelocalamus luodianensis. The sequence goes on from CM070640.1 coordinate 20,781,538, forward strand.
TTGATGATCTTTTGATCGATTAGTTGGTGCCCGAGTCTTTTCAAAAATTGATTTGCGGTCGGGCTATCATCAAATCAAGGTTAGAGCCGAGGACATCCTAAAGCGACTTTCTCTACTAGTTACGGGTTATGAGTATCTTGTCATGTCCTTTGGTCTAACCAATGCTCCAAACCTATTTCATGAACCTTATGAATTCAGTGTTCATGGATTTCTTGGATAAGTTCGAGGTCGTGTTCATCGACGACATCCTTATCTATTCCAAGTCTGACAAGGACCATGAACAACATTTGAGACTTGTGCTGGAAACACTTCGCAAGCATCGATTATATGCTAAGTTTAGCAAGTGTGCTTTCTGGCTCAAGCAAGTTGCATTTTTGGGGCATGTGTTATCTGAAGGAGGTATCGCTGTAGATCCAAGCAAGGTACAAGATGTACTAGATTGGAAGCAGCCCAAGAATGTAACTGATATCCGAAGTTTTCTTGGACTTGCGGGTTATTACCGTAGGTTCATTGAAAATTTCTCCAAAATTGCAAGACCTCTAACTCAGCTTTTGAAGGAGAATAAATTCGAATGGTCAGCCAAATGTGAGGAGAGTTTTCGGCTTTTGAGAACTCTCTTGACTAAAGCTCCAGTTCTCACTCTTCCGGATATTCATAAGAGCTTCGATATTTATTGTGATGCATCTCGCCATGGACTTGGCTGTGTGCTTATGCAAGAAGGCCGAGTTGTGGCATATGCATCCCGGCAGTTGCGACCTCATGAAGTTAATTATCCTACTCATGATTTGGAATTGGCCGCCGTAGTCCATGCATTAAAGATTTGGCGACATTACCTTCTCGGTAATCGTTGTGAGATCTATACTGATCATAAAAGCCTGAAGTACATATTCACTCAAGCTGATTTGAATATGAGGCAGAGAAGATGGCTTGAATTGATCAAGGACTATGACATGGGTATTCATTATCACCTTGGCAAAGCCAATGTTGTGGCAGACGCTTTAAGCAGAAAGTCACAGTGCAACTGCATGTCCTCTCTACCTGCGGCCAAGAATTTGTGTGCTGATTTTCAACGCCTAAATCTTGAAATGGTGGGAGAAGGTTTTCTTGCTACATTAGAAGTGGAGCCCACGTTAAAAGCTCAAATTCTGGAGGCCCAGAAAACTGATGCCGAAGTAGCTGAGATCAAGGAAAATTTGAAGGCAGGCAAAGCCAACGAGTTTTCTGAAGATGACCGCGGCGTTCTTTGGTATCGCAATCGTTTGGTAGTACCTGCAGATCCTCAACTGAGGAGTCTAATTCTTAAGGAGGCTCATAATTCCAAGTTTTCTTTACATCCTGGAAGTACCAAGATGTACCAGGATTTGAAGAAGACATTTTGGTGGAGCCAAATGAAAAGGCAGATTGCTCAGTATGTTGCTGAATGTGATATTTGCCAAAGGGTTAAAGCTGAACATCTAAAGCCAGCCGGTACCCTTCAACCTTTGCCTATTCCATGCTGGAAGTGGAAGAGATCGGAATGGATTTAGTTGCGGTCTTCCCAAGACTTCCAATGGGTCCGATGTCATTTGGGTAATCATTGATCGTTTAACAAAGGTGGCTCATTTCATTCCTGTCAAAACCATCTTCGATGGCAAGCAACTAGCAGAGCTTTATATTGCTAAGATTGTTTGTCTTCACGGTGTTCCAAAGGTCATTGTTTCGACCGTGGCCCTCAATTTACTTCCCATTTTGGAATTGTCTTCATCGGGCTATGGGGTGAACTCTCTTCGATCGCTTATCATCCTCAAACTAGTGGTCAAACTGAGAGGGTGAATCAAGTAATGGAAGATCTTCTTCGGGCCTATGTGCTGGCCTATAGCAAAGACTGGGAGAAATCTTTGCCTTATGTGGAGTTTTCCTACAATAATAGCTACCAAGCAAGTATTCAAATGTCGCCTTTTGAAGCCTTGTATGGGAGAGCTTGTAGGACTCCATTGAATTGGTCCGAGTCTGGTGAAAGATCATTCTATGGTCCAGACTTGGTGATGGAAGCAGAAGAGCAAGTTCGCCTGATTCGAGATTGTTTGAAAACTGCTCAGTCTCGTCAGAAGAGCTATGCTGACCATCGTCGTCGTGAATTAAGCTTTGAGATAGATGATCATGTCTATCTTAAAGTGTCACCGATGAAGGGCACTCATCGTTTTCAGGTGAAAGGAAAGCTAGCACCTCGTTATATCGGACCTTTCCGAATTATTGCAAAACGAGGAGCTGTAGCTTATCAATTGGAACTACCTGAATCCCTCTCTGCAGTGCATGATACTTTTCATGTGTCTCAATTGAAGAAATGTCTTCGTATTCCTATTGAGGCAAGCGCTATGAGCATCTTAATCTTCAAACGACCTTTCCTATCAAGAGCAACCAGTGCGTGTCCTTGACGAAATGGAACGCAGGACAAGAAATCGCACTGTCAAGTTCCTAAAAATTCAGTGGGCTAATCATTCTGAGGATGAAGCCACTTGGGAGCGCGAAGACCTGATGCAGATTGAGCACCCCCACCTCTTTGTTGTTTAGAGCTTGCCTTTGAGTCAAGAAAGGCAAGATTGAACAAAGCATTGTAAAAGAAGATGTGATAATAACACTATGTTATTATGTAAAGTCTTTCTTTACTATCCTTGAAGGAAATAAAGACAACAGATGTTGAATTTCCATAAAAATCATTTCAATTTCCCTTTTTCCCCAACTTCTATCTTTTCTGAAATCTCCGGGACGAGATTTTCTTAAGGGGGGTAGGTTTGTAATAGCCCCAATTTTATGAACAGTAATAAAGTGCTTTATGAACAGTAATGAGGTACTGTTCATAGCATCATTGTTCACCTCTGCAGATTGGGCATCAAGTTATAAATCAAAACTTTCCTTTTTAATTAAAAATCCAAAGCCCTTCTTAAAGTTCAAAGGGAAATGCAAGCCAATGCTTGTATTTTGACTGGGAAATATTTTTATTAAAACCTAGATCAGTTATCTCGGTTAAAAATAATTTTTCTTAAATTTTTAGAAATTATCTTGACTTGGAGAAAAATATTTGGCTTTAAATAAACCTATTCGGCTAAGGTAGTTATTTATATATTTTTATAAAGTGAAACTGTGATTTTAGAAATTTATTTAGGAATTATATCATCCCAGTAGCCTCTTGGCAAAATTTCATGATTTTACAAATTTAATTACTATTTTTAAAGCCCAGTCAAACTTTTAAATATTGGAATAGAGTCTCGTCAACTATTCGGTCTAAACCCACCTTTTGCCTTCGTAGCGACCGAGTCTAAGTGCTTTGGTCTAAAGCGCAACCGGCCGCACCTAACACGCGTTCGAACGCGTGCCCAAACCTCCAGCGAACGTGAGCCGTCGATTTCTTGATGGATGGTCGTGATTCGCTAAGCCGCGTCGACTCTCCACGTGCGCGAAGCACTTTCCACCGTTGGATCTTCATCCAACTGCCCTCCCATCTTAACTCAAAACTCTAACGCGCCTCCAATCCTCCGCCGTTGGATCTTAATGAGCGTGCGATTCATTGTGCCGTTCGGGTCACCCGAACATCACATTGGATGCGAGCCATTGATCTAATCGGGCGGTCTAGGTGATTGTGCCGTTCGGTCACCCGACCTCAACCCAATCTCCACCGTCGATCTTAAATCCAACGCGCGCTCTTTTCGCTTTTGAACTCAAGGCGCGCATTTATTCTCGCCATTGGATCTCCATCCTACGGTGCCCTTTTTGACCGCGTGCGCTTAGGGCCCGATCTTCATAGGACCGTTGGATTCTAATCCAACGCTCCTCTTTGAATGTAACCTTCGTTACAGAAGGCTCCATTAAATCTCAATCGTCCATTGGAGATCGCACGACCCATATTAATCGATACCGTTTAAATTCTTTTAACCCCTCTATTCATCGTAGCCGCCCATTTCTAATCGGACGGTCGATGTTCTTTCGCGTGTTAGGAGTCGCGCGCGACCGTGGCTGACAAAGGGACCCACATGTCAGGTGTTTGCTTCTCTTCCTCCTTGCCTCTGTACGCAGCCACTGGTTCTGTAAACCGAGTAGAGGAGTTATCCAAGAATTATGCAACTAATTTTTGGATATTTAGCTAAGTGGACACCTCATCAACTCTAGACATTTCTTCTTGGTCCTGTAGCTCAACATCTATATATATGCCCTAGCTGTTTGTTGCTGCCATTGTTGACCGAAGAAGCTTATCATCTTCCATTGTCGTTCCAGTGGAGTTTCTTGCTCCTACCCTTTGCTTATCCATCCTAGATGCTTGTTTCACTTTGTGATATAAGCTTAGCATCTTTTGTAGGTTGAAAGCAGGAGGTTTCCCTCTGTTGATCAAAGCCGCTTTTGGGACTTTCGGTGTTTCTCATATCACAGTAGCTAAGACCTTAGTTCTTGTCATCTTAAGCACCTTAAGGACCTTAGAAGCTCACATGGATCATTCACTTGTACATCAGTAGCTCCAACTTTCTTTAAACTGAAAAGTTACTTTTATAACTTTTCGGACTTTCATATCGTTTTCAAGAACTAGGGTTTCTCCTGTCGACTTATCATTCTAGGTAGGTCTTAACTGAACCCTAGTAGCATAATAAGTTATTCTTTTGATCCTTCTTATCATCTACTTAAGTTTGTAGCAGAGATTTATCTCTGTCCTCTGTTGTCGGTTCAACCGACAACATTGGTTTTTCTTTAGCTTTTGTAATCTGACCGATTAGGGTTAGGATTAGGGTTAGCTGGGGATGTTAATTACCCTAAAAGATCAAGCTAAGCTTCGTTTCATAATCTTTGCTTGACCTATTTTCCTTTAAATCCGAAATCTTTAGTCTGTCCTGTTTCTGTCCTTTTCAAAATCTGAAAACTGTAACTTTGAACTAAACCCTAATTTCTATCTTTTGAAAGCAATAGGTGATAATATGGGTTATTATCTTCTTGGGATATGTATAACTTAAGCATCTTTGTTAAACATGCATTTCCATATTGATCATACATGCTTCTTTCATTACGTACTTGTTGTCGATCTTGGTATTTATTGGATTTTATTGTCTCTTTTAGAACTGGTTCTTCTGAAGCATTTGAATCTATTTTTGAGCAACCTGAGCCTGCAACAGAAGTGTATTATTATCAAGACAAGCATCCTCTTTGCACCATATTGATCCCCAAAGTTTTATACAATAGATTTTCCAAATACAGTGATAACTGTTGCATGCTACTTTTCTGAAAAATACAATTGTGATCTGTAGTAGTTAGTTATAACCTAATATGGTGGATTACCTTAATTCTAATCATACATTCAAACCTAGGGTAGTACTGTATACTATAACCTTTAGTTTCAGAGTTGGCTTAGATACGCAGTCTAGAGAATATTAGAGTTTGACAAGATTATCTTGTCAAACAAGGGAACCACAAAATGATTTCTGTTATTTTGAACTCTTTGTCCAGTTTATTTATACCAGAAATGAATTTTACATTTAAATTGATCTGGACAAGAGGAAACTAGTGGTGGTGCCTTCGTGCACGAGATTGGGAATTGTGGTGGACTTGTTTGGATCACTTAAGGACTAAACTCTGACTGTTCAATTCAAGTTCCCCACGTACTTCCACGCGCAGTGAATGGGCGCTGTTTGGTTAAGTAAAGGGCTAAGGCTATTGAGTTGGAAACATGAGAGTAAGGATATGTGTATTGGTCTTGTATGACATAGATGCTCTGGTCTTATGACCGCGTTTTATGCCATGTGAGTTTTATATCGATATCAGATGTTCTTAGAAGGGTGAGGGCGTATATGTGTTCCATCGCATGTACGTACCTTAAAGATGCCGATTGCAATCGAATATGGGTAGTGAGCCCAGTTCGTATTTCTTTATGTTTGGGTCGGCATTCCTGACACAACATGTGTGCCCCGGTTAAGCAGATGCTATCAGTCGTTGTTTAAGCGAGATTAGTTCACACATGGGTATCCAACTCAATAGTGTTAACTTGTTGAAAAATGCCAAATCTTAGTTTCCCCGATCGGCATACCAAAGGAAGTATGTCATCATTCGGAGGCATCCGAAGGCAACGGGCTGACTAAGTCGTGTGGGTAAAGATGTACACCCCTGCAGGGTATCAAACTGTTCGAATAGCCGTGTCCACGGTCACGGACAATGACTTGAGTTGATGTCACCTGTATAGAGTTTTGATTTAAAAATCTGGTTTTGATTTACGATTCAAAGATGAGGGAATTCATGCATTGTATTGTTTACCTTTATTCTCATTTACTTATTGTTTTAATCCGATTCGTTTCATTAAATTGCTTTATCAAAACTTAGCAATTGTAGGTTAAGGTGTCTTGCTTTATGCAAAATTTAACCAATAAGTCTTCCTGTTGCAACCTTATGTATGTGTAAATTCTACTCCTTTGCATAGGTTCTAACAAACACTTTCTTTTATTAGTTTGTGTAAGTCTTCTTTGAGTACCCTTCGTACTCAAGGTGCTATAACCTATTGTTGCAGGTGAGGACGGTTATCTTTATGAAGTGCCCGTTAGCGTCGATCAGGGTGACGCTAAAGAGTAAAGCTATTTCTTTCCTCCACGCAATCGCCTGCGGGTGGATGGGGCCATTGGTGGTTTTATCGTTTATTTTGCTTCCGCTGTCAGACTTTTGTAGTGACCAAGTCACTTGATATTGTAGTACTTAACCAACTTGTAAACTTATGTTTACTTAGGTTAATGTATGACTTGTATGTATATGATGCAATGTTGTTTAAGGATATATGTGCAATGGTCACTGATCCTGGGAACCATTGTGAGACATATATCCGGGATGCCTAAATATTGGGTTTGATACTTATTAAATTTATGCTTCTAGCATGATCTTTAATAAAGGAGCAGCACTGTTCCTTAATTAAGAATTGTGCTACAGTATAACTTTAATTAAGTACATTTCCAATATCCCGGGGCGTCCACAGCCCAATACTACCGATAACTAGGCATGGCTAAGCAATATTTATTCGTAATCTACTAAGTGACAAGAGCTCATCCAACGAACTCAAATCACAGCAAATAACCTAGGCTCATGTAGTAGAGGATAATTATTTACCTACAGATTATGCAACTAGAGGATTAACTAATCAATTTTAACAACAAAATAGAAATGCATACATACAAGTTAAACAAAGTATTAGACTTTAAAAGTAATGAGATTAAGTGGGAAATGATCAAACTGCTTGCCTTGCTGGAATTGCTCTTGCTGCAGAGGAGGATTCTCAGGTTCAATATAATCTTCGGAACCTAACGCGAAAATACGATAAAACCAAATAAGAACGAAGAACACCAAACAAAACTCAACAGCAAAAGATATCCAAATCCCATGAAATTTATACAAAAGCTAGAGGATGATTTTAGACAAATTTAGAAACAAGAAACAGGTCATTTGGACTTAACATGCAAAAGTTATGGTTAAAACAAGTTTTCTCAGCCTAATAAATCCCAGATTAATTCCTATCTGTTACTGTTCATGGCACAAATTTCTAGAATGATCTAGAGTCTGAAATTTTTATGGTAGGTAGTTTAAGATATTCTAAGAACAACAAAATTGGGTTTGCACAATTTGGAGTTAAAATGAATTAGTTATGATTTTCTTAAGTTGTACAACTAGCATATTTCACTATACAGGAACACAAATATGAACAACACCTATGCTAAGCTAAAGTACACTACAGAGGAATTTTACAGACACAGGTTTGCTCAAAAGGAGTTATACACAAAAGTTATACATTTTACAAATTTTTAAGTGATTTTCCTATCCCTTACTTCATTTAAGCTTCTACTGCAAGTTTCAATAAATTCCGAACTAGAAAAGTGACCACAAATACTCTCAAATTAAAATTTATCCTATCACAAAGCTACTGCAACTTGAATCGTTCAAAAAGGAGCTACAGAGACAAACTTATGCATTTATGAAAATTGAATCTACAAAATACTTAGAAAACTGGAGCCCTTGGGAGGTCCAAAAGAACTAAGAGCACGGGGAGGTCGTGGCCGTTAAGATCAGATCCAATGGTTGGCTCATAGCGCACGCGAGAGGAGCTCCTCGCGCGCAAAGGAGGTCGTGGCCGTCAGATCAAGATCTGGCGGTCACGAGCACTAGGGGAGGTCCTAGGCGCAATCCAACGGGGAGGTGCGGGCGGTCGGGATTTCTGGGAGGTCCCGACGGTCTAGATCTACAGGGGAGGTCCTACGGCTTAAGACCACCGAGGAGGTCTCGACGGCTAAGATCTCCCAAGGGAGGTCTTAACGGTCACGATCAAGCGAAGGAGGTCTGAACGGTAAGATCTAAGGAAAGGGAGGTCGGGACGGTCAAGATCTACCGGGGAGGTCTTGAACGATCCAGATTTAATCGAGGGACGTCCGATGCGATAGGGTTTTAGCGGGAGGAGGTCTAGACAGTTCATATGGATTTGGGGAGGTCCTGACGGTCCAGATCGAGGCGGAGGGAGGTCCAAAGCGATAAGGATTTACAGAGAGAGGTCTGGACGGCTAAGATCTCCACGGGGAGGTCTTCAACGGTCCAGATCTGCCCAAGAGAGGTCCTGAGACTTAACGATTTTACTGAGAGAATCCAAGGGTCGAGTGACCCTCGAGAGAGGTCCTCGGCTACCGATATTGATCTAAGAGGTCATAAGACTAAGGATTTTTACAGAAAGCATCTAACGGCACAGATCTGACCTGGGGGTGATCTTAACGGTTGAGATTAAACAAGGGGAGGTCCAAAGGACTTAAGGTTTTCGGAAAACACCCAATGGCTCAGATCTAATCCTAGGGTGGTCTTGAACGGCTAGGATCAACCCGAGGAGGTCAAATGACCAGACAAAATCGCGACAAAGGTACAGAACGCGACGTCAAGGTCTCCGGCACGTCGCCGACGACCTAGACTACGGCGGCGCAATCCAACTAAACCAAAATGTGCACAATACTATTGCGATCCTATTGGTACCCTTCTCAACGGCGGAGCTGGCCTAGAACGCTGGCGAGCCGGAGCGAGGCGAAGGATGGTTTTCGGCAAAAACCGAAAACGACTAAAAGCTCTACCCCGCGCTAAACTAGCGGGTCCTTAAGCTCTACGGGGACAAAACGAACTTACCAGGGCACCGAGGAGGTCTAAAGGAGGTCGGAGGAGGGCTGGCGGCGGAGACCGACACCGGAGATGAAGAAGACAATGCCGAAGCGGTGCTCGGAGCTGCCAGGAGTAAAAAGGGTGATCAACACGGGTTTGCGATGGTCCAGGGGTGGAGGAGGACCACGAAATTCGGAAGGAGGAACTCACCGGAGACGAAGACGATGAAATCCCCCCTTTTCGGCCGCAATACTAAAATCCAAATTCAACTTGTTCCTGAGAAACAAATCGAACCTTGAGTTAATAGAAGAGCTTAAGATGACCAAGAGGTCCGAAAAAGAATTGAAATAAGGGCTCAAGAACCACTGGAGCTCCGGACGACAAACAAGAGCTCCAAGGTCGAAAATGGCGATTATGGTGTTGAGGAATTTTGAGCCGCAAGCTAAAAACAGAATGGGTGGCGGTTATGAGTGAAAGAGGGCCAGGGAAGGTCCTCGGAGGTATCATGAAGCTCGGGAGCAAGGGTACATGGAGAGGGGCCCCCGCAGAGATCTGCGAGCGGGCTCGACCGCGGCAGAGCGGGAAACAAGGGGAACAGCGATAGGTGCGGCTTTGCCAGAGGCTCGGCTGCGCACACGTGCCCCCGACAGAGTAGGCGTGGACGCGGCCGTGACGAGACAGGGCCATGCCGCGCACTGTGCTGCACACGGCGCGAGGACGACGAGGACCAGAGGAGGTCAGGGTGGTCGTGGACCGTAGGATTGAACTTGATCGGCTCAGGTCACAAGTCTCCGGTGCTTTTAAAACAACAGAGGAGATCAAGCGCCCTTGGATTAGATTTGAACGGCCATGATTGAATGTCCCTGTTGGACAGTCCGAATGTCACCCTCAAACTGGACGGTTGGATCTTGATCCAACGGTTGGAAATGGATGGGGGCTTATAACGAGGGTCCGGTGCGGTTAGTTGATTCGACCGGATCGATTGACATCGAGCCCGAGTCTGACTCGGACTCGAGGAACAGTGCAACCAGATTTAGGGTTTTAAATATGAACTGAGACTTAGAAGATTTATTTGAGGTAGCAGAAAGACTCCAAAAATTCTAAAAATTTTACAAGAGCTTGCTGACTCAAAGGTTGACCTTGTGTGAAATTTTCAGAGGTTTTCATGCAGTTCATTTTGCTTCAAAAATTCTACAAGGTTCTGATTTCAGGTTTGACTGAGAGTCAAACAGGTTTGACTGCCCTCCAAAATATTCAAACAATTTCTAAAAATTGTGAAATTTTTCAGAGGGGTCTCAGACCATATTAGGAACTTAGGAAAAATATTTCCATAGTATGATCATAAGATTTGACTTGAATGTTTTTGGAAGACAAAGTGTTTTGATAAAAGGACTTGTGACTTTGTATTTCCACAATTCTTGTACAAGGATTGTTGAGTACATGCAGGAAATACATAATGTAAGAATTTTTTTTAATTTCTACACATTTTCTTACATTTGAAACACAAGTCCAAAGTTGGGATGTTACAAATCTCCCCCCCCCCTTACAAGAATCTCGTCCCGAGATTCCGTTTACACGGAGAAGAACGACGGGTAATCAGCACGAAGGCGATCTTCCCGCTCCCAAGTTGCTTCATCCTCTGAATGATTTGACCACTGAACCATAAGGAACTTGATGACCCGGTTCCTAGTTCTCCGTTCTGATTCTTCGAGAATACGAACAGGATGCTCATGGTAGGTCAAATTCTCCTGCACATCGAGATTTTCCAATGGAGTCTCCTCATTTGGAACACGGAGGCATTTCTTCAAGTGTGACACATGGAACACATCATGCACTCCCTCAAGTGAAACTGGCAACTCCAATCTGTATGCAACAGCTCCCACTTTCTCGATGATACGATAAGGCCCAACATAACGAGGAGCCAACTTGCCCTTTATACCAAAACGCTGATGGCCCTTTAACGGTGAAACTTTGAGATACACAAAGTCATTGGGCTCAAAGCTCAACTCACGACGACGACGATCTGCGTAGCTCTTTTGCCTGGACTGGGCCACACGCAAATGCTCGCGAATCAACTGAACCTGGCTTTCGGCCTCATTAATGGAATCTGGGCCTAAAAACTGCTTCTCACCAATTTCTGACCAGTTCAGTGGGGTTCTGCATCTCCTCCCATATAAAGCCTCAAATGGTGCCATACCGAGACTAGCCCGAAAGCTGTTGTTGTAGGAGAACTCCGCAAACGGCAGGCACTTCTCCCAATTCTTCCCATAGGAAAGAACACAAGCACGGAGCATGTCTTCCAACACTTGGTTGACCCGTTCTGTCTAACCATCAGTCTGGGGATGATAGGCTGAGCTGAAAGAGAGACGAGTTCCCATAGCCTCTTGCAAGCTATGCCAAAATCGAGAAGTGAACAGCAAGCCACGATCTGACACAATTGTCCTTGGCACACCATGCAAACTCACGATGCGGGCTATGTATAGATCTGCCAGAAGACCTACCCGAAGATCTGTCTTAACAGGAAGGAAATGAGCCACTTTAGTCAATCGATCGATGACAACCCAGATGGCATCATTCTTCTTTGGAGACCGGGGTAGACCAGTGATGAAGTCCATACCAACGGAATCCCACTTCCACTCTGGCACTGGCAAAGGCTGAAGAAGGCTCGCTGACGGCGATGTTCGCCTTCACACGACAGCACACGTCGCACTTGGCAACGAACTTGGCAATCTCGCGCTTCATTCGGGTCCACCAGAATCTCTAACGAAGGTCCTGATACATCTTGGTAGCTCCGGGATGGATAGACAAGGGAGAATCATGGGCTTCGCGGAGAATCAAATCTCGCAATTCCATGACCTTAGGAACTACAAGGCGCTGCCCAAACCACACAACTCCGTGCTCATCCTCTGAAAAGCACTTGGCTATCCCATCCTTGATGTTTTGCTTGATTTGACTCACACCAACATCTGTCTGCTGTGCAGCCTTGATTTGATCCACAAAGGTTGGTTGCACAACCAAAGTAGCAAAGAACCATGCTCAATTAAACCCAAATTGAGCCGCTAAAATTCTTCCAGAAGGGCAGGCTGTTGCTCTTGGAGTATTACAGCATTGCAATACACCTTTCGACTCAGTGCATCTGCAACAACATTAGCCTTGCCCGGATGATACTGAATGCCCATATCGTAATCCTTGATCAATTCCAACCATCTTCTTTGCCTGAGGTTCAGATCTGGCTGGGTGAACAAATATTTCAAACTCTTGTGATCAGAATACACCTCACAGCGGTTACCGATCAGGTAATGCCGCCAAATCTTGAGTGCATGAACCACTGCAGCTAACTCCAAATCATGGGTATGATAGTTGAGTTCGTGAGGCCTCATCTGCCTTGATGCATAGGCCACTACCTTGCCTTCTTGCATAAGAACACAACCAAGACCCTGACGAGAGGCATCACAATAGATATCGAAGCTCTTGTGAATATCAGGGAGAACAAGCACTGGGGCTGAAGTCAAACGCTTCTTGAGTTCTTGAAAACTCAAATCACAAGCAGAAGACCACACGAATTTCTTTTCTTTCTTGAGCAATTCGGTCATGGGCTTTGCAACCTTGGAGAAGTTCTCGATAAAGCGACGGTAGTAAACCGCTAAACCAAGAAAACTCCGCACATCAGTGACTGACTTGGGCTGTCCCCACGATAGAACATCACCGAGTTCATAAGATTCATGAATAAAGCGGGAGCATTAGTTAAGCCAAATGACATGACGGTATACTCGTAAAGGCCATAACGAGTAGTGAAAACTGTCTTCGGAATATCTTCAGCCCTGATCCGGACTTGGTGATACCTCAACCTTAAGTCAATCTTGGAGAATACACGGGCTCCGGTCAACTGATCAAAAAGATCATCAATACGAGGCAAAGGATACTTATTTTTAACCGTCACTTCATTAAGGGGACGGTAATCAACACACATACGCAGGGTTTTATCCTTCTTCCTCACAAAAATAACTGGACAACCCCAAGGAGATGAGCTAGGACGGATAAAGCCCTTCGCTTGAAGCTCACCTAATTGCTTCTTCAGCTCCTCCAACTCATTAGGAGGCATTCGGTACGGCGCCTTAGAAATTGGAGCGGTACCGGGCAACAGCTCAATAACAAACTCCAGGTCTCGAACTGGAGGCATCCCAGACAAATCTTCAGGAAAGACGTCCACAAAGTCACAGACTGTGGGTACATCCTGAATCTCCAAGGCTGGCTTAGCTTCAAGGGCACAAAGATGTGGCCCCTGCAGCTGCGGTGAAATCCCAACTTGCTCGCCTAAGGGACTAGTGACGTAGACCATCTTCCCAGCACAATTGATTTGCCCTAAGTGTTGGGACAACCAATCCATGCCAAGAATCACATCCAGACGCACCGAATCGAGTAAGATGAGATTCGCCAAGAATTCCACTCCTTCGATGTCAATAGGAACGTCCCGACATTCTTGATCGGCTCTCACTTCCGAACCCGGAGAGCGAATAAGCAAAGGAATCCCCAAAGGAACAAAGTGAAGGTCACAATCAGCAGCAAATGATCTTGAAATAAAAGAATGCGATGCCCCAGAGTCGAATAATACTGCAGCAGGACGATAACTGACAAGAAAGGTACCCAACACAACGTCCGGCGCCTCCTGAGCCTCCTCAGTCGAGATGTGGTTGACTCGACCACTCCCGACACCCTGAGTCTTCTAGACGATCTTCTGGTCAGGTGTGTGACCATTCCCCTGCCCGCGTCCTCCATTAGGACGAGGGGCTGCTCCAGTCCTCTGAGGGCAATTGTTGGCGTAGTGGCCCTTCTTGTTGCGGCGGCGGTAACCTCGGCGGCTAGATTGCGGAGGCCACCTGCCTTTGGATCGCAGCGCACGTGGGTGAAACATGGCTGCGGGTGACATGGGCGGTGCCGGCGGCCTCGGCGGTGGTGAAGCCAAAGAACGGGACCGTGCGGGCCCAACACGGGATGAGTGAGGCCGCTGTGCGGACCGATGGGCCTCCCACTTGCGCTTACGGGACTCCCGCCGCCTTCGCCTTGTGCTCGCAACAACGGCCTTATCCACCAAGGCACGAAATCAGCAAAGTCCACAATAGATAGCTTGTCCCGCGGCTCCTCTGACAAACCATCCATGAACTTCTCTGTTTGGCCTCATCAGTGGCCACCTCTCCCGGAGCATAACGAGCCAAGTGATTAAACTCGTAAAGATACTCCGTCACAGATTTGTGCCCCTGTTTGAGCGCGAGGAATTCCTTCTTCTTCATCTTCATCAGGCCATCGGGGATGTGGGCCCGACGGAAAGCTCATCTGAACTCCTCCCAAGAGACCACATGGCCCGCGGGCTGCATGGCGAGATAGTTCTCCCACCATGAGAGAGTTGCACCCTCCAGCTGATGGGATGCAAAAAGTGCCCGCTCTTGCTCCTGGCACTGAGCAATGTTGAGCTTCCGCTCAACAAGACGCAGCCAATCATCCGCGTCCAGGGGATCCTCAGACCGGGAGAAAGTGGGCGGCTGCGTACGGAGGAACTCCGCAAGCCCCCCACGAGTCTGATGTCCACCACCCCCCGATCCAGAGGCGCTAGAGGGAGTGGAGGTGTTCCTCGCGATGACCTCCAACACCCTGCGGTCCTCTGATCGGTTGCGTTCGATCTGCATAAGGACTTCAGCCATGGTCGGAGGAGGGGGAAGCTCCTCATCGGAACCAGCCGGCTGACTACTACGGGTGATTCTTGCCATCCTATTCCACAAAGATAAGTTATCAATTAACTCCGGAACAGGAGACAAAGAAAGACACTTAAACACTTTACCAAATAAATTCCAACAGCTAGAGAACCAACATAAAATCGCTGCAAGACCATAAAAATAAAATCCAACTTCCCAGTGTGACTAACTCGTATGGAAGACGAGTAATCAGTTTTTAGGAAGACAACTTTCAGCACCACTACCTAGGTTCGAAACAGCCAAGAAACAAGGTGAAAATCATCTAAAGAAGGGTTAGACACTTAGCTAACTCATATCACTTCTTACCCTTTTTATTCCCACAAGTTTTAGTGGAATTAACCTCTCATTTTCAGCACTATATACTACCTATAACTAGCTGTCCAGAAATTCTGTTTGCTGTCCAGATTTTCCTTTCCACCTCCTGGCTGAAATATTCATCTTCAGGAGCTCCTAATCTTCACTTCCAAAACAACCAACACTTCACTTAAAGCTCTCGTGGTCTTCCCAAAACCAATTTAATCGATTAAGTAGCTACTTTTGGAAGAAGATGAGAGGAAAAACAACTTTTCAAAATCAATTAGGAGCAAGGTGAGATTAGAAAGCTAAGATAGACAAGAAGTAAAATATGAGAACTTACTTAAGATTTTCATGACACATTTGATGTTTTAGAAAGTAAGTTTTCAAAATATACTAGGGACGACCAAGCTAGGGGTTTCTACGGTCGGTATGGCTCTGATACCAACTTTGTGAGGACCCCAGTTTATTTGGCTTGTAATGCTTAACCATCCACTTGGTCCTAGCATCACAAATCAAATAAACCAAGCCTCGAGATATGTATACTTCCTTAAATGCAAGATACACACCTCGTTACAAAATCATGCATCAATTCCATACATTCACATAGAACCAAGCAAGCGACAAACCGGAAGACATACTTAATATAAAGTTATTACAAAAGAGAGGCCGACAGACCAAATATCATACAAGAGCTAAGTAAACAGCGGAAGCAAAAGTGCCATAAGATGGCGACAAACAAAATCCAATCAGTGTGCCTCAAACCCACAAGGCAACCGACCGGACCGCCAAGCTAGTCGTCCCAGAAACCGTACATCTCACAAAAGTGAGGCCCTTGGGGCTCACCTTCTTCCTCTGCAACAGATCATTAAGCAAAGCAAATGAGTACAAAAATTGTTTTTGTACTCGCAAGACTGACGTGTAAGATAACAGAACTATAATTAACTACATGCAAGCCATATTTAAGTGGAGGAGGCTCTGGACTTATTTTCAGCATAAAGCAAGTTTTATTTGCAATAAGGTAATACATTTAAAAGCAAGTTTGCAATTAATTTTTATTGTTCAAATAACAGAGAGACAATTATAACAATAGATAGATGACACAACATCCTGGAAGTGGCTATCCCAATAGCCACCACAACAATAGCATGAAGTACCCCTTCATACCACCCATGTCAAGTTTTAAGTTTTTAAAAGGTTGTAGTCTAGTTCTTGCACGACCTTACCAAGCAATGTCCATAACCTAGGACGAGGCTATTCGAATAGTTTTAACCCTGCAGGGGTGTACCAATGTACCCACACGATAGACCGCCTTTCCACCAGCCACGGTTAGCATACTTCCTTTGGTATGCCGGCACGGCTAAGTCTAACAAGGCGATTTCCAATGGATGATGCTAATTAAGAGCCGCAACCCACGGGAGAAGGACACATTAGACAGCCTAACCGGTCTGCTAATGCTCCCCTCCACACCACATACACACACACACATTTTTAACACACCCACCGACCAGCTCATGATTAACACCTCCCAAAGTACTTAGTCAAGAGAGGTCCCATATCCCTCTCGTGTGGTTAGCACGCAATAAGCGCTTGGCTTAGTGACACAAGTAACTCGGTCCTTGGGGACTTAGACACCATTCCAATCACACCCAACAGATCACACCAACATACCATTGTGCCCAAGTCAAGATATAATTTTTGTTTTTAGTTATTGATTTGCAAAGCAGTAAAACACAAGGACTGAACATAATGGAATAATATAAGTATTTGTGTGATCAAGACCATCGACTAAGTCGATGATCGCCCAATACTACAGATAACTAGGCATGGCTAAGCAATATTTATTCGTAATCTACTAAGTGACAAGAGCTCATCCAACGAACTCAAATCACAGCAAATAACATAGGCTCTAGTAGTAGAGGATAATTATTTACCTACAGATTATGCAACTAGAGGATTAACTAATCAATTTTAACAACAAAATAGCAATGCATACATACAAGTTAAACAACATATTAGACTTTAAAAGTAATGGGATTAAGTGGGAAATGATCAAACTGCTTGCCTTGCTGGAATTGCTCTTGCTGCAGAGGAGGATTCTCAGGTTCAATATAATCTTCGGAACCTAACGCGAAAATGCGATAAAACCAAATAAGAACGAAGAACACCAAACAAAACTCAACAGCAAAAGACATCCAAATCCCATGAAATTTATACAGCAGCTAGAGGATGATTTTAGACAAATTTAGAAACAAGAAATAGGTCATTTGGACTTAACATACAAAAGTTATGGTTAAAACAAGTTTTCTCAGCCTAATAAATCCCAGATTAATTCCTATCTATTACTGTTCATGGCACAAATTTCTATAATAATCTAGAGTCTGAAATTTTTATGGTAGGTAGGTTAAGATATTCTAAGAACAACAAAATTGGGTTTGCACAATTTGGAGTTAAAATGAATTAGTTATGATTTTCTTAAGTTGTACAACTAGCATATTTCACTATACAGCAACACAAATATGAACAACACCTATGCTAAGCTAAAGTACACTACAGGAGGAATTTTACAGACTGGTTTGCTCAAAAGGAGTTATACACAAAAATTTATACATTTTACAAATTTTTAAGTGATTTTCCTATCCCTTACTTCATTTAAGCTTCAACTGCAAGTTTCAATAAATTCCAGACTAGAAAAGTGACCAAAAATACTCTCAAATTAAAATTTATCCTACCACAAAGCTACTGCAACTTGAATCGTTCAAAAAGGAGCTACATAGGCAAACTTATGCATTTATGAAAATTGAATCTACAAAATACTTAGAAAACTAGAGCCCTTGGGAGGTCCAAAAGAACTAGAGAGCACGGGGAGGTCGTGGCCGTTAAGATCAGATCCAATGGTTACGACCAGAAGGGCTCATAGCGCACGCGAGAGGAGCTCCTCGCGCGCAAAGGAGGTCGTAGCCGTCAGATCAAGATCTGGCGGTCATGAGCACTAGGGGAGGTCCTAGAACTGCAATCCAACGAGGGAGGTCTGGACGGTCAGGATTTCTCGGGGGAGGTCCCGACGGTCTAGATCTACAGGGGAGGTCCTACGGCTTAAGACCACCGAGGAGGTCCCGACGGCTAAGATCTCCCAAGGGAGGTCTTAACGGTCACGATCAAGCGAAGGAGGTCTGAACGGTAAGATCTAAGGAAAGGAAGGTCGGGACGGTCAAGATCTACCGGGGAGGTCTTGAACGATCCAGATTTAATCGAGGGAGGTCCGATGCGACAGGGTTTTAGCGGGAGGAGGTCTGGACGGTTCAGATGGATCTGGGGAGGTCCTGACGGTCCAGATCGAGGCGGAGGGAGGTCCAAAGCGATAAGGTTTTACAGAGAGAGGTCTGGACGGCTAAGATCTCCATGGGGAGGTCTTCAACGGTCCAGATCTGGCCAAGAGAGGTCCCGAGACTTAACGATTTTACTGAGAGAATCCAAGGGTCCAGAGTGACCCTCGAGAGAGGTCCTCAACTACCGAGATTGATCTAAGAGGTCATAAGACTAAGGATTTTACTGAAAGCATCTAACGGCACAGATCTGACCTGGGGGTGATCTTAACGGTTGAGATTAAACAAGGGGAGGTCCAAAGGACTTAAGGTTTTCGGAAAACACCCAATGGCTCAGATCTAATCCTAGGGTGGTCTTGAACGGCTAGGATCAACCCAAGGAGGTCAAATGACCAGACAAAATCGCGACAAAGGTACAGAACGTGACGTCAAGGTCTCCGGCACGTCGCCGGTGACCTACACTACGGCGGCGCAATCCAACTAAACCAAAATGTGAACAATACTATTGCGATCCTATTGGTACCCTTCTCCACGGCGGAGCTGGCCCAAAGCGCCGACGAGCCGGAGCGAGGCGAAGGATGGTTTTCGGCAAAAACCAAAAACGACTAAAAGCTCTACCCCGCGCTAAACTAGCGGGTCCTTAAGCTCTACGGGGACAAAACGAACTTACCAGGGCACCGAGGAGGTCTAAAGGAGGTCGGAGGAGGGCTGGCGGCGGAGACCGACGCCGGAGATGAAGAAGACAATGCCGAAGCAGTGCTCGGAGCTGCCAGGAGTAAAAAGGGTGATCAACACGGGTTTGCGATGGTCCAGGGGTGGACCAGGACCACGAAATTCGGAAGGAGGAACTCACCGGAGACGAAGACGATGAAATCCCCTTTTCGGCGCAATACTAAAATCCAAATTCAACTTGTTCTGAGAAACAAATCGAACCTTGAGTTAATAGGAGAGCTTAAGATGACCAAGAGGTCCAAAAAGAATTGAAATAAGGGCTCAAGAACCACTTTGGAGCTCCGACGACGCCAAGAGCTCCAAGGTCCGAAAATGGCGATTATGGTGTTGAGGGAATTTTGAGCTGGCAAGTCGAAACGAAGCTGGGGTGGCGGTTATGAGTGAAAGAGGGCCGAGGAAGGTCCTCGGAGGTATCATGAAGCTCGGGAGCAGTGCAGGAGAGGGGCCCCGCAGAGATCTGCGGCGGGCTCGACCGCGGAGCGGGAAACAAGGGAACAGCGATAAGTGCGGCTTTGCAGAGGCTCGGCGCGCACACCGCCCGAGCGAGTAGGCGTGGACGCCGCGTGGCGAGACGAGGCCATGCGCGCTGCTGTGCTACGCACGGTGCGCACTTAGGTCAGGGTGGTCGTGGACCGTAGGATTGAACTTGATCGGCTCAGGTCACAAGGCTCCGGTGCTTTTAAAACAACAGAGGAGATCAAGCGCCTTTGGATTAGATTTGAACGGCCACGATTGAATGTCCCTGTTGGACAGTCCGAAAGTCACCCTCAAACTGGACGGTTGGATCTTGATCCAACGGTTGGAAATGGATGGGGGCTTATAACGAGGGTCCGGTGCGGTTAGTTGATTCGACCGGATTGATTGACATCGAGCCCGAGTCTGACTCGGACTCGAGGAACAGTGCAACCAGATTTAGGGTTTTAAATATGAACTGAAACTTAGAAGATTTATTTGAGGTAGCAGAAAGAGTCCAAAAATTCTAAAAATTTTACAGGAACTTGCTGACTCAAAGATTGACCTTGTGTAAAATTTTCAGAGGTTTTCATGCAGTGCATTTTGCTTCAAAAATTCTACAAGGTTCTGATTTCAGGTTTGACTGCCCTCCAAAATATTCAAACAATTTCTAAAAATTGTGAAATTTTTCAGAGGGGTCTCAGACCATATTAGGAACTTAGGAAAAATATTTCCAAAGCATGATCATAAGATTTGACTTGAATGTTTTTGGAAGACAAGGTTTTTGGATAAAAGGACTTGTGACTTTGTATTTCCACAATTCTTGTACAAGGATTGTTGAGTACATGCAGGAAATACATAATGTAAGAAAAAGTTTTAATTTCTACACATTTTCTTACATTTGAAACACAAGTCCAAAGTTGGGATGTTACAGCTTCCTAGTTTACATGGTAGTTTTTTTAATTGCTGCTAGTGTAGCCTACCCGTATCCCTTCACTCTCCTCCCCCTTCTCAAGCTCCAGTGGTGGCGCTGGGCCAGCTCACCGACAGAACTCTATTCCGCTTGACAACCACTCACCGCAACCACCTCTTACCCACATGGATCCTGGAGTTGTCCATTAAACTATGCTAGCTCTTACCATCGTGTTCCCTCACAATGTAACGCCACGGCAGAGCTCGTTGCCGCCGCACGTGGCTCGAGCGCATTAACACCATCGAGCCATGCATTCCTTGCCTCGCTGAACCCTACCACGCCATCAGCCTGAGCCTCAACCTACCATCAATGCACTCCAATATGGCTGCCGCATTGTTCTCCCAAAATTGGAGGATGCGGATCAGGAAAGGAGACAAGGAGGCATGTTATAGGGCAGATCAGGATTCAGTGAGGAGAGGAAGAGTGTTGGGGGCGATGGATCGGGAAGGGATATGGTGGTGAGCGTGGCGGTCGGTGAGTTAGGTGCGAGTGACCCCCTCCCCACGGCCCCACCGTCACCGGACCCCACTATTGTTATCACCTCATCATGGCCCACGCTGCTTCCACCACATGCAAGTGCTCCTGCGCACCAACATCCATTGTACCACCCCGCCATGGACCCCCACGACGTACTTCGCAGCCGCATGCCTCTATCATGACACAGCTAGGCCATCGCTGCCAAGGAGAACAGGTATACAGAGCGAGGGAGGGGACAAGGAGCCCTTCAGCTGGCGAGCGTATAGGGGCTAGAGACCAGGGCGAGAAACAGAAGGATATAGAGGTAGTCGGCGAGCACACATGGAGAGGGAGGGAATCATGAGGCAGAGGGTGTTGAGCAGTGATCGCGCCCATGAAGGAGGTGGAGGCAGTGGCATTGGGTAAAAGCTCCGAGCGGTGGCGTAGGAAGACGACGATGGGGCGGAGGCGATGCGAGAAGCTCCGCGGCGGTGGCAAGATACAACAACAGCCAATGGATATCATGGGGATATGCTCATAATCTTAGGATGATGACACAATTGGCAATGGTGGTGAGGGTTTGTCGAAACACATGTTTTCGGCAAAATTCATTCTCTTGTCGAGTTGATTGTCGGGCCGCCAGACGAAGGTTAGGCGGCTAGGTGGGTGTCGACCGCTACCTTTAGCAATCGAGTTGGCCATGGGCACGCCAAAGGGTCGTGGTCGGACCGACCATGAGCGGTGTCCGATCGGCCAAAAGTCGACTTTTGAGTTTTTTAGTTAGGCCAAAAATAGAGGTGTAGATAAAAAGAGGATTCTTTGTCACTTGGTCTCATAATTTTTGAGCTTCGAGTCAAAAGTTCTATTCACTTTAGATTTACAAAGAGGGTTCAGATTGTCAAAGAGCTAATCTGGCTAAGTCCTTGCACTAGCGATCAGACTAGCCAAGTTGGATGGTCAGATCAGCAATGGATGGTGGTCTGACCGATTTTATCCTGTTCGCTGGTAGGCAAGGCAGCGATGTTTGTGGGTTAGGTCAAATGCATGGGTTTCAGTGTATATATGTTGCATGATGCATATCTTGACTAACGTTCGTCAAGTTGTGAAGAACTTGTGCCTGAGATTGATTTCTTAGTCAATTGTTGTGTAGGAGGCTTGGAGATCAACGGCGATCAACGGCGAGGATGAGCGAACTAGGCTTAAAGAGTTGAGGTATAGAATAATGGAGAATGTCGGTGAAGTTATTGAACTCAAGCATGGCGCAAAATGGACAAGGATGACCGAACGGGAAGCTCGGTGCGACGAGTTTCATCAAGCGGCGCAGGGGTCGATGCAAGTGCCATGGTGGTTTCGGTGGAAACTGGATGGGAGAGACTTGTCGACACAAAGAAAGTCGTTGATCAACCTACATGTGGCGAAACATGGGATTGATTTATGAAGATTGAGCTCGATCTTTGGAGAAAGATCGAGAAGGGGTATTTTGGTATCTTCACCAAAATACTGCCTTGGTGACCTTTGGATAAACTGCGGCGTAAGATGGCACAAGGAGAGGCAGTTTAGGTCAAGACAAGATAAAGGTCACGAAGAAACGGATTCGGGAAGCTCGGTTCGTCATCCTATTTCAAAAGCGTGCATGATTATAGACCCATTTGTGTGTGAGCTTAACGGGTGCCCATTAGGGTATTCTCTCTAAACCTAGCCTCCACTATAAAAGGAGAATATCCATATGTAGAGTTCTCAAGTCCTTTAAGAGAAAAACCATAATTGGTGATTTATGGATTTTAGAGTAGTTGAGGCTAGGGTTTGTGAGAGATGGATTGATTTTGTGCTTAAGTGTTGAGCTTAGTGGATGTAACAGCCCAATTTTCAAATTTCAGCAAAAATTAAAATTTATGTATGTTTGTGGAATTTTCTGAAATTTTAAAAGCTTTTTATAAATACTTTAAAGCCAAAACAAATTTATTTGCAAAATTAAAAGCCAACATAAAGTTGGAAATAATTTTATTAAGTCCAAATAAAGTCTGGGAATTTCTGTGAATTTTTCCATAAAATTTGGAATTATTTTACTATTTTCTAAAGCTTAAATGAATTATCAGAATTTAAACAAATAGAAAAGCAAAAGAAAATCCAAAAACAGCTTTGGGCCGAAACCCAACGGCCTCGGCCCAAACCTCCTCCCGCCCGCGGCCCGCACGCGGCCCATACCGCCGCACCCCCCCTCCTCTTTATCCACCGTTGGATTGAAATCCAACGCACGCACCGCACGCACGCACCCCATTCTATCTCCGCCGCTGGATCTTGAACCAACGGTCAAGATCTGTTGTAACCTCCGCATAGTCCGAATGTCTTAATGAATGTGAGCCGTGCGATCTTAATCAAACGGCCAGCATCACCCACCTTCCCCCACGTCACTTCTAATAATCGTGACCGTTGGATCAAAATCCAACGGCCCGTGTTCTTTCTTCCTCCTCTCCTTCTTCTCCGCGCCGCTCGCGCAACTGCCGCCATGACCGAGTCTGGAGAAGCTCCGATTTCGTCGCCTTTCCCTCTCTCTCTCCCCTCATGGTCGTGCGCAACTTCTTCCTCGTCTCCAACCGCCCCACTTCCCACCTTCTTCCCCCTTCTTCGCGTCGGTTTTACCCACGAACGCCGAAACCGCCGCCGCACGCCCCCACCTCCTCCACGCCGCCTCAGAGCCTCCCAGCCTCTATAAAAGGCAGCACCGGGATCGCATCTACGCTCTCATCTCATCCCCCAACTCTTTTCCCCTCTCGAGCTCTACCACCATCGTAATCGGAGTTTTAGGTATTCCGCCGCCATTGTTTTTTTGTGTTTTCGCGCCGCCGACGCGTCGCCGAGTCGTCGTGGTCTGCGCCATCGTCATCACCGACACCGGAGCTACCTCGGGGACCCCTTCATCGCTCCGGAGCGCCACCGGAACCCCGTTGTCATCAACACCCGAACCCCTCCGCCGCCAAAAGCTCACCGCCGGCCAACTCCGACGACCATTCACGTCCAAATCGGTACCAACATGTTCGCAATATCCCCCTCTACATCTTGCGACCACTCACCCTCGCTGGAAAGCCGCCGAGTGCCGTTGTCGTACACATCCGAGGGTCGCCACCGTCAAGCTGACGTGGCACGCCCACAGTGGCGTCCACCTCGGCGCTCGCACATGCGTGGCATCCCACGTGGCTGCTGATTCGGCGCCACGCGTGCGCGTGCGTGCCACCTCAGGTGCACCGGATCCCACTCGGCTCGGTGGAATCAGTCCACCATGAACCGTGTCTATGACACGTGGGGCCCGCATGTCAGAAATCATTTTAATTCTTTTAAATTCCGAAAATCCCTCACTGGCGTCAGCATTGCGCAATAAATAGATTTTTCAGTAGAAAAATAATTTGGGAAATTCAATTAAATTTCAGAATTAGATTTAAAACTTCTAAAATTCATAACTTTTGCATATGAACTCCAAATTGGGTGATTCAAATTGCAAAATTTATATAAAATTATAATCTAGCTAACTAAACCAAAATATTTAAATTTGGAGTTATTTTGATCTATGTTTTTGAATTTATTTGAATTTGAATATTGAATTTGTCGTATTTTCGCGTTTAGACTTCGACGACTCCGGAGAGTTCGATCAATCTGAAGATTTAGAATTCCAAGACATCGACCAAGGCAAGTTACACCATTGACCATATTGCCCCCGGTATTTTAAGTTATTTTCAGTTTTTAAATTCTTTATCGCATGCATATATTTGTATAAATATTTTAATGTCCTGTTTTACATATAGGTAATTCCATGTGTTTTTGTATGGCCAATTTGAATGTTGTATCTGACTACCTTGATACCATAGGCAAAATATTATCAAAATTAAACATATGCTTAGCAGAGCTTAGTTCACACTTACAGAATTTGGGAGGTTTTTACCAAATTTATACAAATTTGTTTCAAACTTGTTATTGTGGTATTGTCTTACCGCTTGGGTTATAAATAGAGTTTTATTCAAAATAAAATCAACAATGGGTTTGGACTTGGCGAAATGGTCGGAATGGTGGAGTGCGTGTTTATGCAGGATTGATCCGTTAAGATTAAGACCCACGGTTTGTAGGAATGACGCCCAAGTCAATTGAGGACCGGTCTTTGAGCCGCTTATTGCTATGCCATATCGTACTACCACATGTCCTGTATGGGCAGGATTTGGCTAATTAATTTGTGATGTTCTAGTGTATTTATGTCATGTGATTGTGTGGGTGTCGGTTAGACGTTTTATTCCCACTTGGCGCAAGAGGGGGCTTTCGGAGGACGGTTAGTCCAAAGGGGCGAAACCTTAGCGGGCATGAACACACTAGGGCAGAACATTGTAAAGGCCTCATGGTAATTGCTCAGTCACACGCCTACGGAAGCGTGAATTGGCCGACATAACGAGCATGTCAACTCGTGTGGGTAAAGTTGTACCAACTCTGCAGAGTAGAAACTATTCGAATAGCCGCGTCCACGGTCATGGGCATGCTAGCAGGGCCACTTAAAGTTAGAATTGTTTTTGGTTTTTAAATGCTTTATTAAATGTTGAGGATGGTTAATCCTTATGAAAAATTGGGCGGGAAGCCAAGTGTTAGGAGGGGATCCTTCACTTTATCATTGGAGGTTATCCACATCATATCATTGACATTTCAAAAATATGATTTTAGTCATAGTATAAAACTGCCTTAGAAAATACTATGTCTATTTAAACTAGAAATGTCGTTTATGCAAAACAACCCCTGCCATACTCACTTGTTACCTTATGCATGCATTTTAATACAATATTGGGTGTAACTTGTGAGCACGGAAGTTGTGCTCATCCTTCTTTGAATAAATCTTATTCGGAGAAGACTTCTACCCGACGGTGAGTGTGAGGACCCTGAATATTGGAAATTTACTTGATTAAAATTATCTCAGAAACAATTCTTAATCAAGGAACAGTACTGCCCCTTTATTAAAGATCATGCTAGAAGTATAAATTTAACAAGTAACAAATCCAATATTCAGGATTCCCGGATATATGTCTTACAATGGTTCCCAAGATCAGTGACCATAACACATATATCCTTAAACAACATTGCATCATACACATACAAGTCATACATTTACATAATTAAACATCAGCTTACAATTTTCGGTTTAGTGCTACAATATCAAGTGACTTGGTCACTACAAAAGACTGACAGCGGAAGCAAAATAAAACGACAAAACCACCAATGGCCCCATCCACCCGCAGGCGATTGCGTGGAGGAAAGAAATAGCTTTACTCGTTAGCGTCACCCTGATCGGCGCTAACGGGCACTTCATAAAGATAACCATCCTCACCTGCAACAATAGGTTATAGCACCTTGAGTACGGAAGGTACTCAGCAAGACTTACACAAACTAATAAAAGAAAGTGTTTGTTAGAACCTATACAAAGGATTTAGATTTGTACATGCATAAGGTCACAACAGGAAGGCATAATAGTTCAATTTTGCATAAAGCAATACATCTTAACCTACAATTGCTAAGTTTTGATAAAGTAATTTAATAAATCAAAGTTGGATTAAAACAGTAAGTAAATGAAAATAAATGTAAACAATACAATGCATGAATTCCCTCATGCTGAACCAGAAACCAAAAATAAAAGCTTAACTCAAAACTCTATACAGATGACATCAACTCAAGTTATCGTCCATGACCGTGGACACGGCTATTCGAATAGTTTAATACCCTGCAGGGGTATACATATTTACCCACACGACTTAGTCAGCCCGTTGCCTTCGGATGCCTCCGAATGATGACACACTTCCTTTGGTATGCCGACCGGGGAAACTAAGATTTGATATTTTTCAACAAGTTGACACTATTGAGTTGGATACCCATGTGTGAACTGATCTCGCTTAAACAACGACTGATAGCATCTGCTTAACCAGGGCACACATGTTGCGTCAGGAATGCCGACCCAAACAAAAGAAATACGAACTGGGTTCGCTACCCATATTAGATTGCAATCGGCATCTTTAAGGTACGTACATGCGATGGAACACAAATACGCCCTCACCCTTCTAAGAACATCTGATATTGATATAAAACTCACATGGCATAAAACGCAGCCCGAAGACCAAAGCATCTATGCCATACAAGATCAATACGCATATCGTTACTCCCCTGTCTCCAACTCAATAGCATTAACCCTTTACTTAACCAAACGGCGCCCATACACCGCGTGTGGAAGTACGTGGGGGACTTGAATTGAATAGTCAGAGTTCAGTCCCTAATTGGTCCACACAAGTCCACCACAATTCCCAATCTCATGCACGAAGGCACCACCACTAGCTTCCTCTTGTCCACATCAATGGAAATGTAAAATTCACTTCTGGTGTAAGTAAACTGGACAAAGAGTTTGAAATAACTGAAATTCATTTGGGGTTCCCATGTTTGACAAGATAATCTTGTCAAACTTTAGAGTTATCTAGACTGCATGGCTAAGCAAACTCTGAAACTAAAGCTTATAGTATACAGTACTACCCTAAGTTTGAGTGTATGGTTAGAATTAAGGTAATCCACAATGCTAGGTCATAACTAACTACTACAGATCACATTTTTATTTTCAGAAAAGTAGCATGCAACAGTTATCACTGTATGTGGAAAATCTATTGTATAAAACTTTGGGATCAACATGGTGCAAAGAGGATGCTTGCCTTGATAATAATATACTTCTTGTGCAGGCTCTGGTTGCTCAGAAATAGATTCAAACACCTCAGAAGAACCAGATTCTAAAAGTGACAATAAAATCCAATAAATACCAAAGTTGACAACAAGTACAGGATGAAAGAAAAATGTATGATCAATATGGAAATGCATGTTTAACAGCATGCTTAAGTTATACCTACCCCAATAAAGAGAATAACCCATTTTACCATGTACTGCCTTTAAATGACAGAAACTAGAGTGTAGGTCAAAGTTTTAGTTTTGATTTTGAAAAGAATTGAAAGCAGGGTGCTCTGATTTGGGTTAAAGGAAAATAGGTCAAGAAAAGATGCTAAAATGAAGCTTAGCCTGATCTTTTAGGGTAATTAACACCCCAAGCTAACCCTAACCTAACCCTAATCGGTCAGATTACAGAAACTAAAGAAAAACCAACATTGTCGGTTGGGCCGACAACAGATGACAGAGATAAACTTCTGCTATAAAGTTAAATAGATGACAAGAAGAATCAAAAGAACAACTTATTATGCTACTAGGGTTCAGTTGAGACCTACACAGGATGATAAGTTGACAGGAGAAACCCTAGTTCTTGAAAACGATATGAAAGACCGAAAAGTTATGAAAGCAACTTTTCAGTGTAAAGAAGGTGAGAGTATTATATGTACAAAGGAATGGTGCATATGAGCTGCTGAGGTCCTTAAGGTGCTCAAGATGACAAAAACTAAGGTCTTATCTTACCAAGATGAGATAAACACCGAAGGTTTTGAAAACCGGCTCTGATCAACAGAGAAATAAACTCTGGGTTAACCTACAAAAGATGCTAAATCTTTATTGCAAGGTGAAACAAACGTTTAAGATGGATAAGCAATTGATAGGAGCAAGAAACTCCACTGGATCGGCAATGGAAGATGAAGAGCTCCTTCGGTCAAGAATGGCAGTAGGAAAAAGCTAGGGTACATATATAGATGTTGAGCTACAGGGAAAAAGGGAAGTGTCTAGAACTGATGAGGTGTTCAATTAGGGCTAAATATCCAGATAATAGTTGCATGATCCTTGGATAACGCCTCTACTCCGGTTACAGAGCCGGCGACGCCGCACAGAGGCAAGGAGGAAGAGAGGCGATCCACTGACATGCGGACCCCACTGGCAGCCTCAGTCGCGTGCGCCTCCTAAAATGTGAAAGAACATCGACCGTCCGATTAGAAATGGGCGGCGGTGATGAAAATAGGGGTTAAAAGAATTTAATCGAGATCGTTTAATATGAACCATGCGATCTCAAACGGACGATTGAGATTTAATGGAGCCCTACGGAAGTCTGGAGGTTTTATTTAAAAAGGAGCGTTGGATTAGAATCCAACGATCGATCTAAAAGGATACACATCACTCTTAAATGAAATAATGTGATACCGTCAGATTGGTTTTCTACGGTCAAGATTGAAGAAGGAACCGGAGTGGTCCGAATGTTATATCATTATAGGCCCTACGATCAAATCCAACGGTCTCATAAAACCAGGCTCTAAAAGCACGCGGTAAAAAGGAACACCGTAGGATTTGAATCCAACGGTCAACGACGACTACGCGCCTTTAAGTTCAAAACAAAAAGGGCGTAGCGGTTGGATCTAGGATCAACGGTGGGGATCGAGAGGGGATCCGGAGTGGTCCGATTGTTATCGCGCCTCTCGGTCGCTCGATCAAGATCCAAGGGTGGAGATTGCTTTGCATACGTGGACATCCCACGTGTCGTCCCAACCCCACCCGTTCGATTAGAGATCAACGGCTCGCGTCACGTGAAGGATTTGGGCTCGCGCCCGAGCGTGACTGAGCCGGACCAAATGCACTGGTTGGGCCTAACCTCATGGGGTTCGAGTCGCTACAGTGCTAGGGTCTGGTTTTAGACCGGAAGAGTTGACCAGACTCTAATCCTATGCTTAAAAGTTTGACCAGGATTTAGAAATAGTAAATAAATTTGTAAAATCATGAAATTTTGCAGGGAGACTACTGGGATAATATATTTCCCAAATAAATTTCTAAAACCACAGTTTCACTTTGTAAAATACATAAATAATTATCTTAGCCCGAATAGGTCTATTTAAGGTCAAATATTTTTCCTCCAAGTTAAAAATAATTTATAAGAACAAAAAAAAATTATTTTTGGCCAAGATAATTGATCTAGGTATTAATAAAAATACTTCCCTGTAACACCCTGGCTATTCAGAAGCTAAGATGCCACCTATTTACTCTAACAATCTTCACAAAGCGGAAGAATATGAAATAAGTATATCCACTAATGACAGCATTAAAAAATAAACAGGACGTGGTAAAGGTATCCTTCCTTCACCTTCTAAGTAATTTAATACTGATCATCAATAAAGAAGTTTCACATGCAGTAATAAATCAACATCCTTGTGGAGAAGGTATCCTTCCTTCACCAATTATAATATAATTATTACAGTTCATCATTAACGAATGAAAGATAGAACTAAAATTAAATCTTGAACATGAATTTGATGATGTGAACAAGTAGTGCGTGTCTACTCCCTCCCAAATGAGCCAACATCAGGGGTTACCTAAAATAAACAAACAACGCAAGAGTGAGTCCACGACTCAGCAAGTACAGTAAAAGGAACATAACTCACATATGAACAAGTCATCATCATTAAAGAATATGAGCACACCTCGAATGAAAACTTAGGAATGCATGGCATGAATGAATGTATTCAATGATGGATCGCACACATGCTTATACTCGCAGATAGCGAGTGACACACCCGTCGGTGTTCACTTAAGCCCGCACCTTAACAAAAGTGCGGGGATCCAAGTCCTATATGAAGAACGTTTCATATAGGTGTCCAAAGCTGCCCATCTTTGGAATTGATGGGTCTTACGTGCCCATCTTTGGAATTGATGGGTCTTTCAATCCACTCCGTGGACGGACATGACAATGTCCAAATCGCCCACATTGGAATGGTGGGTCTTACAATCCACTCCGTGGACAAAACAGAATTATAGATGCATGATATGAATTTGAACAATGGAAAATATTAACTCCTAGCATAGATTCAACATATCTGAAAGAACATCGATAATTCATCATCTCTTGTAACACAAGATGTCACATCATAGTCATGTAAACATTCACAATCACAGCAATTTAAATCAACAAAGTACTTGCCTTCCTCGTTGTGACACGTTAACAGGCAACGGCGTTGCTCCCAAACCCGTAGCCTCGCTGCCCTCGAAGACATGTGTGAATCGTTGAAACCCTCACGATGATATCCTCTCCCCCACTTCTCCCTTTCTTCTTTGCTTCGGCCGGCAGCACCAACGGAGATGAGATGGCTGCCAAGGGGGGGAAAGGAGGTGGCTGCCATGGAAAGGGGTGGAGGTGGAGGCGCAGGAAGGGAGATGAGGAGAGGGTGGCCGCCAAGGGTGGAAAAGGGGAGGAGGAGTTCGGCCTAGGGTTTTGGAGGAGGCGGCTTGGGCTTTGGGGTGCCTCCCCTCTTGGCCCACTTAAAGATGGCCTCAAGGCTGCACAAACATGGGTCTGAGGCCCAAGACCAAAGTGCCCCCAAAACTGAAATTTAAACAAATTTCCCTCTCCGAATAATGTTCTCTCTAATTGATATTCGGGTATTACATTCTACCCCTTAACAGATTCGCCCCGAATCTAAACACGAATCTACGAAAGAAATGCGTGGATGGAATGAAACAAAGACAAACAAGCACCCGTTTGAACGAATCCGGATATCATTCGCGCATACGAAACTCCATCTTCCAAGTGGCCTCTCTCGAATCGATGAGACCACAACACAAGGACGTAAACCGACGCGTGCGTACTAACACTCAACTCGACATTTCCAAGTACACTCATCGAAGAGGATAGAAGGTAAGACCTTACTCGATGGTCAACGTCTTTAACGAAACCTCAAATCCTGACTTTTCGAGGTTCTCACTCAGTACCAGAACAAACCAGACAATGCATTCCTCGCGTATGGACCTAAGACGGTCAAGGCGAAATGCCAACTTCCTAATCTCTGAAACTATCAAAAACGAGCCAATGTACCCGGGCCAAGATCCCCTTTGGTACGAAAGCACAACAGAATCAACTGTTTTACAAAGAGAATTCAATTGAAAACAAAGAGTTCTCATCACAACCACGTATTGTCAACTCTCCACCAAAAGGATCAAATCCAAAATTGACAACTCAACATGAAAGAAATCCCACTTTCTAATCAGGCAATTTGCGAATGAACACCACGAAAGCTAAAGGATAAATCACTCAAATACCCAAACCAAAAACTTCTTTTGTTTTGTCTGAATTGGAAAGAATCATACATGCTAGTACAGAGCCAACTCAAATTGCCAAGGACATCAGCCAACAACACAAAGCTCATGCGAGAATAAAGAAAACGCTTCACTACTCAAGAAGACATTTTTGTTCACTTTTTGGAATAAAATCTCTCTCAAACCTTGGAATTCGAATTCATCGCATACCACACAGGCTCAAACCTCTTAATTTAACAACCTCAAATTAGGCTTACCGAAAACATCATCCACACCATTGTGGAGAGACTCTATTGATTCCACTGAACACTCTAGACAACTCCTTCAACTGATGACATTAATTTGATAGAAGGCACCAAAGCACCTCAAAAACCCATGCAATCTCATCACCTCCAACTTTCAAGAATAACACATCAGAATCCTCGGTACACCCGCTCATGAACTACATCAGAAGGGTTCTATCAATAGTCATTCCACTACTCAGAATACTCCAGTTTTCTATCTCCTCTACAGACAAATCTTTGGGCGACCAAAAGTCTAGCATAAAAATGGAAAGCCCAAATTTAACCTCCAAGACCTCTACCACGAATTCCTCTTATAACAAATAGTGAAATCATCAGATTAAATCTCTAACATCCCCACAATTTCGACATACTCACTCATTGACATCATCAGGAATCACTCACACAACATCGCAATACTTTCCCATTGTGTTACTCTATAAAATTGATTAAGGTTCCCATACATTTGATAATCCCCAACATTTCAACATGACCCAAAGTTTTGGAACTACACTATACCATGGGTTCTACTTAGTCGAACACTATACAGTTTTACTTCGAAGCCATACATTCCATCTGAATCAACTTCCCTCCAAGAGGTTCAGGTCAAAACCAACTCATCTTCTATTACTCCCCCAATAGCTTGGTACCAAAATCTCACCCCTACAATCACTTAACCACCACCAAACAATTGACAACTTACGCTTTGTAAAACTTTGTAACACAAAACTGTTGATCCTTTCTCAAAAGAAAGAGGCGAATAAGGACAAATTTCACCACACAGGAAAATGTTATTGCTCACAGTGAGCACGAAACCAAAAGAAATAATCTGGTAATGAAGATCTGGGAAAACAAAAGTTGAGTTCACAACGGAGGGCACGCATCCCTCGAAAAGGGAATAGCAAATAACCACTAATTAAGAAAAAATGACATTGCGATTGAAACTCGGCAACTCTTGAGTGAAAAGAGCAAAAAGTTTATGAACAATTCAAATAACCACAAGTTACAAAACTTAACTCAAATTCTCAAATATTCCTACTGCACTCTTTCCTTTAACACTGAAATTAATTCTTTGACTAACATCGCTTTGCCACAACGAACAAGATAAGGTCTTTAGTCCAAACCACAAGGACTAATTAAGAACCAATAAAATTCTTCAATACGTTATATTTGTTCAGAACAGTTCAACTACACAAGAAACATGATATCCAAATAATCTCAGCCACCAAACTCGAAACATTTTCAATTACAGGATTTCGTGAAAAACAAGCAGATTATTCTCCTCTTAAGGGAACCAACATAATTTTTCTTTAATTGCCGCTTCACGTTGCCAACTCAAACCAAAAATCCTTTAAGATTAAATCACATGAATCTCTTAAGAAGCAACAAGACAATTCAATACCTCAATTTATTTAAAATAATTTCAGCTACGTGTGATTCATGAGCTCCAAAATATCACGAAAGCTAAACTTGAAATATTCTCATCTGAACGATAACACCAAAGGCGATCAAATTACTATAGGTATTAACATCAATTTCACAACAACAATTAGAAAACACTTCAAAAGACCAACGTGAAAAGAATGAGTTGATTCTTTCTAAAAAGAAGAGACAAATGAAAACGATTTTTCACCAACTAGAAAACTCATCTACCAATCGTGACCTTGAACACGGGACCAAGGGAAAACCAAGTAAGCAATGAACTCATAGGACATAAGTGGAGTCCACAGTTGAAAGCATAAGCCTCACAAGAAGGGGATATCGAACCTTAATAGATAAGAACAAATAAGTATTCAAGATCGAAACACTTGCATTACTAAAGAACCATTAAAACTTTGCAACACATCGTTACTCGATAAACTTCATTTACCACATAAAGCTTGAACCCCCAAAAGGTCATGAACACAAAACTTAAAATTTGATCATTTAGGAAATATCACCATAGGTGATCAAATTACTATAAGAATTAACCTCAATCTCACATTCTGACGATTTAATAACATCGACAACATACGCTAGTACCAAGAATCATCAAACTTTATTACTCCATCTTAAAACTTCCCCAAAGGAAACACAAACCACAAGGTTGAAACAAATTTATTATAACAAGATTATGCTAAGCAACACCATATCACAAGGCACGATATCAAAGACTACTTACAAAATTCATCTACTCAACTATTAGTGTTGCTCAACACCTTCTTCAACGCTCATTAACAAATGATGATTGTACTAATCATGTGTGTTCATACGGTACTAATTTCATTTGCAATCACATCACCATATATAAACATAGATTCACTTTTCACCTTTGTTCAGAAATCATTTCAAAACATGATTAAAGATTCACTAACATAATTTCCTATAAACAAGGTTTCATGAATCGATACACCAGCACCCATCTGGTAATTTATACAAGTTTCAACAATTTTGGCATACCAGGAAATAGATAAATCTAGCTCTTAAGTAAGATCTACTGGTTCTGAACGGATATGGACAGTCCTTATTTAACATGCACCAAGTATCAAATACAAGGACATTTCAAATTAATCAATTTCACTTTCATGGATGGTAGTTAAGAATAATTGATTTGCGCCATGCTAATAACCCAACTTGGTAACTCATATCGTAACAATTTATTCGTTTAGTTATAACTTCTCATTTTAAGCATAGCAAGACATCACAAAAGGATTCTAATATCTTACTACAGCAAAAGAGAGACTTCAAACCTCAACGCTCGAAGTAATCCAAAAGAAACGCATAAAGCCAAAGCTTTCCCATGCAAACGAACTTACAGCGGAAAACTCTCACTAACCAAGCTATCAAACGAGTAAATGAGTCATTCTTTTTTTTCAATGAGAAAGAAGGAGCAACCATGAAAACATCAATTTTGCCAATTGACAACGACCACAAGTGGTAAAAGCAACTCAACAGTCGAAAAGCAATAATTGTTTCAGAGAACCAAGAGGGATCTATTGAAAACCATAAACTATCATGAACCACAAACCCAGGAGAAATTCATCAACCACCACAGGACAAGAATTGCCAAATTCAGAAATGAAGGAAGAGAACAACTTTCTAAAGCAACTCACACTTAGCACCTGAAACGATGATACTCAGGGTAACTACTCCTCTAACCACGTACTGCGAACAGTGGTGTAACCTGGTGAATCCCAGAGTAACAACCACGACCTCCACTTCTTATCATCAATAACGACACGCTTCACCAAAATACTCAAAAATGAAAATATAGGATCATCTCATGACAATCATAGTATTAGTTCATAGATATTGAATATCATAGCAGATCATATATTACCAACAAGGATGATAGTACAGAAGCAATTCAACAATTGCTCAACAAAATGAAACATAATAACAGATATTGCGGAAGCAATGTAATTTTCCAACCCCACCTACTGTGCACAGTGTGTCAATTTAATAACTTAATTACCACGGACCTAAAGCCCGCTCTGATACCAACTGTAACACCCTGGCTATTCGGAAGCCAAGATGCCACATATTTACTCTAACAATCTTCACAAAGCGGAAGAATATGAAATAAGTATATCCACTAATGACAGCATTAAAAAATAAACAGGACATGGTAAAGGTATCCTTCCTTCACCTTCTAAGTAATTTAATACTGATCATCAATAAAGAAGTTTCACATGCAGTAATAAATCAACATCCTTGTGGAGAAGGTATCCTTCCTTCACCAATTATAATATAATTATTACAGTTCATCATTAACGAATGAAAGATAGAACTAAAATTAAATCTTGAATATGAATTTGGTGATGTGAACAAGTAGTGCGTGTCTACTCCCTCCCAAATGAGCCAACATCAGGGGTTACCTAAAATAAACAAACAACGCAAGAGTGAGTCCACGACTCAGCAAGTACAGTAAAAGGAACATAACTCACATATGAACAAGTCATCATCATTAAAGAATATGAGCACACCTCGAATGAAAACTTAGGAATGCATGGCATGAATGAATGTATTCAATGATGGACTGCACACATGCTTATACCGGTATAGCGAGTGACACACCCGTCGGTGTTCACTTAAGCCCACACCTTAACAAAAGTGCGGGGATCCAAGTCCTATATGAAGAACGTTTCATATAGGTGTCCAAAGCTGCCCATACTGGAATTGATGGGTCTTACGTGCCCATCTTTGGAATTGATGGGTCTTTCAATCCACTCCCGTGGACGGGACATGACAATGTCCAAATCTGCCCACATTGGAATGGTGGGTCTTACAATCCACTCCCGTGGACAAAACAGGAATTATAGATGCATGATATGAATTTGAACAATGGAAAATATTAACTCCTAGCATAGATTCAACATATCTGAAAGAACATCGATAATTCATCATCTCTTGTAACACAAGATGTCACATCATAGTCATGTAAACATTCACAATCACAGCAATTTAAATCAACAAAGTACTTGCCTTCCTCGTTGTGACACGTTAACAGGCAACGGCGTTGCTCCCAAACCCGTAGCCTCGCTGCCCTCGAAGACATGTGTGAATCGTTGAAACCCTCACGATGATCTCCTCTCCCCCACTTCCCCCTTTCTTCTTTGCTTCGGCCGGCAGCACCAACGGAGATGAGATGGCTGCCAAGGGGGGGAAAGGAGGTGGTCGCCATGGAAAGGGGTGGAGGTGGAGCGCAGGAAGGAGATGAGGAGAGGGTGGCCGCCAAGGGTGGAAAAGGGGAGGGAGGAGTTCGGCCTAGGGTTTAGGAGGAGGGTGGCTTGGGCTTTGGGGTGCCTCCCCTCTTGGCCCACTTAAAGATGGCCCTCAAGGTCTGCACAAACATGGGCCTGAGGCCCAAGACCAAAAGTGCCCCAAAACTGAAATTTAAACAAATTTCCCTCTCCCGAATAATGTTCTCTCTAATTGATATTCGGGGTATTACATTCCCAGTCATAATACAAGCACTGACTTGTATTTCCTTTTAAACTTCAAATAGGTTTTGGATTTTGACTAGAAAAGAAAGGTTTTAATTTGTAACAACAAATCCAAATTTCAATTATGAACAGTAATGTTATGAACAGCATTCTATTACTGTTCATAAAGCAGATTATTACTGTTTCTTAAATCTAGGGCTGTTACAAACCTACCCCCCTTAAGAAAATCTCGTCCCCGAGATTTCGGAGAAGTTAGAGGTTGGGAAAAGTGAAGCTGAAATGATTTTTATGGAAATCCGACATCTGTTGTCTTTATTTCCTTCAAAGGTAGCAAAGAAAGATTTTACATAATAACATGGTGTTATTATTACATCTTCTTTTATAATACTCTGTTTGATTTTGCCTTTCTTGATTCAAAGGCAATCTCTAAACAGCAAAAAGGTGGGGGTGCTCAATTTGCATCAGACCTTCGCGCTCCCAAGTGGCTTCATCCTCAGAATGATTAGCCCACTGAATTTTTAAGAACTTGACGGTGCGATTTCTGGTCCTCCGTTCCATTTCGTCGAGGATACGCTCCGATTGCTCTTGATAGGAAAAGTTTAGTTGAAGATCAAGACCCTCATAAGCAGTGGCCTTAGTAGAAACACGAAGGCATTTCTTTAACTAAGAAACATGAAAAATATCATGTACTGCTGAGAGAGAGTCAGGGTCTAGAGATGTTGGAGAAATTTTCAATGAACCTACGGTAATAACCTGCAATTCCAAGAAAACTTCGAATGTCGGAAATATTTTGGGGCTGATCCCAATTTAGTACATTTTGTACCTTGTTTGGATCAACAGTGATACCCCATTTGGATAACACACGTCCCAAGACCGCGACTTGCTTGCCAGAAGGCACATTTGCTAAACTTCGCAGACAGCGGATGTTTGCGAAGTGTTCCCAGCACACGTCTTAAATGTTGTTCATGTTTTTCAACAGACTTTGGAATATATAAGAATGTCTTCAATGAACGCGACAACAAACTTATCCAAGAAATCTATGAATACCGAATTCATAAGATTCACAGAATAAGCTGGAGCATTGGTCGGAACAAAAGACATAACAGTATACTCGTATAACCCGTAACGAGTAGAAAAGGCTGTTTTTGGGATGTCCTCAGCTCTAACCTTGATTTGATAATAGCCCGACCGCAAATCAATTTTTAGAGAAGACTTGGGCCTCAGTCAATTGGTCAACAAATAGGTGAGTGACAGGGCAAGCGTCACCACCAATTTGGTTAGGGACAAAAGAGTAGGACAACGAGTGTTGTTAAGAGAGGGGACAAGGAAAGATAACAACGGTGCCACTAAGTGACCACATTCAGTGTGAAAGCCACGTACATGGCCGCACTTAATGCAATATGACTTGTATTAAATGCACCAAGCACTTAGGTGGCAGGGAAAAATGAGGACGACCAAGTCTAGCAAGTAGGATCAGTCAAATTTGGAAATAGATTGATCAAGGAGGGAGGTCCTGGTCCAAAGGGAAATTTTTTTGCTTAGCTTAGGTGGAACCAAATGAAATCTTAATGGCCTAGACCTGCCCAAAGGAGGTCTAGACAGTTAAGATGAGATCGAAGGACAAGGAGGCCCAATAGGTAAAGAGATCCAAGGACACGGAGATTTAAAGAATAGAGAGGAATGCGGTAGTACCGACGGCAACAAGTGGTATTACCGGAGGAGATCCAAAGAGCAGAGGTCAAATAGATGTAACAATGAGGAGGTCCTATGGACAAGAGGTCCAAAGACCTACTCACGAAATCCGAAGGTCAAAATCATGTGAAAAGAGAAGGTCCTGACTGTTAGATCTCTCTCGAAGGGAGGTCCAATAGTCAAGACTAATTAAAAAGGTGGAGATTTGATGGCTAGGACCTCACAAGGAAGATCCTAATGGTTACGATCAACAAAGAGAGAAAACCGCGGAGGCAAGGGTACGCGAGAAGAATTGGAACCAACAGATCTTGATCAAGCGGAAGGAGATGGCGGGATATTTGGATCGTGGAATGTACCAATGGATTAAGCCATTCAATGTGGATCGAATGGACAGCCTATCCATTCCCAAAATAACACCCAACCCTCTAGAGTCTATCACAACTAAACCTACCCAAAATCTACCCCTTGGATGCTTATGATGATGCTACGGCAGATTCGATCACCGAAGACCGACCAGTGAGTAAATAACGGTGGTGAATGAAAATGATGCATGCTCAACTGGTGTTGAACAGCAAATTGACTACTAACAAAAGAACGGAATGTTCCAGAATCAAATAGAACAGTAGCCGAACTAAAATTAATTAGGAGCATACCACGAACAACGTCAAGTGCTTCAGCCACTTCCTCGGCCGTGATCTGGTTCACCCGATCTCGGATTGGAACTAGATCAGGCTTGACAGATGTCTTTGAAGATAGTGTTGGACGAACAATAGCTGTGAAAGGTTGAACAGGAGGCAACCCACGTTTCTTAGCAAAGCACTGGTTTGCGAAATGTCCAGGACATCCACAGTGATAACAGATCACACCAGGCCTGACCTTGCTGACAATGGGTGGCTGATTTCCACTAATTCTTGACTGCACAAAAGAATTAGGAGGTCTAGATACAAAGGTGAGTGGTCGAGGTAGAGCTGGTGGTGGTATGGGAGCTTGATAAGTCTAGGGCATCCCTCGATGTCTTACGAAGCATCGATTAGCATAATGGCCAAGGCAGCCACAATGAAAGCAAGTAACTTTCTTTTTTCGTTGACGGTGGCTTATTGGCTTCTCTCTGGGCTGTCCTTGTGTACCTCTTTGTCCAGTGGTTGTCTTGAGGATGATGGCATGGAGAATCCGTTGTTGTAGTCCAACTGACTCAGTGATGATCTGGTGTAGACGACACTCCTTGGGACAGTGATCGTGCCCTTCGCAGAGAAAACAAGTGACTTTATTAGTTGGATAGCTCTCTGGTGGATGGTCTCCGTCACAGTTGGGACAATTTGTAGTGCACTGATTGATGTAGTGTCCTTCTTCACCACAGCGTCGACAGACCTTAACCTCGACGATTGCCTTACTTGACTCCCCGGGTTGAGTGCTCAAAGGAGTACTAGGTTCTGCCATCCTATTGTCACACGGATGGTTAGAGGACAAACTAAGGATACACTCAATTGAGCGCGAAAGATGTTTCTAGCAGAAGAAGAGGAGTACTAAACTTAGTATGCATAAATGTTATGAATGCACCAAAATTAATACCAAAAGAAGACGCAAAGACGCAAAGGTCAGCATAAGATCCAATAAAACAAATAATAGTTTTCCGGCATAATTGCTATACATACTGCCCATAGGCGATGCGCAATTACTTGGGAACCAAAAGAGAGCGAACAGTCAAACAACAAAATATAACTTCTACAAGATAGGAAAAATAAATATTGTGGATATTATCTATTCATAGTCCCTAATGTAATCCTAATATCGTAGTACGACAACGTCTTCTCGTCTTTTCGCCATTGCTCTTCTGGGTGAATACTAACATATCTCTCTTTTTGAAAATGAGAGAAAAGCAATGAAAAATATTTTGCACAAGTCCAATAAATAGTAAGGGAAGAATTAGAAGCTAAGATGGGTAAGGAATAAAAGATTCTCATAAGTTAAAGTCTTCTGAAATTATTTTGATAAGTTAAAAATAATTTCACAGAAAACTCTAATGCTAACGACCATGCTATTTCTAACCTACAGGCAACATATGCTCTGATACCAACGTTGTGATGATCCCAGAATATTGGAAATGTACTTGATTAAAATTATACTGTAGCACAATTCTTAATCAAGGAACAGTACTGCCCATTTATTAAAGATCATGCTAGAAGTATAAATTTAACAAGTAACAAATCCAATATTCAGGATTCCCGGATATATGTCTTACAATGGTTCCCAGGATCAGTGACCATTGCACATATATCCTTAAACAACATTGCATCATACACATACAAGTCATACATTTACATAATTAAACATCAGCTTACAATTTTCGGTTTAGTGCTACAATATCAAGTGACTTGGTCACTACAAAAGACTGACAGCGGAAGCAAAATAAAACGACAAAACCACCAATGGCCCCATCCACCCGCAGGCGATTGCGTGGAGGAAAGAAATAGCTTTACTCGTTAGCGTCACCCTGATCGGCGCTAACGGGCACTTCATAAAGATAACCATCCTCACCTGCAACAATAGGTTATAGCACCTTGAGTACGGAAGGTACTCAACAAGACTTACACAAAGTAATAAAAGAAAGTGTTTGTTAGAACCTATATAAAGGATTTAGATTTGTACATGCATAAGGTCACAACAGGAAGGCATAATAGTTCAATTTTGCATAAAGCAATACATCTTAACCTACAATTGCTAAGTTTTGATAAAGTAATTTAATAAATCAAAGTTGGATTAAAACAGTAAGTAAATGAAAATAAATGTAAACAATACAATGCATGAATTCCCTCATGCTGAACCAGAAACCAAAAATAAAAGCTTAACTCAAAACTCTATACAGGTGACATCAACTCAAGTTATCGTCCATGACCGTGGACACGGCTATTCGAATAGTTTAATACCCTGCAGGGGTGTACATCTTTACCCACACGACTTAGTTAGCCCGTTGCCTTCCGATGCCTCCGAATGATGACACACTTCCTTTGGTATGCCGACCGGGGAAACTAAGATTTGGTATTTTTCAACAAGTTGACACTATTGAGTTGGATACCCATGTGTGAACTGATCTCGCTTAAACAACGATTGATAGCATCTGCTTAACCGGGGCACACATGTTGCGTCAGGAATGCCGACCCAAACAAAAGAAATACGAACTGGGTTCGCTACCCATATTAGATTGCAATCGGCATCTTTAAGGTACGTACATGCGATGGAACACAAATACGCCCTCACCCTTCTAAGAACATCTGATATTGATATAAAACTCACATGGCATAAAACGCAGCCCGAAGACCAAAGCATCTATGCCATACAAGATCAATACACATGTCGTTACTCCCCTGTCTCCAACTCAATAGCATTAACCCTTTACTTAACCAAGCGGCGCCCATACACCGCGTGTGGAATGCGTGGGGACTTGAATTGAATAGTCGAGTTCGGTCCTTAATTGGTCGCACAAGTCCACCACAATTCCCAATCTCGTGCACGAAGGCACCACCACTAGCTTCCTCTTGTCCAGATCAATTGAAATGTAAAATTCACTTCTGGTGTAAGTAAACTGGACAAAGAGTTTGAAATAATTGAAATTCATTTGGGGTTCCCATGTTTGACAAGATAATCTTGTCAAACTTTAGAGTTATCTAGACTGCATGGCTAAGCAAACTCTGAAACTAAAGCTTATAGTATACAGTACTACCCTAAGTTTGAGTGTATGGTTAGAATTAAGGTAATCCACAATGCTAGGTCATAACTAACTACTACAGATCACAATTGTATTTTCAGAAAAGTAGCATGCAACAGTTATCACTGTATGTGGAAAATCTATTGTATAAAACTTTGGGATCAACATGGTGCAAAGAGGATGCTTGCCTTGATAATAATATACTTCTTGTGCAGGCTCTGGTTGCTCAGAAATAGATTCAAACACCTCAGAAGAACCATATTCTAAAAGTGACAATAAAATCCAATAAATACCAAAGTTGACAACAAGTACAGGATGAAAGAAAAATGTATGATCAATATG
This sequence comes from Ampelocalamus luodianensis, assembly GCA_036346255.1. Lineage (NCBI taxonomy): Eukaryota > Viridiplantae > Streptophyta > Magnoliopsida > Poales > Poaceae > Ampelocalamus > Ampelocalamus luodianensis. The sequence continues at coordinate 20,824,583 of CM070640.1, forward strand.
GAAATGCATGTTTAACAGCATGCTTAAGTTATACCTACCCCAATAAAGAGAATAACCCATTTTACCATGTACTGCCTTTAAATGACAGAAACTAGAGTTTAAGTCAAAGTTTCAGTTTTCATAATTTGAAAAGAATTGAAAACAGGGCAGGCTACAGATTTCGGGTTAAAGAAAAATAGGTCAAGAAAAGATGCTAAAATGAAGCTTAGCCTGATCTTTTAGGGTAATTAACACCCCAAGCTAACCCTAACCTAACCCTAATCGGTCAGATTACATAAACTAAAGAAAAACCAACGTTGTCGGTTGGGCCGACAACAGATGACAGAGATAAACTTCTACTATAAAGTTAAATAGATGACAAGAAGAATCAAAAGAACAACTTATTATGCTACTAGAGTTCAGTTGAGACCTACACAGGATGATAAGTTGTGGGAGAAACCCTAGTTCTTGAAAACGATATGAAAGACCGAAAAGTTATGAAAGCAACTTTTCAGTGTAAAGAAGGTGAGAGTATTATATGTACAAAGGAATGGTGCATATGAGCTGCTGAGGTCCTTAAGGTGCTCAAGATGACAAAAACTAAGGTCTTATCTTACCAGGATGAGATAAACACCGAAGGTTTTGAAAACCGGCTCTGATCAACAGAGAAATAAACTCTGGGTTAACCTACAAAAGATGTTAAATCCTTATTGCAAGGTGAAACAAACGTTTAAGATGGATAAGCAATTGATAGGAGCAAGAAACTCCACTGGATCGGCAATGGAAGATGAAGAGCTCCTTCGGTCAAGAATGGCAGCAGGAAAAAGCTAGGGTACATATATAGATGTTGAGCTACAGGGAAAAAGGGAAGTGTCTAGAGCTGATGAGGTGTTCAATTAGGGCTAAATATCCAGATAATAGTTGCATGATCCTTGGATAACGCCTCTACTCGATTCTGAGCGGCGCGCCGCGAGAGCAAGGAGGAAGAGAGGCGATCCACTGACATGCGGACCCCACTGGCAGCCTCAGTCGCGTGCGCCTCCTAAAAGAACACCGTAGGATTTGAATCCAACGGTCAACAACGACTCCGCGCCTTTAAGTTCAAAACAAAAAGGGCGTAGCGGTTGGATCTAGGATCAACGGTGGGGATCGAGAGGGGATCCGGAGTGGTCCGATTGTTATCGCGCCTCTCGGTCGCTCGATCAAGATCCAAGGGTGGAGATTGCTTTGCATACGTGGGCGAGCCCGCGTCGTCGCAACCCCGCCTGTTCGATTAGAGATCAACGGCTCGCGTCACGTGAAGGATTTGGGCTCGCGCGGCGTGGATCGAGCCGGACCAAATGCACCTGGTTGGGCCTAACCTCATGGGGTTCGAGTCGCTCTGATGCTAGGGTGCAGTTTTAGACAGGAAGAGTTGACGGACTCTAATCCTATGCTTAAAAGTTTGACCAGATTTAGAAATAGTAAATAAATTTGTAAAATCATGAAATTTTGCAGGGAGACTACTGGGATAATATATTTCTCAAATAAATTTCTAAAACCACAGTTTCACTTTGTAAAATACATAAATAATTATCTTAGCCCGAATAGGTTTATTTAAGGTCAAATATTTTTCCTCCAAGTTAAAAAAAAATTATAAGAACAAAAAAATATTTTTGGCCAAGATAATTTATCTAGGCTTTAATAAAAAATACTTCCCAGTCATAATACAAGCACTGACTTGTATTTCCTTTGAAACTTCAAATAGGTTTTGGATTTTGACTAGAAAAGAAAGGTTTTAATTTGTAACAACAAATCCAAATTTCAATTATGAACAGTAATGTTATGAACAGTATTCTATTACTGTTCATAAAGCATATTATTTATGTTTCTTAAATCTGGGGCTGTTACAGTGAGGATCCGGACGAGTAGGCCTTTTGACCCAGACGATTTCCTGTGGCGCATCGTGTGGCTCACCTTTATTATCATGTTTTGCTGTGTTTATTATTTGACATTTCATATTGTTATTCAGACTCATTTGTATTAAAAAATTATTTATTTAATGTCATTTACGTTTTCGTGATATGAATGTGATATCCATTTTTGTGAGACTGTGTACACTGGAAATCCTGGACCGGTGTTTGAACACAGAGAATTCGGGATCCTTCGCTCCCGGGTTCGACAAAAGTGGTATCAGAGCCATATCGACTGTAGGTCATGGCCCACAATAGAAAGGGTAAAACCATTAAGGACTATTTTCAAAAACTTAAAATTATTTACTTGGTCTCCCAAAGTCTTACTCTTCCTTTCTCTGTTAAAAGATTTCTAAACTCTTGTCTCTTCTAAAATTGTAGATGGCCGAGAGACCGACCCGCATCTCCCATGGGATCTTCGCTGGAGAATGGGCGGATATACTATGGAAGATGATGCAGCATCTAAGTTTCAAGAAGAGGCCCACATACCAAGGATACAAATATATTATGGGACAGCAGGAGCGCTGGAGAGTGGAGGTTATCCTTTACTCTAACTTGGCGCTGGATACAAGTTTCCACATCTTCGACGCCCCAATGCGTCGGGAGACTTTCACCGACGGTATCCAAGACGCAGCGAGAGAAGCCATCCGTCGACTTCGCTATACTTATGATGCCCACCTTCGGGATACTGCATTTCAGTACTATCCCATGCACATCCCCACCCGGCTAGGCAGTGCCTTTAGCTCAGTCAAGAATGAGGATATGCCGGAGATCACCCATCAGGTGGAACTAGCCAAGGCGATGGATTACGCCTATGGCAATACCCTGGACGAATTGTATTTAGTCCAGGGGAGATTAGAGGCAGCAGAGGAGAAGTTGAGGGCAACCGAAGCAGAATTAGCTCTCTACAAGGCAGGCCAAGGCAGCACCTGCAACTTCCCTGACTACACCCCATCCACCCCATAGATATTTGCTTTTCCCTTTTTAGATATTTGCTTGCCCCTTTAGTTGTTCGATTAGCCGCGAATTATGAGCTACTAACCTTCTGTGATAGCCATAATCAAATGAATAAAATAAAGAACTACTTTGAAAAAGGGAAATTTGATTCTTTGTCTTGTATTTGTGTGCTTTTTGGGCTAATATAAATTTATTTCCCCTTAGTGCTATCTTTCTCCCCTTTCCTAAGTCTTATGGAAAAATTCAGCAGATGGTGGCCACCCGCACAGGAAGTGGCAGCACTCAGGGCTAGGGAAACGAAAACACCGACCATCAAGAGCGGCTGTTCATTTGACCTCCCCCGCGCCCGGTGAGGACGGGCCCGGCAGCGGATGATGGCCAATCGGACCCACCTCATCGACTTGCCGCCCGATCGCAAAGCAACTCTCAGAACATCCAAGCCGCAACAGCAGCCACCGCCGCAACTCAGGCACCAGCACACCCTCCTTAGCGGGTGACCATGTCGGAGTTCATGCGTATGCGTCCTCCAACCTTCTCCAGCAGCACCGAGCCAATGGATGCTGACAATTGGCTCCGTGCAATCGGAAAGAAGCTGGACATCGCCCAATGCACCGATCGCGAAAGGGTCCTGTTCGCCTCCCATCAACTCAACGGACCAGCTTCGGAGTGGTGGGACAATTTCTGCATCTCCCACGCCAATGCCTAGGCCATCTCGTGGGACGAGTTCGTGAAAGCCTTTCGTCATGCCCACATCCCTGCCGGCATGATGACATTGAAGAAAAAAGGAGTTTCATGCGCTCCGCCAAGGCAATCGCTCGGTGGGCGAGTATCTCCACCGATTCAACGGTGCCCGCTACGCTCCGGTGGCGTGGCGAGCGAGGACCGGCGGGAGAGATTCATGGAGGGCTTAATGATGATATCTCCGCCCAAGCGATCTCTCAAAACTTCACCGACTTCAGCAGTTGGTGGACAAGGCGATCGCCAGAGGCCAAGCATCGGGAGATGGAGAACGCATAGCGGAGGATGGCGCCCGAGGTTCAATGCGGGAGGCCTTCCCAAGCCTCGATTCATTCGATCGCGACCACGCGGCGTGGAAAGTTCGATCTTCCACCTCCCGAGTTCGGTGTAGAACCAACGCCCAACACCTCCAACTTCGCGGCGCATCAGCGGAGGGCAATTTCGTGAAGAGCTCCGCTCCTCGGTGCAGGAGGTGACTGTTTCCATTGCAATGAAACAGGGCACTAAGCCAACAGATGCCCCAAGAAGCAGCAGGCAGCGGCATCTTCCAAGTCAGCACCAGGAGCCACAGCCACTGGCGGCACTGCAAAGCCGTCAGGTCAATTTATCAAGGGACGTGTGAATCACGCCACACGGTGAGAAGTCCGAGCAAAGACGGATGTCGTGCTTGGTATGTTTCTTGTCAATTCAATACCAGCTTTAGTTCTATTCGATTCCGGAGCTTCGCATTCATTTGTTTCAAATAAGTTTGTGGGTAAAAATGGGTTACCTATATCCCCCTTAACCAATCCTATGATAATCCATTCCCCAGGCTCAGAAATGAGAACTAGTTCTCTATGCCCGAACCTCACTCTTGAAATATCCGGAGTATCCTTCCTAGCAGACTTGATAGTCTTGCATTCCCAAGGTTTGGATGTCATTCTCGGAATGGACTGGCTAGCCAAGAACCATGGACAAATAGACTGTGCCAATAGATCAATCACTCTCACCAATGGAGAAGGAATTTCAGTTGAGTTCAAGCCCAAGACCTGCACTAAAGGAAGTTCCATCCTCACCAGCATGAAGGAAGTGAAACTTGAAGACATACTTGTAGTCCGAGAATATTCTGATGTCTTTCCTGATGATCTACCTGGCATGCCACCAGATAGGGACATAATGTTCTTAATTGACTTAGTCCCAGGGACAGCTCCAATATCGAAGCGACCCTATAGAATGCCAGCCAATGAGTTAGCACAATTGAAGAAACAGATTGAAGAACTGCGAAGCAAAGGGTACATCCGACCCAGCTAATCACCTTGGGGAGCACCAGTACTGTTCGTCAAGAAAAAGGACAATAGCATGAGGATGTGTGTTGATTACAGATCACTCAATGAGGTGACGATCAAGAACAAGTACCCGTTACCCAGGATAGATGATCTATTCGATCAGCTGAAAGGAGCAAGTGTCTTCTCGAAGATTGATTTAAGATCTGGCTATCACCAACTGAAGATCAGACCATAAGATATTCCTAAGACAACCTTCACCACCAGATATGGACTGTACGAGTTTACAGTAATGTCTTTCGGTTTGACTAACGCCCCTGCTTATTTCATGAATATGATGAACAAAATGTTCATGGAATTCTTGGATAAGTTTGTGGTTGTTTTCATCGATGACATTCTCATCTACTCGAAGGATGAAGAAGAACACGAGAAGCATATCAGAATGATACTGGACAAGCTCAGGGAGCACCAGCTTTATGCCAAATTCAGCAAAAGTGAATTTTGGCTAAGTCAAGTGGCATTCCTTGGACATATTGTGTCAGCAGGAGGAATTGCGGTAGATCCTGCCAAGGTTGAAGCAGTATCAGATTGGAAGCAACCCAGGACAGTCACCAAAGTGAGAAGCTTCCTTGGACTAGCGGGTTATTACCGCCGGTTCATTCAAAATTTCTCTAAGATTGCAAGACCCATGACCCAACTTTTGAAGAAGGAAAAGAAGTTTGAATGGACAGATGCCTGTGAAGAAAGTTTCCAAGACCTGAAGAGGAGATTAGTCTCAAAGACTGTGCTAGTCTTACCTGATATCCGTAAGGATTTTGAGATCTTCTGTGACGCATCCCATCAAGGTCTAGGATGTGTGTTAATGCAGGAAGGCAAAGTAGTGGCTTATGCATCCAGGCAGTTGAGGCCACATGAAGGGAATTATCCGACACATGATCTTGAGTTAGCAGCGATTGTGCATGCTTTGAAGATCTGGCGGCATTATCTCATTGGTAACCGCTGTGAGATTTTCACGGATCATAAGAGTCTAAAATATATCTTCACGCAGGCAGAATTAAACCTTCGGCAGAGAAGATGGCTAGAGTTGATAAAAGATTATGATCTTGGGATCCACTATCACCCGGGCAAAGCAAATGTAGTTGCAGATGCCTTGAGCAGTGTGAGGACCCCGGTTTATTCGGCTTGTACTGTTTAACCATCCACTTGGTCCTAACAGTACAAATCAACTAAACCAAGCCTCGAGATATGTATACTTCCCAGAATTGCAGTATACACACCCCGTTACAAAATCATGCATCAATTCCAGTCATACACATAGAGCCGAAGCAAAAAGCAACAACTGAAAGACATAGATAATATAAAGAGAGTTATTACACAAGAGAGGCCAACCGGCCAAAAGTCAAACAAATAAGTAAATACACAGCGGAAGCAAAATGGCCATAAGATGGCGATAAACAAAAGCCAATCGGTGTGCCTTTACCCACAAGGCAACCAACCGGACCGCCAAGCTAATCGTCCCAGACGGCGCCGCAACACAACTCACAAAAGTGAGGCCCTTGGGGCTCACCTTCTTCCTCTGCAACAATTAATATTAAGCAAAGCAGATGAGTACAAAACTTGTTTTTGTACTCGCAAGACTGACGTGTGAGATAACGGAACTATAATTAACTACATGCAAGCTTTATTTAAGTGGATGAGGCTCTGGACTTATTTTCAGCATAAAGCAAGTTTTCATTTGCAATAGGGTAATAGATTCAAAGCAAGTTTGCAATTAACTTTTATGGTTCAAATAAAAGAGAGACAATAATAACAATAGATAGATGACAACACCAACCTAGAAGTGACTAACCCATAGTCACCACAACAATAGCATGAAGTACCCCTTCATACCACCCATGTCAAGTTTAAGTTTTTCAAAAGGTTGTAGTCTAGTTCTTGCACGACCTTACCAAGCATGTCCATAACCTAGGACGAGGCTATTCGAATAGTTTTAACCCTGCAGGGGTGTACCAATGTACCCACACGATAGACCGCCTTTCCACCAGCCACGGTTAGCACACTTCCTTTGGTATGCAGGCATGGCTAAGTCTAACAAGACGCTTTCCAATGGACGATGCTAATTAAGAGCCGCAACCCACGGGAGAAGGACACATTAGGCAGCCTAACCGGTCTGCTAATGCTCCCCTCCAAACACCACACACAAGAGCACACCCACCGACCAGCTCATAATTAGCACCTCCCAAAGTACTTAGTCAAGAGAGGTTCCATATCCCCCTCGTGTGGTTAGCACGCAATAAGCGCTTGGCTTAGTGACACAAGTAACTCGGTCCTTGGGGACTTAGGCACCATTCCACACCAACAGATCACATCAACATACCATTGTGCCCAAGTCAAGATATAGTTTTGTTTTCGGTTTTTGATTTGTAAATCAATAAAACACAAGGGTTGGACATAATGGAGTAGTATAAGTAGTTGTGTGATCCAGATCACCGACTAAGTCGATGATCGCCCAATACTACCGATAACTAGGCATGGCTAAGCAATATTCATTCGTAATCTACTAAGTGATAAGAGTTCATCCATCGAACTCTAACCACAGCAAATAACCTAGGCTCAGGTAGTAGAGGATAACCATTTACCTACAGATTATGCAACTAGAGGATTAACTAATCAATTTAACAACAATTTAGCAATGCATACATAGAAGTTAAACAAAATATTAGACTTTAAAAGTAATGGGATTAATGGAAATGATCAAACTGCTTGTCGCTTGTCGTTGCTCAATTTGTTATGAGGGTCGTTCTGGGGTTACATGAAATATCGAATCCTAAGCGAAAGAGCGAAAACAACCAATAAGACGAGCAACACTTAAACAAAAGAGCAAGCAAAAATTATTCAAATGCGACGAAAATTATACACAAGGTATAATAGGAATATACTTAGACATAGGAACTGGAAAAACCTAATTTGGATTTGTGGTGCAAAAGAAATTCCCTAAAAACCTATTTTCGGTCATAATTAGCACTGTAGCAAAAATATTTTCTAGAAAGATTTTGAAGCTGAAATTTGTATGGTGGCTTCCTACTGGTATAGTGATAACCCATATAAAATTTCAGGTCATTTGAAGTTACAACGAATTAGTTATGATTTTTCTAAGTTCTAAAACTAGGACATCCTTTATATCGTAGCAAAGACCACTAGCAAACTGGTCCTTCACTAAAGTTCATCCCTAAAGGAAATTAACAAAATTTAGTTCGCTCTATTTGGACTTACAGAGAACAAGTTATAGATTTTCTAAGTTTTTATAGCATTTTGGAATATTTAAAAAATGAAAAGGCTAAAATCGATTCACAACATTTCTGGTTCTTAACAGGGCCGGAAAACATTTCTAGATTAATCTCTAGCCTAAAAGAAAATTAACACTACTAAAATCACCCAAAAAGGACCTATAATGAAAAAGATATGAATTTCTAAAGTTTTAACAACATTTCCAGTGGAAAGATAAAGCTGCAGGAAATTATATCCTTAACCGAAAGAAAAGACGTGGTTGATTATGGACCGTCGATCCTGGATCGAACGGCCCACGCGCACGGCGCGCACAGCACCCACGGAGACTCACCGTTGGATCAAGATCCAACCGTCCAGATCGAGATGGCAATCGGACCGAGCGGATGCCCGCCATCTGGCCGTCGATCAAGCGATGAAGGGTGGGATTGAGGAGCCGGACGATCCAATTGCTCCCACGATCCCGCCATAGACCCGCATCGAACTACCGAGGTTGATTGAGCCGTTTACGATTTGAACAGGGACTACTGACAATAGGGGCCCACTGGTCAGTGACGCTAAGTCACATGCCGGGTTTAAACACACGCGCACAGGGTGGGTTTGAAGATGGCGGGCCCACCGGTCAGTGACCGAGGAGGCGGGTTTAGGACAGCTAATGATTACTAACCCATGATTAACAATGATTAGCATTAATGAACGTCATTACTGTGTCCGAACGCCATTACGGCACTGCCGTTTTCGTCCGACAACGAACCGAGGGCGTTCCCCGGCTTGTCGCCGGCAACCCAAGGCACGGCGGCGGAAACTAGGTGCCAAAATGGAACCGCAATAGCATAACGCCCACACCGGGACCATCCACACCGTCGGTGGTGTCCCAGAACGGCGGCTAGCCGACGATGAGCGGCGGCGACCAAAACGGCCGAATTGCAAAAAACGCTCAAAGCTCCGCAAGAATCCGGTGGCGGGTGCCACGGCTTCTAGGGACTACTAGAAGGCTACGAGGTGCGGAGGTGCCGAGGAGGTCGAGCGACTCGCGACGAAGAGCGGCGCCGGCACCGAAGAAGAAAAAGTGGAGATGACGGCCTGAGCAAAATGGGGGAGACCGGGTCATCACAACACCTTCATAACAGCTCAGAGATGCCACATGAGCAAGGAATTAGAAAAAGAAGCTCCTTACCGGCGAGGAGGAAGAAGGGGGTGCTCACGGCCGCAAAGAGGAAATCCCCAAAATTGAGCTGCTCCTGTGAAAAGCAACTACAATTAAGTTAGGGGTTTTGCTCCGAGAAGTAAGGGACACAACCCGAAGCAAAAAGAAAGGAAGAAAAGCCACTGGAGCGCGGGTTGCACCGAGGAGCTCCCAGCTCAACAATGGCGGCCGATAGGGTTCTGGAGATTTGGGCTCAAGCAAGCAAAGGGAGTGCAAGCTGGAGCTCAAGGGGGGTGTAAAGAAAGCTACTGAAGGTCTTGAGGGGCTTAAGTAGCCGAGGGGACGAAGAGAGCAGCGCGCACACGCTCCGGAATGGTCTTCGGTCCACAGCAGCGTGCGGTCGCTCGGAGCGACGGGAGCAGGTAAGCTCGACGACTCTGAGGGCGGTGCACTGACGTGCATTTAATGCGCTGCAGAAGGAGCCGTTTAAAGGGCTCAAGGAGGTGACAAGGCACCCTCCTCTCACCGCCATGGCGTGTGCACGCACGCCGTGTGGAAGGAGGAAGATGACCCGCGGCGGGCCCACCAGTCAGCGGCACAAAGCGGCTCGAGTCCAAAGTGTTTTAGTGGGTTGAGCCCAACCCCATTAGATGCTGGCCGCCGGATGAGATTTGAACGGCCACGATGCGATCGCTAATTGCAAAGACTGAAGTGAACCGGTACGGTCCCGTGACGGTTGGATCAGAATCCAACGGCTGAGAATCACATGGCAACCGGAGTTGTCCGAATGCCTACACGAAAGAGAGCCGTTCGATGGAAATCCAACGGCTGATAACGCGCGCACGGTTGAACTGGCGCGGGGCGCGGTTAGTTGGCTCGGTCGAGACAAGTGACTCGAGCCCGAGCCTGACTCGAGTCCAATGAACAGTACGACCCAGTTAGGGTTTGATTTTAAACCCGAGACTTTGGGGATTTAATTGAGGTATCAAATCATCTCCAAAATTTATGAAATTTTAACTGGAGCTTCTAGACTTAATGATTAACCTTCCATAAAATTTCCAGAGATTTTTGTGCACTGGAATTTTCTCAATAAATTTCCAGAAGGTTAAAACAGAGGTTTGACCAAGGTTTGACTTGCCTCTAAAATATTTCAAATAATTTCCAAAAATTATGGAATAATTCAGAGGTGTTACAAGGCAACCTTAGAACCCAGGAAAATTATTTCCAAGGGTTTGACACCAGATTTGACCAAGGAGGTTGTTGACTTGATAACAAATGAGGGTTTAGATTTTGAATTTCCCAAAATTCCTTTACAAGAATTTCAGAAAAGTTCAAGAGTGAAAGGATGACAGAAAAAGTTTTAATTTACCCTCATTTTATTACATTTGAAACACAAGCCAAATTTGGGGATGTTACAAGCAGAAAGGCCTATTGTAACACAATGATGGTACGGAAGGAGCAACCAGAACTACACGAAGAATTGAAGCGTCTAAACTTGGAGATTGTCAGTCAAGGTTATGTGAATGCTTTGGAAGTACAACCAACTCTTCAAGGTCAGATCAGAGAAAAACAACTAGAAGATGAAGACATTAAGGAGATCAAGAAGAATATGCGAAGGGGCAAGGCTCCAGGATTCGTTGAAGATGAGCAAGGAACTGTGTGGTTTGGGAACCACATTTGTGTACCTAACCAACAGGAAATAAAACAGTCAATTCTGAAGGAAGCTCATGAATCACCTTACTCCATTCACCCCGGGAGCACCAAGATGTACCAGGATCTGAAGGAAAAATACTGGTGGGTCAGCATGAAGCGAGAAATTGCTGAGAGTTCGTCGCCTTCTTTGTGATGTGTGTCAGCGAGTTAAGGCAGAACATCAGAGACCAGCTGGATTGTTGCAGCCACTACCAATTCCAGAATGAAAGTGGGAAGAAATTGGAATGGATTTCATCACCGGACTCCCTAGGACCCAATCAGGATATGATTCTATCTGGGTGATAATTGATCGATTGACCAAAGTAGCTCACTTCATTCCTGTCAATACTACATACAGAAGCAGCCAGTTGGCAGAGTTATATGTGGCCAGGATTGTTTGTCTACACGGAGTACCCAAGAAGATCGTGTCCGACAGAGGTTCTCAGTTTACATCGAGATTCCGCGAGTGCGCATGAAGCCTTAGGTACTGAGACTCAATTTCGATCGACCTATCATCCTCAGACAGATGGCCAGACGGAATGCACCAACCAAGTCCTCGAAGATATGCTCTGAGCCTGTGCCCTGGAATTTGGACAAAGTTGGGACAAGAATTTGTCGTATGCGGAGTTCTCGTATAACAATAGCTATCAAGCTAGTTTGCAAATGGCTCCATTTGAAGCGTTGTATGGCAGAAAGTGCAGAACTCCACTCCTATGGGATGAAGTGGGAGAACATCAGCTCTTTGGACCTGAGTTAATCAAAGATGCTGAAAGTAAGGTAAAAGCCATAAGAGAGCATCTGAGAGTGGCACAAACCCGACAAAAGAGTTATGCTGATAACCGTCGGAGGGATTTAAACTTTGAGGTAGGAGACTTGGTCTATCTCAGAGTCACTCCACTCAGAGGAGTAAGAAGATTCCAGACTAAAGGAAAACTTGCACCCAAATTTGTGGGTCCATACAAAATTCTAGCCAAAAGAGGTGAAGTAGCATATCAGCTTGAGCTGCCAGAAGCCTTGTCAGCAGTGCACGATGTCTTCCATGTATCCCAGTTGAGGAAATGCCTGCAAGCGCCAGAAGACCATACCTTCCTGGAAAGCTTTGACCTTCGAGAAGATCTCACCTACGTGGAGCGACCAATTAAAATTCTGGATGTCGCAGAGCGAGTCACCAGAAGCAGAATCATCAGATCATACAAGGTGCAGTGGAGTCATCACCCGGAGAGTGAAGCCACATGGGAAAAAGAAGAAGACCTCAAGACCAACTACTCCGACTGCTTTGTCGACCAAGCTGAATCTCGGTCGAGATTCCTTAAAGGGGTAGGTTTGTAATGACCCAATTTTCAAATTTTAGCAAAATTAAAATTTATGTATGTTTATGAATTTTCAAATTTTAAAAGCTTTTATAAATACTTTAAAGCCAAAACAAATTTATTTGCAAAATTAAAAGCCAACATAAAGTTGGAAATAATTTTATTAAGTCCAAATAAAGTCTGGGAATTTCTGTGAATTTTTCCATAAATTTTGGAATTATTTTACTATTTTCTAAAGCTTAAATGAATTATCAGAATTTAAACAAATAGAAAAGCAAAAGAAAATCCAAAAACAGCTTTCGGCCGAAACCCAACGGCCTCGGCCCAAACCTCCTCCCGCACGCGGCCCATACCGCCGCACCCCCCTCCTCTTTATCCACCGTTGGATTGAAATCCAACGCACGCACTGCACGCACGCACCCCATTCTATCTCCGCCGCTGGATCTTGAACCAACGGTCAAGATCTGTTGTAACCTCCGCATAGTCCGAATGTCTTAATGAATGTGAGCCGTGCGACCTTAATCAAACGGCCAGCATCACCCACCTTCCCCCGCGTCACTTCTAATAATCGTGACCGTTGATCAAAATCCAACAGCCCGTGCTCTTTCTTCCTCCTCTCCTTCTTCTCCGCGTCGCTCGCGCAACTACCGCCATGACTGAGTCTAGAGAAGCTCCGATTTCGTCGCCTTTCCCTCTCTCTCTCCCCTCATGGTCGTGCGCAACTTCTTCCTCGTCTCCAACCGCCCCACTTCCCACCTTCTTCCCCCTTCTTCGCATCGGTTTTACCTAACGCCGAAACCGCGCCCGACGCCCACCTCCTCCACGCCGCCTCAGAGCCTCCCAGCCTCTATAAAAGGCAGCACCGGGATCACATCTACGCTCTCATCTCATCCCCCAACTCTTTTCCCCTCTCGAGCTCTACCACCATCGTAATCGGAGTTTTAGGTATTCCGCCGCCGCCGCTGTTTTTGTGGTTTCGCCGTCATGGTCTGCGCCATCGTCATCACCGACACCAGAGCTACCTCGGGGACCCCTTCATCGCTCTGGAGCGCCACCGGAACCCCGTTGTCATCGACACCCAAACCCCTCCACCGCCAAAAGCTCACCGCCGGCCAACTCCGACGACCATTCACATCCAAATCGGCACCAACATGTTCGCAATATCCCCCTCTACATCTTGCGACCACTCACCCTCGCCGGAAAGCCGCCGAGCGCCGTTGTCGTACACATCCGAGGGTCGCCGCCGTCAAGCTGACGTGGCACGCCCACGGTGGCGTCCACCTCGGCGCTCGCACATGCGTGGCATCCCACGTGGCTGCTGATTCGGCGCCACGCGTGCGCGTGCGTGCCACCTCAGGTGCACCGGATCCCACTCAGCTCGGTGGAATCAGTCCACCGTGAGCCGTGTCTATGACACGTGGGGCCGCATGTCAGAAATCATTTTAATTCTTTTAAATTCCGAAAATCCTCATTGGCGTCAGCATTGCGCAATAAATAGATTTTTCAGTAGAAAAATAATTCGGGAAATTCAATTAAATTTCAGAATTAGGTTTAAAACTTCTAAAATTCATAACTTTTGCATATGAACTCCAAATTGGGTGATTCAAATTGAAAAATTTATATAAAATTATAATCTAGCTAACTAAACCAAAATATTTCAATTTGGAGTTATTTTTATCTATATTTTTGAATTTATTTGAATTTGAATATTGAATTTGTCATATTTTCGCGTTTAGACTTCGACAACTCCGGAGAGTTCGATCAATCTGAAGATTTATAATTTCAAGACATCGACCAAGGCAAGTTACACCATTGACCATATTGCCCCCGGTATTTTAAGTTATTTTCAGTTTTTAAATTCTTTATCGCATGCATATGTTTGTATAAATATTTTAATGTCTTGTTTTACATATAGTGAATTCCATGTGTTTTTGTATGGCCAATTTGAATGTTGTATCTGACTACCTTGATACCATAGGCAAAATATTATCAAAATTAAACATATGCTTAGCCAGGCTTAGTTCACACTTACAGAATTTGGGAGGGTTTTTACCAAATTTATACAAATTTGTTTCAAACTTGTTATTGTGGTATTGTCTTACCGCATGGGTTATAAATAGAGTTTTATTGAAAATAAAATCAAAAATGAGTTTGGACTTGGGCGAAATGATCGGAATGGTGGGTGCAGGTTTATGCACGGGATTGATCTGGTTAAGATTAAGGCCCACGGTTTGTAGGAATGACGCCCAAGTCAATTGAGGACCGGTCTTTGAGCCGCTTATTGCTATGTCATATCGTACTACCACATGTCCTGTATGGGCAGGATTTGGCTAATTAATTTGTGATGTTCTAGTGTATTTATGTCATGTGATTGTGTGGGTGTCGGTTAGACGTTTTATTCCCACTTGGCGCAAGAGGGGGCTTTCGGAGGACGGTTAGTCCAAAGGGGCGAAACCTTAGCGGGCATGAACACACTAGGGCAGAACATTGTAAAGGCCTCATGGTAATTGCTCAGTCACACGCCTACGGAAGCGTGAATTGGCCGACATAACGAGCATGTCACCTCGTGTGGGTAAAGTTGTACCAACTCTGCAGAGTAGAAACTATTCGAATAGCCGCGTCCGCGGTCATGGACATGCTAGCAGGGCCACTTAAAGTTAGAATTGTTTTTGGTTTTTAAATGCTTTATTAAATGTTGAGGATGGTTAATCCTTATGAAAAATTGGGCGGAAAGCCAAGTGTTAGGAGGGGATCCTTCACTTTATCATTGGAGGTTATCCACATTATATCATTGACATTTCAAAAATATGATTTTAGTCATAGTATAAAACTGCCTTAGAAAATACTATGTCTATTTAAACTAGAAATGCCATTTATGCAAAACAACCCCTGCCATACTCACTTGTTACCTTATGCATGCATTTTAATTCAATATTGGGTGTAACTTGCGAGCACAGAAGTTGTGCTCATCCTTGCTGAATAAATCTTATTCAGGAGAAGACTTCTACCCCAACGGTGAGGATCCGGACGAGTAGGCCTTTTGACCCAGACGATTGTCTATGGCGCATCGTGTGGCTCACCTCTATTATTATGTTTCCGCTGTGTTTATTATTTGACATTTCATATTGTTATTCAGACTCATTTGTATTAAACAATTATTTATTTAATGTCATTTACGTTTTCGTGATATGAATGTGATATCCATTTTTGTGAGATTGTGTACACTGGAAATCCTGGACCGGTGTTTGAACACAGAGAATTCGGGATCCTTCGCTCCGGGTTCGACAGTGGAGTAGCTGTAAATGTGAGGACCCCGGTTTATTCAGCTTGTAATACTTAACCATCCACTTAGTCCTAGCATTACAAATCAAATAAACCAAGCCTCGAGATATGTATACTTCCCAGAAATGCAGTATACACACCCTGTTACAAAATCATGCATCAATTTCATTCATTCACATAGAACCGAAGCACAGCAATAACCCAAAAGGCATGCATAATATCAAGTTATTACAAAAGAGGGCCGACCGGCCAAATGTCATACAAATAACTAAGTAAACAGCGGAAGCAAAAGAGCCATAAGATGGCGATAAACAAAAGCCAATTAGTGTGCCTCTAACCCACAAGGCAACCAATCGGACCTCCAAGCTAGTCGTCCCAAAAGCTGCACATCTCACAAAAGTAAGGCCCTTGGGGCTCACCTTATTCCTCTGCAACAAATAACATTAAGCAAAGCAAATGAGTACAATAATGTACTCGCAAGACTGACGTGTGGAATAACAGACATATACATATGCTACATGCAAGCTTATTTGAGTGGAGGCCGTATGTTTTATTTTCAGCACAAAGCAAACTTTATTTGCAATAATGTAGTGCATTTGAAAGCAAGTTTACAATCTATTTTTATTGTTTAAATAACAACAATAACAACATAATAACAATAGATAGATGACAACAATATCCTGAAGTGACTAACCCAATAGTCACCACAACCATAGCATGAATTACCCATTCATACTACCCATATCAAAATTTAATTAAAAGTTGTAGTCTAACTCTTGGAAGACCTCCCCAAGCGTGTCCATAACCTAGGACGAGGCTATTCGAATAGTTTTAACCCTGCAGGGGTGTACCAATGTACCCACATGATAGACCGCCTTTCCACCAGCCACGGTTAGCATACTTCCTTTGGTATGCAGGCACGGCTAAGTCTAACGAGACATTTCCAATGGATGATGCTAATTAAGAGCCGCAACCCACCAGAGAATGATACATTAGCCAGCTTATAGTCGATCTGCTAATGCTCCCCTCCTATCACAACACATTTTTAAAACACCCACCAACCAGCTCATAATTAACACCTCTAAAGTACTTAGTCAAGAAAGGTCCCATATCCCTCTCGCGTGGTATGTATCTAAAGATTATCATTTACCTACAGATTATGTATCTAAAGGATTAACTAATCAATTTAACAACAAAATAAGCAATGCATACATACAAGTTGAAAACAATATATTAGCCTTGAAAATAATAGGATTAACATGGTCAAACTGCTTGCCTGGTTGCTGCTGCTCAAAATGTTGCTAAGGATCACTCTCAAGGTTAGCACAATCGTCGGAACCTAACGAAAGAGCGAAAAAGAATCGATAAGAACGAAGAATACGCAAAAGACTCAAAAGTCAACTTTCTCTAAATGCTCTAAAAATTTTACAACAGCAAGAGCATGATTTTTAAGGAATTTAGCAGCAAGAACCAATTGATTTGGATTCTCCATGCAAAAAAATATGATCAAAACAAATTTGCTCGGCTGGAAACTGTAATTAAATTAAATTGAGGTTACTGTTCAAAAATAATTTTCTAGAGGCTTTGTGAACTTGAAAATTTTATGATAGTTAGCTACTGACATTTTAAGCATAATAAAAGTGGTTTCATCTTATTTGGAGCTAAAATGCATTTTCTACAATTTTTCAAAAACATGAAAATGAGCAAAAGTTAAATGCATAAGGAAAATTTTTGAAAATAGTAACCTGCCTAAAACCATTTTTAACAGCAAGTTCATTAACAAAGGAAGTCAACAAAGTTGGTTTCACTCAAAACGGATATACAAAGAAATAGTTATGCATTTTCATGTTAAATGAATTTTTGATATAGTAAATAAAGCCTAAACACCAATTAATTTATTAATACATTTTTCTGGAGTTAAATTGAGCTTAAAACTATTTTTAGATTAAAGTTTAGTTAAAATCAGAAATAACAAAATTTTAATCAACCGATTTGGATTTGAAATGAATTAGTTATGAATTTGTGAAGTTTAATGAAATTTTTAGTTGTAAAATAACTCTTACCGAGAATTAAAACAACTTTTACCGAAAAGAAAAGGCGTGGCTTGATCTGGGCCGCAGATCTGGAATCCAACGGCCCACTCGGATGGAGCACGGCCCATGCACGCGCAGCCACGACGCTCACTGTTGGATTAGATCTAACGGTCCAGATGGAGGTGACATTCGGAACTCCAACAAATCTGGGTCATTGAGATCAAGACAAACGGCTCCGATCAACGTTACTATTCGAGGGTCCGAACGTTCCCGCGATCTCAGCCGTTGATCGTGAGATTGACGGCTGACAATGATCGCGCCGTTCGCAAAGTGAACAGTGCATGCTGACAAGCGGGGTCCACTGTCAGTGACTTAGAGTCACGCGTGCGGCTTAAAGCGCACGCGCCCATTGATTTCAAAGACGGCGGGCCCACACGTCAATGACCAAGGGCCTAGATGGAGCCGCAATAGCCTTGCGCACAAGAGGGTGGCATTTTCAGCGGCGGTGGCGGCCCACAACGCCGGCGAGCCAGGGAAAAATAAGATGACCAACTCGGCCAAAAGAAAAAAACGAAGGAAAGCTCCGCAATAGTCTAGGTAAGTGGGTGCCATAGCTTCTAGGGGCTACTAGAAGGGTACCTGAGCACTGGGGGAGCTCGGAGAAGGCCGGGGCCGCTCCGGCAACGAAGGAGGTTGCCGGACCCGAGGAAGACGAAGTGGAGAAGACGACCTAAGCAAAGTGAGTGAGACCGCGTCATCGGGTTAGCTCCATTATAGCTCAAAGAAGCTCCCTGAGCAAGGAATTGAGAAATGAAGCCTCTTACCGGCGATGGGGAAGACGGGGGTGATTTCGGTCGCACTCGACAAAACTCAAAATTCGACAATCCCTGTGACGGTCGAACAAAATTGAGTTAGGCGAAATGCTTGAGATCAAGAGGGGCGCGATATGACTCGAAAAGATTTGCAATTGAACCACTGGAGTGACGAGACGATCGAGCTTGCTTGTCGGCCAACAATGGCAGATTTAGGGTTTTTGTGGATTGAGCTTGCACAAGCAACGCGGGTGCTAGACAAGACTCAAGGGAGTGTAAAGAAAGGCAAGAGGGGAGCTGAGTGGCTACTTATAGCCGAGAGGGACAAGGTTGCATCGGCACTCTCCACTGTCAAGCCTCTGCCATGGACATATTGAGCGACGGGAGCAGGTAGAAAGGTAGAGGGAGACGACTTTGGGGGCGAGAGCACATTAAATGCAGGCAGCAAAGAGTCGTTGAAGGACCTCACCGAGGTGACCAGGCGCTGCCATGGCCTCTGGTGCGCGCGAGAGAGAGAGAGCGACCGAGGGAGAAGAAGAACAGGTGCGGGGGCCCCACCCGCCAGCGACGAGGCACAAAGTGGCCCGGTCAGAACGGAAAAGAAAATGGGGTCGAGTCAAACCCAATCGGTACTGACTCCAAACGCACATGTAACGTGGGCCGTTTGATAGGGATCCAACGGCTGAGAATGGAAGCGCGTTTGAACAGTGCTGCTGAGCGGGAAAGAGGGTGCGTGTCGTGCGATGGGGATCCGACGATGGACAGCTATCTCCGCGGGAGAGAGGCTGAGTTGGTTGGGTCGCACCGAGAAAAGGGAACAGGCTCGAGCCCGAGAAACAATGCTTTGACCAGAACTTGACTGAGGTTCAGAAATGAGCGAAGGACTTTGGAGATTTATTAGGGATAGCCAATCAACTCCAAAATTTTGAAATTTTAACAAGGAGGTTTTTGACTTTAGTCAATTGGGGATTTTAATTTTTGATTTTTCCATAATTCCTTTACAAGAATTATCGAGTTGTTTAGCAACTTCAATGATGCAAGAAAAAGTTTTAATTTCTACTCATGATTACATTTGAAACACGAGCCTAGATTTGGGATATTACAGTAAACCAACATCCTTTTCAAATCAATCCAAGCAAAGTTTTCGCAAGATGAGTCTCCTCTTGTTTTTGCTCTCTTTGATGACTTTAGGATTTTGGTGTTCCTTTGGTTTTCTTGGGGTTTCTTGTTGTGATCTTTCTTACTAGGATATGTGGAAATATATCTAGGATCATCTTGATCTTCATCTACCTACGAGCAAGTTTTTGGATCAAAGTTTGAATCTCATCGGTTAAAGTTTGTATCTCCTCGGTTTTTGTGCCCAATTGCTCTCATCTAAGAAATTGGTAGAACCTTGGCTTTGATCTTCCAAATCGTTGATTTGAACAGATTCTTGACCTTCTTGATGAGCAATTTCTTAGATGAGAGCAATTGGGCTGAAATTTGAGGGGATTTGAATCACCAGATCAAAAGTTAAGTCGATTTGTGATCTTGAAGTTTTGCTGATTTTACTATTCATTAATGTGAGATGTCAGACCGCTCGGAGGAGAGGTCATACCACTAGGCCAAAGGTCAGACCACCCATCTCAAGAGGTCTGACCGTCCATGTCATCTCTCTTTGAGTTTTTTGTGATTTTGGTCTGTGTGTCTTGGAGTTTTGATCGGGTTCAACGCAGGACTTATAGTAGTGAGAATGAAGTCGAATCTAATCGAGGTGAAAAACAAGTAGTGCTCCTATTCAACCACCCCCCTTTAGTTGTCGTTTCGGTCCAATAGGGACGACGACGCAAGGAGGCGTGAGAGAGGGGGGAGAGAGAGAAAGACAGAGAGGTGTGGTGTTTGATTGAGGGAGGGGGAGATATGGGGAGAAGGAGAACGGGGAAGTAGGAGGCAGTTGTGCGCAATGAGGAGGCGAAGTGGTTTAGACGGATCGAGTGTTATGGGAGGGATCACAAGTCAGTGCTCATTTTTCAGTCACATGCATTCATGACTCACTCACAGAAGAGTGGGAGGGTAGGTTAGACCGGACGACCACCGACTCCTATTTTTAATATAAAGATATAGATATAGATATAAAAGTTGTTATAGTTATATAAAGAATACAACTGTATTCCCATCACAAGCATTAGAATTTAGGCCTCCAATTAGATGCTTCAAATACATCGTAGCAAAAGTTATTATAACCATCTACTGACGGTTAACGATGACTAGAGCTGTTCAAACATCAGGGCAGGCTTTAAAATCTCGGTCTCAAACGGCAGGCCCGAGTTCGGCTCTGTCCAAAATTTGAATTTTTGATTAAAATGTATTATTTTAATCTTTTTTGGGAATTAAAAATAATATTTAATTCATTTTCAGAATTAAAAAATAGATTTCCATTTTTCAATTACTTTTTCGGACATTCAGGCTTTTGGGCCGGGCTTTCGAAACAAAAATCCAATCCCAAGTTTGGTCCAAACAGTGTGAGGCTCGGACCGGGCCGGGATCGCCGTTGAACAGATCTAACAATGACAACGCTAACGCAGCAGACGTTGGTTGATGAATGCCACGGAAGAAATCCGTCGCAAGTAATTGACCTCCACACCGCCGGGATAAACACACCCAAATCCCTTCATGCGCTCAGAAACTTCTCTTCTACGAGTTCCCGACATATGGTCCCAGCGAATTACCCGGTTGTGGTCCCATATGTCAGTTACTGCCGCAGCAATTCCATGACACGAAATACGAGAGAGCAGCGTGGCCGCTGCAAATTTTGCTCTCCCCACGACGTCGCCCCCGCTGCCTTTGCCCGCACTCCGACACCCAGGACCAACCGACGAAAGCCGATCGTAACTCGTAAGACAGAGAGAGAGAGAGAGGGAGAGAGAGGAGCAACCAAAAGGCCAGAGCAATACGCAAGTACACGCAGTTACCCATCGAAACAGCAACCTCCCCTCCTTGCTTCCCTCCCCACATCATTATTGGGAGAGTCGTCTCAGCTTGTCGCCTCTCCCTCCCCCCATTTCTTGGTTAGATTCACGCTTCTCCAACCTCAGGATTCCCAATTGGTTGACTGACCGACCGATGGTGCCCGTGGATGCGTGCCTCTTGATCCTCACCCTGAAAGCTCGATTCTTGTCTTGAGTCCCGACTCCGTGAACGGGTGGAATTTTGGGGTAAGGATTTCTTGGATTCTTAGGAGTTGGGAAATTCTATGTGGTTTTGGGTGTTTGCTTGGATGATCCCAACCGATCATGATCGCCATGGTGATGATGTTCCTGGCGCTGTTTTGTGGTTCTGATTGGTGAATTGTGCTCAGAGATGAGAGTTTCGTCTCAATTCTGGTGCCTATTTACCAGAATCCAAGCAAATAGCACGGATCCTTTGTTCTTGGGTCCAATTGAGGTCCTTCTTTGCTGCTTGACTGTTAGTGGGTGTGATCTTTTTGCCACCGATGATGCAATTGGAATCTTGCTTGTGTGCAGTGTTGGTGAACTGAGGATATTGTTGATAATTGTTGGATAGGATAAGAAAGGTAGACCTTTGGGGGTTGAACTTTGTCAGGGGTCGCAGTGGCACCTTGTCCTTGGCCATTTCCCTGGTCCTCTTCTGCATCAAGCTTCCTGCAATCTCTTCTTGGTGCAAGCCTCACACCCGGTTCTAGTGCTCTTGATTGTGTCTGGGTACTGTTTGAGATTTGAGTTGTTTTCTTCCTTCTTTTCCTTCATTTGTGGCATCTGATTTAGTGCCTGTTTGTGTACCAGAAGAATATGGCATCTCTCTGTTTGATTAGATTGACTTTGGGAATGCTTTCAATAATACAATTTCTTGTAGTTGTTTGTTTACATGTGTTGGAAAGATTCTTTTTCATCCACTTTCTGATTTGGGTGAATAATATAACAAACACTTGTTTAGTTTTGCTAAACAAAACTAAGGTGTGTTGATGAGCTTGTTAAGGAAGTAACCCACAATCGATGATTGTACTTACATGTCAATAGTTATATTAATACATTTCAAATTGCAGAATGGTCCTGTATTATACTGAACTCTGGTGTAGAGGCTTGAAGCCAGGGACACCACATATTGCATAGGCAGTGCAAGTTCCAGACGTGGCTGATGGACGCCACGACGAGCAGTGGAGCTTCCTCTTCTCTCCCCTCCATCTCATCGTAGATGAGACGCTTGCCCTTGTTTCTCCATTGCAGCAATCATTTCAACGGTCACAGCGTCATTGCCTTGGCGACTCTGCTCCTGGGAATTCCCTTGGCTGCAAACCCGTCAATTGTCCTCCATATCCTCACATCATGCAACCTAAAACCTGAGGACCTCGCTCACTTGGAGGCAAGTAGTGTCTTATTATTTTTCTCCAATGTAGAATTTATATTGCCGCTAATGATCTTTGTGCTTGCGATAGGCAACATGCACGTTTTTCAGAAAGCCTGCCAATTTCCCTCCAGACTTCCAGTTATCAATGTCAGAGCTTGCAGCGTTGGATATGTGCCAGAAACGGGCAATATTTAAGCCTATGACTGCACAAGAAAGAGAACTGTTTAAGCAACGCTGCGGCGGAAGTTGGAAGCTAGTTCTTAGGTTTATAATGGCAGGTGAAGCATGTTGCCGGAGAGAAAAATCTCAGGCAATTGCTGGACCTGGTCACAGCATCACTGTGACAACAAGTGGTGCAGTGTATACTTTTGGGTCCAACAACTCTGGTCAACTTGGTCATGGCAGTTTAGAAGAGGAGTGGAGACCGCAGCTCATCAGGTGCTCCTAGAATCTACAATTATTATAACTTTAATCATGACACAAACGTTGCTGAACAGACTGCTAAACATCTGTTGGTGCTCCTGTAGATCATTGCAGGGGATTAGAATTATTCAAGCAGCAGCAGGAGCAGGACGGACAATGCTCGTCAGTGATGCTGGTAGGGTGTATGCATTTGGAAAGGATTCCTTTGGAGAAGTGGAATATGGGGTTCAAGGTTCTAGGGTTGTGACTACACCGCAGATGGTAGAATCATTGAAGGACATATACATAGTCCAGGCAGCAATTGGGAACTTCTTTACTGCAGTGTTATCTCGGGAGGGTCGCGTATATACATTTTCTTGGGGTAACGACATGAAACTTGGTCATCAAACAGAGCCAAACGATGTGCAGCCTCATCTTCTCACAGGTCCTCTTGAGAACATTCCAGTTGTGCAGATAGCTGCAGGCTACTGCTATCTCCTTGCTCTGGCATGCCAACCAAGTGGCATGTAAGATTTTTCACCCAAACATGCAACTTGTGATCAATCTGTGATGTCTGACATTTTTTACAAAGAGAACTTCTTTATCTGCATTTAGCCTCACACTTTAGCTTTGGTTAATTTTACGATGATGAAGCTAATAGGTGAATTTAGGTTTAGAAAGTAAAAATCTGTAGAATGCAAACCCTTGGACTTGACCGAAATAGACAATGCAAAAGTCGCTATTTACATTCACAAGGAGCATAACTGCTGAATTGTACAAAGGAAAGCTTGGTTCACTCTATTTAAATACTATTTTTAATGTAATATTTAAATACTATCAATAACCCTTGAAGAAAAAGATTCTGGGATGATGAGCTGAAATTAGTAAAAAAAACTAATCTCTTTTATTTTAATGTACTAATATTTACTGTCTTTTGACATTTTCGATTATTTCTTCTTGTGCTTTGATAGGACAGGTGAAATAGTAGGCAAGTTGTGATTTGTTTTGCTTGATATGACTAATTCGATACTATTCCAATGTTTTGGACTTCTGGTCTCAAATTATATTGCAGGTCTGTCTATTCTGTTGGTTGTGGTTTAGGAGGAAAGCTTGGCCATGGTTCGCGAACAGATGAGAAATACCCTAGATTGATTGAGCAGTTCCAGACTTTTAATATACAGCCAGTGGTGGTTGCTGCTGGTGCTTGGCATGCTGCTGTTGTAGGCAAGGATGGACGTGTTTGCACTTGGGGATGGGGGCGCTATGGGTGCTTGGGTCATGGTAATGAGGAGTGTGAGTCTGTTCCCAAGGTTGTTGAGGCCTTGAGCAGTGTGAACGCTGTCCATGTAGCAACTGGAGATTACACCACATTTGTTGTATCAGATAAAGGTGATGTTTACTCTTTTGGATGCGGTGAATCATCAAGTCTTGGCCACAACACTATAACTGAGGTTAGGCACTATTTTGGTTTGACTACTTGAAGTTATTTGACAGAAACATGATATTTTATTTTCATTGTGCTTGTATATTAGCTTTAGTCTGTCAATGTCTTGTGATTCTTTTTATAGTTTTTTTTATGAGCTACATAAGGAATATAATTTGCCAATTCAACACCAGTAACTACCACGAATGTGCACCATTCTACAATAACTATCTAGGTTTTTGTTGATGTTAGATCCTTGGTGACAAATTCTTCTATTGAATGGTACCGACAGCTGCATTGCAAATTGCAATATACTGGTGTTAACTCTTTTAGTGTTGTTTCTTCAGAGTATTGACCAGAAATATCATCTATTTTTTTCCCACAAGATTGTACCATTCCTGTTTTTCATGTGATGTAAGTAGCCAGGGTTTATTAATGGGAGATTATGAATGATTGTTTGTGTGATTTCATCTTATTATGCTGTTCGCCTGTTCGCTTCACACTGATAATCTTTAGTATGTAGATATTAGTTTTACAGTTAGGAACCTATTTGCTCTGTCATGTAAGAGTAAGAAGGAAAACACACTTTCTCATGTTCCTTTTACTACTTTGTAAGTTCCTTCTTTTTTCTTCCCAAGTTAGAATCATAAGCATTTTGTTTACCATCTCTGCTTCTGAATTTGAATGCAATGCCTTTTCCAGGGTAACAACAGGCACACTAACGTGCTTAGCCCTGAGTTGGTGACTTCTTTGAAGAGAACTAATGAAAGGGTGGTGCAGATCAGTCTTACGAATTCCATATATTGGAATGCACATACATTTGCACTGACAGATTCAGGAAACTCTACGCATTTGGTGCAGGGACAAAGGGCAGTTAGGTACTGAACTTGTTGCGCAGCAAAGTGAGAGGGCCCCAGAGCGGGTTGAAATTGACCTCAGTTAGGTCCAATTGCAACACCACTACCTCCTTTTCACTCCAAATGCACTCTTCTAACCTTCACTTTCTAATGCTTTGCATTGCACACACGTAGTTTGTGCCCTGTTCAGTGTCATCCTGCACCGCAGCTGATCCTTGTGAAAATAGTTACCAGCAAGCAGACAATCTGTTGTTCATATCATTTGTTCTCTTTAGGAAACCTATGTATATAATTGTCATGTAAATATAATATAACAATCAGGTCTCATTGCCAGTTCCTTCAAACATAAGCAGTTGGCTTGTGATTGATAATTTAACATCTTGTGAAATTTAGCTTACCATAAATCGAATCAATGTATACATTTCTAGTTTCTTGACATTCTTGTGGAAGCGGTAAGTGTGTAAACATGTTACTACCAGTCAAATTGGGAAGCCGTGGGCTGCTTGTTAAGATGTATTACTGGTATTCACGCTTCTACTCATAGGGTCAATTTTTTAATTTGTTTTTAGGTTCTTGCTCTTCAACCCAAAGGAAACCCATACATGCACCCTTCTGCGAGATCTGCTACAACTATTCTTTATTTGCCCTTCCATATATTTCAACATTGATGTGAACCTTAAAAAAAACATTGCTGTGGTGTTGGGATGAATTGGTCCATATCATGAAGTCATTACATGATTTTTCTGGGACGATTTTGTTCCTTGTTTTTTTACTAGCATTGTTCTTTTCAAAAGATGAGCCGGTGATGACCAATTTATTCTGTTCCTCCAACAAACAAAAACATGAGGGTAAGTTGATGTGCGAACTAACCCATTCCCCGAATCAATCGTCCCATTCGAATATATTTAAGGGCAAACATTGTACAAAAATGAGCGAAATATGAAAACCCATGAAATTCAAACATAGAAACTTGCACAACTTGTCAATGATGCAGGGGAAGATATGTTCTTGTAGGAGAATGTGGGAAGGTTCTTAGTTTATTAGTGATGAACAATTGATATATTTGTCGAGTTGAAATTTGATCGTTGTTTATATGGCAGTTGCATTATTCCAGAGAGGGTCTTATAAGCTGAGGTGCGGAGTGGTCTGACTGGCACTGGACATGCAGTCATACCCGTTCCCTGTTATCGCGGTTTGACCGAGGTTGACCCGAGGGCGGTCTCACTGGCAATTGCATGGCGATCTAACTGCCATGGGTAATGCGGTCAGACAAGCTTGTGTTTTCAGTGAGCTGAGAGGTGATGCAAGTTTGGGTTTTGATCACGGGTTGATTCGTAGTCTTGGGTCAGCGTATATAAGTTGCATGATGTATGTTTGGACTAACGTTGGTCAAGTTAGGAAGAACTTATGTTCAGACACGGTTTCTTGTCTTTGGATATGCAAGTGACTTGAAGTCAACTATGGTCAACAGCGAGAAGAACCAAGACTTGGTTGGGAGAACCAAGGCTTGGTTAGGAGAATCAAAGACCAGAGCGGTCATGTCGTCCACGCCGGCGTCCTCGCGCCGTCACCATCAGCGTCGCCTCAGCCTCGCGAAGCCCGGGCGCACCTTCGTTCACCGTGGGGACCATCGCAGCGCCTTCTTCACCGACGACCCAGCCGCACCGCCGTTCGACCTCGTCGCCGACGACCTTTCCGCCGCATTTTCTCGCGACCTCGGTGAGCACCACGTTCAGCATCGTCCACTCTTCCTTTTGGTATCAATCACACCTCTCGCCGAGACCTCTAGCGCCGGCGAGGTGATTGCCGAGCCGCCGGCGTCGCGATCGGCGTGGCGCATGCGCGGTGGCGGCGCGTATGCGCCACTGGCGCCATCTCAAGAACACGGCCGCGTGGCGCCGTGTCGCGCCACGCACACACCACGTGGCGGTCCACCGTGCGTTTCTTCCAAAGTTCGGTGGGCTAGGTCCACCTTGACCGCCCACCGACATGTGGGCCCGCATGTCAGAAATCTTTTAAAATCTTTTAATTTCCGAAAATCCCTCGCTGGCGTCAGCATTGCGCAATAAATGGATTTTCGGTAGGGAAATAATTCTGGAAATTCAATAAAATTTCAGATTTAGATATAAACTTCAAAAATTCATAACTTATGCATATGAACTCCAAATTGGGTGTTTCAAATTGCAAAATTTATATAAAATTATAATCTAGCTAACTAAACCAAAATATTTCAGTTTGGAGTTGATTTGAGCTATGTTTTTGAATTTATTTGAATTTGCATTAAATTTGTCGTATTTCAGCGTATAGACTTGCGACTCGGAGAGTTCGATCAAATGAAGAGTTAGAGTTTCAAGACATCGACCAAGGCAAGTTACACCATTGACCATATTGCCCCTATTATTTTAAGTTATTTTCAGTTTTAAATTCCTTATTGCATGCATATGTTGTTATAAATATTTTAATGTCTGTTTTACGTATAGTTAATTCCATATGTTATTGTATGGCCAAATTTGAATGTTGTATCGACTACCTTGATACCATAGGCAAGATATTACCAAAATTCAAATATATGCTTAGCCAAGCTTAGTCCACATTTACAGAATTTGGGAGGGTTTACACCAGACTTCTACAAATTGTTTTCAAACTTGATATTGTGGTATTGTTTTACCACATGAGTTTATAAATAAAGTTTTTATTCAAAATAAAACCAAAATGGGTTTGGATTTGGGCGAAATGGTCGGAATGGTGGGTGCAGGTTTATGCACGGGTTTGATCTGGTTAAGATCAAGGCCCATGGGTTGTAGGAATGACGCCCAAGTCGATTGAGGACCGGTCTTTGAGCCGCTTATTGCTATGCCATAACGTACCACCACATGTCCTGTATGGGCAGGATTTGGCTAACTAATTTGTGATGTCCTAGTATATTTATGTCATGTGATTTTGTGGGTGTCGGCTAGACATTTTATTCCCACTTAGGCGCAAGAGGGCTTCAGAGGACAGTCGGTCAAAGGGGCGAAACCTTAGCGGGCATGAATGTACTAGGATAAAACATTGTAAAGGCCTCATGGTAATTGCTCACCACACGCCTACGAGGCGTGAATTGGCCGACATAACGAGCATGTCACCTCGTGTGGGTAAAGTTGTACCAACTCTGCAGAGTAGAAACTATTCGAATAGCGTCATGGTCATGGACATGCTAGCGGGGCCACTTAAAGTTAGTATTGTTTTTGGTTTTAAAATGCTTTATTAAATGTTGAGGATGGTTAATCCTTATGAAAATTTAGGCGGAAGCCAAGTGTTAGGAAGGATCCTTCACTTTACCTTTGGAGGTTATCCACGATATATCATTGCCATTTCAAAATATGATTTTATCCATAGTATAAAATTGCCTTAGAAACTACTATACTTATTCAAACTGAAAAATGCTGTTTATGCAAAACAACCCGCCATACTCACTTGTTTCCTTATGCATGCATTTAAATTCAATATTGGTGTGACTTGCGAGCACGGTAGTAGTGCTCACTCTTCTTTGAATAAATCTTATTCGAGAGAAGCTGCTATCTTGACGGTGAGGACCGGGACGAGTAGGCCTTGACCAGACGATTGCTGTGGGCGCATCGTGTAGCTCACTATATTATTATTTCATTGTGTTTATCATTTGACATTTGATGTTATTATTCAAGACTCATTTGTATTAAAGAGTTATTTATTTAATGTCATTTACGTTTCGTGATATGAATGTGATATTCATTTTTGTGAGGCTGTGTACTGCTGAAATCTGGGTGGTGTTTGAACACAGAGAATTCGGGATCCTTCGTTCCCGGGTTCGACAAAAGTGGTATCAGAGCCAGGTTTCGATCCTGGGACCTGTGGGTTATGGGCCCACAATAGAATTGGTAAAACCATTAAGGACTATTTTTCAAAAATTTACAAACTATTTACGTGTCTTCCAGAGTCTTACTCTTCCTTTCTCTATTAAAAGATTTCTAAACTCTTGTCCTTTCTAAAAATTGTAGATGGCCGAGAGACCGACCCGCATCTCCCATGGAGTCTACGCCGGAGAATGGGCGGATATCCTATGGAAGATGATGCAGCATCTGAGTTTCACGAAGAGACCCACATACCAAGGATACAAGTATATCGTGGGACAGCAGGAGCGCTGGAGAGTGGAGGTTATCCTCTACTCTAACTTAGCGCCGGATACATCCTTCCACATCTTCGACGCCCAATGCGTCGGGAGACTTCGAGGCGGCATCCAAGATGCGGCAAGAGAAGCCGTCACGCCGACCGCTACACCTATGGCGCCCATTTTCGGGATACTGCATTCCAGTATTATCCCATGCACATCCCCACTCGGCTAGGCAGTGCCTTCAGCTCAGCCTAGAATGAGGATATGCCGGAGATCACCCACCAGGTGGAGTTAGCCAAGGCGATGGATTACGCCTATGGCAACACCACAGACGAGCGTGTATCTCGTTCGGGGAGGCTAGAAGCTGCGAGGAGAGATTGAAGGCGGTGAAGCTGAATTGGCTCTGACAAGAAGGGCCAAGCGTTACTGTAACTCCCGGACTACACCCCATCCACCCCATAGATGTTTACCCCACCATTTCGATATTTGCTTTCCTTTAGTTGTTCGATTAGCTGCGAATTATGAGCTACTAACCTTTTGTGGTAGCCATAATTAGATGAATAAAATAAAGGATTACTTGCAAAAGAAAATTTTGTTTCTTTGCCTTGTTTTTGTGTGCTTTTGGGCTAATATAAATTTACTCCCCCTTAGTGCAATCTTTTCTTCCCTTTCCTAAGTCTTTGGAAAATTCAAGCGGATGGTGAACACCGCGCAGAAATGGCGCATCAGTGGTCGAACAACGGAAATACCGACCATCGGGAGCGGCATGTTCACAACCTCCCCACCACGCGGCGGGACCGGATTGGCGGCGGATGATGGCCAATCAAACTCACCTTATTGAATTGTTGGCTCGATCGCTCAACAACGCTCGAGAACAACGAGCAATGCGGCTACCGCCGCGACTCGGTGCACGGCACACCCTCCTCAACGGGTGACCATGTCGGAGTTCATGCGTATCGTCCTCCGACATTCTCGGTAGCACCGAGCCAATGGATCGCGACGATTGGCCGTGCCATCGGAAAGAAATTGGACATCGCACAATGCACGGATCGTGAGAAGGTCCTGTTCGCAACTCATCGACTCAACGGACCACCTCGAATGGTGGGACAATTTACGCATCACCACGCCAATGCCGGGCTATCTCGTGGGGCGAGTTTGTGAGAGCCTTCCGTCATGCACATTCCTGCCGGCATGATGACACGAAGAAGAAGGAGTTTCATGCACTCGCCAAGGCAATCGCTCGGTGGCGAGTATCTTCACCGTTTCAACCGCTAG
The DNA here is from genome assembly GCA_036346255.1 of Ampelocalamus luodianensis. Classification (NCBI taxonomy): domain Eukaryota; kingdom Viridiplantae; phylum Streptophyta; class Magnoliopsida; order Poales; family Poaceae; genus Ampelocalamus; species Ampelocalamus luodianensis. The sequence goes on from CM070640.1 coordinate 20,855,462, forward strand.
CCGCTATGCCTACCGATGTGACCAGAGATGAAGAACGGCAAGAAAGGTTCTGGAGGACTCAACGGCGATATCTCTGTCCAACTCATCTCCCGAACTTCACCGACTTCCAACGGTTGGTGGACAAGGCGATCCGCCAGAGGCCAAACATCACGAGATGGAGAAACCGCAGCGGAGGATGGCGCCCGAAGATTAACGCAGAGGCTTTCCCAAACCTCGATTCATTCAAAGAAGACCACCGCGGCGTGGGAAGTTCGATCTTCCACATCGAGCCCTGCGAATCGGCGCCAACACCTCCAACTTCCGCAGCGCACCAACCGGAGGACAATTTCAGCAGAAGAGCTCCGCCCCCTCAGCTGCAGGAGTGACTGTTTCCACTGCAACGAGACAGGCCATTATGCCAACAGATGCCCCAAGAAGCAGCAAGCAGCGGCGTCTTTCAAGCGGCACCGAGAGCCACGACCAGCGGCGGCGCGCAAAGCCGTCGAGCGGTTCATCAAGGGCGTGTGAACCACGTCACGGCCGAGGAAGCCCAGGCAGCACGGATGTTGTGCTTGGTATGTTTCTTGTCAATTCAATACCAGCTTCAGTACTATTTGATTCCGGAGCTTCGCATTCTTTCGTGTCAAATAAATTTGTGGGCAAAAATGGGTTACCAATATCTTCCTTAGCAAATCCCATGATAATCCATTCCCGGGTTCAGAAATGAGAACTAGTTCTCTATGCCCGAACCTCACCCTTGAAATATCCGAGTATCCTTCCTAGCGACTTGATAGTCTTGCATTCCCAAGGTCCGGGCGTTATTCTTGGAATGGTTTGGTTAGCCAAGAATCATGGACAAATAGATCTGTGCCAATAGGTCTATCACCCTCACAAATGGAGAAGGAATTTGGTGGAGTTCAAACCCAAGACCTGCACCAATGGAAGTTCTATCCTCACCAGCATGAAGGAAGTGAAACTTGAAGACATACCTGTAGTCCGAGAATATGCTGATGTCTTTCCTGATGAATTACCTGGCATGCCACCGGATCGGGACGTCATGTTCTTAATTGACTTAGTCCCAGGGACAGCTCCAATATCGAAGCGACCCTATAGAATGCCAGCTAATGAGTTAGCGGAATTGAAGAAGCATTGAAGAAGCTGCGAAGCGAGGTTACATCCGACCAGTTCATCACCTTGGGAGCACCGGTGTTGTTCGCCAAGAAAAGGACAATAGCATGAGGATGTGTGTTGATTACAGATCACTCAATGAGGTGACGATCAAGAACAAATATCCTTTACCCAGGATAGATGATCTGTTCGATCAGCTGAAAGGAGCAAGTGTCTTTTCAAAGATTGATTTGAGATCTGGCTATCACCAATCAAGATCGAGGCAGGAAGATATTCCAAGACAAACTTTCACCACGGATATGGATATGCGAGTTCTACAGTGATGTCATTTGGTTTGACGAACGCCCGCTTATTTCATGAATATGATGAACAAAGTGTTCATGGAATTCCTTGGATAAGTTCGTGGTTGTTTTCATCGATGACATTCTCATCTACTCGAAGGATGAAGAAGAACACGAGAAGCATATCGAATGATCTTGGACAAGCTCCGAGAACATCGACTTTATGCTAAATTCAGAAAAGTGAATTTTGGCTAAGTCAAGTGGCATTCCTTGGACATATTGTGTCGCGGGAGGAATCGCGATGAGATCCCGCCAAGGTTGAAGCCGTGATCAGTTGGAAGCAACCGGGCGATCACCAAGTGAGAAGTTTTCTTGGACTAGCGGGTTATTACCGCGAGTTCATTGAAAATTTCTCTAAGATTGCAAGACCCATGACTCAACTTCTGAAGAAGGAGAAGAAATTTGATTGGACAGATGCCTGTGAAGAAAGTTTTCAAGACCTGAAGAGGAGATTGGTCTCAGCACCTGTGTTAGTTTTACCTGATATCCATAAAGATTTCGAGATCTTCTGCGACGCATCCCGTCAAGGTCTCGGATGCGTATTGATGCAGGAGGGCAAGGTAGTAGCTTATGCATCGAGGCAGTTGAGGCCACATGAAGGGAATTATCCAACCCACGATCTGGAGTTAGCAGCGATTGTGCATGCCTTGAAGATCTGGCGGCATTATCTCATTGGTAACCGCTGTGAGATTTTCACAGATCACAAGAGTTTGAAGTATATATTCACACAGGCAGAATTAAACCTTCGGCAGAGAAGATGGTTAGAGTTGATAAAAGATTACGATCTTGGAATCCATTATCACCCGGGCAAAGCAAATGTAGTTGCAGATGCCCTGAGCAGAAAGGCCTATTGCAATACCATGATGGTGCAGAAGGAACAGCCAGAACTACATGAAGAATTGAAGCGTCTAAACTTGGAAATTGTTAGTCAAGGTTGTGTGAATGCTCTGGAAGTACAACCGACTCTTCAAAGTCAGATCAGAGAAAAACAACTAGAAGATGATGACATCAAGGAGATCAAGAAGAATATGCGAAGAGGCAAGGCTCCAGGATTCGCTGAAGATGAACAAGGAACTGTGTGGTTTGGGAATCGCATTTGTGTACCTAACCAACGGAGTTAAAGCATCCAATTCTTAAGGAGGCTCATGAAACGCCTTACTCCATTCACCGGAAGCACCAAGATGTACCAGGATCCGAAGGAGAAATGCGGTGGGTCGGCGATGAAGCGAGAAATTCTTGAGTTCGTCGCTCACGTGATGTGTGTCGAGTTAAGGCGAACATCGAGACCAGTGGATTGTTGCGCCACTACCAATCCCGAATGGAAGTGGGAAGAGATTGGCATGGACTTCATCACCGGACTTCCTAGGACCCAATCGGGATATGATTCTATCGGGTGATAGTTGATCGGTTGACCAAAGTAGCTCACTTTATTCCGTCAAAACTACTTACGTAAGCGGCCGGTTGGCGAGTTATATGTGGCTAGGATCGTTTGTCTACAGGGTACCCAAGAAGATTGTGTCCGGCGAGGTTCTCGGTTTACATCAAGATTCAGCGATGCGCATGAAGCCTTAGGCACGGACTCAACCGATGCACTCTATCATCCTCAAACAGATGGTCGGACGAGCGCACCAATCAAGTCCTCGAAGATATGCTCCGAGCCCTGTGCCTTGGAATTTGGACAAAGTTGGGACAAGAATTTGCCGTATCAGAATTCTCGTATAACAATAGCCATCAAGCTAGTTTGCAAATGGCTCCTTTGAAGCATTGTATGGCGAAAATGCGAACTCCATACGTGGGATGAAGTAGGAGAGCATCAACTCTTTGGACTGAAATAATCAAAGAGGCGAAAGTAAGGTCAAAGCTATAAGGAACATTTGAAAGTGGCACAAACCCGACAAAAGAGTTATCTCGATAACCGTCGGAGGGATCTAAACTTTGAGGTAGGAGACTGGTCTATCTCGGTCACTCCACTCGAGAGGAGTAAGAAGATTCGAACGAAAGGAAAACTCGCACCTGATTTGTGGGGCCATACAAAATTCTAGCCAAAAGAGGTGAAGTGGCATATCGGCTGAGCTACTGAAGCCTTGTCATCGTGCACGATGTCTTCCATGTATCCCGATTGAGGAAGTGCTTGCAAGCGCGAGAAGACCATACCTTCTTGGAAAGTTTCGATCTTCGTGAAGATCTCACCTACGTGGAGCGACCAATCAAGATTCCGGATGTCGCAGAGCGAGTCACCAAGGTAATCATCGATCATACAAGGTGCGGTGAGTCATCACCGGAAAGTGAAGCCACATGGGAAAAGAAGAAGACCTCAAGACCAACTATCCCGATCTCTTTGTGACCAATCCGAATCTCGGGTGAGATTCCCTTAAGAGGGTAGGTTTGTAACAGACCAAATTTCAATTTCAGAAAATTTAAAAGTTTATTTATGTTTGTGGTTTTCCTGAATTTTCAAAAGCTTTTATAAATATTTTAAAGCTAAAACAAATTTATTTGCAAATTAAAAGCCAACAAATAGTTGGAAATAATTTTATTAAGTCCAAAATGAGTATGGGAATTTCGTGAATTTTTCCATAATTTTGGAAGTATTTTGCTATTTTCTAAAGCCTAATTGAATTAACGAAATTAAAACAATTGAGAAATCAAAAGAAAATCAAAATTCATTTTGGCCGAAACCCACCAGCTCAGGCCCAAACCTTCGCTTGACGCGCCCACCGCCGCGCTTCGCCGCACCGCCTCATCTTCGCCGCCGTCCGATTTAAATCGGACGGCTACTAGTTACCCACGCCTCGCTTCTCTTCGACCGTTGGATCATGCAATCGACGGTCAAGATCTTTCACGGCAACCGCACGGTCCGAATGCCATCATCAACGTGAGCCGCACGATCTTAATCCAACGGCGCAAAACGCACTTACGCTTCGCTCGGTCTAATCTCAACCATTGATCTTAATCCAACCATTGCGCCGAAAGTCACTTACGCCGCGAATCTAATCTCGACCGACGTTGAAAATCGGAGGCCCGAGTCATCGTCTTCCTCGCCTTCTTCTTCGCAGCCGCCGCGAAACCGCCGCCATGACCAAGTCTTGGAGCTCCGTGTTCTCGCGGTGCTGTCGCTCTTTCATCGGGCAATCGTGTGCAACGGCTCCGCCATGTCACACCGCACCCACTTCCTCAACCCTTTATCCTCGTGCACGTTTTGCCAAACCGCGCCGCACCAAAACGCGCGCACGACCTCCACCACCCCCGCGCCGCCGAACCTTCCGGCGCCTATAAAGGGAGCCCTTGAGCCCCTTCTCCTCCTCAACCATTCCCTCACTCACTCTCTCCTCCCGCCGCGAGCTCGTCAGATTCCGGGGTTTCGCCGCGCCAGTTGCTGCGTTCTGTATCGCCAATTCCGTCGCCGCCGTCACGCCGCGCCTCACCGCCGTCACCATCGTGTCGCCTCGACCTCGCGGCTCGGGCGCACTTCGTTCACCGTGGGGACCATCGCAGCGCTTTCTTCACCGACGACCCGGTCCGCACCGCTGCCGACCTGCGTCGCCGACGACCTTTCCGCGCATTTTCGCGACCTCGGTGAGCACCACGTTCGACATCGTCCACTCTTCCTTTGGTATCAATCACACCTCTCGCCGAGACCTCTAGCGCGCGAGGTGATTGCCGAGCCGCCGCCGCCGTCGACATGGCGTGCCGCCACGGTGGCGGCACGTGTACGCCACCTTGGCGCCATCTCAGCAACACGGCCCGCGTGGCGCCGTGTCAGCGGCCACGCACACACCCACGTGGCCGGTCCACCGTGCCGTTTCTTCCAAAGTTCGGTGGGCTAGGTCCACCTTGAAGCCACCGACATGTGGGCCGCATGTCGAAATCTTTTAAAATCTTTTAATTTCCGAAAATCCTCACGGCGTCGGCATTGCGCAATAAATGGATTTTCGAGGGAAATAATTCGAAATTCAATAAAATTTGATTTAGATATAAACTTCAAAAATTCATAACTTATGCATATGAACTCCAAATTGGGTGTTTCAAATTGCAAAATTTATATAAAATTATAATCTAGCTAACTAAACCAAAATATTTCAGTTTGGAGTTGATTTGAGCTATGTTTTTGAATTTATTTGAATTTGCATTAAATTTGTCGTATTTTCGCGTATAGACTTCGACGACTCCGGAGAGTTCGATCAAATCAAGAGTTAGAGTTTCAAGACATCGACCAAGGCAAGTTACACCATTGACCATATTGCCCCTATTATTTTAAGTTATTTTCAGTTTTTAAATTCCTTATTGCATGCATATGTTGTTATAAATATTTTAATGTCCTGTTTTACGTATAGTTAATTCCATATGTTATTGTATGGCCAAATTTGAATGTTGTATCTGACTACCTTGATACCATAGGCAAGATATTACCAAAATTCAAATATATGCTTAGCCAAGCTTAGTCCACATTTACGTAATTTGGGAGGGTTTACACGGACTTCTACAAATTGTTTTCAAACTTGATATTGTGGTATTGTTTTACCACATGAGTTTATAAATAAAGTTTTTATTCAAAATAAAACCAAAATGGGTTTGGATTTGGGTAAATGGTCGAATGGTGGGTGCAGGTTTATGCGGGTTTGATCCGTTAAGATCAAGGCCCATGGGTTGTAGGAATGACGCCCAAGTCGATTGAGGACCGGTCTTTGAGCCGCTTATTGCTATGCCATAACGTACCACCACATGTCCTGTATGGGCAGGATTTGGCTAACTAATTTGTGATGTCCTAGTATATTTATGTCATGTGATTTTGTGGGTGTCGGCTAGACATTTTATTCCCACTTGGCGCAAGAGGGGGCTTCCAGAGGACGGTCAGTCCAAAGGCGAAACCTTAGCGGGCATGAATGTACTAGGATAAAACATTGTAAAGGCCTCATGGTAATTGCTCACCACACGCCTACTGAGCGTGAATTGGCGACATAACGAGCATGTCACCTCGTGTGGGTAAAGTTGTACCAACTCTGCAGAGTAGAAACTATTCGAATAGCGCGTCGCGGTCATGGACATGCTAGCAGGCCACTTAAAGTTAGTATTGTTTTTGGTTTTAAAATGCTTTATTAAATGTTGAGGATGGTTAATCCTTATGAAAATTTAGGCGGAAGCCAAGTGTTAGGAAGGATCCTTCACTTTACCTTTGGAGGTTATCCACGATATATCATTGCCATTTCAAAATATGATTTTATCCATAGTATAAAATTGCCTTAGAAACTACTATACTTATTCAAACCGAAAAATCTGTTTATGCAAAACGAATGTAACGTCCCGTTCGCCTTAGCTTTCTTGCTGAATTTCAAAACCTAAAAAGGAACCATTTGATTCGTTGGTTTGCTCAAGCTTAACCTGAAACCTTTGAAAAATTGGAGGTTTAATTTGAAGGTTTAATTTTAATTAACTTAACCTCAACTAAAGCCTTTTAGCGCTTTGTTCGCTGTTGGAGTTTTTGGAGTTCTTGGGTCGTTAGTTCCCCTTCTCTTTGAGTTTTGCGTGCCACTTAGCTTAGTTTTTCCTCTTCTGGACCTACTCCTGGATCCGATCCTTTATCCTTGGGACCTCCCCTTTGTAGATCTTGACCGTCAGGACCTTCCCTTGGTAGATTTTGACCGTCAGGACCTCCCTCGTACCCTTTTGCCTTAGTTTCTTAGCTTTGGACCTCTTTTCTGGATCTCCTTCTCTAGATCTTTCCCACTTTTGAATCTTATCCGTTGAAACCCTCCCCTTGTCTGGACCTCCCTTAAGTTCAGATCTTGTGCACACTTTTTCCTCTTTAGGACCACCTGATCAAGATTGTGTGGCCCTGGTTCGTTGCGCCTCTCCTTTTATCTTTTGAATCTCCTCCTTTCCCTTACCCCCCTCTGGTCTTTTTACAAAGACCATCCTCTTCCGTCATGGCTCTAGAGAGGTCGTGGCTGGCTCGTGAGGAGGTCCAATGGCTGGTCGTGGACCTTTGGAGTGGTCCTGGATGCTCGGGAGTTGGTGTCCAGAGGAGGAATTCTTTGATGACCCGAGCTTCTAGGAACGTCCTCCACTCAACAGCCTTTGGGTTTGTCGTATGGCCTGCGCGTTTTAAGTCTTTTGCTGTAAAGCTTGTTGTCGGATTTTGTAGCCCTTGTTGGCAATCGCTGTAAACAATCTTGGCCATAAGGCCCTCGTTTATTTAATTATTGTTCTTTTCCGCTGCTCCTTTTGTGGATTGTGTGGTTGTGATTACACCTATGTTGTCTTGCGCGAGTTAGCTTCGATTCTTGGGACTAACTCAGTGGTGTAAGTGCCCACGACCTCCAGGAGGTCCTTGCGATCTCCTGGGAGGTCCTGGTGGACCTCCTCCGTGGGTGTTCTTAGAGGACCTACACGACATCTGGGTGATCCTGTCGGACCTTGCTAAGAGGTCCTGGGGGATCTTCTGTGAGACCCCGATTTATTTGACTTGTAATGCTTAGCCTTCTATTGACCTTAGCATCACAAATCAAATAAACCAAGCCTCGAGATATGTATACTTCCCAGAAATGCAGTATACACACCCCGTTACAAAATCATGCATCAATTCCATACATCATATTATTACAAGTCTAGCAACGACATACATAATATAAAGTTATTACAAATGAGCCGACTGGCCAAAAGACATCAAAGTATCAATAACAGCGGAAGCAAAAGGTGCCATAAGATGGCTTTAACCAAAAGTCGTCCGGTTAGCCATAACCCACAAGGCAACCGACCGGGCCGCCAAACTAGTCGTCCATACTGAAGCAAAACTCGCCAAAGTCAACCCCTTAGGGATTGACCTTCTTCCTCTGCAACAATTAAGCAAAGCAAATGAGTACAAAATTGTACTCGCAAGACTTACGGGTAACAAATCTAGTTACTACTACATGCAGGCTGTAATTCAAAGGAGAAGGCTCAAGGTTAATTTTCAGCATAAGGCAAGTTTTATTTGCAATAGATAATAATTTAAAGGCAATTTTGACAATCTAAATTTTAATTGCATAAATAACAGCGATACAATAAGTAATAACATACCAACAACCTGGAGATGACTAACCCCATAGCCATCACAACAATAGCACGAATTACCCATTCGTACCACCCATGTCAAATTTTTAATTTAAAAGATTGTAGTCTAGTTCTTACGGGGCATATCCGAGCGTGTCCATAACCTAGGACGAGGCTATTCGAATAGTTTTGACCCTGCAGGGGTGTACCAATGTACCCACACTTCAGACCGCCTTTTTGCCACTAGATGAAGCACACTTCCGAAGGTATGCCGGCACGGCTAAGTCCTACGAGATATTTCCAATATTGTGTATCAACTACGAGCCACTCGTATGGACCGAAGCCCATACGCTTACATTGTAAAGCCGAAAGTCAACTACCCTATAGGGGTAAAGCTTCCGGACAACTACAATGCTCCACACATAAACCCCCCTCATTTTACCATAACACAACACACACACGCCCACCTGCGACTCGTAGCTAACACACGCCAAAGTACTAAGTCAAGAGAGGTCACATGCCCTCTAATGTGGTCAGCACGCAAAATGCTCAGAACAGTGGCGTAAGTAACTCGGTCCTTAATTGATTCGGACACCATTCCAATCACACCCAAAAGCACACCATCTTACCATTGTGCCCAAGTCCAAATCATTTTGTTTTCATTTTTGGTTTCCATAAATAAACATAGCCCAAAGGCTGAAACATAGAGTCATAATAAGTATTTGTGTGATCAAGATCATCGACTAAGTCGATAACCGCCTAATTCTACCGTTATCTAAGCATTCTAAGCATGACATCGTAAAGATAATAAAAGAGCATAATTAAATCACCGGACTTTAATTCACCAGCGATATTAATAACTTATGTTTTGTGGCAGGGGATAAACCATTTAAGGGTAGTCATGCAATGGGATTAGCTACCTCTAATCGACAAAATAAATCTTGACACAAGAAGCATGCATACTTAGGTTTTGCAAACAAGATATTAGACTTTTAAAAGTAATAGGAGAAATATGATCAAATGATGTTACACTGCTTGCCTTGCTGTAGATCACTTTTTTGCTGCAGAGGATCACTCATGTAATCAATAATTTCTTCGAAACCTAACGCAGAATGCGATAAAACCAATAAGAACGAGGAACACCAAAAGGAACTCAAAAGCAAAAGTTATCCAAATCTCATGAAATTTACACAGCAGAGAGATCATGATTTTAGCCAAATTTAGGAACAAGAAACATGCAATTTGGACCTAGCATGAAAAAGTTATAGCTAAAACTATTTCTCTCAGCCTAGAAATTCTACTAAATTAATTACTGGTACTGTTCATAGCATAAATTTCTAGAAGGATCTAAGGTTTGAAATTTTTATGCTAGGTAGATAATGGCATACTAAGGTTAGCAAAGTTGGGTTTACTCAATTTGGAGTTAAAATGATTTACTTGTGATTTTTCTCAATTGTAAATCTAGCACATATCATTTTTCAGAAATAAAACCATGATCCAAACCTAATTCATATTAAAGTATGCTAACAGAGGAATTTAACAAGATTGAGTTTGCACATTTTGGAGTTATACAGAAAAAGATATGCATTTTACAACGTTTGAATCAATTTCTGGAATATTCTAAAATGGCTGAAAACAAGATAATATTATTTACAAAGTTTTCTGGCACAGAACAAGGTCCAAATGCATTTTTATATTAAACTTTAGTTAAACCTAAATTTAACACAGTTGGATTCACCCAACAAGGATCTTTAGAGAATTAATTATGCATTTTCCAAATTAAAAGAACTTTTAATGCAGAAACTAACCCTAACAGGAGTTTATTCTATTTCCATATTTTTCTGGAGGAGAATTAAGCTTAGAACTATTTTTATATTAAAATTTAGTTAAAAACAGAAACATCAAAATTTGAATCATCCGAAAATGAATTAGTATGAATTAGTTATACATTTTCAAAGTTTAATACATTTTTCAGTTGTCAAATAAAGACTTACCAGAATTTTAACAAAACCTATTCAAAAGAAACGACGTGGACGAACGTGGGCCTTTGATGCAAAATCGGACGGCCCACGCGCACGAAAAATAGCGCACGCGCGCGATCAAAAAGGAGCTCACCGTTGGATCTAAATCCAACAGTTTACGAGGATTGGGATGTTCGGGGGCCCGAACGGCACACTCATCTCGACCGTAGATCAAACGATGAAGGGCTCAGGACGCTGCGCTCTTCGGTGGCCCGAACGGCACAATGATCTCAGCTGCTCATCTAGAGATGGGCGGCCCCGATCCATGTGCAGTTCGAGTGACCCGATCGGCACATTGATCTCGGCCGTTGATCGCGAGATCGACGGTTGCTAGTGACGTGGAACCCTTGGGGCCCGAAAGTCCCAGAAGATCTGGACCGCAGATCTTGAAATCGACGGTCCATGATGCTCGCGACTACCTCATGTGGGTTTAAGAGCGCGAAGAGGTTTTTAAATGTGCGGGCCCACATGTCAGTGAGACAGAAGGGGATTTTAGGACAACAATTAATTACAAATTTAATGATTAGCATTAATTGTGTCCTAAAGACTTTGCACAGAGAGGATTTAAGTGGGCGAGGGCCACATGACAGTGACTCAACGAGTCAATTCCGACAGCCATTTAATGCCCACACTAATGACCAATGATTAACATTAATTGATGTCCTAAGGGTGTTGATTAGGGCCGACGGGGGTTTTTAAGTGGCTGGGCCCACTGGTCAGTGGCACAGTGGGCCGGCTAAGACAAATTAATCACCCCCAAAGATTAACAATGATTAGGCCATTAATGATGTCCTAATGATAACGGCATAGAGGGAATTCCTGTCCGGCAAAAACTGAGCGGCAAAGATGGGCTCGTCGTCGGCGGCTCCGGCCACGGCGGCGGCCATAAAGTGCCAAAATGGGTTCGCAATAGCCTTGCGGACCCAAAGGTGGTGACCTTGTCGGCGGCGGTGGCCCAGAACACCGACGAGCTAGAAAACAATAACGGTGACACAATCGGCCGAAAACGAAAATGGCTAAAAAGCTCCGCATTGTCCAAAGAAGCGTGTGCCACAACGTCTAAGGACTAATAAGAAGCTACCTTAACCAAGAAGGACTTCAAAGATGGCCGGAGAGGCTTTGACAGTGGAGAAACTCGCCGGAGTTGAAGAAGATGATATGAAAAAGATGTCCTGAGCAAAAAAAAACATGAAAGAATGGTAGGGTTAGCTTCAAAATAGCTCATAGAAGCTTCATGAGCAAATAATTGAGAAAAGAAGCTCTTACCGGAGCTGGAGAAGAAAAAGGGGTAAAATCGGCCGAAATGATCCAAACTCAAAATTAGCCCATTCCTGTCAATGAAACCCAAAATTGAGTTAGAGGAAATGAATATGGAGCTAAAGGGCTCAAAAGGGTACAAGAAGAATTGAAGATGAACCACTGGAGCACCAAGATCCACAATTGAGCTCCATGGTTCAACAAAGGTAGTTTTGGTGTCTTTAGTGTTTTGAGCTCCACGAACAAAGAAAGAGCTAGGGGTGGTGTAAAAGAACACCAGGAGGGGTTTTGGGAAGCTTATAAAGCTAGAGGATTAGGGTTTGGACAAAAACAAAATGCTCGAGTGAGTTTGGTCCACAACACTGCCATGGACCGAAAAAGAGAAATGATGGGTGCAGGCTAGGGCATGCCTCCTGCCGAAAGTGAGCCGCAGCACTAAATGCCCAACCAGCGAGAGATGAGGAGGGAGCAAGACTTGACCAGAGCCATGCTGCTCCCTGTGCTGCGCACAGCGCGAGGAAGAAGAAGACGAGAGAAAAAGGTAGGGCGATTTTGGGCAGTCCGATTTGAATCCAACGGTTGAGATTTGCCCAAGGCTCCAGAGGTTTAAAACACTAGGAAAGATCGTGAGCGTTGGATCTACAATGGACGGTCACGATTGAATGGGACAACCGAGTGACCCGAACGACCCAATTCATCTGGACGGTCAGATCTTGATCTAACAGCCCAAACGAGTTGGCGCAATCGCGAGGTCCGAACGTTCACGTGATCGTGGGCCGTGCGATTTAAATCCAATGACTGAGGTTGAATGCGCGTTTTAAGTGAGCCCGGGTGTAGTTAGTGGGTTGGGTTCGATCAAGTGGCTCGAGCCAGACTTGGGTCCGGATCAAACCCAACAGTATTTTGACTAAGGGTTTCAATTAAGAGCTGAGAACGTTGAGGGATTTTTAAAGGTAGCAAAACAACTCCAAAAATTCTGAAATTTTTACAAGAGCTTGCTAACTTAGATATTAACCTTGTGTAAAATTTTCAGAGGTTTTAATGCAGTGAATTTTTCTCCAAAAATTCTGCAAGGTTCTGGAATAGGGTTTGACTGAAAGTCAAACAGGTTTGATTGCCCTCTAAAAAAATTCAAACAATTTCTAAAAATTGTGAAATTTTTCAGAGGGGTCACACACCAACCCTGGAACTTAGGAAAAATATTTCCAAAGGATGATCACAAGATTTGACAAGAATGTTTTTGGAAGACAAGGTTTGGATTAAATGACTTATGACTTTGTATTTCCATAATTCTTGTGCAAGAATTGTTTGGAACAACCAGAAAATACATGATGTAAGAAAAAGTTTTAATTTCTACTCATTTTCTTACATTTGAAACACAAGTCCAAAATTGGGATGTTACATCTTCTTAATACATCCCGAGGTGATCCCGACATGGAAGATGGGTGAGATGGTTTAGCTTAAGCAAGGAGCATGGTGGCACATGAAGATGTGGTGGACAAGGACATGGAAGACAAGATTCAAGCGACAAGTTGCATCAAGTAGTGGATTGGTTGATGCATGTGTGGTATGGTTCGGATGGAACCAGAATAGGAGAGACTTAACGACACGAGGCAAGCTATTGATGAACCTACACGTGGCAAGCATGGGAATTGCTTGCAAGTGTAGATGGTGACTCGGTCAAGATAAGCATATTTTGGTACTTTGCGAAACACCGAAAAAGTTGGAGAAACTAAACCGAAGTGCTTGGAAAGGAGGTTTATGTCACGGAGCTGAGGAGATCAAGTGGATCGGATAGATTCATGTGTTAGCATATTCGGGCTTATGTGTTTTGAAAAGCGTGCATAAGTGATGTGTGAGTGAAAAACCCATTATGTGTTGGGTTTGTGGGTTTACCCAAAAGCTTAGTGGATTGTATCCATTAGGGCTTGATGTATTAAGTAAGGTTCAATAAAGGTGAGGGGCAGGTGCCTCCACTATATAAGGAAGGATATGGAGAGGCTTCTCCATCCATCCATGTTTTGAGATAGTAGTGTGTACTAGGAAGTGAGGAATTCATGTTGATTGCTTTGTAGAGTTTCCCTTGTAGCTCTTGTCCTCCTAGGAGTGGTTGTAAAAACTTTCATCTCCAAGTAGTAATAGGTCAATTTCTTCTTGCAAAAGTTGAGTTCTTGATTTGGCTATGTTGCTTCTTTTTTGTGGGTTTTTTCTCTCCCTTCTCTTTTTCTTGATCTTGTTGGTTACCAAGGACATATAAGTGGTGAGGAACCTCTTGGAGGTCAGATCCCATACATATAGGCTTCCCTCATAAAAGCTCGGTTTTACCTTGATTTAGGGTGATTCTTGGGAGGTTCTTGTCTTTTAGCATGTTGCTTTTCTTCCTGTACAAAGTTGTATGGAAATAACAATCTTATCTTTCCATAGCCTAGATATTTGGTTGTTGTACCTTCCCGATTATTCGGTTGTCATATCTAGCAACTATTATAAAGAGATCGGACCAATTTGCTGCGTCGTGTGATATGCTTCTCCCAAACTTCTCCTATTTGCATGGTATCAGATTCCTCGCCAGTACGCTTCAGACCTCCTTCAGCATGCGGGCATGGCCGATTGTCACTCCATGGCAACTCTTGTTAACACTCGTGCCAAGCTGTCCACTTCGAAGGGTACTCTAGTCGCTGAACTGACACACTACAGGAGCTTGGCTGGCGTGTTTCAGTACCTCACCCTGATACGGCTTGATCTCACTTATGATGTTTAGCAGGTGTGCTTGCACATGTACAATCCACACGAACCTCATATTTCTCTTGTCATGTGGATACTTTGGCACATCAAAGGCCTTTGGAGTATGGGCTTCACCCGCATGCTAACCCGGTATCCACCCTGACTGCACATTTCGATGTGGATTGGGAAGGTTGTCCCGACTCTCAGCATTCTACTTCCAACTATTGCGTCTAATTCAGTCACAGCCTAGTCTCTTGGTCGTCTAAGTGACAAACCACGGTATCCCACTTCAGTACAGAGGTGGAGTATCGTGCTTTGGCTCAGTAGTTGTAGAGTGTTATTGGCTATGGCAGCTACTTCAGGAGCTTCATCACTCGCTCACCTCAAGAACTGTTGTTTATTGTGACAACATTAGTGTTGTATACATGTCCACCAACCCAGTTTAGCATCTACGGACTAAGCACATCGAGATCGACATTCACTTCGTATGTGAGAAGATGTCCCTTGGTCAAGTTTGGGTTTTACATGTACCATCCTCCCACCAGTTTGCTGACATCATGACGAAAGGGCTATCGACTCAGCTGTTTCAAGACCATATATGACCCATGAGCAAGTCCTAGTGTCAGATTTGCTATTTGAGTTGGTTTTAGCGCAACTTGCCTTGAAAAGGAAAAAATGTTCGAACTTTGGCAATGATCTTCAAGGTTGTTGATTGGAATAGATATTAAGGTCCTAGGCAATGTTTGCTCCAAGTTTGAAGTGATCTGGATATCTGGTTTGAAAGTTGGTTCAATTTGTGGTTTTGCTAGGGCGATCAGACTGGTCTGAGCGGAGTTTTTCCGGTTCTAAATTCCCGAGTTTTAGCTGTGTTTGGGTGTTACAATATGATCTTCTTAGCTTCCATAGCAGTGAGTGAAAGATTTTGGGAATACTTAGGGGGAAGATTTGTTGGCATCATTCACCCTCTCTAATTGCCATACACGATTGTACAATTTTGTCAACATTTCATGATTAAATTAAATCACATTAGTGAGATAAAAAAAAAGACAAATACCAGTTGCCTCCGTTCCTATCCGGCCATCCTTCTTGGCAATCACTCATTGATGAACTCGCAGGCACCCATGCCATTGTCACCCTTCAACGTCACTGCCCTTTGTAAGTCTTGTTCTTCGTCCGGGAATCGAAAGTTCGGTCTTGGTAATCACTGCATGGAAAAGCTTGCTAGAGTTCATCGCTATGCTGCTTTGCCAACACCGTTTGAAAAAAAAAAAATTGCCCAAAAACAACAGTTGCTGTTTTAGTATTAGTAGATCTGGCAACCGACTCGTCATCGTCACTTGTCTTCTTTCCTAGTTTTGGAAGTGCATAGGATTATTGCAGATGGGCACGCTGCGTGCCTTACCAGTTGCACTCCCTACTTTTTTGGTGCCTTGTTTGTCCCGAGTAAAGGCCTTTGTACCGATCGGCTGTACACATGAATTGGATACAACGGATCAAAATACACCGGGTGCATGCACGTGGGTCCCATGTGGTTTTCTTTTTGACTTCTCTCGTTGCTACACAACGGTTTTCATTCCCCCTTTACTTCTCCCCTTCCGTTTGCTTCTTGTAAGATCGCAAAAAATTCATTAAGCTCAAATAGTAGGAAAATGTGAAAAAATTTAAATTTTTTTAATGCACCTTGTTGACATTTGAGTTTCCTGATTTTCATTTGGAACCTTGTCTTATTTTGAAGTCTGCAAAATCTATTAACCAGACGAAAATTAGTCGAGGACAGAGAATTTGAAAATAAATTAAACTGACATTTCAACTTAAACCAGGAATTTGAATTGAAATTAGGATTTGAGAAGAAAAGGAAAAAAAAAGCCTAAAAATCAGGCTTGGGCCCAAATCAGGTTGGCCTAACTTTCCTTTTCTTCCTCTTTTCTTTTCGCCTCCCGACCCAACCGTGCTCTCGCCAGCACCCCAGCCCGGCCTCCCTTCTCCCTCATCACTCCCACGCCGACACACCACCCCAGCCATTGGCACCATGCCGCCACCTGCGCCGCAACGCTTGTATTGGGCGTCATCGCCACATCGCCGTGGAGTTGGCCGGTTGCCTCACTCACGTGTCCCCGTCTCGTCGCCACCGCCTGCGTCACCACCATCCCGTCGCCACGCCTCCTAACTGCCTTCGTTATCCACAACATCGCTGTCGCTTCGCCCATACCACTACCCACAACCACTCCCTTGCCACCCTACTTGAGCTGTGCCTAGGGGTGAAAACGGATCGGATAGTTTCCGACCGATCCGGACGAAAACGGATTCGGATTGTCTCGGATCGGATTTTTCTCGGATAATTTCGGATCGAAACGAATTCGGATTTTTTGCCGGAAAGCGAAGCGAATACGGTAGCCATGCTATCCGCGGATACGAACGAATACGGATTATCCGGATAAGACGAAGGCCGGATATCCGGATTTCAGCCCAAAAGAGGATTTCGGCCCAAAAGAGAAAATGAGATTTTAATTGATTTCTAAATTTCAGAAAATGCAACAAATCAAATAGCCTTTTAAAAATAGTAAATAGAGTTCAAAAATTCTAGAAAAATCACAAAATTCCTTGAATGATTTTGAACTTAATAAAATTAATTTCAACTTAAAATTGGTTTTTATTTTTGCACATAAATTATTTTTAATTTCTAAAAAATAGTAAAACCTTTTTAAATTCTAGAAAAATCAAGAAATTAATTATTTTTCACTTTAAATCAAATAAAATCCCAGAAAACTCAATAAATTTTATTTTTTACATTAAAAACTAGGAAATTAAATAATTAACTTTATTTTATTATTTTTTCTTTTTAACCAAGAAAACTCTTTTAAATATCAGAAAATCTAATAAAATAATAACTTTATTAATTTTATTTTTGGTAATATACTTTGGGATGTTATAGTCATTTGTGTATAAACTAACTATCTAGCTTTGATCGATGTTAGTGTGAATTAAGTTTTATGGATGTGATGAACTAAGTATGAATACGTGATGATTTGTGACTTTGTGAGTTATGACTTATGAGCTAAATATGGTAAACTAAGTGTTTTATTTGTGATGAACTAGTTAATACAACTTGCTAGTGCCAATGTTCTTTGTAGTTCTGAAAATATGAACAATTCATGAATGTTTGCATCAAATAAACTAGTTATATATTTTGTTAATTCTCGTATACAATTTAAGGGGTTTTCATGTTTGAAAAATATCCGCGACAGTATTCGTTTCGATTCGTATTCGCCCGTATTAGTATTCGATATTATTCAGTATCCGTGATTCGTATCCGAGGTATTCGTATTCGTTTGAATCCGAAAAATATGAAAACAAATATGGCAGAACCATTATCCGTCCGTATTCGATCCGTTTTCACCCCTAGCTGTGCCCGACCTCCCTTCCCCTCCTCTTGCCCCCAACCTCCCTCCTTCCTCCCAATCGCAACAAGCTCCTCTGCTTCGGCCGCCGCACTCCGCATGTGTGCAACTGCCACCCTGGTGAGCTCCAGTCACCACTGTCATGCCCTCTAGCACCACCTCGGTGTCCTCTTCCTAGCGCCCACCTCTATTCCCTCTTTGCCTCCCGAGCCCAGAATTGCCCTCATCTTCCTCCTCTCTGGTGGTGCACCGCCTGACATTGCCGCCGCCTCCTCTTTCTTGTTTTGGCCAACCCGGTGAGCTCCTCCCCTTTTGACTCACGTCATGTCATGTTCCCGTACTCCCTTCTCCCTCAATCAATTCCGATCTTCCTCCTCAGGGGCACCGCGCGCCATCATATTCCTTACCTCCGGTCGAAAACCGCCTCCACTGTCGCCGCTCATCAACCGATGAGTTCCTCCTTGTTTCCTCTCGCCTAGAGCACCCCAGCACCCTCCTCAATCCTCCACCGCCACTCACTCTTGCTCTTGTTCCCCGCAGTGCCGCCGCCGCATGAACCTCCCCACGCCGCCCTCGGCTCTTGTCTCCAGCCCACCTCAGACCCCCTCTCTATTGCTCTCTCTCTCTCTATGTATGACTAGTGAGCCCATTCAATAAGGGGATTAATTCGAATTTAATTAGTAGGGTGATTAGTTGATAACACCTCAATTAACAAGTTTCTTATTATTTAAATTAATTGGAGATTAATTTAGGTGATTAGAGTTTAGTTAGAAGTGTTCAGTGAGCTGTGACCATTTAGAATGCAAAAGGCAAGTTTAGCTAGGAATCATACAAAAATAGTTCATTAATGGAAACCTTCATTTGCAAATTAAGTAAAATTTGTTAACCTTATCAACATTTCAATAACAATAGGTCACATCTTCAAAAATTACATTGAATTAAACCAACTACGGTGATCAATTCAGGTAGTTAGATGTTAAGTAAATATAATTAGGGTGTCATTAGCATTTAACTTAAAAAGAGAATGTTTAATTAGGAGTCATGTTAGAATATAAACCTCAATGGCACGAAGGCCCTAGGCCATAACTAAAATAACAATAATCATAATTGATTAAGTTAACCAATAAGTCATTATATAAACATGTTAGCAAATAAAACACAATGTTAAATGATCAATGGACCATATCAATTAGGTTTAAAGTTAAGATTATTAATCTTGATAATATTTCCATAATGGTTAGGTCTCATTTAATTTAATATTAATGAAATTGGATAGTGTTAAATGATGGGTGAAGAATATTGTTAGATCATTATAATTATGTCAAGTGCAGATTTAATTAGATGGTAGATTTACATAATGTTGTACATAGATTTACATAATGTTGTACACCATGACTTAGTAACATTATATTTGTGGTTAGTCTCAATCTAATAACCCTATAGACTGGCATACAGGATCACATATATTCGGAATTCAAAATCAGCAAGGGACTACAACAAATATTTAATTAAACGATTTTGCTAAACAACATTTGACTATTTTCTTTTATCAAAATAGTCGAATTTCATCCATTCAATATGCTTTGAGATTTGCACTTCTTCTCATCTGATGAGTTGGGTCTGAATTTATTATAATTTTTTCTTCAAATATAATGGGTTTACCACATTGCCGTATTTTGTTGCTATAGAATTTAATTTTTAGTCTTTGTTTTTGTTCAATCTCTCAAAGTATATGTTAGATTTTGAATCATGTGATGGGAATATGAGCTATTAAGACTTTCGAGAATAATTATAGTGACCAAGAACAAAAATTACATAAATAATTTAATGTAATTTATGTGTAATGATGTTGTAAATGAAATTTTTTTGACTGTTTTGGGTTGAAAAAATAGTTGAATCTTAGATAGACGAACCCTTAATTAAATCAATCATTTAGTTAAATACCCCACTATAATTAGGTTAGGATTAATTTCCTAAGTTAGGTTTAATTGACTAGTGGGCCCTCATTAGATAACGATTGAGTCATTGTGTGGATTAGGTCAGTTGATGTGCAAGTTACATGTAACAAATAGATTAGCAAAATAATATTAATAGAAAAATACTAAATATCAGAAACATACACTTGTAAGTAAAGCCCTTGCCAATTATCGATTTGGTAAGATAATTGCTTTAGTTGAAGGTTAACTAGGATTGTTGAGGTCATTGACCCATACGACCTAGACATTAATTATTAATTAAATTAAGCCCTCAATTAAATGATAATTGAACCGCGGGAAGATAATAAGTCTTTGGCATATGAGCCATGCTAACAATGGATTAAGTAATTAAGCAGGTCATTAACACTTAAAATATAAATAGAAACTCAACTAGAAATTGTGTTAAACCATCAAGTTGCACCTTTGTCAACACACACACACACAGACACAAAATATATATATATTGTAATACTCCAATTTATTCTAAGAAACAAAGCATTCAAAAGAGAAATTAAACATAAGGAAAAGGGAGTTTCTGCAGTTCTTCAGCAACCTGGGCCTCGGGCCTTAGCCCAGGAGGCCCATAAGAGGCCGGCCACCAATAAAAGGAGGGGAAACCCTAGTCCACTACTATAGCTATAGTAACATCGCCGCTGCTGCACTACTTGTTACATGTAACTGCACATCCTCCCCTTGCGCTCCATTGCGATTCCCCTTCCTCTTGGTGGTGCTCTCCCATTGCTGTTGGCCAAGGAGAAAGGTGGAGGAGAGGGAGAAGAAGAGGAGAGGAGCGCCTCGCGGGGATCTCAATAGGCACACGTGTAACATCCTCATTTTCAACTTGTGTTTCAAATGTAAGGAAATGAGTAGAAATTAAAACTTTTTCTTACACCCTTCTGTTGTTGAACTTTTCTGAAATTCTTGCAAAGGAATTTTGGGAAATTCAAAATCAAAATCCGCAATTCTCTCAAGTAAAAAAACCTCCTTGGTGAAATCTTGTGTCAAGCCTTTGGAAATATTTTTCCTTGGTCCTAGGGTGCTTGGTGACACCTCTGAATCATTTCATAATTTTTGGAAATTATTTGAAACATTTTAGAGGCAAGTTAAACCCTGGTCAAACCTATGAAATAACCTTCTGGAATTTCTTGAGAAAATTCCAGTGCACAAAAATCTCTGGAAATTTTATGGAAGGTTAATCCTAAAGTCAGAAAGCTCCAGTTAAAATTTCATAAATTTTGGAGTTGATTCGATACCTTATTTAATTCCCTAAAGTCCATCTCCCAATCTAAAACCCTAGTCTGAGTCAGACTTGGACTCAGACCCGTGTCCGACTCTAGGTCTCGGTCGCACCGAGCTGCCTAGCCACGTCGGGCTTGGGCAGTTGGGCGCGTGGGTGTCGGCCGTTGGATTTGGATCCAACCGTCACGACCTCCCCTACCTCTTCCCACCTCCGGAGGTCCCCGTTTGATCCCGGCCGTTCACTTCCAATCATGCGGTCCCCGACCTCCTCCCTGTTCTTCTTCTTCCTCAGGCATGGGGGAGATGGAGTGCGCTGAGAATTGCACAGTGGCTTGTCCCATCGTCTCCGTCCTCGTCAACGGCTCTTTACTGCCCTTCTTAAATGCTCGTCAGCACCTTTCCTCCAAAGTCTTCCCGCTACCAACTCTGTCACTTCCTCTGAGCGGTGGCAGTGCTTGAGCTCCATTTCCCCGTGGAGCTGCTCGGGTTTCCTCCCGTTGCTCACTAGCTTTATATGGTCCCCGAGCTTCCCCTTGGCTTCCTTTCTGCACCTTTTGCAAGTCCTTAGCTCTCACTCTGTGAACCAAATCGCATAGCGCTGGAAACACTTGCCGCCAATGTCGACCGCCGAGCCCCTCATCACCATCGGAGCTCCAGTGGTCCCCTGGCCCCTCCCTTAGCGTCGCAGCGTTTCTTTCGACCTCCCGGTCCTGTCCACTAACTTGATTCGGCTTGTTTTTCTCGAAGCGGTGAATTGGGTTTTCAGCCTTCTCGGATTTGGAATCGCCGCCTCCATCCTTAGCTCCGGTAAGCATGCCTCCCTCCCTCCGTTTACCGCTCTTGCTCCATTTGTGGGCCCTTCCGGAGCTAACTGCAGCTTTCTTCAGTTCTCGTTTGCGATGGAGCTCCCTCCCCGTGTCATCTTCCTCTGCTCCGGCGGCGGCCGTCGTCGCTAGAACTCCCCCGACCTCCCTTGGACCTCCTCTGGGCCGAGGTGAGTTCGCGATAACCTCCTAAAGCTTAAGCACCAGGTAGGTGAGGTCGAGGCGAAGTTTTTCTCAGTTTCTGTTTTTCCTGTACTTTAGGCTCCGCCTCATTCCAGCTCGTCGGCGATTTAGGTCATCACCGACGACAAAAGTGCCCTCAAAATGTTCGCAATAGTATTGCGAACATTTTGCCTCTATTAATTCGCGCCGCCGTGGCCGTGGCCGCCGGCGACGAGCCGGTGACCAAATCCAGTGTTCTATGTTGTTGTCGCATTTTTGTCAAGTCATTGGACTTCCTCGGGTTCATCGTGACCGTCCAAGACCACCCTCGTGTTAGATCCTGACCGTAGGATCTTGTTTGCGAAAACTCAGGTCCCAGGACCTCTTCAGTTTAATCCTAGCCCTTAATGATCTCTTCATGATTAGATCTAAACTGTCGATCCCTTTTTCTGTAGAAACATAAGTCCTAGGACCTCCCGGTTGTGATCTTAGCCATTCATGAGCTCTTCAAGTTAATCTTAGCTGCTAGATCCTCGTGTGCACGACGTTAGCTGACAGGACCTCCCCCTAATGGAAATCCTGGTCGTTAAAGACCTCCGTAGGTTAAATCCTAGCCCTCAGGACCACCCTCCTCCTTGGGGTCCTCTTTACAAAAAGATCTCCTTGGGGTCCTCTTTGGAAAAGACCTCTGGTCCTTTGTGAAAAAGACCGCAAGACCTCCTCGTTGAGATCTGGACCGTTTATGACCTCCCTAGGGAGATCTAAGCCTTCCAGACCTCTCTCTGTTAAAGCACTTTTTTGGAGGACCTCCTCATTGAGATCTTGACCGTTAGGACCTCCTCGGTGAGATCCTAACCGTCCAGACCTCTTTCCGCATGGATCTTGACCATTAGGACCTCCTCGGTGAGATCCTAGCCGTCAAGACCTCTCACTGTGAAGCTTATCGCTTAGGACCTCCTCGTTCAGATCTGGACCGCTAGGACCTCCCCTCGGGAGATCTTAGCCGTCCAAACCTCCCCTTGTGAGTGGGCCTTAGGACCTCCTCCTGGAGCTCTGGGCCGCCAGATCCAAATCTGATGGCCACGACCTCCTCAGTGCGCAAGGAGGTCCTTTGCGTGCGCTGTGCGATCGGTGCTCTGAGGCCGTTGGATTTGATATCGACGGCCAGGACCTCCCCAGTTTTGTCAGTTCAGTCAGACCACCCGTTGGCTTCCTCTAATATTAAACTTGCTGTTAAAATTGACTTTAGGCATGTTACTGTTTTCAGCAAGAGTTCATATGCAATTTAGTTTTGTTCATTTTTATAACTTGAAAAATAATAACTAAATCATTTTAACTCTAAATGAGATGAATCCAATTGGGTTGTTCATCTTATGAGGTTCTTGATCTACCATAAAAATTTCAGCTGCACCACCTTTCTAGAAATTTTTGCCAAACAATTTAATTATGATGAACGAGAATGATTGCAATTTTTCCACTAAGCAAACTTGTTTTGATCATAACTTTGCATTAAGAGTCCAAATCAGTTGGTTCTTGTTTCTTAAATTGTTATAAATCATGCCCTTGCTTCGTAAAATTTTGAGCATTTGGATCAAGTTGGTTTTAGAGTCTTTTCGTTTTCTTTGTTCTTATCGGTTCTTTTCGCTCTTTCGGTAGGTTCCGACAATTGTGCCATCCTTGAGAGTGATCCTCTGAAGCATAGTGAGCAACAGCAGCCAGGCAAGCAGTTTGATCATTTCCCATTTAATCCCATTACTTTTAAAGTCTAATACTTTGTTTAACTTGTATGTATGCATTGCTATTTTGTTGTTAAATTGATTAGTTAATCCTCTAGTTGCATAATCTGAGGTAAATAATTACCCTCTACTACGAGCCTAGGTTATTTGCTGTGATTAGAGTTCGTTGGATGAGCTCTTGTCACTTAGTAGATTACAAATAAATATTGCTCAGCCATGCCTAGTCATCGGTAGTATTGGGCGATCATCGACTTAGTCGATGATCTTGATCACACTAATGTTACTATTATTCCATTATGTCCAACCTTGTGTTTTACTAATTTGCAAATCAAAACCTGAAAACAAAAATTATATCTTGACTTGGGCACAATGGTATGTTGGTGTGATCTGTTGGGTGTGATTGGAATGGTGCCTAAGTCCCCAAGGACCGAGTTACTTGTGTCACTAAGCCAAACGCTTATTGCGTGCTAACCACACAAGGGGGATATGGGACCTCTCTTGACTAAGTACTTTGGGAGGTGTTAATTCGGGGTCGCAGGTGGTTAAAACTGTTTTTATAAGGGGAAGAGCACCCATGATTGCTTGGTGGGCAGTGCACCCTACCCTTCTGGTTGTCGCGACTCTTAATTAGCATCATTCATTGAAAATGTCTTGTTAGACTTAGCCATGCCTGCATACCAAAGGAAGTATGCTAACCGTGGTTGGTGGAAAGGCGGTCTATCGTGTGGGTACATTGGTACACCCCTGCAGGGTTAAAACTATTCGAATAGCCTCGTCCTAGGTTATGGACATTGCTTGGTAAGGTCGTGCAAGAAATAGACTACAACCTTTTTTTTAAAAAAAAACTTAAAACTTGACATGGGTGGTATGAAGGGGTACTTCATGCTATTGTTGTGGTGACTATTGGGTTAGTCACTTCCAGGATGTTGTTGTCATCTATCTATTGTTATAATTGTCATTCTGTTATTTGAACAATAAAAATTAATTGCAAACTTACTTTTAATGTATTACATTATTGCAAATAAAACTTGCTTTATGCTGAAAATAAGTCCAGAGTCTCCTCCACTTAAATAAAGCTTGCATGTAGTTAATTATAGTTCTGTTATCTTACACGTCAGTCTTGCGAGTACAAAAATAATTTTTGTACTCAGATGCTATGCTTAATTGTTTTGTTGCAGAGGAAGAAGGTGAGCCCCAAGGGCCTCACTTTTGTGAGTTGTGTTGCGGTGGTGTTTGGGACGACTAGCCTGGCGGTCCGGTTGGTTGCCTTGTGGGTAAAGGCACACTGATTGGCTTTTGTTTATCGCCATCTTATGACCCTTTTGCTTCCGCTGTTTACTTATTAGTTGTATGTCATTTAGCCGGTCGGCATCTTGTTTGTAATAACTCTTTATATTATGTATGTCTTTTGAACTTGTGTTGTGCTTCGGTTCTATGTGAATGAATGGGATTGATGCACCATTTTGTAGCGAGGTGTGTATACTGCATTTCTGGGAAGTATACATATCTCGAGGCTTGGTTTATTTGATTTGTAATGTTAGGACCAAATGGATGGTTAAGCATTACAAGCCAAATAAACTGGGGTCCTCACAAAGTTGGTATCAGAGCCATTCCGACCGTAGTAACCCAAGCTTGGTCGTCCTTAGGATATTTTGGAAACCTTATTTTCAAAGTATCAAATAAATTATGAAAGCTTAAGTAAATTCTCAGATTTTATTCCTTACCTATCTTAGCTTTCTTCTCTCATCTTGCTCTAAATTGAGTTTTGAAAGTTGTTTTCCTCCCCTTCCCTCCAAAGATAGTTGTTATCGATTAATTGGGTTTGGGAACCAATGAGTTTGGCAAATTGAAGTGTTAGCTGCCCTCTACAAGGTTTTGAAGTTTCGAAGTTGAAGATTTCGGCTTGGAAGCTTGGATGCAAAATCTGGACAGCGGTCATTCAATTTCCGGACAGCAAGCTCAATGGTCCTAAATAGGGTAGAAAATGAGAGGTTAATCAACTAAAACTTGTGGGAATACAAGGGTAAGATGTGATACTAGTTAGCTAAGTATCTAACACTATTGTTGCCGCCTTAACCTTGCTCTTGGGTAGTGTATACTTGATGTAGTGTGCTGAAATTTTTATCTTCTCAACCCATTGCTCGTTCATTCAATACGGGTTAATGGCATCGAGAAGTTGAGATTTGGTTTGGTGTTTCCCCTTGCTGTTTTGGAGCCTCTTTGGAAGCATTTAAAGTTTTTATGCTTGTTATTTTGGCTTTCGTTTAGGGTGATACCTCATTCCCCTAATCGTTAGCTTTTCGCTTTCATCAACTTCTAGATTTAAGGTTTTGTTGCTAACCCAAATTTCCTTGTCCCAGGATGGCTGGAGGTACTCGTAGCGGCCGTGGTCAGCAGCCTGGTTTGGATGAGGAGCTCCCGCCTCCTCCGACCATGGCTGAGGTTCTTCTACAGATCGAGCGCAACCGTTCAGAGGACAGGAGGGTCCTGTTGGATGTTATTGCGCGCAACACCTCCACCCTTACCGGTGCCTCAGGATCCAGGCAAGGGGGTGGACATCAGCCTCGTGGGGGTCTTGCTGAGTTTCTTCGCACTCAGCCCCACCTTCTCGTGTCCGAGGACCCACCGACGCAGATGACTAGCGCGTCAAAGTTGAGCGAAGCTCGACGTTGCCCAGTGCCAGGGCCACGACAAGGCACTCTTTGCCTCCCATCAGCTGCAGGGGGCAGCACTCTCTTGGTGGGAGAATTTCTTGGCCATGCAGCCCGCCGGCCACACCGTCTCTTGGGAGGAGTTCCGGACTGCGTTCCATCGAGCTCACATCCCTGCCGGCTTGATGAAGCTGAAGAAGAAGGAATTTCTCGCGCTCAAGCAAGGGCGTAAGTCAGTGATGGAGTACCTTTACGAGTTCAACCACTTGGCTCGTTATGCTCCATCTGAGGTGGCCAATGATGAGGCCAAGCAGGAGAAGTTCATGGAGGGCTTGTCTGAGGAGTTGCAAGACAAACTATCCATTGTGGACTTTGCCGACTTTCAGACCTTGGTGGACAAGGCCATTGTTGCTGAGCACAAGGCGAAGGCGCTAGGCGAGTCCCGCAAGCGCAAGTGGAAGGCCCAACGGTCTGCACAGGCCGGTCTTCCCCGTCCTCGAGTTGGGCCTGCACCAGGGGCCCGTTCTTTGGCCTCACCACCGCCGAGGCCATCGGCACCAGCCCCTCGCCCTCCGCAGGCCGTGCCCCAGTCACGTGCACTTGCGAATCAGCAGGGTGGCCCCCGCAATCCGGCTGCCGGGGTCACTTGCTTTTCCTGCAACCAAAAGGGCCATTATGCAAATAATTGCCCTAACAGGACTGGAGTAGCCCCTCGTCCTAACGGAGGATGCGAGCAAGGAGGTGGTCCTTCCCAGGATCAGAAGGTTGTCCCCGCTACCCAAGGCGTGGGTAGTGGCCGTGTCAACCTCATCTCCGCGGAGGAGGCACAGGAGACACCCGACGTCCTGTTGGGTACGCTTTCGGTTAACTCCCATCCTGCTATTGTCTTGTTCGATTCAGGAGCATCTCATTCGTTTGTTTCTGAGTCTTTTGCTGCTGTGGGAGATCTTCTTTTTACTCCATTGTTGGTCCCGCTGCTCATTCGCTCTCCCGGTTCGGAGTTGAGAGCCGAGTCTGAGCGTAGGGATGTCCCTGTTGAGATAGAGGGGGTAGGGTTTTTAGCGAACCTTATCCTCCTCCGATCGGCGAGCTTAGATGTAATCCTGGGCATGGATTGGTTGTCTCAGCACATGGAACAAATTGATTGCGCTAGGAGGCTCATCTACCTCACCAGTCCTTCTGGCGAGCAGGTTCGCTTTTCGCCGAAGCTGCAAGGTCCGCATCTCTTCGTGCTCGAAGCGAAGCCAGCTCTAGATATTAGTGAAGTCCCTACGGTATGTGACTTCGCTGATGTCTTCCCCGAAGATCTCCCAGGGATGCCACCAGTCCGTGACCTCAAGTTTGCCATTGAGTTGGTTCCCGGTACTGCTTCGATTTCGAAGAGGCACTACCGGATGTCTCCAAACGAGTTGGTGGAGTTGAAGAAGCAACTTGGGGAGCTTCAAGAGAAGGGTTTCATCCATCCTAGCTCATCTCTGTAGAGTTGTCCGGCAATCTTTGTAAAGAAGAAGGACAATACTCTGCGCATGTGCGTGGATTACCGGCCACTTAATGAAGTGACGGTAAAGAACAAGTATCCCTTGCCCCGCATCGACGATCTCTTCGATCAATTAACTGGAGCTCGAGTCTTCTCCAAGATTGATTTAAGAGTGGGATATCATCAAGTTCGGATTCGACCGGAGGATATCCCAAAGACGGCCTTCTCTACTCGTTATGGCCTGTACGAGTATACCGTTATGTCGTTCGGCTTAACCCATGCTCCTGCCTTGTTCATGACTCTCATGAATTCGGTGTTTATGGAGTATTTGGATAAGTTTGTTGTGGTCTTCATCGATGATATTCTTATCTACTCCAAAAACGATGAGGAACACGCGAGCATCCGAGGCTTGTGTTGGGCAAGCCGTGAGCACCACCGTATGCGAAGTTCAGCAAGTGCGCATTCTGGTTGAAGGAGGTGGCCTTCTTAGGCCATGTTCTTTCAGCAGGAGGCGTAGCTGTGGATCCTAGCAAGATCAGCGATGTGCTTTCCTGGAGTCATCCCACTTCGGTCACAGAAGTCCGGAGTTTTCTTGGTTTAGCGGGATATTATCGTCGCTTTATCGAGAACTTCTCCAAGATAGCGAAGCCAATGACGGAGTTGCTCAAGAAGGACAAGAAGTTCTCATGGTCCGCTGCCTGTGAGGAAAGTTTCCAAGTACTCAAGAAGCGGTTGACCACCGCTCCCGTCCTTGTTCTTCCCGATGTCCATCGAAGCTTCGATATCTTTTGCGACGCTTCTCGTCGAGGCCTCGGTTGTGTCCTTATGCAAGAAGGCAAGGTAGTGGCCTATGCATCAAGACAATTGAGACCTCATGAACTCAACTATCCTACCCATGACTTAGAGCTAGCCGCTGTGATCCATGCACTTAAGATTTGGCGACATTACCTAATCGGTAACCGTTGTGAAGTGTATTCGGACCACAAGAGCTTAAAGTATTTGTTCACCCAACCAGATCTGAACCTCAGGCAAAGGAGATGGTTGGAGTTGATCAAGGACTACGACATGGGTATTCACTACCATCCGGGCAAGGCTAATGTCGGTGCGGATGCGCTTAGTCGCAAAGCGCATTGCAATGCATTGTTGCCCCAGGAGCATCAGCCCACCCTTCTGGAAGAATTTCGGCGTCTCAACTTGGGTTTGGTTGAGCATGGGTCCCTCGCTGCCTTGGTTGTACAGCCAACCTTGGTGGATCGGATCAAGTCCGCTCAGTAGTCAAATGTGGGAGTGAACCGCATCAAGGAGAATGTCAAGAACGGAACAGCCAAGTGCTTCTCGGAAGATGAGCTTGGTGTCGTGAGGTTTGGGCAACGCCTTGTGGTTCCAAAGGATATGGAATTGCGGGATGTGATTCTCCGCGAAGCCTATGATTCTTCTTTATCCATTCATCCCGGAGCCACAAAGATGTATCAAGATCTCCGGCAGAGGTTTTGGTGGACCCGAATGAAGAGGGAGATCGCAAGGTTCGTTGCCGAGTGCGACGTGTGTCGTCGTGTCAAGGCCGAGCATCAGCGTCCAGCCGGACTGCTTCATCCCTTACCCATTC
Organism: Ampelocalamus luodianensis; assembly: GCA_036346255.1. NCBI lineage: Eukaryota > Viridiplantae > Streptophyta > Magnoliopsida > Poales > Poaceae > Ampelocalamus > Ampelocalamus luodianensis. Next base: position 20,885,007 of record CM070640.1, read on the forward strand.
CGGAGTGGAAGTGGGATTCGATCGGGATGGATTTCATCACTGGTTTACCCCGGTCTCCCAAAAAGAATGATGCCATCTGGGTTGTCATCGATCGATTGACTAAAGTGGCTCATTTCCTTCCTGTCAAGACTGACCTTCGAGTAGGTCTTCTGGCGGATCTCTACATAGCCCGCATCGTGAGTTTGCATGGTGTGCCCAAGACGATTATGTCAGATCGTGGTTCGCTGTTCACTTCGCGATTTTGGCATAGCCTGCAAGAGGCTATGGGAACCCACCTTTCCTTCAGCTCCGCGTATCACCCCCAAACTGATGGTCAGACCGAGAGTGTCAACCAAGTGTTGGAAGACATGCTTCGTGCGTGTGTTCTATCTTATGGAAAGCATGGGGAGAAATGCTTGCCATTCGCCGAGTTTTCCTACAACAACAGCTTTCAAGCCAGTCTCGGCATGGCACCCTTCGAGGCCTTATACGGGAGGAAGTGTAGAACCCCGTTGAACTGGTCTGAAACCGGCGAAAGACCTTTCTTTGGCCCGGACTTGATCAATGAGGCCGAGAGTCAAGTCCAACTTATTCGTGATCATTTGCGCATGTACCAATCCAGGCAAAAGAGCTATGCGGATCACCGCCGCCGTGAGTTAAGTTTTGAGCCTAATGACTTTGTTTATCTCAAAGTCTCCCTTTGAAGGGCCATCAACGTTTCGGCGCCAAGGGCAAGTTGGCTCTCGATATGTCGGTCCCTACCGCGCCATCGAGAAGAAGGAGCCGTTGCCTACAAGTTGGAGTTGCCTGCTGCGCTTGCAGGGGTACATGATGTGTTCCATGTGTCCCAGCTAAAGAAGTGCCTCCGTGTTCCAACTGAGGAAACTCCGTTGGAAACTCTAGACGTCCAAGAAGATTTGATCTATCACGAGCATCCTGTTCGCATACTCGAGGAGGCTGAACGAAGAACTAGGAATCGTTCCATTAAGTTCCTTAAATTTCAGTGGTCAAACCATTTCGAGGATGAAGCTACATGGGAGCGAGAAGATCGTCCGCGTGCAGACTACCCCTCTTTCTTTTCCGAGTGAGCCAAATCTCGGGACAAGATTTTTGTAAGGGGGGAGGTTTGTAACATCCTCATTTTCAACTTGTGTTTCAAATGTAAGAAAATGAGTAGAAATTAAAACTTTTTCTTACACTCTTCTGTTGTTGAACTTTTCTGAAATTCTTGCAAAGGAATTTTGGGAAATTCAAATTCAAAATCCTCAATTCTCTCAAGTCAAAAAACCTCCTTGGTAAAATCTTGTGTCAAGCCTTTGGAAATATTTTTCCTTGGTCCTAGGGTGCTTGGTGACACCTCTGAATCATTTCATAATTTTTGGAAATTATTTGAAACATTTTAGAGGCAAGTCAAACCCTGGTCAAACCTCTGAAATGACCTTTTGGAATTTCTTGAGAAAATTCCAGTGCACAGAAATCTCTGGAAATTTTATGGAAGGTTAATCCTAAAGTCAGCAAGCTCCAGTTAAAAGTTCATAAATTTTGGAGTTGATTTGATACCTTATTTAATTCCCTAAAGTCCAGCTCCCAATCTAAAACCCTAGTCTGAGTCAGACTTGGACTCAGACCCATGTCCGACTCTAGCTCTCGGTCGCACCGAGCCACCTAGCCACGTCGGGCTTGGGCAGTTGGGCGCGTGGGTGTCGGCCGTTGGATTTGGATCCAACCGTCACGACCTCCCCTACCTCTTCCCACCTCCGAGGTCCCCGCTTGATCCCTACTGCTCACTTCCAATCATGCGGTCCCCGACCTCCTCCTGTTCTTCTTCTTCCTCGTGCATGGGGAGATGGAGGCGCTGAGAATTGCATGGCTTGTCCCATCGTCTCGTCCTCGCCAACGGCTCTCATCGCCTCTTCTTAAATGCTCACAAGACCTTTCCTCCAAAGTCTTCCCGCTACCAACTCCTGCTCACTTCCTCTAAGCGGTGGCCGTGCTTGAGCTCCATTTCCCGTGGAGCTGCCGGTTTCTCCTGCTTTCACTAGCTTTATATGGTCCCCGAGCTCCCTTGGCTTCCTTTTCGCACCTTTGCAAGTCCTTAGCTCTCACTCTGTGAACCAAATCGCATAGCGCTGGAAACACTTGCCGTCATTATCGACTGCCGAGCCCCTCATCACCATCGGAGCTCCAGTGGTCCCCTGGCCCCTCTCTTAGCGTCGCAGCGTTTCTTTCGACCTCCCGGTCCTGTCCACTAACTTGATTCGGCTTGTTTTCTCAGGAAGCAGCTGAATTGGGTTTTCGGCCTTCTCGGATTTGGAATCGCCGCCTCCATCCTTAGCTCCGGTAAGCATGCCTCCCTCCCTCTGTTTACCGCTATTGCTCCATTTGTGGGCCCTTCCGAGCTAATCGCAGCTTTCTTCGATTCGTTATGCTGGAGCTCCTCCCGTGTCATCTTCCTCTGCTCCGGCGGCGGCCGTCGTCGCTAGAACTCCCCCGACCTCCCTTGGACCTCCTCTGGGCCCAGGTGAGTTCGCGATAACCTCCTAAAGCTTAAGCACCAGGTAGATGAGGTCGCGGCGAAGTTTTTCTCATTTTTTGTTTTTCCAGATTTTAGGCTCCGCTCGTTCCACGGCGGTCGATTTAGGTCATCACCGCGACAAAGTGCCTCAAAATGTTCGCAATAGTATTGCGAACATTTTGCCTCTGTTAATTCGCACCGCCGTGGCCGTGGCCGCCGGCGACGAGCCGATGACCAAAGCCGGTGTTCTGTGTTGTTGTCGCATTTTTGTCAAGTCATTGGACCTCCTCGGGTTCATCGTGACGATTCAAGACCACCCTCGTGTTAGATCCTGACCGTAGGATCTTGTCTGCGAAAACTAAGGTCCTAGGACCTCTTCAATTTAATCCTAGCCCTTAATGATCTCTTCGTGATTAGATCTAAACCGTCGATCCCTTTTTCTGTAGAAACTTAAGTCCTAGGACCTCCCGGTTGTGATCTTAGCCGTTCATGAGCTCTTCAAGTTAATCTTAGCCGCTAGATCCTCGTGTGCACGACGTTAGCTGCTAGGACCTCCTCCTAATCGAAATCCTGGCCGTTAAAGACCTCTGTAGGTTAAATCCTAGCCCTCAGGACCACCCTCCTCCTTGGGGTCCTCTTTGCAAAAAGACCTCCTTGGGGTCCTCTTTGCAAAAGACCTCTGGTCCTTTGTGAAAAAGACCGCAAGACCTCCTCGTTGAGATCTGGATCGTTTATGACCTCCCCAGGGAGATCTAAGCCGTCCAGACCTCTCTCTGTTAAAGCACTGTTTTGGAGGACCTCCTCATTGAGATCTTGACCGTTAGGACCTCCTCGGTGAGATCCTAACCGTCCAGACCTCCTTCCGCATAGATCTTGACCGTTAGGACCTCCTCGGTGAGATCCTAGCCGTCAAGACCTCTCACTGTGAAGCTTATCGCTTAGGACCTCCTCGTTCGAGATCTGGACCGTTAGGACCTCCCTCGGAGATCTTAGCCGCCCGCACTCCCTGTGAGTGGGCCTTAGGACCTCCTCCTGGAGCTCTTGGCCGCCAGATCCAAATCTGACGGCCACGAGCTCCTCAGTGCGCAAGGAGGTCCTTTGCGTGCGCTGTGCGATAGGTGCTCTGAGGCCGTTGGATTTGATATCGATGGCCAGGACCTCCTCAGTTTTGTCAGTTCAGTCAGACCACCCGAGAGCTCCAAATTTTCCAAGTATTTAAATGTTCTAGTTTTCAAATGTGCATAACTATTTCGTTTTAACTCCTTTTTGAGAAATTCAAGCTGTGTTAGCTCTATGGTAAGATGAACTTTAAATTGAGTATGATTTTGAACTCTTTTCTGTAGCAGAAAATAGGATAAACTAGGTTAACTTGTTTCAACCTAAAGTGTGGTCTAGAATTCATTGAAATTTGTAAAATGCATAACTAATTCTCTGTAAATCCTTTTTGAGTGAATCCAATTCTGTTGGCTTCCTCTAATATTAAACTTGCTGTTAAAATTGACTTTAGGCATGTTACTGTTTTCAGCAAGAGTTCATATGCAATTTAGTTTTGTTCATTTTTATAACTTGAAAAATCATAACTAAATCATTTTAACTCTAAATGAGATGAATCCAATTGGGTTGTTCATCTTATGAGGTGCTTGATCTACCATAAAAATTTCAGCTGCATCACCTTTCTAGAAATTTTTGCCAAACAATTTAATTATGATGAACAGTAACAGATTGCAATTTTTCCCAGCTGAGCAAACTTGTTTTGATCATAACTTTTGCATTAAGAGTCCAAATCAGTTGGTTCTTGTTTCTAAATTTGTTATAAATCACGCCCTTGCTGTTGTAAAATTTTCAGAGCATTTGGATCAAGTTGGTTTTAGAGTCTTTTTCGTTTTCTTTGTTCTTATCGGTTCTTTTTCGCTCTTTCGGTAGGTTCCAACGATTGTGTCATCCTTGAGAGTGATCCTCTGCAGCATAGTGAGCAACAGCAGCCAGACAAGCAGTTTGATCATTTCCCATTTAATCCCATTACTTTTAAAGTCTAATACTTTGTTTAACTTGTATGTATGCATTGCTATTTTGTTGTTAAATTGATTAGTTAATCCTCTAGTTGCATAATCTGTAGGTAAATAATTACCCTCTACTACCTGAGCCTAGGTTATTTGCTGTGATTAGAGTTCGTTGGATGAGCTCTTGTCACTTAGTAGATTACGAATAAATATTGCTCAACCATGCCTAGTCATCGGTAGTATTGGGCGATCATCGACTTAGTCGATGATCTTGATCACACTAATGTTACTATTATTCCATTATGTCCAACCTTGTGTTTTACTAATTTGCAAATCAAAACCTGAAAACAAAAATTATATCTTGACTTGGGCACAATGGTATGTTGGTGTGAACTGTTGGGTGTGATTGGAATGGTGCCTAAGTCCCCAAGGACCGAGTTACTTGTGTCACAAAGCCAAGGGCTTATTGCGTTCTAACCACACGAGGGGGATATGAGACCTCTCTTGACTAAGTACTTTGGGAGGTGTTAATTCGGGGTCGCAGGTGGTTAAAACTGTTTTTATAAGGGGAAGAGCACCCGCGGTTGCTTCGGCTGGGCCGGTGCACCCTACCCTTCTGGTTGTCGCGACTCTTAATTAGCATCATTCATTGAAAATGTCTTGTTAGACTTAGCCATGCCTGCATACCAAAGGAAGTATGCTAACCGTGGCTGGTGGAAAGGCGGTCTATCGTGTGGGTACATTAGTACACCCCTGCAGGGTTAAAACTATTCGAATAGCCTCGTCCTAGGTTATAGACATTGCTTGGTAAGGTCGTGCAAGAACTAGACTACAACCTTTTTTTTAAAAAAAAAACTTAAAACTTGACATGGGTGGTATGAAGGGGTACTTCATGCTATTGTTGTGGTGACTATTGGGTTAGTCACTTCCAGGATGTTGTTGTCATCTATCTATTGTTATAATTGTCATTCTGTTATTTGAACAATAAAAATTAATTGCAAACTTGCTTTTAATTTATTACATTATTGCAAATAAAACTTGCAGGGTTAAAGTGTGGGTACATTGGTACACCCCTGCAGGGTTAAAACTATTCGAATAGCCTCGTCCTAGGTTATGGACACGCTTGGGTAAGCTTTTCAAGAGTTAGACTACAACCTTTTAATTAAAACTTGATGGGTTGGTATGAATGTATGTTCATACTATTGTTGTGGTGACCATTGGGATGGTCACTTTCAGGTTATCTTTATTGTTATTATTTATTATTGTATCGCTGTTATTTCAACAATTGCTAATAGTTTGTCAAATTGCCTTGAATCTATTACATTATTGCAATGAAAACTTGCTTTACGCTAAAGGTAAGTCCGAGCCCCTCCACTTAAATAAAGCTTGCATGTAGTTAATTATAGTTCATTGCCCTTACACGTCAGTCTTGCGAGTACAAAAATAATTTTTGTACTCAATTGCTTTGCTTAATGTTTTTGTTGCAGAGAAAGAAGGTGAGCCCTAAGGGCTTTCCTTTTGTGAGCTGTGCTGCGGGTTTGACGACTAGCTTGGCGGCCCGGTTGGTTGCCTTGTGGGTAAAGGCACACTAATTGACTCTTTTATTTATCGCCAGCTTATGGCACTTTTGCTTCCGCTGTTTACTTTGTTATTTAGTTGTCTTTTGACCGGTTGGCCCTTGTTGTAATAAATCTCTATTATCTATGTCTTTTATTAGACTTGTTGTATGGATTTGATGCATAATTTTGTAACGGGGTGTGTATACTGCATTTCTGGGAAGTATACAAATCCTGAGGCTTGGTTTATTTGAATTGTGATGCTAGGGTCAATGGAAGGCTAAGAGTTACAAGTCGAATAAACTGGGGTTGTAACATCCCAATCTTGGGCTTGTGTTTCAAATGTAAGAAAATCAGTAGAAATTAAAACTTTTTCTTACATCATGTATTTCCTGTTGTGCCAAACAATTCTTGTACAAGGGATTATGGAAATACATTGTCACAAGTCTAGTTGATCCAAATCTTGACATTCCAAAACAATCTTGTCAAATTTTGTGATCATCCTCTGGAAATATTTTTCCTAAGTCTCTGTGATGGTATGTGACCCCTCTGAAAAATTTCACAATTTTTAGAAATTGTTTGAATATTTTTAGAGGCAGTCAAACCTGTTTGACTCTCAGTCAAACATTAAAACAGAGCCTTGCAGAATTTTTGGAGATTTATTCGCAACATAAAAACCTCTGAAAATTTTACTCAAGGTTAATATCTGTGTTAGCAAGCTCCTGTAAAAATTTCATAATTTTTGGAGTTAATTTGCTACCTCAAATAAATCATTCAAAGTCTCTGTTCTTATTTCAAAGTCAAACTTGGTTTTACTGTTACTCGGGTTCGAGTCAGACTCGGGCTCGAGCCAATTGATTCGGTCCAGTCAACTAACTGCACCGAGCCACTCTTTAAAACGCGCCTTGGATCTCAACCGTTGGATCTAAATCGCACGGCCCGCGCACGTGTAAGACTTCGGACCTTCCGGTTGCAAGTTTGATTGTCGACCGTTAGATTCCCATCTAACCGTTGAGATTTCCCGAACCCTTCGGACCCTCCGGTTGCATTTTTGAATCAGAGCCGTTGGATTAAGATCCAACGTCCGCGTGTCCTTTCGTTGTAAACCGCGTTTGCGACGTGGGGCTATCTGAGCCGTTCGTTTCTAATCGTAGGGCTCGCAATCTCCCCGTTGCGTTTTGAACCTGGGAGGCGTGGCGTTTTCGTAGCCGTCCGATTTAGATCGTGGGGCTCTGAATCGTCCGAGCTTTTTGCGCTGGTCATCTTCAACCTCCGCAGCATGCGAAAACAATTGCAAGGCATGGAGATGTCATTTCATGCTCCCTACGGCTACCCTAGTCGACATTATGGGTCGTGGGAGACATTTTCGCCATGCCATGCCCTAGTGCACCGCCTATTATCTTTTCCATGTCGCCGCAAGATTGTGCTTTGTGTTTTGCCGCCGAAAGATGTGTGGTGCAAACCCTAATGCTTTCATGGCTTTATAAACACTCTCAAGACCTCCTGGTATTTCTTTAGACCACCTTCAAGCTTCATTCTAAGTATTGGAGCTTAACACCTCAAAAATGGCAAACCGCCATTGTTGACCCGTGGAGCTCCATTGGTGTTCTTGGTGTTCAGTGGTCCTCCTTCACGTTTCTTTGCCCTAACCTTATCTACTTACTCCTTGAACATTTCCCCTCACTTAATTTTGGATTTGATTCTCGTGAATTGTCCAATTTGGGGTTTGTTCAAATTCGCCGAATTGGTCATCTTCTTCCTCACGGTGAGTGCTCCATTTTCTAATTACTTGCTCATGTAGCTTCGTGAATCATTATGAAGCTATGTTGATGCTTTGGAATCACTCATTTGGCTGGGGTATCTATCTCGGTTTTCTTCTCCAAGTCCGCGAGCCACCGTGATCAAGCATCTCCGGCCATCTTTGAAGCTTCGTCCCTAAGGTAGCTTCTTATTAGTCCTTAGAAGCTTTGGCACCGCATCCTAGGTTTGCGGTGGAGCTCATCGCGATTTTCATGTTTAGCGATAGCTCCCATTTTCGCTTTTTCCGCCAGCGGCGTTCTAGTCCTCACCGCGGTGAGAATGCTACCATTAGATTCGTTGTGCTATTGCGAATCCATTTTGGTCCTTGGTGGGCGCCGCGCGTGTGGTCGCGGCGATTTGCCGTTGAAACCACTCGGGTTTTGCCGGCACAGCGCTCCCGTTTTCGTCACTTAATTAGGACACATTAATTGCTAATCATTAGTTATTAATTATGTCTTAATCATTGTCGTTGAGCCACTGACCAGTGGGCCCAATATCCTTAAATCACTCTCTGGTTCAATCCCGCACTGTTCCGACATCATTAATGTTAATCATTGGTTAATAAATGTGTCGGCATGTTAATCGCTGTCGGAATTTACCTTTGGGTCGCTGACTGGTGGGCCCGAGGGGTTGAAATCAAATTCCAGTATTCATTAGTGCCTAGTTAATGGTAATCATTAGAAGCATTAATCCTGTCCTAACCGCCACTCTCAGTCGCTGACAAGTGGGCCCAGTGCACTGTGCACGTGGGTTAAACCAGCGCGTGGGTGACTCGAAGTCACTGACATGCGGTCCCACATGTCAGCACCTCTTTTTGAACTTCGATCTTTAGCCACCGTTCGGTTCTAGATCTGCGGCCCAGATCTCTGTGTGCATTCGGACCCTCCGGATGCCTTGATCATTCTCGACCGTCGATCTTGAGATCAACGGCTGAGATCGTGTGTGCAATCGGACCTTCCGACCGTTGGTGCGCTTTGGACCATCCATCTGCAGATCTGCGGTTGGGATTGGCCCAAGCAACCGCACTGTCCGGATGCATACACTCGTGTGAGCCGTTGGATCGTGATCCAACGGTGGGCTCCGATTGAGTTCGCGCGCGTGCGCTATTTTCGGCGCGCGTGAGCCGTAGGATTTTAGATCAAGGGTTGGGAGTTGTCCACGTCGTATTCTTTTATTTGGGTTGTTCTGTATTTCGGTAAGTATTTGTTTATCAACTGAAAATGGTGTAAAAACTTTAGAAACTCATAACTAATTCATTTTAACTGCTTTTTAGATAATTCCAACGGTAATAAATTTTGATGTCACTTTAGTTTATTATAAAAATGGATTTTAGCATGTTGCAGTAACAGAAAATTGTGTAACTAGGAATAACTTGATTTCTGTCATTTTGAATATTCCAGAAATAGTTTTAATCTTGAAAAATGCATATCTTTTTCTGTATAAATCTAATTTGTGCAAAATCAACTTTGTTAAATTCGTCTGATAGTATACTTTCATATAAAATAGGATTTGAGCATGTTCATAATTCTGTAAAATGATTTGTATTAGATTTACAACTTAGAAAGATCATAAGTAAATGTGTATAACTCCAAAATTAGTAAATCCAACTTTGCTGTTATTAGGATGTCATAATCTACCTTCTATAAAAATTTCAGACCTTAGATCATTCTGGAAAATTTCGCCATGAACAGTACTAATTATTAATTAGGTTGTTATAGGCTGAGAAGGAGCATTTTGCTCATATCTTTTGTATGCTTAGTCCAAATTGCATGATTCTTGTTCCTATCATTGTCTTAGATCTTTCCCTAGCTGTAGTATAAATTTTATTAGATTTGGATGTGTTTTGCTGTTGGAGTTTATTTGGTGTTCTTCGTTCTTATTTGCTTATCGCCTTTTCGCGTTAGGTTCCGAAGACAATATTATTAATCTTGATATTGAGCCACAGCAGCCATCAGACTCTGCACTTCAGCCAGGCAAGCAGATGTAGCATTCATTTGATCATATTGTTCCTACTATTTTCAAAGTCTAATATATTGTTTGCAAATTCTATGTATGCATTGCTATGTTGTTTTAAACTATTGTCGGTAGTTGGCCTACTAGATGCATTATCAGTAGGAAATGTTTATTCCTCTACTACTGAAGCCTAGGTTACTTGCTGTGATTTTGGGTTGTTGGATGGACCCTTGTCACTTAGTAGTTTACGTGTCATTATGCTTAGCCATGCTTAGTTATCGGTAGAAATGGGCGGTTATCGACTTGTCCATAACCTTGATCACACAAATTGTTATAATCTGTATATTTCAGCCATGTGCTTTGTCTAAATTGCAAAACTAAAACTGAAAATGAAAACAATTTAGACTTGGGCACAATGGTAAGATGGTGTGATCTTTTGGGTGTGATTGGAATGGTGCCCGGGTCAATTAAGGACCGAACTACTTGTGAGTATCTGTTATCCGAGTATTACAAGTGCGTGCTAACCACACTAGAGGGATATGGGACCTCTCTTAGTGAGTACTTTGGGTGTGTTAATTAATGAGCAGCGTGGTGGGTTGCATATTTGATTATATGCAACATGGACACGTTGTAGGGAGGGGAACACCAGCCGAGGCCGGTGTGTCTGCTCCACCTATGGGTCCTTGTGATCCATATTTCGCCGGCAGATCACTAAGGATTAACCCCATACGTATGCCTCTTGATTAGCATATTCCATTAGAAAGGGTTCGTAGGACTTAGCCGTGCCGGCATACCAAAGGAAGTGTGCTTAATAGCTTGGCAAAAGGCGGTGAAGTGTGGGTACATTGGTACACCCCTGCAGGGATTAAAACTATTCGAATAGCCTCGTCCTAGGTTATGGACACGCTTGGATAAGCTTTTCAAGAGTTAGACTACAACCATTTTAAAATTAAAACTTGATGGTGGTATCAATCAGGGATTCATGCTATGTTGTGGTGGCTTTGGGGAAAGTCACTTCTAGGTGGATACCTGTTACTTATGCTTACTCGCTGTTATTTAAATGCTTAAAAACAGATTTTACAAATCATTGTTCAACTTATTACAATATTACAAACGAAACTTGCTTTATGCGCCCAAAGAACCATATAACCACATTCCTTTGAATACTGACTTTCATGTAGCTATGTATAGGCTTGCTACTCAGTAAGTCTTATGAGTACATTTTTGTACTCACCGCATTGCTTGTGTTGTGCAGAGGATGATAGTGAGTCCGATGGACCTCACTTTTGTGAGTTGTCTTTGTGGCGCTTCTGGGCGATTAGCTTGGCGGCTTGGCCGGTTGCCCTGTGGTGTTGTGTGGCTAACCGGTCGTCTTTTGGTTTGAGCCATCTTATGGCAACTTTTGCTTCCGCTGTTACTTATTTGGTACCTTTGTCATTTGGCCGGTCGGCTGTGTTGTAATAACTTATATTATGTATGCCTTTTGGTAGACTTGTTATATTCTGTTGTATGGAAATGATGCATGCTTGGAATTGATGTATGTGTGCTGCTTGTTCTGGGAGGCACATGTTCATCGAGACGCGGATTATTCTATTTGTGATACTAGAACCAGTGGAAGGTTAAGTATTACAAGTCTAATAAACCGGGGTCTCACAGAGCTTGGTATCAGAGCCATACTGACCGTAGAAACACCTAGCTTGGTCGTCCCTAGTATATTTTGAAAACCTACTTTCCAAATATCAGTGCTTCCCTGGAAATCTTAAGTAAGTTCTCAGATTTTACTCCTCATCTATCTTAGTTTGCTCATCTCACCTCATTCTAAACTAAATTTGAAAGCTGAGTTTTCCTCTCATCTCCCTTCAAAAGATAGTTGTTAACCGAGTAAATTGGTTTTGGGTAAACCATGAGAGTTATAAAATGAAAGTTATGGCTGTCTTGAGAAGATTAGGAGCTGCTGGGAGCTACAAATTTCGGCCAAAAGTTGAATGGGAAAATCTGGACAGCTAGCATTTAGGTAGTAAAAGTGCTGAAAATGAGAGGTTAAATCCACTAAAATTTGTGGGAATAAAAGGGTAAGAAGTGATAAGAGATAGCTAAGTGTCTAACCATTCTTTAGTAGATATCTCACCCTATTTTCTAGCTGTTTCGAACAGAAGTTGTTATTCTGAAATTTCCTTCCTGAAAAATTGATTACTCGTTTTTCCATACGAGTTAGTCATAATAGGAAGATGGTTGTTATCTTTATGATCTTGCTGTAATTTTATGTGGTTACTTGAGCTTTTAAAAGGTTGTTTTGTTTAGAGGTTAGTTGTCTTCTTTGTCTCCTGTTCCGGAGTTGTGTTTAACCTATTTTTGTGGAACAGGATGACAAGAACCACCCGCAACAGTCAACCGGCTGGTTCCGATGAGGAGCTTCCCCCTCCTCCGACCATGGCTGAGGTTCTGGCTCAGATCGAGCGGAATCGCATGGACCAGACCCGGATCTTGGAGGTCATTGCGAGGAACACCTCCGCTCCCGCCATCGCTTCAGATCTCGGAGGTGGTGGCCACCATCTCGTGGTGGGCTTGCGGAGTTCCTCCGCACGCAGCCGCCACTTTCTCGATCCGAGGATCCACTCGACGCGATGATTGGTCTGCGTCTTGTTGAGCGAAAGCTCAATATCGCCGATGCCGTGAGCAGAGCGGCACTCTTTGCATCCCATCGCCTGAGGGTGCAGCACTCTCTTGGTGGGAGAACTTTCGCCATGCAGCCCGCAGCCACGTTGTCTCGGGATGAGTTTCGACCGCTCCGTCGCCCACATTCTCGACGGCTGATGAAGCTCAAGAAGAGGGAGTTTCTTGCGCTTAGCGAGGGCACAAGTCTGTCTCTGAGTATCTTTACGAGTTTAACCACTTGGCTCGTTATGCTCGGGAGAGGTGGCCTCGATGAGGCTAAACAGAGAAGTTCATAGATGGTTTGTCCGAGGAGCCGCAGGACAAGTCGTCTATAGTGGACTTTGTTGACTTCCAGGCCTTGGTTGACAAGGCCATCGTCGCCGAGCACAAGGCGAAGGCGCTGGGTGAGTCCCGCAAGCGCAAGTGGGAGGCCCATCGGTCTGCACAGGCCGGCCTCACTCGTCCCCGTGTTGGGCCCGCACCAGGAGCTCGTGCTTTGGTTTCACCACCGCCGAGGCCGTCGGCGCCAGTTGCTCGTCCCCCGCAGGCCGTGTTTCAGCCACGTGCACCTGCGACTCAGCAGCAGGTTGCGCTCCGCAACCCAGCTGCTGATGTTACCTGCTTCGCCTGCAACAAGAAGGGCCACTATGCTAGCAGTTGCCCTCAGAGGATTGGAGCAGCCCCTCGTCCTAATGGAGGACGCGGGAATGGTCACACACCTGACCAGAAGGTGATCCAGAAGACCCAGAGTGTCGGGAGTGGTCGAGTCAACCACATCTCGGCTGAGGAGGCTTAGGAGGCACCGACGTTGTGTTGGGTAATGCCTTGTTAGTTATCGTCCCGCTGCAGTCTTGTTTGACTCGAGCTTCACATTCCTTTATTTCGAGATCTTTTGCTGCTGATTGTGACCTTCACTTTGTTCCTTTGGGGATTCCTTTGCTTATTCGCTCTCCGGGAGCGGAAATGAGAGCTGATCGAGAATGCCGGGGTGTTCCCATTAATATTGAAGGAGTGGAATTCTTGGCGAACCTCATCTTACTTGACTCGCGCGCGTCGGATGTGATTCTTGGTATGGATTGGTTGTCCCAACACTTGGGGCAAATCGATTGTGCCAGAAGATGGTTTTCCTCACTAGTCCTCAGCGAGCAAGTTGGGATTTCGCCGCGCAGGGCCACACCTTTGTGCCCTTGAAGCTAAGCCGACCATGGAGATTCAGATGTGCCCACGCCCGTGACTTTGTGGATGTCTTCCCCAAGATTTGCTCGTATGCCTCGAGCTCGAGACTTGGAGTTTGTGATTGAGTTGCTGCCTGCATCGCTCCGATTTCTAAGGCGCTGCATCGAATGCCTCCTAATGAGTTGGAGGAGTCAAGAAGCATTAGGTGAGCTTCAAGCAAAAGGCTTCATCCGTCCTAGCTCATCTCCTTGGGGTTGTCCATCATTTTTGTGAAGAAGAAGGACAAGACCTCACAGATGTGTGTTGATTACCGTCCGCTTAATGAAGTGACGGTGAAAAACAAATATCCTTTGCCTCGTATTGATGATCTCTTTGACCGCTTGATGGAGCTTGCGTGTTCTCCAAGATTGACTTGAGATTGGGGTACCATCAAGTCCGGATCGGTGAGGATATTCCTAAGACGGCGCTCACTACTCGTTATGGCCTTTACGAGTACACCGTCATGTCTTTCGGTTTGACCAATGCTCCACTTTGTTCATGAATCTTATGAACTCGGTGTTCATGGAGTATTTGGATAAGTTTGTTGTGGTTTTCATTGATGACATTCTTATCTACTCCAAGAGTGAAGAAGAGCAAGTCGAGCACCGCGATTGTGTTGGGAAGTCGTGAGCATCACCGTATGCCAAGTTCAACAAGTGCGAGTTCGTTGAAGGAAGTGGCATTCTTGGGCCATGTTCTTTCACAGTGGTGTCATGAGAGATCCTAGCAAGGTCACGATGTTCTATCTTGGGGCAGCCAAGTCACCACCGACGTGAGGAGTTTCCTTGGTTTAGCGGGCTACTACCGCCGCTTTATCGAGAATTTCTCCAAAATTGCTAAGCCTATGACCGAATTGCTCAAGAAAGAGAAGAAATTTGTGTGGTCATCTGCTTGTGATTTGAGTTTTCAAGAACTCAAAAGGCGATTGACGTCAGCACCAGTGCTTGTTCTCCCTGATGTGCATAAGAGCTTTGACATTTATTGTGATGCCTCTCGTCAAGGGCTTGGTTGTGTTCTTATGCAAGAAGGCAAGGTTGTGGCCTATGCATCGAGGCAGTTGAGGCCTCATGAACTCAATTATCCTACCCATGATTTGGAGTTAGCTGCAGTGGTTCATGCACTCAAGATTTGGCGGCATTACCTCATTGGTAATCGCTGTGAGGTGTATTCTGATCACAAGAGCTTGAAATATTTGTTCACCCAACAGATCTGAACCTCGTGAAGAGGAGATGGTTGGAATTGATCAAGGATTATGATATGGGCATTCAAGATCACCCGGCAAGGCTAATGTTGTTGCGGATGCACTCGACGCAAGGTGTATTGCAATACCTTGTCACTTCAAGGGCAACAACCTACCCTTCTCAAGAATTTCAGCGGCTTAATTTGGGATTGATTGAGCATGGTTCTCTTGCTACCTTGGTTGTGCAACCGACTTTGGTGGAACAAATCAAGGCTGCCTAGCGCATGATGTTGGTGTGATCCAAATCAAGCGTAACATCAAGAATGGGACAGCTAAGTGCTTTTCGAGGATGAGCACGGTGTTGTGTGGTTTGGACAACGCCTTGTGGTTCCAAGGTCATGGAACTGCGGATTTGATTCTCCGCGAGGCCCATGACTCCCCTTTGTCTATCCATCCTGGAGCTACCAAGATGTATCAAGACCTTCGACAGAGATTCTGGTGGACTCGCATGAAGCGCGAGATTGCTAGGTTCGTGGCCGAGTGCGACGTGTGCTGTCGTGTCAAGGCGGAACATCAGCGTCCAGCAGGCCTTCTTCAGCCTTTGCCAGTACCAGAATGGAAGTGGGATTCCGTTGGTATGGATTTCATCACGGTCTACCCGTACTTCTTCCGGGAAGGATGCTATCCGGTTGTCATTGATCGATTGACAAAGGTGGCACATTTTCGCCAAGGCGTACTCAATCTCGGTGTTAGTCGCTGGCGGACCTCTATGTGTCTCGCATTGTATGTTTGCATGGTGTGCCACGAACGATTGTGTCAGATCGTGGTTCTCTTTTCACCTCTCGCTTTTGGCATAATCGCAAAAGGCGATGGGTACACGCCTTTCTTTCGATTCACTTATCATCCTCAAAGCGATGGTCGACGGAGAGAGTCAACCAAGTATTGGAAGATATGCTCGTGCTCTGTGTTCTTTCCTATGGGAAGAAGTGGGAGAAGTGCTTGCCGCTTGCGAGTTCTCCTACAACAACGTTTCAAGCTAGTCTTGGCATGGCACCGCTTGAGGCTTTGTATGGGAGGCGTGTAGAACCCCATTGAACTGGTCTGAAATCGTGAGCGATTCTTGGCCGCGATTCCATCAATGAAGCCGAAAGTCGTCGGTGATTCGTGAGCATTTGCGCATGGCCCACCTGCAAAAGAGCTATGCGGATCGCCGTCGTCGGGAGTTGAGCTTTGAGCCCAATGACTTTGTTTATCTCAAGGTCTCACCCTTGAAGGGCCATCGCGTTTTGGCGTCAAGGGCGTTAGCTCCTCGATATGTTGGGCCTTATCGCATCATCGAAGATTGAGTGTTGCATACTGATTGGAGTTGCTACTTCACTTGAGGGTGTGCACGACGTGTTCCATGTGTCACACTTGAAGAAGTGCCTCCGTGTTCCGCTTGAGGAAACTCCGTTGGAAAGTCTCGATGTGCAAGAAAATTTGACCTATCATGAGCATCCGCTCGATTCTCGAAGAATCTGAACGAAGGACAAGGAACCGTGTCATCAAGTTCCTTAAGGTTCAGTGGTCAAACCATTCTGAAGATGAGGCAACTTGGGAGCGCGAGGATCGTCTTCGTGCAGATTACCCATCCTTCTTCTCCGAGTAAATGTAAACTCAAGCGAGATTCTTGTAAGGGGGAGGTTTTGTAACATCCCAATCTTGGGCTTGTGTTTCAAATGTAAGAAAATCAGTAGAAATTAAAACTTTTTCTTACATCATGTATTTCCTGTTGTGCCAAACAATTCTTGTACAAGGGATTATGGAAATACATTGTCACAAGTCTAGTTGATCCAAATCTTGACATTCCAAAACAATCTTGTCAAATTTTGTGATCATCCTCTGAAATATTTTTCCTAAGTCTCTGTGATGGTATGTGACCCCTCTGAAAAATTTCACAATTTTTAGAAATTGTTTGAATATTTTTAGAGGCAGTCAAACCTGTTTGACTCTCAGTCAAACATTAAAACAGAGCCTTGCAGAATTTTTGGAGATTTATTCGCAGCATAAAAACCTCTGAAAATTTTACTCAAGGTTAATATCTGTGTTAGCAAGCTCCTGTAAAATTTCATAATTTTTGGAGTTAATTTGCTACCTCAAATAAATCATTCAAAGTCTCTGTTCTTATTTCAAAGTCAAACTTGGTTTTACTGTTACTCGGGTTCGAGTCAGACTCGGGCTCGAGCCAATTGATTCGGTCCAGTCAACTAACTGCACCAAGCCACTCTTTAAAACGCGCTTGGATCTCAACCGTTGATCTAAATCGCACGGCCGCGCGGTAAGACTTCGGACCTTCCGCTGCAAGTTTGATTGTCGCATCGTTAGATTCCCATCTAACCGCTGAGATTTCCAACCCTTCGGACCATCCGTTGCATTTTTGAATCGAGCCGTTGGATTAAGATCCAACGTCCGCGTGTCCTTTCGTTGTAAACCGCGTTTGCGACGTGGGGCTATTCGAGCCGCTCGTTTTAATCGTAGGCTCGCAATCTCCCCGTTGCGTTTTGAACCTGGGAGGCGTGGCGTTTTCGTAGCCGTTCGATTTAGATCGTGGGGCTCAATCGCCCGAGCTTTTTGCGCTGGTCATCTTCAACCTCCGCCGTGCGAAAAACAAGGCAAGGCATGGAGATGTCATTTCATGCTCCCTACGACTACCCTAGTCGACATTATGGGTCGTGGGAGACATTTTCGGCCATGCCATGCCCTAGTGCACCAGCTATTATCTTTTCCATGTCGGCCGCGCATTGTGCTTTGTGTTTTGCCGCCCGAAAGATGTGTGGTGCAAACCCTAATGCTTTCATGGCATTATAAAGACTCTCAAGACCTCCTGGTATTTCTTTAGACCACCTTCAAGCTTCATTCTAAGTATTGGAGCTTAACACCTCAAAAATGGCAAACCGCCATTGTTGACCCGTGGAGCTCCATTGGTGTTCTTGGTGTTCCAGTGGTCCTCCTTCACGTTTCTTTGCCCTAACCTTATCTACTTACTCCCTTGAACATTTCCCCTCACTTAATTTTGGATTTGATTCTCAGGAATTGTCCAATTTGGGGTTTGTTCAAATTCGGCCGAAATTGGTCATCTTCTTCCTCAGCTCAGGTGAGTGCTCCATTTTCTAATTACTTGCTCATGTAGCTTCTGTGAATCATTATGAAGCTATGTTGATGCTTTGGAATCACTCATTTGGCTCAGTGTATCTATCTCGGGTTTTCTTCTCCAAGTTCGGCGAGCTTTCACCGTGATCAAGCATCTCCGGCCATCTTTGAAGCTTCTCGTCCCTAAGGTAGCTTCTTATTAGTCCTTAGAAGCTTTGGCACCCGCATCCTAGGTTTGCAGTGGAGCTCATCGCGATTTTCGTGTTTAGCAGTAAGCTCCCATTTTCGTTTTTCCGGCTAGCCGGCGTTCTAGTCCCTCACCGCCGGTGAGAATGCTACCATTAGATTCGTTGTGCTATTGCGAATCCATTTTGGTCCTTGGTGGACGCCGCCGCGGCCAGGGTCGCCGGCGATTTGCCGTTGAAACCACTCGGGTTTTGCCGCACAGCGCTCCCGCTGGGCTACTTAATTAGGACACATTAATTGCTAATCATTAGTTATTAATTATGTCTTAATCATCGTTGAGCCAGCGACCGGTGGGCCCAATATCCTTAAATCACTCTCGGTTCAATCTCGCATCGTTCGACATCATTAATGTTAATCATTGGTTAATAAATGTGTCGGCATGTTAATCGCCGTCGAATTTACCTTTGGGTCGCCGATCGTGGCCCGGGGTTGAAATCAAATTCGGTATTCATTAGTGCCTAGTTAATGGTAATCATTAGAAGCATTAATCCGCCCTAACCGCCACTCTCGGCCGACAAGTGGGCCGGTGCATCGTGCACGTGGGTTAAACCAGCGCGTGGGTGACTGAAGTCACCGACATGCGGTCCCACATGTCAAGACCTCTCTTTTGAACTTCGATCTTTAGCCACCGTTCGGTTCTAGATCTGCGCCCGCATCTCGTGTGCATTCGGACCCTCCGATGCCTTGATCATTCTCGACCGCCGATCTTGAGATCAACGGCCGAGATCGTGTGTGCATCGGACCTTCCGACCGTTGGTGCGCTTTGGACCATCCATCCGCAGATCTGCGGTTGGGATTGGCCCAAGCAACCGCACTCGTCCGGATGCATACACTCGTGTGAGCCGTTGGATCGTGATCCAACGGTGGGCTCGATTGAGTTCATGCGTGCGCTATTTTCGCGCGCGTGAGCCGAGGATTTTAGATCAAGGGTTGGGAGTTGTCCACGTCGTATTCTTTTATTTGGGTTGTTCGTATTTCTAAGTATTTGTTTATCAACGAAAATGGTGTAAAAACTTTAGAAACTCATAACTAATTCATTTTAATCGCTTAGATAATTCCAACGGTAATAAATTTTGATGTCACTTTAGTTTATTATAAAATGGATTTTAGCATGTTGCAAGATGTAAAATTGTGTAACTAGGAATAACTTGATTTCGCCATTTTGAATATTCCGTAAATAGTTTTAATCTTGAAAATGCATATCTTTTTCTCAGATAAATCTAATTTGTGCAAAATCAACTTTGTTAAATTGCTCGATAGTATACTTTCATATAAAATAGGATTTGAGCATGTTCATAATTCAGAAATGATTTGTATTAGATTTACAACTTAGAAAGATCATAAGTAAATGTGTATAACTCCAAAATTAGTAAATCCAACTTTGCTGTTATTAGGATGTCATAATCTACCTTCTATAAAAATTTCA
This sequence comes from Ampelocalamus luodianensis, assembly GCA_036346255.1. Taxonomy (NCBI): domain Eukaryota; kingdom Viridiplantae; phylum Streptophyta; class Magnoliopsida; order Poales; family Poaceae; genus Ampelocalamus; species Ampelocalamus luodianensis. Next base: position 20,904,661 of record CM070640.1, read on the forward strand.
GACCTTAGATCATTCTCGAAAATTTCGCCATGAACAGTACTAATTATTAATTAGGTTGTTATAGGCTGAGAAGGAGCATTTTGCTCATATCTTTTGTATGCTTAGTCCAAATTGCATGATTCTTGTTCCTATCATTGTCTTAGTTCTTTCCTAGTGTAGTATAAATTTTATTAGATTTGGATGTGTTTTGTCGTTGGAGTTTATTTGGTGTTCTTCGTTCTTATTTGCTTATCGCCTTTTCGCGTTAGGTTCAAGACAATATTATTAATCTTGATATTGAGCCACAGACCATCGACTCGCACTTCACCAAAAGCGGATGTAGCATTCATTTGATCATATTGTTCCTACTATTTTCAAAGTCTAATATATTGTTTGCAAATTCTATGTATGCATTGCTATGTTGTTTTAAACTATTGTCGGTAGTTGGCCTACTAGATGCATTATCAGTAGGAAATGTTTATTCCTCTACTACCGAAGCCTAGGTTACTTGCTGTGATTTTGGGTTCGCTGGATGGACCCTTGTCACTTAGTAGTTTACGTGTCATTATGCTTAGCCATGCTTAGTTATCGGTAGAAATGGGCGGTTATCGACTTGTCCATAACCTTGATCACACAAATTGTTATAATCTGTATATTTCAGCCTTGTGCTTTGTCTAAATTGCAAAACTAAAACTGAAAATGAAAACAATTTAGACTTGGGCACAATGGTAAGATGGTGTGATCTTTTGGGTGTGATTGGAATGGTGCCCGGGTCAATTAAGGACCGAACTACTTGTGAGTATCTTATCCGAGTATTACAATGCGTGCTAACCACACTAGAGGATATGGGACCTCTCTTAGTGAGTACTTTGGGTGTGTTAATTAATGAGTCAGCGTGGTGGGTTGCATATATGATTATATGCAACATGGACACGTTGTAGGAGGGGAACACCAGCCGAGGCGGTGTGTCTGCTCCACGATGGGTCCTTGTGATCCATATTTCGTCGGCAGATCACTAAGGATTAACCCCATACGTGCCTCTTGATTAGCATATTCCATTGGAAAGGGTTCGTAGGACTTAGGCGTGTCGGCATACCAAAGGAAGTGTGCTTAATAGCTTGGCAAAAAGGCGGTCTGAAGTGTGGGTACATTGGTACACCCCTGCAGGGATTAAAACTATTCGAATAGCCTCGTCCTAGGTTATGGACACGCTTGGATAAGCTTTTCAAGAGTTAGACTACAACCATTTTAAAATTAAAACTTGATGGTGGTATCAATCAGGGATTCATGCTATGTTGTGGTGGCTTTGGGAAAGTCACTTCTAGGTGGATACCGTTACTTATGCTTACTATTGTTATTTAAATGCTTAAAACAGATTTTACAAACTATTTGTTCAACTTATTACAATATTACAAACGAAACTTGCTTTATGCGTCCAAAGAACCATATAACCACATTCCTTTGAATACAGCTTTCATGTAGCTATGTATAGGCTTGCTACTCGTAAGTCTTGCGAGTACATTTTTGTACTCACCTGCATTGCTTGTGTTGTGCAGAGGATGATAGTGAGTCCGATGGACCTCACTTTTGTGAGTTGTGCTGCGGCGCACTGGCGATTAGCTTATGCCCGATCGGTTGCCCTGTGGTGTTGTGTGGCTAACCGGTCGTCTTTTGGTTTGAGCCATCTTATGGCAACTTTTGCTTCCGCTGTTACTTATTTGGTACCTTTGTCATTTGGCCGGTCGGCTGTGTTGTAATAACTTATATTATGTATGCCTTTTGGTAGACTTGTTATATTCTGTTGTATGGAAATGATGCATGCTTGGAATTGATGTATGTGTGCTGCTTGTTCTGGGAGGCACATGTTCATCGAGACGCGGATTATTCTATTTGTGATACTAGAACCAGTGGAAGGTTAAGTATTACAAGTCTAATAAACCGGGGTCTCACAGGGGTCCTCACATTGAGGGAGGTAAAACTTGAAGACATACCCGTAGCGCGGGAATACCCCGATGTCTTTCCTGATGATTTACCCAGCATGCCAACGGATCGAGACATAATGTTCCTAATCGATCTAGTCCCCGGGACAGCTCCAATCTCGAAGCATCCCTATAGAATGCCAGCCAATGAGCTAGCAGAGCTGAAGAAACAAATTGAAGAATTGCGAAGCAAATGGTATATTCGACCCAGCTCTTCACCTTGGGGAGCACCAGTACTATTTGTCAGGAAGAAAGACAATAGTATGAGGATGTGCGTCGATTACATATCACTCAATGAGGTGACAATCAAGAACAAATACCAACTACCTAGGATTGATGACCTGTTCGATCATCTGAAAGGAGCAGGTGTCTTCTCGAAGATTGATCTGAGATCCGATTATCACCAACTGAAGATCAGACCGGAAGATATTCCGAAGACCGCCTTCACCACCAGATATGAACTGTACGAGTTTACAGTAATGTCTTTCGGATTGACAAACGCCCCTGCTTATTTCATGAATATGATGAACTAAGTGTTCATAGAATTCTTGGATAAGTTTGTGGTTGTTTTCATCGATGACATTCTCATCTACTCAAAAGATGAAGAAGAACATGAGGAGCACCTCAGAATGATCCTAGACAAACTCAGGGAACACCAGCTTTATGCCAAATTCAGCAAGAGTGAATTTTGGCTAAGTCAAGTGGCATTCAATGGACATATTGTGTCAGCAGGAGGAATTGCAGTAGATCCTGCCAAGGTTGAGGTAGTAATGGACTGGAAACAACCCAGATCAGTCACCGAGGTGAGAAGTTTCCTTGGACTAGCGGGTTATTACCGCAGGTTCATCGAAGGTTTCTCTAAACTTACAAGACCCATGACCCAACTCCTGAAGAAAGAAAAGAAGTTCGAATGGACAAACGCCTGCGAAGAGAGTTTCCAGGAACTGAAAAAGAGGCTAGTCTCAGCACCGGTGTTAATTCTACTAGACATTCGCAAGGACTTTTGAGATCTTCTGTGATGCATCCCGACAAGGCCTCGGATGTGTACTGATGCAGGAAGGCAAGGTCGTAGCTTATGCGTCCCGGCAGTTGAGGCCACACGAAGGGAATTATCCAACTCACGATCTTGAGTTAGCAGTAATTGTGCATGCTCTGAAGATCTGGCGGTATTATCTCATTGGTAACCGCTGTGAGATTTTCACGGATCATAAGAGTCTGAAATACATATTCACCCAGTCTGAACTCAATCTCCGGCAGAGGAGATGGTTGGAGCTGATAAAGGATTACGACCTTGGAATCCATTATCATCCGGGCAAAGCCAACGTAGTGGCAGATGCCATGAGTAGAAAGGCGTATTGCAACACCATCTTGGTACAAAAGAATCAGCCAAAGCTGTATGAAGAACTGAAGTACCTGAACCTAGAGATTGTCAACCAAGGTTGTGTGAACGCTCTGGAAGTTCAACCGACTCTTCAGGGTCAGATAAGAACAAAGCAGTTAGAAGATGAAGACATCAAGGAAATCAAAAGAATATGAGAAGAGGCAAAGCCCCAGGTTTTTCTGAGGATGAGCAAGGAACAGTGTGGTTCGGAGACCGCATCTGTGTACCCAATCAGCAGGAGATAAAAGAATCGATTCTGAAAGAAGCTCACGAATCGTCGTACTCCATTCATCCTGGAAGCACCAAAATGTACCAGGATCTAAAAGGAAAATATTGGTGGGTCAACATGAAGCGCGAAATTGTTGAATTTGTCACTCGTTGTGATGTTTGTCAGCGAGTTAAGGCAGAGCATCAAAGACCCACTGGTCTGTTGCAACCATTACCAGTTCCCGAGTGGAAATGGGAGGATGTTGGAATGGATTTCATCACCGGACTCCCTAGGATCCAATCAGGATATGATTTCATCTGGGTGGTAATTGACAGGTTAACTAAAGTAGCTCACTTTATTCCAGTCAAGACCACATACCGAAGCAATCAGCTAGCAGAATTATATATGGCCAGGATAGTCTGTTTACATGGAGTACCCAAGAAGATCGTGTCTGACAGAGGTTCCCAATTTACATCAAGATTTTGGCAGAGTCTGCATGAAGCCTTAGGAACCCGACTCAACTTCAGTACAACCTACCATCCCCAGACCGATGGTCAGACGGAATGCATCAACCAAGTTCTTGAAGATATGCTTCGAGCCTGTGCCCTAGATTATGGAAAAGGTTGGGACAAGGATCTGCCATATGCAGAGTTCTCGTACAACAATAGCTACCAAGCCAGTTTGCAGATGGCTCCATTCGAAGCTTTGTATGGTAGGAAATGCCGAACTCCGCTCCTTTGGGATCAGGTAGGAGAACAACAACTCTTTGGACCTGAGTTGATCAAAGAAGCTGAATGTAAAGTAAAGGCTATACAGGAACGTCTGAAAGTAGCTCAATCCCGACAAAAGAGCTATGCTGATAACCGTCGGAGGGAATTAAACTTTGAGGTAGGAGATTTTGTCTATCTCAGAGTTACTCCACTCAGAGGAATAAGGAGATTCCAGACGAAAGAAAAACTCGCACCCAGATATATTGGGCCATACAAGATCTTGGCAAAACGTGGAGAAGTAGCTTATCAGCTGGAGCTACCAGCAGCCTTATCAGCAGTGCATAATGTCTTTCATGTATCACAGTTAAAGAAATGCCTTCGAGTGCCCGAAGACCACACCCTCCTGGAGAGCTGTGACCTTCATGAAGATCTCACCTATGTGGAGCGACCAATTAAAATTCTGGATGTCGTAGAGCGTGTTACCAGGAGCAGAATCATCAGATCATACAAGGTGCAGTGGAGTCACCATCCAGAAAGTGAAGCTACATGGGAGAAAGAAGAAGACCTCAAGACCAACTATCCCGATCTTTTTGCTAACCAAGTCTGAATCTCGGGGTCGAGATACCCTTTAAAGGGGGTAGGTTTGTAACAGCCCAAATTTCAAATTCCAGTTGAAAATAAAGTTTAATCATTTTTGTGGGACTTTCTGAAATTTTTAAAAGCTTTTACTTGAATGATTTAAAGCTAAACAAATTAAATTGCAAAATATATTACCAAGTAATAGTCGGAAATATTTTAATTAAGTTCATAACGCCCTAGAGAATTTCTTTGAATTTTCTCAAAATTTTGGACTTAATCTGCTATTTTCTAAAGCCCATTTGAATTATCAGCAATTAATTAATTAGAAAATCAAAAGAAAACCTCAACCGGCCAATGGGCCGAATCCTAGCCGACCCAATTCTCTTTTCACGCGCGGCCCATTCGGCCCGCTTCTCCCACGCGTTTAACAATCGCACGCATCTCAGCCGTTGGATGGAAATCTAACGGCCAGAATTCAATGATACGTTCGGGCGACCGAATGCTCCTTTTGGTTTTGCACCGTCGGATCTCAATCGGACGGCTCATATCGACCGTTACTTTCCTTTACACGCGCACTGTTATTGACTGTTCGATCAAAATCGGACGTGCCCCCATCATCTCCTTCCTTTCCTTTCTTCTCCGCTGCTCCTTCCTTTTCTTCACCGCACGTCCGCCGTTGACGCGGGCTCGGACCTTCCAAAACCCGGTGCAATCCCCGTTAAATCTCCGCGATTCTGCGCGCATTTAAACCCTTGATCCTCTCCGCCCCCCGACACGGCCATCACCTTCCATCCCGGCACCCTAAATCCCCAAATCCTCGCCGAGGTCCCGCACGGACCTTCGTGCTCTCCACGCCTCCCTAGCCACGCCCGTGCCCTATAAATAGGGGCTACGGGAGCGCCTGCCTCACCGCATCTCAACGCCGCCAACCACCATCTCCCTCCTCGCTCCTAGCACCCTAAATTCGAAGTTTTTCGCCGGCGGTGAAACTTCGCTTCTTCTCCGGTTCCGGCGCCACAGTAGACGCCCCGAACCCGCCGACCTCGTCATCAACATCGTCACGACATCGCGAAGCCAGGACGACCACCCACTTTGTCAGAGGACCCCGTGATCGCCGACTTCATCGACGACCGAACCTCGCCGCCGCTCTTTATTACCAGAATTGACCAAAATCAAGATCAAGGAAGAGAATAACTTTCCTAAAGAAACTCGCCCTCAACACCCAACTATGGTATTCGGGGTAGATACTACTCTATTCTTTTACCACGAACGGTGGTGTAGCCTGGCAAAGCCCAGGGCCACGACCTCAACCTCTCAACATCACCCATAGCCAATAATCAACTATGAATAAGAATATCATCTCATAACAATCACAGAATAATTTCATAGGTACAGAAGATCATATCATATCATAGAGTAACAAGGCAACATAACGGCAACTAAACGCATTGCTTGAACCATCCTCCTACGTGCACCGGTGTGTCAAGTTTTAGGTTAATTAACCAATAACAAATTTTAGCAAGTTCAGCTACCTAAGTTGCTAACTTATTCACCACTGACCTAAAGCCCGCTCTGATACCAACTGTAACACCCTGGCTATTCGGAAGCCAAGATGCCACCTATTTATTCTAACAATCTACACAATGCGGAAGAATATGAAATAAGTATATCAACTAATGGCAGAATTAAAACAAATAGGACACGGTGAAGGTATCCTTCCTTCACCTTCTAAGTTATTTATTACAGATCATCAATAAAGAAGGTTCACATGCAGTAATAAATCAACTTATTGTGGAGAAGGTATCCTTCCTTCACCATTTAGAATTAATTATTACAGTTTATCAATAACGAATGTAAGATAGAACTAAATTTAATCTTGAACTTGAATAGGATGATGTGAATGAGTAGTGCGTGTCTACTCCCTCCCAAGTGAGCCAACATCAGGGGTTACCTAAAATAAACAAACAACGCAAGAATGAGTCCATGACTCAGCAAGTTACATAAAAAAGACCAGAACACACATACGAACAGGACATCATCATTAAAGAATGCGGACATACATCGAAAGGAAACTTAGGAATGCATGACATGAATGAATGTAATCAAGGATGGACTGCACACACGCTTATACCGGTATAGCTAGTGACACACCCGTCGGTGTTCACTTAAGCTCGCACCTTAACAAAAGAGCGGGGATCCAAGTCCCGTATGAAGAACGTTTCATACAGGTGTCCAAATCTGCTCATACTGGAATTGATGGGTCTTACGTGCCCATATTGGAATTGATGGGTCTTTCTATCCACTCCCGTGGACGGGACATGACAATGTCCAAAACTGCCCACATTGGAATGGTGGGACTTACAATCCACTCCCGTGGATAAAACATGAATTATAGATGCATGATATGAATTTGAACAATGGAAAGTATTAACTCCTAGCATAGGTTCAACATATCTGAAAGAACATCGATAGTTCATCATCTCTTGTAACACAAGATGTCACATCATAATCATGTAAACATTCACAATCACAAGACTTAAAATCAACAAAGTACTTGCCTTCCGCGTTGCGCGCGTTGCTAGTGTGCAACGATGGTGCTCCCAAACCGGCCTCGCTGCCCAAACAATTCAATAAGCGAAATAAGAACCACATGGTACGCGACATGAATTACTATTCTACACTACCATCTTGATCACCCAAGTAATAGCCATATACCCAAATCAAAAAGCAAAGCAAAGACTGCAGAATCGCATGGCGGGTAGCTGCACAATAATGACCATAGCTACCGACCGAGATTCAAACGAGGTGAGTCCAGATCCTACATAAACTCAACGACCATACCTACAACATTCTAGTTGATGAGATAACCCAATTCGGCCAAATTATTATACTAACCGGTAATTGAAACAGCAGAACAGAATCTCTCCGAACAGTTAAGACAGCAATATTAAAACGTGTGGGGGTGTGGGGGCGCATGGGCTTTAGGCCCATGGTGCCTCCCCCCCCTTGAGGAGGTCTGGCCAGCCCACCTGGGCCACAGCCCAGGCCCAGGTTGCCGAGAAAAACCAGTAACCCCCCTCTCTAAACAAGATTTGACGAAAAACATTCCCCCGAATAAAATTAATCGCTACCGATTAAATTATTTTATCCCGATAGTTGATCCTCACACTTTCGGAATATTACATTCTACCCCCCTTAACAGGATTCGACCCCGAATCTGCTCACCGATCTACCCGAAAGAAAACGACGTCTGGAAATTAACAACGATTAACACGTACCAGACATGAACATATCCGGGTATTGCTCGCGTATGCGAGACTCTAGCTTCCAAGTGACCTCTCTCTCGGACTGATGAGACCACAACACAAAGACGTAGAACGATATCTGTCCTAACACTCGTCCCCACATTTCCAGGTACACTCATCGCAAGAGAATCGAAGGTACGATCCTACTCGATGTTCCACGACGTTAACGAATATTCAAACTCTAGTTCTCACAGGTACTCACTCAGCACCAAACATGCCAAATGTTGCGTACACCACGTATGGACCCGAGACGGTCCTTGCGATACGCCAACTTTTGAATTTTCGTAGCTAACGAAAACAACCTAATGTACCTTGGCTAACCTTCCGATTGATACCGAACCACACAACATGCACATAGAACACGGAACTCTTGTTCCTCCTCTCAATTGAACTCTTCACTGAAACAAGGATCACCTCCTTTAACCAGAAACACACAATAGAGCTCTCTTTAAGCAAACTATTTTACCGATAAAACCCATCTGAAAATGAAAGATTCACATCGCAACCATGCGTTACCAACTCGGTACTAAAGAGTCAAACCAGTAAATCGAATTTCATCACGAAAAACCTTTCCACCTTCCAAGTGGCGGTTTATAATAAACGTCACAAAATCCAAAGGAGAAATCACTTGAATGCCCAAATAAAAAAATTCTTTTATTCTTTACAACCAGAAAGAATCACACATGTCAACACAGCGCCAACTCAAATTGCGGAAGACATCGGTCAACAACACACAAATCAAACGAGAATCAAGAAAACGCTTCACTACCAGAAAACGTGTAATATCCCGAAAGAGAGTTAAGGTTTGAATCGAGGAAGATTAATTTTATTTCGGAGAGATCGATGGTTCGGGAAGAATCAAACGGAACGACGGAGGGACTAATTGGATTGTTGTCGATCTGCAATTTTAGAGGGGAAAGAGCAAATAGGCGGCAACTTGGGCCCGGGCCATGGCCCATGAGGGTGGCCGCCAGGGGCTCCTCCCCAAAACCCTAGCCCCTTCCTCCCCTCCCCTTTCCCCTCCCACTCCCATTCGCCGCCACCCCACCTCCCCACCTCTCCACCTCCCTCCACCCTCTCTTGCGCCTCCCCATCCCCACACCACCCCCATTGTTGCTGGCCAAGGAGGAGAAGGATCTCCCATGCAGCCGGCCAAGGAAGAAGAAGAAGGAGAAGGAGAAAAGAAGAGAAAGAAGGGAAAGAAGAGAAGGGAAGAAGAGGGAGAAGAAGGGATCCGCAGCGGAAGCATGGTGGTCATCATCCCCGCTGCGTGCTCTTTTCGTTTCGGCAAGGGTAACCCGCGATTTGTTGTTTTGGGGTCGTTTTCTAGTTGTCTAATTTTCGGTTGCCAGTTCGTCGTTATTCTGCAGCAGGGAAGTTTGTCGGTTTTGATTAAGTTAGAGGCAGATTTGGGTCTGGGTGTCTCCTAGAAAGTTGTAGCTATCGTAGTTACCTTTCATTGCCGACAAGAATCAAGTCATTTGGACTTCGGTAGCCAAAGTTATGAATTTATTAGTACTTCTGTGTTTCTGGAGAGAAGCAGATTTGCTAGTGTTAGTTAACCTGATAGAAGCGCGTATTTAGAGGGGTTTCCAGAGGGTCTCACCATAACGAAAAATGAGGCTAATCCTCTTAGCTTTCAGGAAAACTAAAGATCACTGAATTTGGACGAACGTAGAGAAAGTTTTGATAGTTTCTTTGTTGCTGTCCAGAAACCCGACGTGAAATATTTGCTCTGATTAAATAGATTGGTAGGTCTGGTAGATGGCCGAATCAGAGGGTCTCCCCAACTAAGTTTATTTAGACATTTCAATTACCTTTTCAGATTGTCCAAGATCATCCTATTCGGACTCTTGAGCAGAAAGTTATGAATTTTTGAAGTCTGCTGTCCGCAGTGACCGATCGCTAGAAATTAGAAAAGCTAGACGTGATAAGAAGATTAGCGATTTCGATTGTAATGTGATGTATGATTTTGGTCCAGTATGTTATTCTTAGTTTGGGGTTATCTTCTTGTCCAGGTGGCAGCGAGATCCCAAGGGCAGCACCCACTTCGCGTCCGTTTGCGCACGGTTGAGGCAAGTATTCGGGTTATAGCGTATTTTCGGTTGTATGATATGATTGTGGTGATTGCTTGTTGTAGCCTTGCACGAATGTTAGCGTAATGAGTTTTCCTTTTATCTTGATGAATGCAAGCTATGGTTAATGTTTCCCTTGAGCGTTGCTAAATCATACATGTTGTTATGTACATGTTAAATTCGTGTATATGAAAGACGTGGGCATGGAGCAATTGCATGTTCCAATCGTGTTGGAGACTTGGTCTTACATGCATGTTTTTGATATATGATAGCGAAGTAAGGTTGCTGGCATGATGTTTATATTGAGATTGGTGAATGCTCCAAGTATGATTATGCTCTATTTATGTCCGTTGTTAATGTACTGGGTATATTGATGATGAATAGATGTTGTGCATGTGCATATTGAGATCATGCTGAAGCTTGGTCGCGTGGTGACCAAGCATGCATTTCGTTGAGGTCCCCGTCATGTATTGACGGGCTTGAGGTCCCCACATTGGTGCAATGTGGGCTATGAGCAAAGAGGTCCCCATCATTCAGATGATGGGCAAAGGTCCCTATACATGTGGTGTATAGGCTTTTGGTCCCTGTGCCAGAGGGCACAGGCAAGGGTACACAGCGACGGTTGTATACCCCGCATTACCGGTAAAATGCGAAAAGAGATAAAGATAAAAAGGTGCATTGCATTGGTTGCATTCACATGAGCATGAAGGCTTTACTCTGGTGCATTGTTTATCTTGGATTATTGATGCTATGAATGTTAACTTGCTTAGCCTTGTTGGTACTTGCTGAGTCGTTGGGCTCACTCTTGCTTTGATGTGTTTTAGGTACAACTGGCAAGACTGGCATGCATGGGAGGGAGTAGATGAATTGGAAAGCACGCACTACCTCACAATATTAAAACAATTGTCATTTAGCTTCATATAAGAATAAATAGATCTGAGAAATACCCATGGTTGTTTTATGATTCGATTATGGTTGTGAGAATAGTGTTAATTTGATTACATTCCTATGATTATCTCTTATGCATGAGTGAATTGGATTATGAAATTATTGTTAAATGTTATGTTTACCGTTAGAAGCTATGGATAGTTTGAGTTTGAGTTAATCGTAATAATGAGAATAGAAAGTTTTGGTTATGTTTATGATATTATTCTACACGCTTGAATGAACCTGATTATGATTATAATGTTAAATGCCTTGATCAATTGTTGGAACCTCGGTATAGACGACTATACAAAGGAGGTTTTGTCGAGATTTTGTAATTGGTCTTAGTTTAGCTTAGTTTAATTTAATTTTAGTAGCATTCCAGGCTCAATGTTGAGCTGGGGTGTTACAGTTGGTATCAGAGCGGGCTGTAGGTCCGTGGTGACTAGATATAAAAAAAATTGCTAATGTTAATCAACTTAAAAGTTTGACACACTGAGCACAGTAGGATGGGGATGGGTCAATCTTTGCATTTACGTTTCCGTTATATCGTTTTGATTATTCTTGATATGAATTGAGTTTGGTCGCTTATTAATTAATTATTATGATTATTATGAGTGGGATTAGTCGTTGTTGAGAGGTTAAGGTCGTGGTTGTGACCCTGGGCTTTACCAGGTTACACCACCGTTCGTGGAGTGGGTATAGAGAAGTGCTACCCCGGATATCTTAGTACAGGTGTCGATAGCGAGAATCTTTAGAAGAGTTGCTCTCTTCCCTGAATTTGAATTTGGTCAACTCTTAACCGGTTGTGATTGTTGGGTTTCTTTGAAATGTTTGGTGTGTTTCCTTTGACTTAATTTGCCCCGTAAATCAATTATTGTTTTTCCCAGCCGTTGAGTTATTCTCGCGATTGGTGAATTTTGCTAATTGTCAAGATTGACTTTTGTAGGGGAGTTTTGTTTTTCTTATTGGAAAGCTTGACCTATTTTATTCGCTTGATGTTTTTGGTTAATGAAAGTTTCTTTTGTAAGTCCTTTAGTTCATGAAGGTTTTGACTCAACGATCTCTTTGGGTATTTTGAGCGTTGAATATTAATGGTTGTGTTATGAGTTTCAAGTTAAGTTCGCAGTTTGTGCATGATCGATCTTAACTAAGGTCCTTATCAAAGAAAGTTGAATAAGTGGAGGTTGTCCTTTAGTGGTTCTTGATGAGTTATGACTATGAGTATGACAATATTTAGTTGGAATCAATGGAGTTGTTAAGAGGTGTGGTATTTTGATGAATTGGTCCGATTGTTAGGATTGTGGAATCAGTAGATTTATTGGATAGCATGGAGTAATGTATCTCTATGGATTAGCTTACCCATTAGTGATGGTTATGTTAAGAATGTGTTTGAACGATGCTTTAGAGGATATCGATTGGAAATTTTCAGTAAACTAGTTACTTGATGATCATACAAAATTGCTAGATTAAAAACATGTATAATAGATTAGACGAACGTTGAGGTAGCATGTTGTGAAACCCTGTTATGCTGTGCGATGAGATTATTAAATGTTGACTTTGTGTGTACAGATGGTTACGCGACTACAAATGTAAGTAGGACCCTATTTGTATACATGATTCATACAATTGTGATTGTTAATGACAGTTGGAGCGGTGTGAGTAACACTAATGGTTGAGTGGGTGATTGAGCAAGTGGCCTCGATAGTGTGCTTTGTAAAGTATCATTTGATAGTATGAACTAGTTAAAATAGGTTGTTTCAACCTTGTGGCTTGTGTTTCCTTTGGAGAAATTTATGATGGGATAAGAGGCTATGATGAGTCTCGCTAAGAGTGTATTGTTACATTACTAGTGTGATCGTCAGTAAGGGATTATGATGATAATATTGAATGTTTTGTATAAAGGATTTGGACCGCCGCTTGAAGTTAATTAATTGAATATGTTTCTAGTTCGCATTTGTGATCTTTCAGACCTCATGTTGATGTGATAGCTGAATTTGTTTAGAGCAAAGTGACGTGTTGAGAGGTTTTATTAGTTCCTAAGTGGAATAGGTGTTGTGATCTTCAATTACTCTTTGTCGGAAATGCCATGGTGATGCTATAACCAACGAAAATCGAGTAAAGTGGAAGTATTTGAGATTTAAGTAAAGTTTCATAACATGCAGAATATTGAAGTTTGTCTAAAACTTTTGTTCTTGCCCATAAGAGTTTTTTTCCCGAATTCTAAAAGCAGTGTTTTATTCTCGTCTGAGGTTTGATATTCTCTCGATTGTGGACGCGCGCCTCAACTTTGATCATATCTTTTGGTTTTCGAGAACAGTTTTATCTGATTGTTTCTCTTGATCTTGTAACTACTGTAAGTGGTAACGTTTTCTTTTGGGCTGAAACTTATTTCTATTTGCCTCTTCTTCTAAGAAAGGGTTAACCGATCTGTATTGTAAAGTCTCGTAGGTGGTGTCTTGGCATCTAGATAGTGGTGGCCTAGTAGATGGTTTGATGAACCCTTAGGTGTCAAGTCGTCTGAGAGGCTTGGAGTAATAAATCGATTTATTGGAATAATTCTTGGAGAGGAATTGAGTTGAAAAGAATATTTGTCTTTGGAGCTATGATTTCGTTGTCGCAACTAGTAGGACCTATAACAAGTTGTAGTCCAAGGTTTGGTGTTCTTTTTGACCGAGCATTAGAATTAGCAAGTATGGAAGTCTGGATCAATTTATTAGAGTATCGCAATTTGGTAGTATTGCGAGGCTATGAAAGTTATTCTTGATGATGTGGTTTAATGAGAGTGGGGTTACAAAGTAATCAAATCGCCAAGTTAATTAATGGGATAATGGAAAATATTGAGTAACGTCAAGAGTGATTTGGCTTTAAATGAGTAACCTTCTGAGGGTTATAATCTTTGTAAAGGTAAACTGGTCAAGAAAATATTTTCATGATGATGTTAATGAGAGAGTATGTTGGAATTATGGGATTTACTGATTTAACTGAGGATTTCCTATCTTTTATATGAGAAGTTCGTTGTAGGAATCTTGGAGTTTAATTTGGGCTTTGCAATTTTATGCTAGGACTTGGGGCACCCAATGATTATGTGTAGAGGAGGTAGATTAAGGGTGGGTTTGAACAAGTGAGATAATCATTGATAGAGCCCTTTAGAGAAAGTATATGATGTGAGAGTGTGAATTCCAAGTTGTTTATTTCTAAAACATTGAGGAGATGTGATTGCGTGTGTAATCTATTTTGAGATGCATTGGAAGTCATCTGTCAAATTAATCATGTAGATAGAGGAGTTGTTGAGATAAGGTTTGGCGGCGTCGATAGAGCCTTTATACGGAATTGTGGATGATGTATTTCAACTTGAGTGTAACATTGAGAATGTAAAGTTAAGAAAGATGAGTTAGTGTGTTTTGTGATGAACTGAAACTCCAAAGTTGAGAGAGATTTTTTTATTCTTAAAAGAGATACTGAGAATTTGATACTTCCTCAAAGGAGTGAATTGTTTCCTCGATTCTCGTTTGAGTTTTGTGTTGTTGACCAATATCTTTCGTAAGTTGAGTTTGACTCGATTTTGGTATATATGATTCTTATCGGTTCAGAAAGAATAAAAGAAATGATGGATTTGGTTAATTGAGTGGTTTCTCTTTTAGCGATCGTGGTGTTTATTTGCAAATTTTCTAATTGAAGGTGGAAAGATTTTCGTGATAAATCATCGATTTTGAATTTGACTCCTTTAGTACCGAGTTGGTAACGTTTGGTTGCGTTGAGAGTTCTTCATTTTCAGTTGAGCTTTGCTGGTAAAAGAGTGTGTTTAGGAAGAGTTTTGTTGTTGTGTGTTTCTGGTTAAAGGAGGTGATTTTTGCTTTAGTGAGGAGTATAATTGAGCGGTGGAACACGAGTTCGTGTTCTATGTGCATGTCGTGTGGTTCGGTATCTTTGGGAGGTTTAACCCAAGATACATTGGGTTGTTTTCGCTAGTTGGCGTATCGCGGGACTATCTCGAGTCCGTGCGCGAGCACGTAACGTCGTGTATGTTCGGTGTTGAGTGAATACCGGGAGATCCGAGTTTGAGGTTTCGACACGCCGTTAACCATCTAGTGAGGTCTTACCTCGAGTCTTGTCCGTGAGTGTACCGAATGTCGAGTGGAGCGTTAGTACGCACGCCGATTTACGCCCTAGTGTTGTGGTCTCTTCCGTTGGAGACAGTCACTTGAGAGTTGAAGTCTCACGTGAGCGAGTTTAGTAAGAGTTGATCGCATTGGTATCATTGTTAAGTTCTAGTCGTGGTTTTCTTTCGAAGATTGGCGTTTAGATTCGGGTCGAACTCTGTAAGGGGGTAGAATGTAATATCCCGAAGAGAGTTAAGGTTTGAATCGAGGAAGATTAATTTTATTTGGGAGAGATCGATGGTTCGGGAAGAATCAAACGGAACGACGGGAGGGACTAATTGGATTGTTGTCGATCTGCAATTTTAGAGGGGGAAAGAGCAAATAGGCGGCAACTTGGGCTCGGGCCATGGCCCATGAGGGTGGCCGCCAGGGGCTCCTCCCCAAAACCCTAGCCCCTTCCCCTCCTCCCCTTTCCCCTCCCACTCCCATTCGCCGCCACCCCACCTCCCCACCTCTCCACCTCCTCCACCCTCTCTTGCGCCTCCCCATCCCCACACCACCCCCCATTGTTGCTGGCCAAGGAGGAGAAGGATCTCCCATGCAGCCGGCCAAGGAAGAAGAAGAAGGAGAAGGAGAAAAGAAGAGAAAGAAGGGAAAGAAGAGAAGGGAAGAAGAGGGAGAAGAAGGGATCCGCAGCGGAAGCATGGTGGTCATCATCCCGCTGCGTGCTCTTTTCGTTTCGCAAGGGTAACCCGCGATTTGTTGTTTTGGGGTCGTTTTCTAGTTGTCTAATTTTCGGTTGCCAGTTCGTCGTTATTCTGCAGCAGGAAGTTTGTCGGTTTTGATTAAGTTAGAGGCAGATTTGGGTCTGGGTGTCTCCTAGAAAGTTGTAGCTATCGTAGTTACCTTTCATTGCCGACAAGAATCAAGTCATTTGGACTTCGGTAGCCAAAGTTATGAATTTATTAGTACTTCTGTGTTTCTGGAGAGAAGCAGATTTGCTAGTGTTAGTTAACCTGATAGAAGCGCGTATTTAGAGGGGTTTCCAGAGGGTCTCACCATAACGAAAAATGAGGCTAATCCTCTTAGCTTTCAGGAAAACTAAAGATCACTGAATTTGGACGAACGTAGAGAAAGTTTTGATAGTTTCTTTGTTGCTGTCCAGAAACCCGACGTGAAATATTTGCTCTGATTAAATAGATTGGTAGGTCTGGTAGATGGCCGAATCAGAGGGTCTCCCCAACTAAGTTTATTTAGACATTTCAATTACCTTTTCAGATTGTCCAAGATCATCCTATTCGGACTCTTGAGCAGAAAGTTATGAATTTTTGAAGTCTGCTGTCCGCAGTGACCGATCGCTAGAAATTAGAAAAGCTAGACGTGATAAGAAGATTAGCGATTTCGATTGTAATGTGATGTATGATTTTGGTCCAGTATGTTATTCTTAGTTTGGGGTTATCTTCTTGTCCAGGTGGCAGCGAGATCCCAAGGGCAGCACCCACTTCGCGTCCGCTGTTTTGCACGGTTGAGGCAAGTATTCGGTTATAGCGTATTTTCGGTTGTATGATATGATTGTGGTGATTGCTTGTTGTAGCCTTGCACGAATGTTAGCGTAATGAGTTTTCCTTTTATCTTGATGAATGCAAGCTATGGTTAATGTTTCCTTGAGCGTTGCTAAATCATACATGTTGTTATGTACATGTTAAATTCGTGTATATGAAAGACGTGGGCATGGAGCAATTGCATGTTCCAATCGTGTTGGAGACTTGGTCTTACATGCATGTTTTTGATATATGATAGCGAAGTAAGGTTGCTGGCATGATGTTTATATTGAGATTGGTGAATGCTCCAAGTATGATTATGCTCTATTTATGTCCGTTGTTAATGCACTGGGTATATTGATGATGAATAGATGTTGTGCATGTGCATATTGAGATCATGCTGAAGCTTGGTCGCGTGGTGACCAAGCATGCATTTCGTTGAGGTCCCCGTCATGTATTGACGGGCTTGAGGTCCCCACATTGGTGCAATGTGGGCTATGAGCAAAGAGGTCCCCATCATTCAGATGATGGGCAAAGGTCCCTATACATGTGGTGTTAGGCTTTTGGTCCTGTGCGGAGGGCACAGTGCAAGGGTACACAATGACGGTTGTATACCCCGTGACACGGTAAAATGCGAAAAGAGATAAAGATAAAAGGTGCATTGCATTGGTTGCATTCACATGAGCATGAAGGCTTTACTCTGGTGCATTGTTTATCTTGGATTATTGATGCTATGAATGTTAACTTGCTTAGCCTTGTTGGTACTTGCGAGTCGTTGGGCTCACTCTTGCTTTGATGTGTTTTAGGTACAAGCGCAAGACCGCATGCATGGGAGGGAGTAGATGAATTGGAAAGCACGCACTACCTCACAATATTAAAACAATTGTCATTTAGCTTCATATAAGAATAAATAGATCTTTGAGAAATACCCATGGTTGTTTTATGATTCGATTATGGTTGTGAGAATAGTGTTAATTTGATTACATTCCTATGATTATCTCTTATGCATGAGTGAATTGGATTATGAAATTATTGTTAAATGTTATGTTTACCGTTAGAAGCTATGGATAGTTTGAGTTTCAGTTAAGCGTAATAATGAGAATAGAAAGTTTTGGTTATGTTTATGATATTATTCTACACGCTTGAATGAACCTGATTATGATTATAATGTTAAATGCCTTGATCAATTGTTGGAACCTCGGTATAGACGACTATACAAAGGAGGTTTTGTCGAGATTTTGTAATTGGTCTTAGTTTAGCTTAGTTTAATTTAATTTTAGTAGCATTCCAGGCTCAATGTTGAGCTGGGGTGTTACAAAACGTCCTTTTTCTCAGTTTCTTGATTAGGAATAAAATTTATCTCAAACCTTGGGATTCGAACTCATCGCATACCACACGAGCTCAATCCTCTTAATTTAACCTCCTCAAGTTAGGCTTAATCGGAAATACATCATCCACACATTTGTGGAGAGACTCTATTGATTCGACTAAACATACTCTGGCCAACTTTTGTACCTATGGAAATACTTTGACAGATGACTCCCAATGCATCTCAAAATAGTCCTCTCAAACAACCACATCACCTCAATCTTTTCAGAATAAACAACTCGGAATCCTCGGCACACACATTCATATACTTCATCAAAAGGGTTATATCAATGATCATCCCACTATTCAGAATCTACCCTTAATCTACTTCCTCTACACAATCATTGGCGACCAAGGTCCTAGCATAAAATGCAAGTCCAAATTTAAACTCCAAGACTTCTACAATAAACTTCTCATATAGAAGATTGGGAAACCATGATTAAATTTCTAAAATTATCACAATCCAAACATACTCGCGCATTAACATCAACACGAAAATATTTTCTCGACCCAATTATCTTTATAAAGATTCAAGCTCTTAGAGAGTTACTTACTACATCCAAGTCATTTCTGACAATAATCCAATAATCTCAGCTATCTCATTAATCGCTTTAACGATCAGATTACTTCGCTAATATTACTCTCATTACAACACTATCATATTTCATTTGCACAACCGTGCAAGCTAGTCAATCGCGACACTCTATTACATTGATCAAGATTCCCATCCTTTCGAAAATTCTAATGTTCCACCCGAATTGAACAAAGGATCTTGGATCACAAATCTCCATAGGTTCTAATGGTTGCAACAATGCAATCAGTTTAGCCTCAAAGGCAAACATTCTGTATAAATAAAATTCTCTCCAAGAATTATACACGAAATCAGTTCATCCTCCAATGCTCCTCGAATAACTTACAACCCAAGGTTTCTCAACCACATTTAATAAACACTTCGAAAGACTCCTGTGAAACAAATCGGTAGATCCTTCCTCAAAAGAAAAGGCAAAAGAAGACATTTACTGCCCGAAGTAAACACATGACCAAGGAAAAAGTCGCTTAGGCAAAGGACTCGGAAAACATAAGAGGAAGTCAACAGATGAGGGCTCAAGTCCTACTGTAAGCAAAAACCAAACCACCAATGAGAAGAAGGTATTGCCCTTTTGAAAATTGGTAAACTCTTATGGAACAAATGCATAAGGTTTAAGCATACTCCAATAAACTGCAAGTTGCGAAATGTGACTTAAATCTCAAATACTTTTACTTCACTCCTCCCTTTAACAAGGATTTTTTTTTGTGATTACTACATCACTTTGCCAGCTTAAACAAGATAAACTCTTAAGACCAAATCACAGGAACCACTTAACAACCAATAAAATCTTTCAACATGTCACTTTGCTCAAAACAGACTCAATTACCACATAACTCATGAGGTCCAAAAGATAACAAACACAAAACTCGAAACAGTTTCACTAAAACAATATCATGTAGATGATCAATTTCTTTTACTTATAAATCATTCAACATTATCATCACAACCACAGTCTGACAATCACACTAATAAACGAAATAATATACTATTAGCAAGAATTATCATAACCTCTTATCACTTCATGAACTTTTGAAAAAAACTCAATGAATTACCTCATCATGTCTCTAAAATCTTAATAAGATTGCATATACTTGATCTAGGAAAGCCTAGTGCAAAACTTCATAATTGAAACAAAACTCTTTCAATAAGATGATACTAGAACATGACAATCTCACAAATGTACACCAACAAAAAAATATCTTATTAGATTTCATCCATTTGACTCTTACGACACTCGACGCTAAGATAGTACACACTAAATGCTCTCTAGCCACACATGGCACAATCATAATCCTACCTCGATTGCAAACTCAACAATAGTTATGAGGATAGATTCAACATTCTACATTATGTTGAAATTAGAATGAAATGTATTTAACCGATAATATAGGATACATAAGACAAGGTTTCACAAGGCATACATCATCGCTCATCTAGTCATTTAAACATGTATCAATAATTTTTAGCATGGCAAGAATTAGGTAAAGCTATCATTCGAATAAGATCATCAAGTATCCAAATAGAAAGACAGATTCAAGATGAATATTTATCAAGGCAACATTCAACACACCTAAACTTTACCGTCACTAGCGGTTAGAATAACCGAAAGAGGGCCTAGATTCCAACTCATCTAACAAATTTATCAGATTACTCGATCGTAAAGATCAACCCGCTACATCTACATTTTCCACACTTCTTAACAACAATAGGTTCTTGAACAGTTATGGATATACTCTTATCTAAAATTCATCATGTACCAAATATAACGACATTTCACAATAAGAAATTCACCTCCATGGATACCAGTTAAGAATAAACTGCTTGCACAAAGCTAATAACCCAAATCTGATAACTCATACCATGACGATTAATTCATTTAATTAATACATCTTACTTAAGCATGACAAGACATTACTTAAGGACTTTAACACAATCCTTCAGAAAAATAGGTATTAAATTTCAACACTCGAAATAATCCAAAAGAAATACATAAAGCCAACGCTTTCACATGATAAAGAACTTGCAACTGAAAACTTCTAGTATCCAGAATACCAAGCAAATAAATGAATCACATTTCCAATAAGAAGAGCAGAATTCCCAAGAAAAGATAAATCTTGCCGATAACCAACGTTCCCAAGAAACAACATTAGACCAGCGGTCAGGAGAACAAGTAGTCGATTTATGGAACCAGGAAAGTCCAATGAAAACTCATCAGAAGGAATGTAAAACACTAACTCAAGAAAACTTCATCAACCGAAACTATTACCAAAATTGACCAAAATCAAGATCAAGGAAGAGAATAACTTTCCTAAAGAAACTCGCCCTCAACACCCAACTATGGTATTCGGGGTAGATACTACTCTATTCTTTTACCACGAACGGTGGTGTAGCGTGGCAAAGCCCAGGGCCACGACCTCAATGATGAGGACATGACCTCTATGGATACAACCATATTTGCTATGTTTAATGTTCTAAGTATAAGAGCTCATACGCTTCACTTAAATTATCAGGTGAGCTTGTTTTTAGGAGTGTCTTTATATTATATGAACTATATGATGCTACCTAATGATGAAATATATATATGTGCAGCACGATGTCACTTTTGGTCAAAGACAAGCAAGCAGTTCGAGCTGGACCTATTTTGGAATCCAATTCGGCCTCCGGAATCAGCCTGACAGCACCAACTTAAAACAGACATAACTTTCACATACGGAAGTCCGTTAGAGGTCCACGAGTACTTGATTGAAAGCTTATTTCGTCCTCTTTCCAACGGATCCGGCCTCACATCCAAATTCCTTCTGGGCTGATCGCAATCATCAAAAGAAGACGTAATATCACTTGTTTGGACCAATTTGGGCTTTGTAATCATACTGAACTTGGCCCATCAGTCGACGCCCACTTGGGGCGTGGTTACTGTTCACGTGAACAGTAACCCGCGAATTTAGTCCCGCCCGCTGGTTCTTTTAGATTTGTGGCTCTTCCTCCCTATATAAGGAGGCCACACCCTCTAGTTTTCTTGGATTTTGTTTATGTTTAGTTTGCCTTCGTTGCAACTTGTATCTTTGCGTGTGTCGACTAGACCACCCAATTAAGATCCTTATTCAGAATCCCAACTCAATTCAAATATTTCAATTCCTATTTGCAATTTCAGATTGCTTAATCTTGTTCTTGCGTGCTTCTTGGTGTATGCGAGAATCGACCCTCGTGGTCGAGTCAGCCGGTATTCGTGCACGGTTGATAACGACTGTCGAAGCGATTCAGCGATTGCGTGGTTTGAGCCTTGCGTGTTCGTAACAGGATCGTGAGAGTTGGCGACGCCACCGAACTTATCGTTCTCATCGAAAGATCGGGCCTACAATCGGACCTTCGGGTTCATCGGGTGGTATCGAGCTCTGATTCTTGGTGAGAAATCAGTACCCTTAGTAGTAGATTTATTTTCATACCTAGAGTCCGAAAATTGCCTATAAAATTCTCATCTATCATCCATACCGAACCAATCTGAGCCATTGCAATTTTCTTTTCGGTATTTTGCTTGTTGAATCATTGGTTGCATCGTCGTGTCTAGTTGCTGATTTCTAGTTCTAGTTATTGTCTAGTTAGTCTTTGTCTAGTTGCATCTCGTGTTTCCTTTGCGTCGCTTGATCGTTCGTTTAGGGTCTTAGTTTTTGCATCTAAAACAGAAAATTCGTGGGTTAGAACTCCTCTAATCCGCACCAAAAACTAGAAAATCCTTACTGTTGTTCATCTGAAAAAAAAGAGAGGGTTGCTGTAATCTTTTGGGAGAATTGATATTATTTGCGACTTGCGATAAACCTTAGGGCCGACCAAATATTAGAAGGAAAAAAGAGGCAGCCGCATAGAACAAAAGCCGCGGTAAAAAAAAAGAGAAAAGAAAAGTGCATGAAAATTGGTAGATACCTTCTACATATAACCAAAAGCTTCCACAAAAAATTTCAGCAAGTTTGGCCCACGGGTTTGAAAGATATAGCAGTTTCAAATTTAAACCCGAGACGGATTCGAGTCCGAGTAGAATTCCGTATCCGAGACACCTTCAGTAAAACGGGCATAACTTTTGCATACGGTGTCCGTTTTTGACGTTCTTGTGCTCGTTTCGAAGCTAATGACGAGGCGCATCTTTTCCATATAAGACACTTGTCGCCCTCCAAGTGCCCCAAAATCGGCCATCTTCGGCCCTGAATTCGCGTCGCAAGTTTTCAGTTTCGATTTTTACCGTTTCCTTCGATCTTCCTTTCGGAATTTGGAGTTCGCCTCAACTGGAAAGTTGTAGATCTCGTCGAAACCTTTCAGAAGAGTATATATAAGCCATATAAAACTTTTTTTGTCATCATTTGAGACTAGCTATTGTTTCTGCTCAATCTAGAGGGTTGTTTACGTTGCACGTTATTCTGTTTTTGTGCTCTACATCGCGCAAACAATCTTGTGCCCATAGAAAGAGGTTTGAGTAGTTGGCTAGAGTCTCTCCTAGCACTTGTTGTGAGATTTTTCCTTGCTTACATCAAGTCACATTGATCGTTGCGTGTGCGTACATACACTTCTCTAGATCGGGCTTTGATTAGCTAGCTTTGATTAGGCTAGGATCAGCAACATTGGCTAGTACTTTGAAAAATCTTTCAACTTGCATTAACTGATTTGATTATTGCTGATCCTTGCTACTATATTGAAGCCTTCCAAGCTCCACTTCCTACTAACTCAGCAGGTGTCATTCCTCGCAATCGTTGGACTATTCACAGGTGAGAGTATCACGAACCAGCCACCGGTTGTACCACTTCCTTGCTACATTGGTAAGAGCTTGTAAGAACTTGGTAAAAGGTTAAGTGTGAGTGAGTGTTGAAAACTCTAGAACCTAGTAGTTCATAGGGACATATACATTGCGATTTGTTCCCTTGTTTTATACTAACTATGGCGAGTTCACGGGATGATTACAAGATAGATCCACGTCTTCTTGAGCCATTGAGCGGGAGCGCAAGAAAGTCCACGAGGAGATGCACGCTGAGACGCGATTATCCACCACGGGAGGTACATGAATGTGATAGTGCGTCTAGTAAAACTAAACTCACTATGAATTCTTTTCTCTGGTAAATTTGATCCACGATGCCTATATTGGTGGGAGATAGCTTTAGACAAAGAATTTGAATATTATGATTTGTCGATAGGCAAAAGATTAAAGTGCCACTAGTGTTTTTATTGAAGATGCAATACTTTGGTGGAAGCATCTACATAGACATGGAAGAGTGCCTCAAACATGGCATGCATTAAAGAAACTTTTGAGAGATGAATTTGTTCCTAAATATCATGCTGATTATTTGTTAGCTAGATTACAACGTTTAAAACAACGTTGTAGAACTGTAAGGGAATACTATCATGAATTGAAAACTCGTTTGTTGCGTTGTGGCTTAGAGGAACATCTTTGAAGCTACAGAGAATAGATTCTTAAGTGGGCTTAATCAAGAAATTCAGGACATTCTTGTTCACAAAGAATATAATTCCCTCCCTCATTTGTTTATACTTGCTTGTAAGATTGAACGTCAGATTGAGGAGAAATTGAGAATGCTTGATGATAGGGAACATGAGAACAAACCTATGTTTGTGTCTTTTTCTGTGACTAACAATTTGCAGGAAGTTGAGAACCATGCCAAAGAGGAGAATGAGCTGATTGAACCATCGACTCCATTGGTTGAGAAGGAAGATGAGGAGATGGATGCACCTACATCATCTGAGGAGAGCCAAAAAGGTAAAGATTATGGTGCTATCATCACTCAAGGTGAGTATGCTTGTGAAGAACTACAATTGTCCACTTTGTTCGGGCTATTTTAGAGCAAAAATTAGTGGAAAATAATTACGATATGCACATATTTCAAGTAGAGAATCTGATGCATTGATTTGAGTGCACCATGTGATAAAATTGTTGATTTACTGCCGACTTGAGTGCACCATGTGATGAAATAATTGAATTACCTCTGTTTTGAGTGATTCATGTGATGAGTTAATCACATATAATGATCACGTGGAATTGATTAGACATAAAGAAATTTTGACTAGAATTTCTCCTACTGATTCTTTGTATTACATTATGTTGGATTCACCTATGAAATTGACACATGCTATGGAGAAAGTTTACAAATCGCATGTTCAAAATGTTTGTCTAGTGCCTACACCCACAGGTATAAGTTTAATTTGATTGGAGATTATGGTATAGATGATCAATTTCTTGTTTATCGAATATGCATAACTTGTGATTACATTGATGAATTGAAGCTTGCTGTTTTGAACAACAATTCTTATGTGTCGAATATTGTTCATTATGAGAGAAAATTAAAATTTAGTGATCATTCAATGCCCATGTGTTCATCTCTTATTGCACCATCTAGTATGGACAATGCATCATGATGTCGAAGTATGGAAGAATTTACACATCCTTTCACCCTTGCTAGATGAATTTTCTATTGCTCGATTGAAATATGATAATATGAATGAACTTTGTTTGATTCCAAAAGTTGTAGATTTGCCCATATGTGCTACCACTACAAGTTTACAACTTCAGAGATTTGAATTGCATAAACGCTTCACTTACATTTGCAAAACTAATTGCAATAATTGTTGTGTGAGAACTTTTGTTTTGATTATTCACATATATGATTGTTCTGTCTTCTAACATTAATGGTGCAACAACGAAGAAGCTGTTAAAGCAGATGACATATACATATATCATGCATACACTTTGGCTTCTTTGTTACCCTATTTTCAGCTTATCAAAAACCGAGGACGGCTTTGTTTTCAAGAAAGGGAGGATGATGAGGACATGACCTCTATGGATACAACCATATTTGCTATGTTTAATGTTCTAAGTATAAGAGCTCATACGCTTCACTTAAATTATCGGTGAGCTTGTTTTTAGGAGTGTCTTTATATTATATGAACTATATGATGCTACCTAATGATGAAATATATATATGTGCAGCACGATGTCACTTTTGGTCAAAGACAAGCAAGCAGTTCGAGTGGACCTATTTTGGAATCAATTCGGCCTCCGGAATCAGCCGACAGCACCAACTTAAAACAGGCATAACTTTCACATACGAGTCCGTTAGAGGTCCACGAGTACTTGATTGAAAGCTTATTTCGTCCTCTTTCCAACGGATCCGGCCTCACATCCAAATTCCTTCTGGGCTGATCGCAATCATCAAAAGAAGACGTAATATCACTTGTTTGGACCAATTTGGGCTTTGTAATCATATGAACTTGGCCCATCGTCGACGCCCACTTGGGGCGTGGTTACTGTTCACGTGAACAGTAACCCGCAATTTAGTCCCGCCCGCTGGTTCTTTTAGATTTGTGGCTCTTCCTCCCCTATATAAGGAGGCCACACCCCCTCTAGTTTTCTTGGATTTTGTTTATGTTTAGTTTGCCTTCGTTGCAACTTGTATCTTTTGCGTGTGTCGACTAGACCACCCAATTAAGATCCTTATTCAGAATCCCAACTCAATTCAAATATTTCAATTCCTATTTACAATTTCAGATTGCTTAATCTTGTTCTTGCGTGCTTCTTCGGTGTATGCAGGAATCGACCCTCGTGGTCAGGTCAGCCGGGTATTCGTGCACGGTTGATAACGACTTGTCGAGCGATTCAGCGATTGCGTGGTTTGAGCCTTGCGTGTTCGTAGCGAGGATCGTGAGAGTTGAGCGACGCCTACCGAACTTATCGTTCTCATCGAAAGATCGGGCCAACAATCGGACCTTCGGGTTCATCACTCAACCTCTCAACATCACCCATAGCCAATAATTAACTATGAATAAGAATATCATCTCATAACAATCACAGAATAATTTCATAGGTATAGAAGATCATATCATATCATAGAGTAACAAGGCAACATAACGGCAACGGAAACGCATTGCTTGAACCATCCCCTCCTACTGTGCACCAGTGTGTCAAGTTTTAGGTTAATTAACCAATAACAAATTTTAGCAAGTTCAGCTAACTAAGTTGCTAACTTATTCACCACGGACCTAAAGCCCGCTCTGATACCAACTGTAACATTCTGGCTATTCGGAAGCCAAGATGCCACCTATTTATTCTAACAATCTACACAATGCGGAAGAATATGAAATAAGTATATCAACTAATGGCAGAATTAAAACAAACAGGACACGGTGAAGGTATCCTTCCTTCACCTTCTAAGTTATTTATTACAGATCATCAATAAAGAAGGTTCACATGCAGTAATAAATCAACTTATTGTGGAGAAGGTATCCTTCCTTCACCATTTAGAATTAATTATTACAGTTCATCAATAACGAATGTAAGATAGAACTAAATTTAATCTTGAACTTGAATAGGATGATGTGAATGAGTAGTGTGTGTCTACTCCCTCCCAAGTGAGCCAACATCAGGGGTTACCTAAATAAACAAACAACGCAAGAATGAGTCCATGACTCAGCAAGTACAGTAAAAGGACAGAACACACATACGAACAGGACATCATCATTAAAGAATGCGAACATACATCGAAAGGAAACTTAGGAATGCATGACATGAATGAATGTAATCAAGGATGGACTGCACACACGCTTATACCGGTATAGCTAGTGACACACCCGTCGGTGTTCACTTAAGCCCGCACCTTAACAAAAGTGCGGGGATCCAAGTCCCGTATGAAGAACGTTTCATACGGGTGTCCAAATCTGCCCATATGGAATTGATGGGTCTTACGTGCCCATACTGGAATTGATGGGTCTTTCTATCCACTCCCGTGGATGGGACATGACAATGTCCAAAATTGCCCACATTGGAATGGTGGGACTTACAATCCACTCCCGTGGATAAAACATGAATTATAGATGCATGATATGAATTTGAACAATGAAAAGTATTAACTCCTAGCATAGGTTCAACATATCTGAAAGAACATCGACAGTTCATCATCTCTTGTAACACAAGATGTCACATCATAATCATGTAAACATTCACAATCACAGCACTTAAAATCAACAAAGTACTTGCCTTCCGCGTTGCGACGCGTTAGCAGGCAACGATGGTGCTCCCAAACCGGCCTCGCTACCTAAACAATTCAATAAACGAAATAAGAACCACATGGTACACGACATGAATTACTATTCTACACTACCATCTTGATCACCCAAGTAATAGCCATATACCCAAATCTAAAAAACAGGCAGCACCACGGAATCGCAACTGGGCAGCTGCACAATAATGACCATAGCTACTGACCCGGGATTCGAAACGAGGTGAGTCCAGATCCTACATAAACTCAACGACCATACCTACAACATTCTAGTTGATGAGATAACCCAATTTGGCCAAATTATTATACTAACCGGTAATTGAAACAGCAAAACAGAATCTGTCCGAACAGTTAAGACAACAATATTAAAACGTCAATAACTTTTAATATGCAACTCCGAATTGAGCGTTCTTTAACAATCTGAAAATTTTATGAAATGATCTACAATAACCTAGTTAAGTGAAAACCCTGAATCGCCCCCTAACATAATCATATTTTAGGAGACAACTAGAAAGGCAGTTCTCGTCAGAATTCTGGACAGCAGATACTAAATCTATCATAACTTTTGACTCGAAAGTCGGAATCAGGTGATCTTGGCGGCCACCGAAAGCTAAGAACAATACCTACAAAACTCCAGGAGATGAAAATCTCAAAATCGACCTCTAAAACCACGAAACAGACCGCGCAACATACTGGACAGATTTAACTTTCTACTCGCAGCAATACGATCTAATAAAAAATGAACCAAAACACCTCTACCACTAATCAATCTATGAGGACCAGTACTCGTTACCCTAGGAGATGCGCGAGATACCGATCCTTGCACGAAACACCAATGGTCGACGGCCTCCGGGCTCTCCCTTGATTTGGCCGGCCGTACCAAGGGAGGAGGGAGAGGATGCTGCCACCAATGGAGAGGGAAGGGCCGGCTGCCACCAATGGAGGATGGAGATCACCTTGGGGCTGCAGGGAGGTGCGGCCAAGAGAGGAAGGGGAGAAAAAGTGGCGGCCAAGGGGGGAGGGAGAGGGGAAAAAGGTGGTCGGCTAGGGTTTGGCGGTGTGGGGGCGCATGGTGTAACAGCCCCAAGTTTATAAACAGTAATAAAATGCTTTATGAACAGTAATGAGGTACTGTTCATAGCATTACTGTTCATGTTTACACTTTGAGCGACATGTTACCAATTAAAAACACGCCTTTCTAGCCAAAATCCTAAAGAACCATTCAAAGTCTTAAAGGAATACAAGATAGAACTTGTATTATGGTAGGAAGCATTTTTATTAAAGCCTAGATAAATTATCTTGGCTAAAAGTATTTTTGTTGCATTTTAGAAATTATTTGGGCTTAAAGAAAAATTTATTGTCTTTAAATAAATATTCTCGGTCTGAAATGAATATTTATGTATTTTACAAAGTGAAAATGTGGTTTATAAAATTTATCTGGGAAATATATCATCCCAGTAGCTTACAGTAAAAGTTTCATGATTTTACAAATTTATTTGCCATTTTAAAAAGCCCAGTCAAACCTTAAAGCATTTGAATAAGGTTTGGTCAACTAAACCGGTCCAAATCCAAACTCAACAACATGGCGACCGGTCTCATGTGATTTGGTCCAACCGAATCAAATTGGTCCGCCCGATCCGCGTTGAGCGCGAGCCCGACATCCACAGCGTGATGCGAGCCGTCGATCTTCAATCGAGCAGGCGAGCTCACGGTATCCGCGAGCGCCCACGTGTATACTTTAATCTCCACCGTTGGATCTTGATCTAACGAGCGAGATCAGTGTGTGCAATCGGACAACTCCGGATCCCTATTCAATCTCCACCGTTCGTTCTCGATCCAACAGCGCACCTCTTTTCATTTTAAACTTAAAGGCTCGCCTTTATCTGAGCCGTTAGATTTAAATCCTACGGCTATTCCTTTTTACCGCGTGTTTTAAAGCCCGCGCTCCTCTGGGCCGTTAGATCTTCATCGTGTGGTCCAGATTAGTGTATGCATTCGGACGACTCCGGATCCCCTCACGATCGCAGCCGTTCATTCTTGATCTAACGGCGTCGCTTATTTCAATTTGAAATCAGAGGCGCGCGATTATATGGGCCCTTGGATTTAAATCCTACGGCGCTCCTTTTTGACCGTGGGCCTTTAAAGCCCAAATTCGGTTGATCGTTGGATTTCAATCGTAAGGTCCATATGAGTGTATGCAATCGGACCATCGGTTCAATTCTCCATCGACCAGTAGAAATCAAATCCAGCGGTGTTGTGCCATCGCATTTAAGCGGGCGGCGTGTATTCTTTTAGGTGATTGTTGGATTTTAATCCAGCGTCTCTCTTTGAAAGCGAGCCGGGCCTTGGGATTTCGTTTAGATCTCGATCGATCGATCTAGATCGTGCGGTCCATATTAAATGATACCGATTCAAATCATTTAATCTCTCTATTTATCACGACCGCCCATTTCCAATCGGACGGTGACATTCGTTGAGCATTTGTGAAGCACGTGCGGTGAGAATGACAATGGGACCCACATGTAAGAGTATGCTTATCTTCTTCCCTCTCTCTCGTGTGTGATTTCTCTGTAAGCAGAGGAGAGGATTTATCCCAAAGTTTTGCAACTAATTTTTGGGATAATTAGCCTAAATGGACACCTCATCAACTCTAGATCATTCCCTCTTGATGGTAGCTCAACATCCATATATAAACCCTAGCTTTTTGGAGTGCGACCATTGTTGACCACTGAAGCTCACTTTCTTCCTTCTTTGTCGGTGGAGTTCTTGCTCCTATCCTTTGCTTATCCATCCTTAAGCACTTGGTTTTACCTGCATTAAAGATTTGGTATCTTTTGCAGATTAAATCGAACTTGATCTCTCTGTTGATCAACCTCAAATTTTGAGTTCTTGGTATCTTTCCATCTTTGGTAAGCCAAAACCCTAGTTTCGACATCTTGAGCATCTTAAGAACCTTAGAAGCTGTTGTGAATCATTCTTTTAAGCATCAGTAGCTTGATCTTGCTTCAAAGTGAAAAGTCATTATTCTAGCTTTTCGGTCTTTTGTGTCATTTTAAGACCTAGGGTTTCTCCATGTCGACTTGTTATCGATTAGGTCTAAACTAAACCTAGTAGCTTAAAAGTTGTTCTTTTCATTCTTGTATCATCTCTTTAGATTGTTAGCAGAGGTTTGCCTCTGTTCTTTATTGTCAGTTTACAGACAATACAAATCTTCTTTAGTTTTGGTAGTCTAGCGATTTAGGTTAGATTGGGTTTAACTTAGGATGTTAATTATCCTAAAAGATCTTGCTGAGTTTCATTTTTGAATCTTTGCGTGATCAGTTTCCTTTTCCCCAAAATCTAGAACCTGTCTGTTTCTATTATTTTCAAAATCGAAAACTAGAACTTTGAACTAAACCTAGTTTACGTCTTTCAAAACCGTAGGTTCTAAAATGGGTTATTATCACTATTAGGGTAAATATAACTTAAGCATGCTGTTAATCATGCATTTCTTTATTGATCATGCCATTTACGATAATTTATACTAGTTGTCGTTTTGGTATTTATTGGATTTTATTGCTTCTTTTAGAATCTGGTTCTCTGAAGCTTTTGATCATACTACAACAACTTTGAGCACGCAATGGGGTCTATTACTATCAAGGCAAGCATCCTCTTTGCACCATATTGATCCCAAATTTTATACATTAGATTTGTCTAAATTCGGTGACAATGTGCATGCTATTTTTCTAAAAATACAAATTTTGATATGTTAGTAGTTAGCTATGACCAAACATGATGGATTACCTCAAATTGTCACTATACATAACCCTAGCTCGATCTGTATATTATAACCTTTATTTTCAGATTTGGCTTAGACATGCGGTCTAGAGATTGTAGGGTTTGACAAGCATATCTTGTCAAACATGGGAATCTAGCGAACTCTTGTTATTTTAAACTCTTTGTCAGTTTCTTTAAATCAGTCTTGTATTTGAAATTCAAATTGATCGGACAAGAGGAAGCTAGTGATGGTGCTTTTGTGCACGAGATTGGGTTTGTGGTGGACTTGTCCGGTTAATTAAGGACCGAACTCGACTATTCAGTTCAAGTCCCCACGTACTTCCACATGCAAATGTATGGTATTTGTTTGGTTAAGTAAAATGTTGAGACTATTGAGTTGGAAAGCAGGAGAGTAAGGATATGTGTATTGACCTTGTATGGCATAGATGCTTAGGTCTGAGGACTGCGTTTTATGCCATGTGAGCTTTGTATGTCAGTATCAGATGTTCTTAGGAGGGTGAGGGCGTATATGTGTCTCGTCGCATATACGATACCTTAATGGTGCCGATAGCATTCTACTATGGATAGGAACCCAATTCGCATTAAATTGTTTGGATCGGCATTCTTGCGCAACATGTGTGCCCCGGTTAGGCAGATGCTATCAGTCGTTGTTTAAGCGGGATCAGTTCACACATGGGGGTCCAACTCAATAGTGTTGGCTTGTTGAAAAATACCAAATCTTAGCTTCCCCGGTCGGCATACCAAAGGAAGTGTGTCATCATTCGGAGGCATCCGAAGACAACGGGCTAGCTAAGTCATGTGGGTAAAGATGTACACACTGCAGGGTATAAACATTCGAATAGCCGTGTCCACGGTCATGGACGATAACTTGAATTGATGTCACTGTATAGAATTTTTATTTTCAAAAATCTGGTTTTGGTTTATTTTGGTTTGCATGAGGAATCATGCTTTATCTTTGTTACTTTTATGTCATTTACTTACTGTTTTCAGCAAACTTTGATTTATTAAATTGCTTTATCAAAAGTTAGCCTTTGTAGGTTAAGATGTATCGCTTTATGCAAATTTGAACCTTTATACCTTCTGTTGTAACCTTATGCATATAACAATTCTATTCCTTTGGTTAGGTTCTAATCAACACTTCATTTTAATAGTTTGTGTAAGACTTCTTTGAGTACCTTCCGTACTCAAGGTGCTATCACCTATGGTTGCGGTGAGGACGGCTTTCTTTATGAAGTACCGTTAGCGCCGATCGGGGTGGCGCTAACGAGTAACGCTACTTCTTTCCTCCACGCAATTGCTGCGGGTGGATGAGGCCATTGGTGGACATTTTCCGTTTATTTTGCTTCCACAGTATCGTTAAAGTGACCAAGTCACTTAATATTGTAGTACTAATAGAATGATGTAACCTTATGTTTAATTATATCAATGTATGGTAGTATGTGTTTGATGCAATGTTGATGAAGGATATATATGCAATGGTCGTTGATCACGGGAACCATTGTGAATCATATATATCAGAATCCATTTCTTTGGATCTGTCATTTGTTAAATTTATATCTTTAGCATGGTTTTTAATAAAGGGCGATCTTGTTCCTTCATTAACAATTGTGCTAAGATGAATTTAATTAGTAACATTTCCAATAACAGGGGTCCTCACGCGTTGGTATCGAGCATCGTTGCTGTAGGTTAGAAGTAGCATGGCGAAGTTGTTAGAGAGTCTTCTAATAAAACTATTTTCAAGCGATAGTATAATTTTGAAATTTTAAGTATGACATTTTATTTCTTATCCTCCTTAATGTCACTTCTTGCCCAACTTTCTGTTGGTTTATTTAAAAGTGAATTGTTTCTTATCCTGTCTTTTGGCCTATAGATGAGCGGTTGGTACTTGGTCAAGGAGACTCGAGCTGAAGATGTTGATGGGTTCTCAGCCTTACTTCGGGACATGATGTGGCGCTCCAATTTCACCTATCAGCCGGAGTATGCCATTTATCGGCGAGATCGAGGACCGGGGATGGAGAAGTACCGTGCCTTCATCAACGTCATTGCTAGGCATGTAGCTGGCAGTGTTCCCTACCGTGTCCAAGCACTTGCCACCTCTGAGGCTATGGCGGTTCAGGAGGCTGTGAGTAGGATGATGAGCCTTCTTCGTCATGATTTGACGGAATTGTCTCAACCACCCTCGACCACTTCCCGAATCAAGGTCCTACCTCGAAGTGAGCATGTTCGGCTGAGATCTGATTTGGCGAAGACCCTCAGTGCGGCGGTTGGCGAGAATGGTCCGCATCATGGACCAAATCCATCATTGTCTTGTGAGGGGCTGTGGGAAACTTCGGCATCGCCTTAATGAGGCCCAGAGTACACGCTTCTTGGAGTCAACATGAACCGCGTTCCTCGTGCGTGCTTTATGGTGACAACGAGACCTCCCCGCCGCTCTTTGCACCACCTCTTTACCGACTTCCGAGTGGTGGGTGCGTGCACTGTTTATGGACAAGTGTGCCAAGCCGGATGACTACTGAGCTTTCCTCGCACTCTGCGGTGCACCTCACGGAGGTCATCAACCATTGTTGGGTTCCCGAGGCGTCTCATTAGCAGTTGGATCCTGTTGATCTGGTTCCCTGGAGCTCATCTTTTGAATGAGTTTCGGTGAACTTTAACCGGATCTTTACGCTAGCACCTCGACGATGAATCCTCGTGGTTGAGTGTCTTTCAATCTAGTAGTTGTCCATCAATAAATAAATGTAATAGGGCGTAGCATTTTGTATGCAGTATGTAAGTTTGACTTTTGGATTGTAAGATGGTTGTTTCGCCAACTCCTATATGGGTACATAATCGAAACTTTTTGTCATTTATATGAAGTTCTCTTTGTTGGTGTTAATTTGAATGCATGACATGACATGATGCATTATATGTACAATATTTGTTTCTTTCACGATTGTGACCTTGTTCGCTTTGCCGAGTTTGTCCTTGTTATATTGTTAACCATGGTTTGGTAACAGGATGACAGGACCTACCACTCGTGCTCAAAGCGCAACAAGGAAAAGTATTTCATCTTGGTTCCCCATTCTCGGGAGGGCCAAGCTGAACCATCCAGTTCCCGGGGCCCGCAAGGTGGTCCTCAAGAAGAGGAGCCTCCACCACCTTCAATGGCGGCGTGCTCATGCAAATTGGCGCAACCGGATGGACGAGACAGCGCATCTTGGAGCGGTGCGCGCAATACTTCTTCTCCTATTGCACCAATTGTCGGAGCCGGAGGCCACCATATGCGAGGTAGTCTTGCGACTTTCGTGGACTAACCCGCCGGTGTTCTCGATTCTCGAGATCCTATGGAAGGCGAGGATTGGCCGGACCATTGAGAAGAAGTTTTTGATTGCTCAATGCTCCGAGAGGGAAAAGGTTCTTTTTGCCAGCTAGCATATGGTGGGATAATCTTCTTGCCATTCAGCCTACTGGATATGTCCCTACTTGGGATGAGTTCGTGGAGGCTTTTCGCGAAGCTCATATTCCTGAGGGAGTAATCCTGAGGGAGTAATCATGATCAAGCAACAAGAATTTCTCGCTCTCAAGCAAGGGCGAAAGTCTGTGACCGAGTATCTGCATGAGTTCAATTTTCTTGCCAGATATGCCCCTGATGACGTTTCGACTGACCTTCGCCGTCGAAACCGGTTCTTGAATGGGCTATCTGAAGAATTGCAGATGGCAGTGACTTTGCATGACTTCAGAAATTTCTCTCATTTGGTCAATAAAGCCATTGTGGCCGAGAGTAAGAGTAAGGCGTTGGAGGAGTCGCGCAAGCGACAGCGGACTTCACAGTTTGCTCCTGGTGGCAGCTCACCAAGGCCTCGCATGTGGTTGCCTAGACCACCGCGAGCACCAGCTCCATTTTCACCAAGGCCGGCGGTGTTTGCCCCTCGCCCATCCCCCCACGGGTCGGTCGAGAATCGGTGGAAATCAGCCCATACTGTAACAATGTTAATCTTGGGGTTATCTGTTTTCATTGTGGTCGTCAGGGATATTATGCCAACAAGTGTGTGGCAAGCGACAAGATTGCCTCTGTTCGCCATATCCAACCTGTTCGCCAGCCCTTGCAGAGGCCACCTATCAAGCGATCCGGCTCGGTCCGTGGGCATGTGAACGGATCCTTCTTGAAGAAGCGGTGATGCACTGAAGTTGTTATGGGTATGCTCTAGTTAATTTCAGTCCAGCTCTGTTTTATTTGACTCGAGCATCTCATTCTTTTATTAGCAATCATTTTTTGTTCAACACGATTAGACATGCATACCCTCCAACCACCTTTTATTATTCAATCACAGGTCGGTCTTTAAAACCGATCGGATCTGCTATGGGTCAACATAACAATCCTTGGGGTAAAGTTTTTAGCAAATCTAATTGTGATTGACTCTAAAGGGTTGGGCGTTATTTTGGGTATGGATTGGCTGTCCAAGAACCGAGGTCAAATCAATTGTTCCCAACGGTCTATTTCTATGACCAATGTGAAATGGCATTCAAGTTGTTTACCATTCCAAAACAGTGGCTCTCATCTTTGTGCTCACCAAGTTGATACCACTCCTCCTTTGGAGTTAGTACCAATTATCGTGAGTATGTTGATGTCTTTCTGAAGACCTTCCGGGTTACCTCCGGACCGGGAAGTGGAGTTCATAATTGAATTAGTTCTGGAGCTGCTCCCATATCCAGAGTCCCTATAGAATGCCCGCCAATGAGTGATTGAGTTAAAGACACAACTTGGAGACTTACTTGACAAAGGTTTCATTCGTGAGTTCCTCACCTTGGGGATGTCAGGCAATCTTTGTTAAAAGAAAGACAACACTTTACGGATGTGTGTGGATTACCGTCCGTTAAATGAGGTCACCATCAAAACAAATATCCTCTACCTCGAATTGATGATCTTTTGATCGGTTGGTTTGGTGCCGCGTCTTTTCAAAGATTGATTTGCGGTCGGGCTATCATCAAATCAAGGTTAGGGCGGAGGACATTCCTAAAACAGCTTTCTCTACTCGTTCACGGTTTATACGAGTATCTTTGTTATGTCCTTTAGTGCGACCAATGCTCGACTTATTTCATGAATCTTATGAATTACGTGTTCATGGAATTCTTGGATAAGTTCGTTGTCGTGTTCATTGACGACATTCTTATTTATTCAAGTCGATGAAGACCATGAACAACATTTGAGGCTCGTCTTTGAAACACTTCGTCGGCATCGACTATATGCTAAGTTCAGCAAATGTGCTACAGCTCGAGAGGTTGCATTTTGGGGCATGTGTTATCCGAAGGAGGTATCATTGTCGATCCAAGCAAGGTACAAGATGTACTAAATTGGAAGCCTCCCAAAAGTGTCCCGAGATTGGAGTTTTCTTGGACTTGCGGGTTATTACAGTAGGTTCATTGAAAATTTCTCCAAGATTGCTAAACCTTTGACTCGGCTCTTGCGAAAGGGAAGAAATTTGAATGGTCACTAAGTGTGAAGAGAGTTTTGGATTTTGAGAACTCTCTTGACTAAAGCTCGATTCTTACTCTTAGGATGTTCTTAGAGCTTCGACATTTATTGCGATGCATCTCGCCATGGACTTGGTTGTGTGCTTATGCAAGAAGGCGAGTTGTGGCATATGCATCCCGGCGATTGCACCCTCATGAAGTTAATTATCCTACTCATGATTTGGAATTGGCTGCCGTGGTCCATGCATTAAAGATTTGGCGACATTACCTCCTTGGTGTCGTTGTGAGATCTATACCGATCATAAAAGCACAAGTACATATTCACTCAATCGATTTGAATATGAGACAAAGAAGATGGCTTGAATTGATCAAGGACTACGACATGGGTATTCATTATCATCCCGTAAAGCCAACGAATTTTACGAAGATGATCGCGATGCGATTCGATATCAATCGTTTGGTAGTACCTGCGATTCGAATTGAAAAGTCTAATTCTCGGAGAAGCTCATAATTCCAAGTTTTCTTTGCATCACAGGAGTACCAAGATGTACGAGATTTGAAGAAAATATTTTGAGTGGAGCCAAATGAAGAGGCAAATTGCTCGATATGTTGTTGAATGTGATATTTGCCAAAGGGTTAAAGCTGAACATCTGAAGCCAGCTGGTACCCTTCAGCCTTTGCCTATTCCACAATGGAAGTGGGAAGAGATTGGTATGGATTTTGTTACTGGTCTTCCCAAGACTTCCAAGGGATCTGATGCCATTTGGGTGATCATCGATCGTTTAACTAAAGTGGCTCATTTTATCCCGGTCAGGACCGATTTCAACGGCAAGCAACTAGCAGAGCTTTATATGGCTAGAATTGTTTGTCTTCATGGTGTTCCTAAGGTCATTGTTTCTGACCGTGGTCCTCAGTTCACTTCCCATTTTTGGAGTAGCCTTCATCAGACTATGGGGACTGAACTCTCTTTCAGTACTGCTTATCATCCCCAAACTAGTGGTCAAACTGAAAGAGTGAATCAAGTAATGGAAGATCTTCTTCGAGCCTATGTGCTATCTTATGGCAAGGACTGGGAGAAATCTTTGCCATATGTGGAATTTTCCTACAATAATAGCTACCAAGCAAGTATTCAAATGTCACCTTTTGAAGCCTTGTATGGGAGAGCTTGTGAGACTCTATTGA
Organism: Ampelocalamus luodianensis; assembly: GCA_036346255.1. Lineage (NCBI taxonomy): Eukaryota > Viridiplantae > Streptophyta > Magnoliopsida > Poales > Poaceae > Ampelocalamus > Ampelocalamus luodianensis. The sequence continues at coordinate 20,942,856 of CM070640.1, forward strand.
ATTGGTCAAAGTGGGTGAAAGATCATTCTTTGGCCGGACATGGTAAAGGAAGCGAGAAGAGCAAGTTAAATGCGATTGGGATTGTTTGAAAACCGCAGTCTCGTCGGAAGAGCTATGCGATCATCGCCGTCGTGAATTGAGCTTTGAGGTGGATGACCATGTCTATCTTAAAGTGTCACCCATGAAGGGTACTCATCGTTTGAGTAAAAGGAAAGCTCGTACCTCGTTATATCGGACCCTTCCGAATAATTGCCGAGGAGCAGAGCTTACTAATTGGAACTACAGAATCACTCTCGGCGATGCATGATACTTTTCATGTGTCTCAATTGAAGAAATGCCTTCGTGTTCCTATTGAGGCAGCTGCTATGAGCATCTTAATCTCAACCTGATCTTTCCTATCAAGAACAACCGGTCGTATCCTCGACACGATGGAGCGCAGGACAAGAAATCATCTTGTCAAGTTCTTGAAAATTCGATGGGCTAATCATTCGAGGATGAAGCCACTTGGGAGCCTTGAAGATCGATGCAGATTGAGCCACCCCATCTTTTGTTGTTTAGGACTTTCCTTTGAATCAAGAAAGGAAAGTTTAAACAAAGCAATGTAAACAAAGATGTAATAATAACACTATGTTGTTATGTAAAGTTCTTCTTTGTTATCTTGGAAGGAAACCAAGACAACGGATGTTGAATTCCTTTATAAATCATTTCTAGTTCACTTCTTTCTAATCTTTAACTTGTCCCAAATCTAGGGATGAGATTTTTTAAGAGGTAGGTTTGTAACAGCCCCAAGTTTATAAACATAATAAAATGCTTTATAAACAATGAATGAGTCTTGTTCATAGCATTCTGTTCATGTTTACACTTTGAGCACATGTTACCAATTAAAACACGCCTTTCTAGCCAAAATCCTAAAGAACCATTCAAAGTCTTAAAGGAATACAAGATAGAACTTGTATTATGACTGGAAGCATTTTATTAAAGCCTAGATAAATTATCTTGGCTAAAAGTATTTTTGTTGCATTTTAGAAATTATTTGGGCTTAAAGAAAAATTTATTGTCTTTAAATAAATATTCTCGGTCTGAAATGAATATTTATGTATTTTACAAAGTGAAAATGTGGTTTATAAAATTTATCTGGGAAATATATCATCCCAGTAGCTTACAGTAAAAGTTTCATGATTTTACAAATTTATTTGCCATTTAAAAAGTCAGTCAAACCTTAAAGCATTTGAATAAGGTTTGGTCAACTAAACCGGTCCAAATCCAAACTCAACTTTGAGCGACGGTCTCATGTGATTTGGTCCAACCGAATCAAATTGGTGCAGCCCGATCCGTTCGAGCGCGAGCCCGACATCCGCGCGTGATGCGAGCGTCGATCTTCAATCGAGCGGCGAGCTCACGATATCCGCGAGCGCCCACGTGTATACTTTAATCTCCACCGTTGGATCTTGATCTAACGGCGAGATCGATGTGTGCAATCGGACAACTCCGGATCCTATTCAATCTCCACCGTTCGTTCTCGATCCAACGGCGCACCTCTTTTCATTTTAAACTTAAAGGCTCGCCTTTATCCGAGCCGTTAGATTTAAATCCTCGGCTATTCCTTTTACGCGTGTTTTAAAGCCCGCGCTCCTCGGGCGTTAGATCTTCATCGTGTGGTCGATTAGTGTATGCATTCGGACGACTCGGATCCCCTCACGATCGCACCGTTCATTCTTGATCTAACTGGCGTCGCTTATTTCAATTTGAAATCGGAGCGCGATTATATGGGCCCTTGGATTTAAATCCTCGGCGCCTTTTTGACCGTGGGCCTTAAAGCCCAAATTCGGTTGATCGTTGGATTTCAATCGTAAGGTCCATATGAGTGTATGCAATCGGACCATCGGTTCAATTCTCCATCTCGACCGTAGAAATCAAATCCAGCGGTGTTGTGCCATCGCATTTAAGCGGGCGATGTGTATTCTTTTAGGCGATCGTTGGATTTTAATCCGCGTCTCTCTTTGGCGGGCCGGGCCTTGAGTTTCGTTTAGATCTCGATCGATCGATCTAGATCGTGCGGTCCATATTAAATGATACCGATTCAAATCATTTAATCTCTCTATTTATCACAACCGCCCATTTCCAATCGGACGGTGACATTCGTTGAGCATTTGTGAAGCACGTGCGGTGAGAATGACAATGGGACCCACATGTAAGTATGCTTATCTTCTTCCTCTCTCTCAGCAGATTTCTCTGTAAGCAGAGGAGAGGATTTATCCCAAAGTTTTGCAACTAATTTTTGGGATAATTAGCCTAAATGGACACCTCATCAACTCTAGATCATTCCCTCTTGATCTGTAGCTCAACATCCATATATAAACCCTAGCTTTTTGGGGCTGCGACCATTGTTGACCATGAAGCTCACTTTCTTCCTTCTTTGTCGGTGGAGTTCTTGCTCCTATCCTTTGCTTATCCATCCTTAAGCTTTGGTTTTACCTGCATTAAAGATTTGGTATCTTTGCGATTAAATCAGACTTGATCTCTCTGTTGATCAACCTCAAATTTTGAGTTCTTGGTATCTTTCCATCTTGTAAGCCAAAACCCTAGTTTCGACATCTTGAGCATCTTAAGAACCTTAGAAGCTGCTGTGAATCATTCTTTTAAGCATCGTAGCTTGATCTTGCTTCAAGCGAAAAATTTGTTATTCTAGCTTTTAGGTCTTTTGTGTCATTTTAAGACCTAGGGTTTCTCTGTCGACTTGTTATCGATTAGGTCTAAACTAAACCCTAGTAGATTAACAAGTTGTTCTTTTCATTCTTGTATCATCTCTTTAGATTGTTAGCCGAGGTTTGCCTCTGTTCTTTATTGTCGGTTTACAGACAATACAAATCTTCTTTAGTTTTGGTAGTCTAGCGATTTAGGTTAGATTGGGTTTAACTTAGGATGTTAATTATCCTAAAAGATCTTGCTGAGTTTCATTTTTGAATCTTTGCGTGATCACAGTTTCCTTTTCCCCAAAATCTAGAACACTGTCTGTTTCTATTATTTTCAAAATCAGAAAACTAGAACTTTGAACTAAACCTAGTTTGTCTTTCAAAACCGTAGGTTCTAAAATGGGTTATTATCACTATTAGGGTAAATATAACTTAAGCATGTTGTTAATCATGCATTTCTTTATTGATCATGCCATTTCTGATAATTTATACTAGTTGTCGTTTTTGGTATTTATTGGATTTTATTGCTTCTTTTAGAATCTGGTCCTACTGAAGCTTTTGATCATACTACGAACAACTGAGCACAATGAGGGTCTATTACTATCAAGGCAAGCATCCTCTTTGCACCATATTGATCCCAAATTTTGTACATTAGATTTGTCTAAATTCGGTGACAATCTGTGCATGCTATTTTTCGAAAATACAAATTTTGATCTGTTAGTAGTTAGCTATGACCAAACATGATGGATTACCTCAAATTGTCACTATACACTTAACCTAGCTCGATCTGTATATTATAACCTTTATTTTCAGATTTGGCTTAGACATGCAGTCTAGAGATTGTAGGGTTTGACAAGCATATCTTGTCAAACATGGGAATCTAGCGAACTCTTGTTATTTTAAACTCTTTGTCCGTTTCTTTAAATCAGTCTTGTATTTGAAATTCAAATTGATCTGGACAAGAGGAAGCTAGTGATGGTGCTTTTGTGCACGAGATTGGGTTTTGTGGTGGACTTGTCAGGGTTAATTAAGGACCGAACTCGACTATTCGGTTCAAGTCCCCACGTGCTTCCACATGCAGTGTATGGTATTTGTTTGGTTAAGTAAAATGTTGAGACTATTGAGTTGGAAACAGGAGAGTAAGGATATGTGTATTGACCTTGTATGGCATAGATGCTTAGAGTGCGAGGATGCGTTTTATGCCATGTGAGCTTTGTATGTCGATGTCGGATGTTCTTAGGAGGGTGAGGCGTATATGTGCCTCGTCGCATATCGATACCTTAATGGTGCCGATAGCATTCTACTATGGGTAGGGAACCAATTCGCATTAAATTGTTTGGATTGGCATTCTCGGCGCAACATGTGTGCCCGGTTAGGCGGATGCTATCGATCGTTGTTTAAGCGGGATCAATTCACATGGGGTCCAACTCAATAGTGTTGGCTTGTTGAAAAATACCAAATCTTAGCTTCCCGTCGGCATACCAAAGGAAGTGTGTCATCATTCGGAGGCATCCAGAAGACAACGACTAGCTAAGTCATGTGGGTAAAGATGTACACCTGCAGGTATAAACTATTCGAATAGCCGTGTCCACGGTCATGGGCGATAACTTGAATTGATATCACTGTATAGAATTTTTATTTTCAAAAATCTGGTTTTGGTTTATTTTCGGTTTGCATGAGGAATCATGCACTGCTTTATTTACTTTTATGTCATTTACTTACTGTTTTCAACAAACTTTGATTTATTAAATTGCTTTATCAAAAGTTAGCCTTTGTAGGTTAAGATGTATCGCTTTATGCAAATTTGAACCTTTATACCTTCCTGTTTGTAACCTTATGCATATAACAATTCTATTCCTTTGGTTAGGCTCTAATCAACACTTCATTTTAATAGTTTGTGTAAGACTTGCTGAGTACCTTCCGTACTCAAGGTGCTATCACCTATGGTTGCAGGTGAGGACGGCTTTCTTTATGAAGTACCCGTTAGCGCGATCGGGGTGGCGCTAACGAGTAACGCTACTTCTTTCCTCCACGCAATTGCCTGCGGGTGGATGAGGCCATTGGTGGACATTTTCCGTTTATTTTGCTTCCGCTGTATACTGTTAAAGTGACCAAGTCACTTAATATTGTAGTACTAACAGAATGATGTAACCTTATGTTTAATTATATCAATGTATGGTGGTATGTGTTTGATGCAATGTTGATGAAGGATATATATGCAATGAGTCGTTGATCACAGGAACCATTGTGAATCATATATATCAGAATCACATTTCTTTGGATCTGTCATTTGTTAAATTTATATCTTTAGCATGGTTTTTAATAAAGGCGTGATTGTTCCTTCATTAACAATTGTGCTCTGATATGAATTTAATTAGTAACATTTCAATAACAGGGGTCCTCACACATGGGCTTTAGGCCCATGGTGCCTCCCTTGAGGAGTGCAGCGGCCACAGGCCCTGGCACGAGCCCAGTTCTTAGAAAAACCGGTAACCCCTCTCTAAACAAGATTTGACGAAAAACATTCCCCGAATAAAATTAATCGCTATCGATTAAATTATTTTATCCCGATAGTTGATCCTCACACTTTCGGAATATTACAGACAGCGTGGCCAATCCACCGCACCGGCTCGCCCTCGGCTCGGTGGAATTAGTTCACCATGAGCCGTGTCTGTGACACGTGGGGCCCATATGTCAGGAATTATTTTAATTCCTTTAAAATCCCGAAATTCCTCATTGACGTCAGCATTGCACAATAAATAGATTTTCCAGTAGAAGAATAATTCAGGAAATTCAATTAAATTTCAGATTTAGGTTTTAAACTTCTATAATTCATATCTTTTGCATCTGAACTCCAAATTGGGTGATTCAAGTTGCAAAATTTGTATAAAATTATAATCTAGCTAACTAAACCAAAATATTTCAATTTGGAGTTAATTTGTGTTGTTGTTTTGAATTTATTTGAATTTGAATTGAATTTATCGTATTTTCGCGTATAGACTTCGACGACTCCGGAGAGTTTGACCATCCCGAAGACTTAGATTTTCAGGACATCAACGAAGGCAAGTTATACCATTGATCATGTTGATCCCATTAATTTAAATGTACTTTCCGTTTTTAAATTACTTAATGCATGCATATGTTTATATAATTGTTTGAATGCCCTGTTTTTGTATATAGTTACTCCAATCTTCATTATATGGCCAATTTGATTATTGAATATGAGTGCCTTGTCACCCTTAGGCAAAAAGTTTCATATGCTTAGCCATGCTTAGATCACACTTATAAATTTGGGAAGGTTTAGCCAAATCTTTACAAACTTGATTCAAATTTGTCACTGTGGTATTGTTTTACCATAAAAGGTTTATAAAGAGGGTTTTACTCTAAATAAAATCAAAAATGGGTTTGGACTTGGGCGAATGGGCTGAATGGTGGGTGCATGTTCATGCACGGGTTTAGTCTGGTTAGGACTAAGGCCCAGGGTTTTATTCGGAAGACACCCAAGTCAATTGAGGACCGGTCTTTGAGCCGTTTTTTGCTACGCCTTACCGTACCACCACATGTCTTGTATGGGCAGGATTTTGCTTACTCTTGCTGAATATTGGGTGTAACTTGCTAGCACGAAAGTTGTGCTTACTCTTGCTTAATAATCTTTATTCAGGAGAAGACCTCTATCAGGACGGTGAGGATCTTGACGACTAGGCCTACGCCCCCAGACGATTGCCTGTGGCAAGTCGTGTGGTCTACTATATTTGCTTTCCGCTATGTTATTTATCTATTTGGCCTCAGGCCCATTTTGTAATAAACTCTGAGTTATTATTAATAAAGTGTGTGATATGTTTGTGCTATCACTTTTGTTTGACTGTGTACACTAGAAAACCTGGACTAGTGTATGAACATAGAGAATTCGGGATCCTTCATTCCCGGGTTCTACAACACTCCACGAGTGTGGGGACCCAAGCCTGTCCAATGCATGTCGGGGATCCAGTGCCCGTCCAATGCATGATGGGGATCTCAAGAAACAATCCTTGGCTACCATGTAGTCCAAGGTTCAGAAATAAATGCCATGATGCAAATTGAATTCACATTCTCAATTCATCAAGAATATTTAATACTTAGCAACATTATCAAATATAAAACCTTATACTTAAATCATGGCAATTAACATGAATGAAATATCACAATATCATTATCACTGCTTGCACTTGCCTCAACCGTGAGACGGAAGAGAACGACGGAAAGCTCTAGCTCTACGGTTCACCACCACCTGGCAGCTGTAAAACAATATACTAACTACACCAACGAAAAGTGTACAACATTGCAATGGAACGAAACTAGAACAAGCATCCCTAATCGAAACCTGAACATTTAATCAATACACTCATAAATTCCTAGATCTGTCCAAACAGACAGCTGTTAAGGAAATTCATAACTTTTGAGTCAAAACTGCACAAATCATGAATCCAACTTTCCTGGAATCTTCATAACCTTAGCTACGACATCTCAGCTTACCGAAAGGTCAAAATACCACATCTAATCCTTTGATTTTAAACCCGAAGACCGTTCTGTCATCTTCGGTATCTTTGACTTGGGAAAATCATAACTTTTGTTTAACACAACCAAACCCATTGATCCAAGACTCTGTGGAAACTACAGAGGATTAGCTTTCCTAATAAAATTATCACAAATATTCCCAATGTGCAACTATGGTTGCAAATTGCCAAGCCTTTCACCTCTTTCCACAACAGGAGGACAAATTACAATATTAACTTTAATAATTCATAACTTTTGTTCTATCCGTCCAAAATTTATGAACTTTATCTTCTTGGAATCATCATAAATATTTATACACATCTCAAGGAGATCAAATGACTAAATTCCTCCATCTGAAACCCCTAATATGCAGAACTATGTTCGTTGCCCAAAACAAGAAACTGAATAAGCATCTGGACTTGCGAAATTCATAACTAACTAACCGTTCAGCCAAAAATTATGAATTAGCACTTTCTCGAAAGCTAATGAAATTCCCCATCTATCTCTAGGCGACCCTAAACCCAGAATCTGCCTAGAACTACCTCAAACTCACGCATCAACAAATCACAGTGAAATCAATCTATAACAGCAGCCACAATTTGGCTAATAGAGACAACTCTCATATGAAAGTTCTACAAAATCTAATGGAGAGATGTGAAATTACCCCTAAGAACAACGCTAGACACTGCTGAAGCCTTCGTGAAGATTTCCCCTCCTCTACCCCTTCCTCTTCCTCTGTTCCTCTCCCTCCTTCTCCTTCCCAATGGCCGGTAGCAGGGAGGATAGCGCTGGGAGATAGGAGTAGCAGGAGATAGAGGTACTGTAGCATGACCGCTACTGTAGCATGGGGTTATTGTAGCGTGACAGCTACTATAGCATAGAGTGGCTATGGTTTGGTTCCCCCTCCCTTGCCTTATAATGGGCTGTCAGCCCACTCATGGGCGTTGGGCCACTATGGCCGGCTCCTCTCATCTCAAATATGAGTTGGTGGCCCATTCCTCTCCTAAAATTCTGAATTTTCTATCTTATTTCCCTTAACTATCTCTCAATTTTTTATTGCACTCTCAAAAATGATAGTCGAGGTATTACAGATTCCCTGAAGAATTCACCTACTTGAGTATGATCGTGAGGTCACGATCAAAGGAAGATAAGGGTATACTTTCTTAAGTACTCATGAGCTAGATACGGGGACATGACTGTAACATCCCAACCCGAGAGGGATAACGGCAAGCTGCCTAGTACAGAATGTAAATTGGGCAAAAATTCTCACACCAAGGCATTGGATCAAGGTGATGTCCTCCTTTGTCTGTGCAAAGTCATAGTCCTTGTTGCTAGGCTTTGGGGTCAAACCCGCAAGGTTCTCAGAATGGATTGGCTAGCCAAGAATCGAAGTTAGATAGATTGTGCCAATAGATCTATCACCCTTACCATTGACCAAGGGATTAAAGTGGAATTCAAGCCTAAGATTCCTACCGGGGGAAGTTCCATCCTTACCAATCTCAAAGAAGTGAAGCTCAAAGAAATACCAGTAGTGCAAGAATACCCGGATGTATTTCCTGAGGAATTGCCAAGCATGCCACCAGATAGGGACATTATGTTCTTAATTGACTTGGTCCTATGGACGACACCTATTTCAAAGGGACCCTACAGAATGCCTGCTAATGAGTTAGCAGAATTGAAGAAATAGATCGAAGAATTGTAGAGCAAAGGGTACATTCATCCCAGTTCATCACCATAGGGAGCTCCAGTATTGTTTGTCAAAAAGAAAGACAACAGTATGAGGATGTGTATAGATTACAGATCGCTCAATGAGGTCACAATCAAGAACAAGTATCCATTACCTAGGATCGACGATCTTTTTGATTAGTTAAAAGGAGCAAGTGTCTTCTCTAAGATCGATCTGAGATCCGGTTATCATCAATTGAAGATCAGACTAGAAGATATCCCCAAGATTGCTTTCAGCACCAAATATGGACTGTATAAGTTCACAGTGATGTCAATTGGATTGATAAATGCTCGACTTATTTCATGAATATGATGAATAAAGTGTTCATGGAATAAGTTCGTGGTAGTCTTGATAAATGACATTCTCATCTATTCATAGGATGAGTTAGAGCATGAGAAGCATCTCAGAAAAGTTCTAGAGAAGCTCAGAGAGCATCAGCTTTATGTCAAATTCAGCAAAAGTGAATTTTGGCTAAGCAAGTGGCTTTCCTCAGGCACATTGAGTCAGCTAGAGGAGTTGTAGTAGGCCCTACTAAAGTTAAAGCCGTAATGGACTGAAAGTAGCCTAAGACCATCAGGGAAGTAAGAAGTTTTCTTGGACTAGCTGGATATTACCGTAGATTCATCAAAGGTCTCTCCAAGACAGTTAGACCCATGACTTAGCTTTTGAAGAAGGAGAAGAAGTTTGAATGGACAGACGCTTGTGAGCGAAGCTTTCGAGAGTTGAAGCAAAGACTAGTTTCTGCACCAGTTTTGGTTCTACCTGACATCCACAAGGACTTCAAGGTTTTCTGTGGTTCCTCCCGTCAAGGTCTTGCACTACAACATGAACACCCCTTTAACAACGCATACATGTGTTGTCAAAAGTCCAAATAAGTGTTGTTATGGTCTGTACCAACGCATTTAGTATGCGTTGCCATAGCCGGCGTTGCGAGGGTCTATCACAACACATATCCAAGCGTTGGTAAGAGTTAGAAAAAGCGTTGCAATGTAGCAACGGATATAATTAGGCTCTGGCAACACTTCTATGCGTTATTGTATATGATAACCCAGTTGCTTTCATAATTCATTTTACAATGTTTATCTAGGTGCAACTATCAGTTAATTTCTAGCCATGCAAATCTTACAACCGGCCGATGTGACCAAATTATTCCATATCCACAAAGCATAAGAACAATGATGGCACATAAACAAATAGACTTCATGTCATTGCTTGCAGAACACGATATCCAATATATTGTTTACATCATTAGTCACAATAAAATAAAAATACGTTACACCCAAATAGCCTGAAAATTAAAACTCCAGCTACTTCCACCCATAGTCAAATGATTGTCTTTTACATCATTAGTCACAATAAAATAAAAACATGTTACACCCATATAGCCTGAAAATTAAAACTCTAGCTACTTCCACCCATAAGTCAAATGTTTGTCTTCTTCATCACTCCCGTGAATATCCAAATGTAGTAAATCTTCAACCAATCCTTTGGACCTGCAAAGACAATAGTTACTTATTGGTATCAAATTATAACTAATGAAACTAGATTGATCGCTAAAATTTGAAGTTAAGTAAAGGAGGATTGATCTTGGACTCAAAGCTAGCAAAGCATGAACAATGTGTATAGTATACCTATGTTTATTCAATCACAAAAAAGTATACATCTGCTTAGTTAAATTGGACAATCTTGACAAAGCAAGTAGGCTTCACGAACACAATGTTACTCGAATTGATGAAAGATATTTATATTGCCATATCAATGATTAAATTGCATCAATAAATGAAATTGATACTAGTTTACGATGTACCTTCGTATATCCAAAGCGGATCAAATAAAAGTTGTGGTTTAGAGCCGGATGTGTCTACATCTATAAGCAATAAAGCATATAGAAGTGTTCAACATATTGTCGACAAGCAGGCTTATAGTTATAACTGAAATTGTTGGATCAGGAACTCACCTCAGATTTATTAACAAGTATGTGTTTACGAGGATGCACATCACTGGCAGAAATGGAACGAATGGGCAGATGAATCCTGAAGGAGCAGCAGCAAGATATAAGTTTATCTGGGGAATCTAGTATAGTGATGCAAAAGAGTTCTATTATACCTCCAGAATGACCAAATGAATGCCTTCCGTCATCTTGGTCAATCCAACAGAGCACACTAAGGCCAACTAGGAGGAGCAGACCACCAAAGATGCAGACGAAGCATCTAACCAGGCTGACAAGCACGAAGCATGGGATGCATATGTCAGACTAATGAGTATTTTGCTTATTACACAGTAGTGTTTCACCATGGGAGGGAAGCGTGTGACTATTCCATAACCAGTTATATGCAGTTTGTTCAGATACTTACAAGGGCAAGAATGTCGCAAAAGCTAAAGTTGCGAGGACAAGAACCCCTACACATACAGATGCAATGCTGCAAGCAGCTATCTTCTGTCACTTTATCTCATCCAACTTGCCTGCAGAATTAATAGGAAGTCGATAGGCTAGCATAAGTGAAATGCATCAACTTAGAAATATAAAATGGGTTCAAGTCGAAATGCAATTGCCCAAACATACTTGTGTAGAGCTGCTTCTCAATGAGGGGGTCCTTTATTGATTCTACTTCAATCACATCCTAAAAGAAATTAATTGACCTTCGTAAAAATCTTCTCGATGTCTTGCAATGGCTCTGTGTGATACAGAAATGATGTCATATATTCCAAAATACACTTAAAGTATTCTCTGTATTGCCTGCCAAATTAAAGAAAATGGAAGATAAACAATCTTTACAAAACTCAAATGGAAGATACTCAAATGGATTCCGCATATGGTAATCACAGATCTGCAAACATGCAACACAATAAAGACAAACTGTTTGGAATCCACGAGAATAAAATCTAAAACAAAACCACAAAATACACAATAGTTGAACTACCTGGTCAAGCACCGAACTAACATCTCTACCTATTTCAAATCTAAAACAAAACCACAAAATACACAGTAGTTGAAGCAAATAGAGTAACTGTTGTGTCTGAATTGGAGGCATTGCAGGAACAGGTTAGGATAGCTGTTTTGACCAGTAATAGTAATGCATTTTCAAATTTTTTTAGTTCCTGCATGCAATTGAATTGCTATTTTATTCATATCATTCAACTTTGTTTTTTGGATAATGGATATGTGGAATCTTACTTGTAAAGTTATTCAGGAATCTGAGCTGGAAAAGGTCCGCACTCAATTACAGGTATTGTTGTCCAAACAGCCCAAACCATGGAAAGGTTAATAATATATCATATCTGTAAGATGTAAACATCTGTCATTCTTATGTTTTAATTGACAGTTGGTGGAAGCAATGGTAGAAGCAGCAGCCAATATGCAACAGAGACTCAAGAACGAGCCAGTATGCAACAGAGACTCCTTAGTCCTTAACAATCCATTCCTAATATTTTGAGTTTTCAGGAAGGGTGCTGCTAGGTGGAATCTTCGTGACGCAAAGGCAATTGTGCGGGAATAGGATTTTCATATATATCCTCAATAACAAGCAGTTGAAGATACACATCAGAGTGATAACAATCAGAGTGATTAACATGTAAGAGGCTATCTTTGAGATCAACTAGCAAAATGGAGTCCATAAAAACAAGACAACATATGTAGTGAGTAACACCACAAATTGTGGAAACACACCTGAATCATTCCAGGATGTTCACGAACATTGTTTCTGTGCGTGGAGTTCCATCTGCATTGTCCACCCTTCCTCAGGAACTTTCTAGGCTTTAGCAACCAACACATTGATTCTAACCTTGAATTCCTCATACTCTTTGAAAAATTCAAGCTTGGCCTAATTAGCATGACTATTAGATGTTTCAGACAATGCTTCAAATGTTAGCATTGCAGCACCATCATCAGAAACATATCAAGAAACCTTATCAAGTGGATAATCCACCGCGAGAATAGATAGAACAGTATTGCAATTTATGGGAGACCAAGAACGGATGTAGAGAGACGGGAGGAGGGCACGTACTAACGCCGTCGACCTCCTCGACGCGGGTGAAGTAGAGGTTGCCGAGGAGAAAAAAAGGGAGGAAGAGAAAGCTGAGCTACTCGGGTAGATGCCCACCAGCACGGGGTGCCCAAAGAGGCTATTCAGCATGGCCGTCTTGCTGGCAGCCCTGCACAAACAGATCAGAACGGATCAGATCGGAGCACGAGCGGCGGCCAATACTTACGACGTTTCCCAAGGCGACGGCGTTGAGGAAGGTGGAGGGGCACCGCGGCGAGGCGTCGTCGGAGGGGTCGACGGCGGCGAGGAGCAAGGCCTCCTAGCACATGGACTTGGACAGCTGCGACAGCTCCTCCATGGCCTCCATACTCGATTTCTCCAGCAGCGGCGGTCGCAGATCTCGCGGGATCGGGAGCGGCGATGGAGCCCTGGATGCGGATTTGAAATCTACGAGGGACGGGACGGGGTGGGATGGAAGAGACGACAGACGAGATGTGGGGGTGGTGGATTTGGGCGAGACAGAGAGATGCGGACGACAGGTGAGGGAGGCACGGGGCGATGGTTTGGCGCTGGCCGCTGGAGGAGGGGAGCGGCATTGGGAGGAAGGGGGGCGTGGGGAGGAAGGGTGCGGCACTGGGAGGAAGGGGGCAGTGCTGGGGAGGGTGGCGGAAGGGGGTGGCGCTGGGACGAAAGGGGGGGCGCAGGGAGGAAGGGGAGGAGGGGCGACCGGGTGGGTGGCGGCCGGGGAGGAGGGGAGGCGCAGGGATGGTGGCGGCCGAGGAGGAGGGCGGTGCTGGCCGCTGGGTGGGGGACGATGTTTGGTAGGGGAAGGGATTGTGTGGGAGGGGAACGAGACAAGGTGCGCGTTCGCATTTTGGTTTGGCGCTTCGTTTTTCATTTCGCGTTGCATTTTTCGTTTGCCCGGTAGATACGACTTTTTCATTTGGCGCTATAAATTTGTTTGGATTTTCCCCGGCAAATATTAGGAAACACGATATGAACAGAAAAAAAACAAGAGATTTGCATTACAATGGCCGTGCATATGGAACAGAAAAAAAAGAGATTTGTATTACAATGGTATTTTGTAGGTAAGCAAAAAGAAAAATAAAAAACTAGGCATTTCAAATGTTTGCAACGCATAAGGTTGCAACACATGTTATCTGTAGTCATTAACATGATTTACGACGAATAGGTTTTGCAACACATATTATGCGTAGCCATAGTATTACTTCGCAACGCATGCATAGAGCGTTGCAACGTATGCGTTGGCAAATGGGTGTTCATGTTGTAGTGTTGGATGTGTGCTTATGCAAGAAGACAAGGTGGTAGCCTATGCATCTCGATAGTTGAGACCCCATGAAGGGAATTACCCAACACATGATTTGTAGTTAGCAGCAGTTGTGCATGCTTTAAAAATCTGGCGGCATTATCTCATTTGTAATCGCTGCGAGGTTTTCACGGATCATAAGAGTCTAAAATACATCTTTTACAGCCGGAACTCAATTTGAGACAAAGAATATGGTTAGAATTGATAAAGGATTATGACCTTAGAATCTGTTATCATCCCAAAAAAGCAAACGTAGATGCCCTGAGCAAAAAGGTATTGTAATACTATGATGGTGCAAGAAGGTCAGCCAAAATTATATGAAGAGTTGAAACATCTGAACCTTGAGATTGTCAGTCATGGCTATGTGAACACTCTAGAGGTTCAACCAACCATCCAAGCTCAGATTAGAGGAAATCAGAAAGAAGATAAAGACATCAAGGAAATCAAGAAGAACATGAGAAGGGGCAAAACCTCAGGATTTTCTGAGGATGAACAAGGAACAATTTGGTTTAGAAACCGCATTTGTGTACCTAATCATCAGGAGATAAGACAATTGATTCTTTAGGAAGCCCACGAATCCCGTACTCCATTCATCCCGAAAGTACCAAGATATACCAGGATTTGAAGAAAAATATTGGTGGGTCAGTATGAAGTAAGAGATTGCTGAGTTTGTAGCATGTTGTGATGTATGCCATAGAGTTAAAGCAGACCATCAGAGACCCGCAGGATTGTTGCAACCATTACCGGTTCTAGAATGGAAATGGGAAGAAATCGACATACATTTTATCACCGGATTGCCTAGGACCCAATCGGGATATGATTCCATTTGGGTTGTGATTGACCGTTTCACTAAAGTAGCACATTTCATTTCGGTCAAGACCAAGTATGGAGGCAACAAGTTAGCAGAGTTGTATATGGCTAGGATCTTCTATATGTATGGAGTACCCAAGAAGATAGTGTCGGACCGAGGTTCCCAATTCACATCAAGATTTTGGAAAAGTTTGCATGAAGCCTTGGGAACACGACTCAACTTCAGTACAACTTATCATCCACAAACAGATGGCCAGACAGAACGTGTGAACTAGATCTTAGAAAATATGTTGCGAGCTTGTGCTTTGGATTATGGGAAAAGTTGGGATCAAAATCTTCCCTATGCAAAATTCTCATACAACAACAGCTATCAAGCAAGTTTGCAGATGTCACCATTTGAAGAACTCTATGGCAGGAAGTGTAGAACTCCACTTCTTTGGGATCAAGTAGGCGAACGCTAGTTCTTTGGACCTGAATTAATCAAAGATGCTGAGGATAGGGTAAAAGTGAAAAGAGAAAAATTGAGAGTGGCTCAATCTCGACAGAAGAATTATGTTGATAATCATCAAAGGGATTTGGTATTTGAAACTGGAGATTTTGTTTACCTTAGAGTAACTCTGCTCAAAGGAGTTAGAAGGTTCGGAAAAAAAGGAAAACATGCACCAAGATTTATTGGACTGTAGAAGATTTTGGGGGAAAAGATGCGAAGTCGCTTACCAAATTGAACTACCAACATCACTATTTGCAGTTCATGATGTCTTCCATGTCTCCTAATTGAAGAAATGTCTTTGAGTTCTGACCGAGCAAACACCACTGGATAACATCGACCTTCAGGGAGATCTCACTTATGTGGAGCATCCAACCAAAATCCTCGACGTCGTAGAACGTATCACCAGAAGCAAAGTTATCCATTCTTGCAAGGTTCACTGGAGCAATCACCCTGAAGAGGAAGCCACCTAGGAGAGAAGAATTGAAAGCTGAGTACCCCAACCTTTTTGCTAGCTAGTATGAATCTCAGGGTCGAGATTTCCTTTAAGGGGGGTAGGTTTGTAACATTCCAAATTTCAAATTTTGGTTAAAATAATAAAATTTAATTATTTTCCTTGAGTTTTCTGAATTTTCTAGATTTTAAAAGATTTTCCTTAATTATTTTAAAGGAAAAACAACTTATTTATGAAATTAAATACCAAATTTAAGTTAGAAATATTTTCTTTAAGTCCAGAATGTCTCAGGGAATTTTTATGATTTTTTCCATAATTTTTTGTCTTTATTTGCTATTTTCTAAGGCTTAAGTAATTTGTTTCAATTTCTAAAATTATCAAATCAAAAGAAATTCAAAAATCTCTTTTGGGCCCAAACCTCCCTCAGCTCATTTTGATTTTGACGTGTGCACGACCCAGCCTGCGCTCGTCCTCTCATCCTCTCTCTTACACACGGTCCCACTCGTTAGCCCCTCACCCTCCTCTCTCTCTCACACACTCTCTCTCTGGCACTAGGCTCGCCTTGCCAGGCCTTCCTCCTTCCTCGCGTTCTTCCTCGCCGCGCTTAAGATAGCAACCACCATTGCTAGTGCTTGGGGCTCGTTTTCAAAAATGGGCAAAACGGCTTGATTTTCCCTCGCCAACCCCGTCATCGTTATCCCCTTATTTCTTCGCACCCGAATCAAACTCTAGTTTATCTCGTATCGGCGCCAATCTCCATTTTCATTGCGTAATCCAAAATGAACCCTAACGGCTCATCACCGATTCAGCCATCCTCGTGCACTATAAAAGGCATCCTGGGTGCGCCTCTACCTCCTCATCCCATCCCTGCAGATCTCATAGCTTCATGCCGCCTCTAGCCACTGGAATTTGAGGTTTAGTTCACCGTCCACCAAGGCTTCTCCGTCGAATTGCCTCACCATCGGCGATGCCCTTCCGCCTCCAACGCACCATTGTCATCGCCGTGTCGAGAGCTACACCAGGCGCACCTCAACGTCACCAGAACCACGGTGGAGCGATCTCGCCGTCGAGACCCAACCATCTCCACCGGCTTCGTCCTCGTCGCCGGTGATTCCTGCACACTCTCGCACTACAAAAGTGCACGTCAGGTTCAGTGTTGCATCCTCTTTCTTTAGCGCACACCCTTTTGGCTCGTTGTCGCGCGTAGCGCCAGTGAGCTCATCGCCGAGCATCGCCGTTCACAGGTTGACGTGGCATGCCACGTCAGTGCCACGCTAGTGCCATGTCAGTACATGCGTCGAGTCAGAGCCATGTGGCTACTTACATGGCACTTTACGCCAGCACACGCACACACATGCACTGTTTCATAAACCATGTTCACGGTGCACGTTTGACCTTCTCGTGGACCAAGTCCATGGACTTGGGCCCACATGTTAGTAAGAGAAATATAATTTCTTTTAGAATATAAATTCAGTTGGTAATATAAATTCTAATGCTGATGTCATGCTGGTGACATTATCATCTTTTCCTTTACAAAAATAATTCAAAAATTTCAGAAAATCGATTTTAATTAATTTCTTTAGGGTTTAAACTTTCGAGAACTCGTTCTCCTTCATAGGAGCTCCGATTTCGATGATTCAAAATTTTAAATTCATCTAAAGTCAAGATCTAGCTAACTAAACCAAAATTATTTAATTTAGAGTTCATTTGAATTTTATTTGAATTTTGTTTGAATTTAGCTTATTTTCGCATATAGATTTTTACGACCCTGGAGAGATTGAACCTTTTGAACAGTTAGACCCTCAGGACTTTGAGCAAGGTAAGTTATGCTCTTTGATCATATTTGAGCCTGTTATTCAAAGTTATTTAAATTTTGTTTTACATTATTGCATGCTTATTTATAATTTAGTATTTTAAATCCCTGTTTTAAATTACTAGTTAGTCTATTTCCTTTGTATGGCCAATGTTGATGTTTGGATTGTCATTCCCTTGTCACCTTAGGAAAATAAATTAGAAAATTATGCTTAGTCAAAGCTTAGACCAAAAATGTTGGTTTTGTGGAATTTAGCCAAAATAGGAATGTTGATTTAAAAATGAGACTATGGTGTTGTTTTTACCATAGAAAGTTCATAAAATGTTTTGACATAAAAAATAAATAAAACTGGTTTAGACTTGGGCAAATTGGACCGTTGGTGGGTGCAAGTTTATACACGAGCTCAGTACAGTGAATGTTTGTGGCCCAGAGGTTGTTTTGGAAGTCGCCTAGTCAATTAAAGACTGGTCTGCGAGCTGCGGATTGTTAAGCCATAATCGTACCACTACAAGTCTGGTATGAAACAGACTTGGCCAATTAAACTATACTGTTTCACCATAGTTATGTCATACAGAGGTGTGGGTGCCGTGAAGACCTATTGTTAATACTCACATGGTGCAAGAGGGGGTTATTGTTTGGTGCGAAGCCTACGATAGCGAAACCTTAGTAGGCATAATTATGTTGAAATAGTGTATGGTAAAGGCCTCGTGATAGTTGCTTAGTCGCATGCCTTCGAAAGCATGTTTTGGATGATATGTTAAGCAAACTGACTCTTGTGGGTAAAGCTGTACAAACTCTACAGAGTAATAATCTATTCAAATAGCCGTGTCCGCAGTCATGGACATGCTGAGCAAAACCTTTCGTGGATTAGACTTGGTTTTGTTTTAAAATAATTTCAAACTCAGATGTTTTTGGATATTGTCATCCAATTGGGAAATTTGGGCAGAAAGCCTGGTGTAAGGGGGTTAGTCCTTCACCATTTGTGTATGGAGGTTTATCCTACACTTGAGAATTGATAAATAAAAATAAAAGTTTGATTTTAATTAAAAATTAAAAATTTCCTTGAAACTAAGTAATGGTATTTAAAACTTGAAAATGTCGCTTTATGCAAAACAGCCATATAAACGATATCCTACATGCATTATATCTATTATTGGGTGTAACTTACGGAGCATGGTTGTTTGTGCTCACCCTTGCTTAATAATTCTTCTTCAGGAGAAGACTTCTATCCTGACGGTGAGGATTTGGAGGACTAGGCCGTGCCCCCAGACGATTGCATGTGGCAGATCGTGTGGCCTACCTAATTATTTATGCTTTTTTGCTATATCTTTCATTTGGCCTCAGACCCAGTTGTAATAAACTCAGTTTATTATTTAATAAATGTGAGATATGAATTTGTTACCATTTTTGTTTGACTGTGTACACTAGCTGTTCCTGGACTAGTGTATGAAACATAAAGAATCTGAGATCCTTCATTCTCGAGTTCAACACCGGCTCTCTCCGCTTTTCTTCCTCTCGAAAAATATCAGTGAGTCTTACTCTTTTTGTGTGTTCTTTCTCTCCTCCGATTGATATTCGGTTTTGGCCTTTTGGAGCTACTGCTTCGCCGTGGTGGCTCGACACCATCGGTGGTGAGGTTCGGACTCTCGATTTTGCGCATCCCGTCGTTTCCCCTTCTTGCGTCATACCCTCTATTGGTTGGCTGGTGTGGAACTTGGCACTTGCACGACTTGGAGGTTTGATCCAGTCGGCTCTGGTTAATCTTGATCTAGAAGAAGCATTCGGTTTTTGGTGCTTGGTGTTCTCGGGTGCACTCAGCCAGTGCACTTCGGTTGGTCTTGAGCGGCAATTTCCTATACCTCAACTTTGTCTTTCAGTGTGTCCCGAATTGTGAAGATTGGCATTGTATCTCTGTCAACCTCGTTTGGTATTCATGGCACAGTAGGGCGATTGGTTTTCTGAGACAGTGCGATTCACGTGCCTTGCTCGGTTCTTCTCGGTGGCCATGATTGCTATCTGCATCGTGAGTATCATTGATTTTAATTTTTCACATTACTAAGCATTGTGTGTTGTGCTAGTTAAATTACATTATGTAGTTTGTCTAGTTCTGAGAGATTTTACAAGTAATGATTATGGGCTCGATTAATACTCGATGATTGTCTTATAATTAAATTGATTTGATGGCTAAATCAGACTTGAGCCAATAGTGTTGTTTTCTGTTGTCAGTTCGTGTCTAGCTTTTCGGTTCTATTACTTTCAATCTTGTGGAGTTTGAAGTTTTTGTGCTAGTTTTCGTGGAGTCCAAGGCACTTTTGGCATGTCTCCTCACCAAACCTTTTAGACCCAACAAGGTTTGCCACCTTGAGATATGAGTTAGGGGTAATTTACCCCTATGGGTTGGTTTGAGGGGGAGTTGGTTCTTTTCTGAACCTTCTTTGTTCATTCGAACTTTCCTTGTTCATTGGATCTTTTGTGGATCTTTTCTGATACCTTTTTCAAGTGGTATTTTCTTCGGATCCTTTTGATCTTTTGATTTTTTTTAGGCTTTTACATCCTTCTTGCATCTCATTGTATCATATTGCATTCATATGAAAATCCAAAAAGATGCATTGTAATATAAGCTTCAGACTAGTCTTTTAAATTGATGAAGGTTTGCTTATTACCCTGTTGAGCTTTAGTATTTCAATTCTTGCTCAATACTGTGTCTAATTCTTTGACTTGCTAGAATTATCATGCTTTCAAATGTGCAGCAATGTCTTTACTAATTGAGCTAGCACTTTAAGACAACTTGAACTAAAAATTGCAATTTGTGGATCTTTTAGCTAGTTGCATAATTAGTGATCCTTTTGTGACATTGACCCTATCAAAATTGCTTTGTTAGCTCTTGGATCTAGAATTGAACATTTATGAAGCTTCTTGTTCTTTTAAGATTATAAAATTGCTCTATTGCAAAATGAAAAAAATGTTCTCTTTTGTGCGGAAAAACTGATCTCACCAATTCTTTCTCATGAGACGGCTTGCCATTGTACTAGGCATGAACTCAGGGGGAGTTTTGGATGACCTAGACCACTCTTTTAAGCCTTTTGTGCTTGAGATGGTTGCGGCAAGGCTTGAGATCTAGCACATGGCTAAGAAAATAAATTCTCAAAATTGGTTGAAGCTTAGGAAGAGATTGTGGATGACTCCTAATCCAGGATCTTCTTTACTAAGATAGACCTTTTATCAAGTTGAAATGAAATTTCTTGTGCAAATTGGGTTTTTGAGAAAACTTGAGCAAAATAATTCAATCCAGGACTTTTGTCTCTAAGATGGTCTTTGCTAGCTTCTGGATCTCATAATGACATTTTGACATGGCCATTATCACTTTAGAATACCTGTTGTTGAACTTACTAATTTTGATGCATTGCTAAATTTAATCCAACAACATGTGATATATTGAGCTCTTTAGCCTAGCTTTGCTATATATGTCTTATCATGATCTTGCTAGCTGTGTCAGGCTTAATATGTCTTGAGTGATAATAGAAGTGCTAGCCTGTTCTTTTGGGTAATCTCCAAAGCTTCTTTTACCTAAAAATTGAAAAAAAAAATGAAGCCACTCCAGTGCATTTCATGCATGCTCTTTCTTATGCTTCTTTCTTACTTGTGCATTTATCATCTCTGGATGAGAGGAATGAATGATTCCTTGATGAATCCATTGTCAAAGGGGGAGAAGTTTTAAGCAAAAATGTGGAAAAGAGCTTTCTGGTTGTTAAGGGGGAGAAGTTTTGTAGAGGGGAGAAGTTAGGAGCTTTTTGGAGAAATTGGGAGAAAATAAAAAATTTGAAAATTTCTCTTGTAATTTGGTGATCATAGTGAGGGGGAGCACTTAAATTGCATTCTTTTGATCTTATTGTTTTTTCTGAATCTAAATTGCAATTATTAGAGACTCACAATGATCAAAGGTCAAATAGAACAATTGTTCTTTCATATGAACCTTAAGTGAGATTTTTGTCACTTCTCTGGAAATTGAAGCTTTTATGCTTTCTTTTGGCTTATCTCACTTGCCTATGCTATTCTGAAGCTAGCTTGGTCATTTCCATTGCTTTCTCTTGCATATGGACCAAGTTGTACCTTTGCGCGAAAACGTTGGGTATTTTCAATTTCAAGCCTCCAATTTGCATTTTTGAGAATATTGCTAATGTGTTCATCAAGAGGGAGATTGTGGAGATCATGTGGATATGATCTTAATCTTAGTGTGTTGAACAATTGGCAATAGCGTCGAGGTGTTTGGAGAAACCCTCGTTTTCGGTGAAGTTCTTGTGCTGTTAGGCCTCAGGCGGTCTGACCGGCCATGGTGGCGGTCAGACCGGCCGTGCCTCGGGTGGTTTATCGGGTGAACCAGCTGGCGGTCCGACCGGTCAGGGTGGCGGTCAGACCGGCCAGTGTGCAAGTCGGACCGGCTACCGCTGAGCGGTCAGACCGGCCATTAAAGTGGCTTTGGATTTTTTAGTTGGACCAAAATTAGAGGGTGTAGACAAGAGAGGAGGTTCTACTGCTCTTGGTCCCATAATTTTTGGAGCCTCCAGGCAAAAGTTCTATTCGTTTGAAATTTCCAGAGAGGTTACGGATTTTCAAGGAGGAATTTTGACTAAGTCCCTGGGGGCGGTCAGACCTGCCTTTGGTTGGCGGTCAGACCGGCCAATGGGCGGTTAGACCAGCTAAGGGTGGCGGTCTAACAGGTTCGTCGGCCAACTTGGCGACGTTGTTTGTCTTGGGTTAGGTCAAGTTCATGTTGATCATTGCATATGTGTGCCTCCTTCGGTAAAATAAAAAAAGGTCAAAACTTTGATGTGGATCTACTCAATCGTTGCTTGGAATAGGTTTCTAATATCCTTAGGAAGGTGTGTTCCAAATTTGGTCAAGTTTGGCCAAGTAGATCAAAAGTTAGACCGATTTTAGTTTTGATTTTCGGGCTGATTTTCCTGTTCATCGTGCTAGAGGTCAGACCGCCCATCTGAGAGGTTAGACCGCTAGGCATATCGGTCAGACCGCCCCTGTGAGAGGTCTGATTGCTAGGCAAAATATTCGACCCGCCAATTTGAGAGGTTAGACCGCCCGAGACTTTGTGATTTGAGTTTCTGTTGATTTTGTTTCGGGGTTTTGATTGGATTCAATACAAATCTCCACTGTGCTTGTAGATTGATCTTCATAGATTTCATAGCTATTGGAGTAAACATCGTGTTGAATCGATCTAGCGAAAAAAGAGTTCGTGCTCCTAGTCACCCCCCCTCTAGTCGCCTTTCCGGTCCTACACAGTTCCACTGTGACAAAATCAATCCTCTATTGGCTAAAAGTATAAATTGTTGTTTATAAGATAATTAATGACATATTAGTAAAGCATTAATTTGAGCTCAAAGTCTGATTTTGGTTGTCATATTCAATTTGTGAAGTGTATAGACAATAGTGGCGTGGAGGCCAAGATTTCATCTTGAGCAGCCCGACATCTAAGAGCAAACAAAAAACATTTAAATCTGAGCATTATGCTGATTTTGTATGTTTTTGAGTCCTATCTTTTGAGCATATTATCTTGTTTATTTGACAAGAAGAAATTACATGTTTGTATGTGATTTTGTCATTTATATGCTGTTGGAAATATGCTTTTATTATTTTTATTATTGCTGAAATTATATCTGAGTATTTGTTAAAATCGCTAATTTTACAACAGTACCTTCCCATTTATTTTTGGTGTTTGCTATCTATCGAATATGAGTTCCATAGTTATGAAACCAATTTATATGACAAAATGACATATCACTTACCTTTTCTAACAACAGCAACGTGATTTTCGTCAACAACAAGCGACCAATGGTAAGGAGTTATGGTTAGGGTTAGGGAGGGGTTCACCAGGACCTCGGGAGTATAGAGGGATCCACCGGTCATGGGTGTGAAGGTGGTGGTGGGGGCAGATGGTGGTGGTGAGAGGAAGAAGAGGAGAAGTGGGTAGTGGTGAAGACAAAGAATAAGAGGAGGCAGTGTGACTCTGATTCGTAGTTACGGATCAAATATTCGATCAATAGATGTGTCCTTCTATAACATCCCAATTTTTGGTCTTTTAGAAATTTTCAAAATAAAAGGAACTGATTGAATTTTTCTAGAAATAATTAAAGCTTAATTTGATATTTCAAAATTAAAACAATTTAATATGAATAAACCAAACTTCAATTAAATTCAAAACTATTTTATTTGTTTGAGTTCCTGTGTTTCCATGTTATTTTCTGGTTTTCCAAGTTCGTTTGTTATTTCTTGGAGTTCAATTTATTTTATTTCTTTTCTGTTTTCCCAAAATTTCTTTCCTTTGTTGTAAAATTTAATTTAAATTAATTATTTTAAAGTTTGAGTTTTATTTGGAATTCTTGCTTATATCTGTGATAATTAAATCAAATCCGAAATTCAAACCTTCATCTCAAAAAAATTCCAAATCTCAATTCTAATCTCCGCCAAATATTTGAATTCAACTAATTTGAATTATCTCTTAATTTTATCATCATGCTGAGCCCAATTCTTTTTCTCTGGCCCATTTCGTTTCCCTTTTTCTTCTTTTTCCTTTTTCTTTCTTTTTCCTTCCTTTCTTTCTTTTCCTTTCTTTCTCCTGGCTTCCTCCTGCCTCTGCCCCGAACTGGGTCCAACTGTGCCAGCGCTGTGCGTCACCCCTCGGCACCTAGCCCATCGGCCATGCCCGGCTGTGCCTTGTCGTGACTGGTCGTGCCCTTGTGTGCCTGCGTGCGCCCATACCGCATCGCCCCGAGCCACGCCCGGCTCGCATCGTGCGTGCCTAGACGCATTCCACCCCGCGTCGTTCGAGTCGTCATCAAGTCCCACCATCCCCGCTCTCATTCAATCCCTCTGTTACCGCATTTCATCAGTGTATTACCGTCTCCATCATTGTTGCTCCATCAATGCCCACCAAACTGCCACCATGATATTCGTTCATGGTTGTGTCCGCTCAATTCCCCGGCCAGGCCTATAAATGGAGCATCGGCACCTCATGAACCCCCTTTACACCCCACTCAAACTTTCTCTGTTCCCAGAGCTCCGCCACCACCATGAACATCTTCTTCCTGAGTGCCGGCCGCCATCCCCATTCCATGTTCCCATCGCTCTAGTGAGTTTTTGGAACTCCCAAGTGTGTCACGTCGTGTTCCCAAGACCCTTGATCATTTCCCCTCAATTAATTTCACATTTCCCGCAGCACGTCACCGGAATTTCTTTGTATTCTTCCTCTAGGCTGAAACTCCTCCGTTGCTCGTTCTCCTTCTCTGGTGAGTTCTGAACCGAGTGGATCGTGTCATCACGTGTTCCCAACCTCCCTCAATCCATCCCCTATCTCGAATCGGCCTCTCTGTCATTGGAGTAAGTTGTCATCATCGCCACCCCATTTCCACCGCCAGCCGCTCTCGCCCCACCTCCATGCCCAGCGTGCTCCCCGTGCCTGCGTCGTGCTCATGCGTGCGCCCTTTTTCCCGGGGCACCGTCGCACCACCGGTGTCGCCGCGTGCCCATGCGCCCTTGCCGCCACTACCCTGGTGCTGCTCCAGCCGCGCCACTGCCACCCGGGGGTAGAACACCTCACGAGGGTTCCATTTTGGCCCCCCGCTGGCGCGGTGCGCTCCAGCCACCGCCCGTGCTTTGCTTCTTCCTTTGTCCTTCCTTCTTTCTCTTGCTTCCACTCACTGACATTTGGGACACACATGTCATTCTAATCCTTTCTCCCTCTCTCTCTCACTCAATGACAGTGGACCCCATATGACATATTCTTTGAGTTTCTATTATTTAATCCGAAAGGAATATTCTCGGAATATGCCTTCATTATCAATTTTTCAGGATTTTCCAAATCCGACAAACTTCCGGGTGTTCATTCTCCTTCATACGAACTCCAATTTTGCCCATTCTTGTTCCTAAATTCATACAAATTCTTAATATTTCTTCCAGCACCTATTTTATAATATTTTTTGGATTTTATTTGGATTTATCATTATTTATTCGTCTCATTTTGCACGTATAGAATCCAGCGTTTTCGAAGCCTTCGTGGACCAGTCTGCAAGATTAACTACAATCTTTGACAAAGGCAAGTCATAGACCTTTGATTACGTTGTACCCATTTTTACAAAAAAATATTGTTTTATATCAACATGCATGCTAATTTTATATCAATAGTTTTCAGGAGTAGCTAATTACCTAATTGACATTATGTCACCTTTAATATTGTGAATGTCGTGTATCCTTTGACACCATAGGTTGGGTTGTTATTAGTTGGACATAATTGTAATACCAGCATGGGTGACGTAGTATGCTCAGTTGTTCGACAGGCTCCTATACACAATGTTAATTGTGATAATTTGACTTAATGAGATATGTAATTGTGAGGACCCCCGGGTTATTTCCGTAAGACCGAGGCCTTCCCGGTCTTATGGAGATAACTCTGGCCTCAGGTGAATGAATTCCAACTTAATTCCATCTAAGTGAAAGACCCGACTGAAACTAGAGATCCGACGATCATGCGTACTGCTCCCTTGCAAGCACAACATGATAATCAGACATCTAAACAATCAAGGTCCAAACTTAGAGAGTTAAAATGGAATTCATAACAGTGGGTACGTGTCTCGTGTTGGCTCCCAAGATCAGCGACCAACACGCACATACCCTCATCAATGTCAATCACAGACATACAACATTCATATATAGACATAAGAAGAACATACATCATAATAGTTCAAGTCTACATTGATTAGAAAAGGGCTGATCGGCCAAATTCAATTAAACACTTAGAGTGGCAGCGAAAGATAGTAAGATAAACAAAAGGCCAGCAATAGTGTGCCCCATAACCCAAGGCAACCGACTGGGAGTTAAATAATAGCACTACTCGTTAGTGTCGCCTAAATCGGGCAATGAGTACCACAGCGCGGAGTCTTCTTCACCTGAATTTGCAGAGACGGGTTGAGTACAATTGCAATCATAAGTCTTATACAAATTAAAAGTATTTATGCATAGAGGATATCAAAAGAATGGCATTAGTGGCTTAGTTTTGCAGAAACGCAACAATTTTTTCAACCTACACATACTAGTTTTTCATTTGCCATTTCAAAATCAGATTTGAAGTAGAAGTAAAGCATGTGATAAAGTAATCCATTTATAAACAAATAAACCAAACAAATACCAAAGTGGCAGCCCACTTTGATACACTAAATTGCATGAACATCCGTTCAAGCTGAATACCAAGTTGTAACCATCAATTTTAATTTAAAGTCTAACAATAGTGACTCCCGAACTCAAGCTATCGTCCTTAACCGTTTACATGGCTATTCGAATAGGTTTATCTCTATGGAGGTGTACTACTTTACCCACATGACTCGACTAGCCCGTAAGCCACCAGAATTAACACACTTCCTATGGTGTGTCAGCCAGGAAATCGAGATTTGGTACTTTTCGGCAAGAAAGTGGTATTGAGCCAGGTCCCCCTTGTGAGATGAACCCCTAACTTAGTACAAACGATCGATAACGCTTGCTAAGTTGGCTCGCAGGTTATGTTGGATATACGGTGCACTATAAATAATGAAAATTGGTGCTCCTATGCACACTATAGAAAATTACATCGGCTCCTATGGACAAATGATCGAACACAAGTGTCCTCGCACCACCTGGGCCCAATCCAATCAAAACCTTCCCCCTAGTTGACCAAGTGGTACCCATATCCCGCGTGTGATAGCACGAGTTTTACTTGAATCAACGACGTCACCAAAGTTCGGTCCATGTTGGTCCAAACAAGTCAACCACATACCCAATCTCGTGCATGAAGGCACCCTCACTAGCAACCACTTGTCCAGACCCAAAACTCTTTTAAAATAACAAAGTTTAACTCATGAAAACATATACAAAGATCTGAAATAAAAAGAAGATAAGAGAATTTGTGTCTCCCATAATTGTTGAGATACTCCCAATAATCACTCTACCGTATCTAGACTTGCATGGCTAAGCAAACCCATAACATATAATTCACACAACCTAATTGAGGCATGTAGGTACTGGAATGATTCAAAGACAACCTCAAGAATAGGATATAACTAGCTACACATCACAAAAATAGCGACATAACCAAATTAGTATGCAAGCAATTATCAATGCACTAACTTATCAAAACTGGGATCAGATATGCAAAAGAAAGTTCAAATGATGCTTGCCTTGCTGGTAGTCTAATTGCTCACTTTCAGTGGCGTATGAGTCAATATCAATCGCTTTGGGATCTAAAAAATAAAGATACCGAGAAATACCGAGAAATACCACAAATGCATGATTTTTCTACAGTAGCTAAGTCATGATTTTAGATGAATTTAGGTGCAAAAATTATTCCATTTGGATTTAGTATATGAGAGTTATGGCAGTTTGAAATTCAGATATCAGGAAAATCCAGTTTAATTATAATCTATTACACCGAATTTAATTATTTGGTCAAAATTTGCAGAGTAGTGGTGAGGATAAGGATTATAAGGATGGATAGATAATATTGATATCAAATCAAAACAACTTAGTTAATCTTATTTGGAGTTTTTATGCATTAGTTATGAATTTTCAAAGTTATGAGCTTTTTCTATTGTAAAAATAATAGAGTTATGGATCATTTTACAAAACTATATCCTCTATTACAAAGACATGTTTTAAACCTATTTTAAAATTAGGTTCACTTAAAATAAAAATTATCAAAAGTGGTTTCACTGCTTTTGGAGTTAAAATGAATTAGTTATGTATTTTTGAAGTTATTCCCATTTTTAGTGTGTAAATAATTCACTTTCGGATTTTCTAAAGCATTTGTTACTTTTCTTACCGGGCGCTGCGCTAGCCACCATCGCTGACTAGCGGGGCCCAAAGAATAGTGCATTTTTCTTTTAACTCGAGATTTAATCGCGCCCTGACATGTGGGACCCGCTCATTAGTGACCTGGTCCACGAGAATAGTGCATGGACTGGCCACGTGTATTGGTCTACCGGTGTATAACCCCGTGAATCATTTCACTTAACGCCAGGTCCACCTATCAACCTCTACCCTTTCTTACTTAACCGGCTAACTCGGGATTTCGACAAAGATCCTCGATTAAATGCTAATGATTGCAATTAATGTTGGTGATATGCCCTAGAGGCAATCATGGAGATGATTGTATCACGTCTATGTTTATGAGTTCTTGAATAAGTGCTATTATGTTCTTTGAATGAATCATTAGTTCTGAAGATCAACGAGTATGTGACTTGTTGGTGAAACACTTCGACTTATATGATGTCGTTCTAAAAGTATCCCTGGTCGAATGTCACTGACTGGAACACCAGTGACTCTACAACCAGTACATGTTTTGATTGATGATCATGTTTCACCGGTCATGGATATAGGGATATCGAATCAATAATGTAAACACATGTTAGAGAACATGGGGTTGGATTGACCCACCTTGAGACACTATAAAGATTGTTATGATTCTATGTGTCATTAGTTGGTCTCAAGCAATGATGATGTATAATCCTTAGACCTGAGATCAGCATGGTTCCCTACATGTGTAATAGCACTCTTAGGGGTTGCCAAACGCTGCTTGTAACTGGGTAGTTATAAAGGTAGCTTTCGGGTATACTATGAAACATGCGGAGGGATGTGACTGGTTGAATATAGGATTTGCCCCTCCTAACATAATGGGAGAGATGTCTCTGGGCCCCTCGAAGTGATCGGATAAAGAAAGTGCATGGCCATGCCACTAGTAGTCGAAGTGTTCGACCACATAAGGTTATCCGACAACTTGATCGACAAAATATTGAACAGTCCATGGATGACATATTATCTCACCTGGAGTTCAAACCAGATATCGTGAGGCAAAGGGAGAATACTAGAGTAAGTCGCTTAGTTCGATCAGATCCAGACAAGTTGTATGGTGATACGAGCAAGTCGTAAACTGATCGAACGAAATCACAGAGTGGTCGAAACCTGGTCGTAAGGAGTTACGAACTGGTCGTGACCGAATGCGAACTGGTCGTATAAAGATAGGACCTGGTCGTAAGTGATGAGGACCTAGTCATAGATCATATAGCATTAAGGTTCGTCCGATATAATTTATGTGTATTCGGGAATCGCTATGTCCTACTAGGGACCGCTACGACTCGTGGTGGGAAAGGGTTTCCGAGTCACAACCGATTACACATAAACCTAACGGGTCACACACTTAATGGGATGGAACAAACCGATGCGAATATGATTAAGTAAACGTGTTCAGATAGAATCCGACACGGGGGCACTATATAAGGAGATGCTTGAGGCTAGTACGGGATGGACAAGAGAGACACGTGAGTTGTTTCCACCGAAACCCTAGCCGCCATCTTCTTGAGAGAGCCTTCCCGTGCGACTTGGTGCTAACACACTAGCGTACGGTTGTTCCTTCTCAGGACGTGTGGATACCGAGAGGCGCTCTCGCGGTCGCCGTTGCGCGAGGGCGATCCGCGATCTTCACAAGGAACCGTGGAGGTCTTTGAAGGAGACGATCGACTACGAGGACGTTGGACGATCATCTAAGACCACTACATCGGCGCGTTCATCGTCGGACTAGGCTGCTCCGACTCTACTTCTGCTGCACTACGCGTCTGGTGGTAATGATCTATGATCATCTATCTTGCTTGGCTTCCTGGTTGACGTGGTAGAAATTTTAAATTGTTGTTAGCGTAGCCTACCCGTATCCCTACAATTAACTCTAATGATGTTGCTATAGTCGTTGTCCGCGTACGACAATGGGACTTCCCATTCGCGTGGTTGCCCGGTGGCTTGTCGGTGTTACACTGTGAGGACCCCAGTTTATTTGGCTTGTAATGCTTAACCAATCACCTGGTTCTAGCATCACAAATCAAATAAACTAAGCCTCGAGACATGCATACTTCCCAGAACTGCAGTATGCACACCTCTTCACAAAATTATGCATCAACTCCATTCTAAACATAGAGTCCAAACATCACAATACTAAACAGTAAACAACATAGTAGAGTTATTACAACAAAGGCCGACCGGCCAAATTACAACAGATAACAAAATAAACAGCGGAAGTAAAAGTGCCATAAGATGGCTATAAACAAAAGCCAATCAGTGTGCCTTAGCCCACAAAGCAACCAACCGGACCGCCAAGTTAGTCGTCCCAGAACCCGCACATCTCACAGAAGTAAGGCCCTTGGGGCTCACCTGCCTCCTCTGCAACAAAGATATTAAGCAAAGCATGTGAGCACAAAAATTGTTTTTGTACTCGCAAGACTGACGTGTGGACTAGCAGACCTATACATAACTACATGCAGGCTTATTTGAGTGGAAGTTATATGTCTCATTTGCACAAAGCCAATTTGATTTGCAATAGTGTAATACCATTTCAAGAGCAAGTTTACAATTCATTTTATTGTTGAAATAACAGCGAAATAAAGATAGGTACAAGTAAACACCTGGAAGTGACTATCCCAATAGTCACCACAACATAGCACGAATCCCTGATTCGTACCACCCATCAAGTTTTAGTTAAAAGGTTGTAGTCTAGTTCTTGGGGGGCGTATCCGAGCGTGTCCATAACCTAGGACGAGGCTATTCGAATAGTTTTAACCTGCAGGGTGTACCAATGTACCACACTTCAGACCGCCTTTAAGCCAAAGCACACTTCTGAAGGTATGCTGGCACGGCTAAGTCCTACGAGACGCTTTCCAATATTGTGTATTAACTACGAGCCGCTCGTATGGATATAAATCCATACGCTTACATGGTAAAGCCGAAAAGACAACTACCCACTCAGGATAAAGCTTTTCGGACAACTAACATGCTCCCAACACCATCCCTCCTGCGACCTCCTGCGACTCGGAGCCAATACACGCCAAAGTACTAAGTCAAGAGAGGTCACATACCCTCTAGTGTGGTTAGCACGCAAAATGCTCAGTACGGTGGCGCAAGTAACTCGGTCCTTAATTGACTTGGGCACCTTTCCAATCACACCCAAAAGCATACCATCTTACCATTGTGCCCAAGTCCAAATCATTTTGTTTTCATTTTTAGTTTTCACAATTAAACGTAGCAAAATGCTGAAACATAGAGTTATAATAATTTGTGTGATCAAGGTTACCGACTAAGTCGATAACTGCCCATTTCTACCGATACTAAGCATGTCTAAGCAGTTGAATCCGTATCTACTAAGTGACAAGAGATCATCCAACGATCTCCAATCACAGCAAATAACCTAGGCTCAGGTAGTAGAGGAATATCATTTGCCTGCAGATTATGCAACTAATGGGCCCACTAACCATATGTTAACACAAATTAGCAATGCATACATACAAGTTGCAAACAAAATATTAGTTTGAAAATAAAGGGATTAACATGATCAAACCGCTTTTCGATTGTTGTTTGCTCAATATGTTGCCGAGGCTCACTCTCAAGAATACTGAATAATCGCAATCTATCGATCGAACAAAAAGAACGAATAAGAACCAATAACACCGACAATAACAAAAAAATCGATTTAATCTAAAGAGCACAAATTTCACATAGCAGCAAGAGCGGGATAAAACAAAATTTTAGGAACAGAGAACATTTTATTTGGAGCTATGAAGAATTTTCTAGGAATTTTCTAAGCTAGAAATGCATAAAAACATCATTTAATTATTTATCAAAATTTTATGAACAGAGACATATCTAAAACCTATACTGATAAATAGTACATTAAAAATGAAAATTTACAAAATTGGATTCATTCGATTTGGATCAAAAATGAATAAGATATGAATTTTCTAAGTTTAAATGAATTAATAGGGCAACAGAAATACATTTCGGAATATCAAAGTGCTTAAAAATACTTTTTCTACCAGCACGCAGCGACCCACGGCCACTGACAGGCAGGACCGGGCGAGAGCGCTGACCAGGTCAGCCTTGATCCCGCCCGCCGAAGGTGACGTCGAAGGCGTATTCTAAGAATACGTCTTCGACTTATCAAAATGCAATCCTAACATATACGCACAGAGAAATACGTTTCCTAAAAGAGAAAACGTATTTCCGAAGTTTACACAAACACTTAAACGGTAATATGGGCCTACATGTCATGGACTCAAAGGATAACTAACGGCTGGATTAAGATTTCTAAACGCACTTAACTCAGGAGGGGTCCACATGGCAGTGATATAACTAAACAGAGATTAAAACTAAAGAGGGGATTAACCTAACGCTGCCGGCGGCTCACCAACGTTCACGAGGACGGCGGCGCGGCCGCACAGCAGATCTAGCGAACCGGAGGGTCTCTGGGCGAGTGGGTTATACCTTCAGGTTCACTAAGACCTCGCGAACTCGATGACGGCGACGTAGACCCACGGAGATGCCGGCGGCGAGCTGGCGGCGAACGGAGGCGGAGACAAAGGAGAGGCTCACGCGGAGAAGACGCTACAGGCTTCTAGAAGACTCCAGAAGGTGCGCTCAAGCTCCGCCTCGACTCCAGGAACAATACACCCAAGATAACGACGATGAAGAAGGTCCGAGGCGGCCGGAATCGCTGCGGCGGCGAATCACCGAGCATGGAGAAGAATCGGTCGCACGCCCGCAACGATGCACCAAAGATGAAAATGAAGCCACCGTTAGACTCAGTGGATCAGGACGATCCTAAGGGATCAGACGTTGAGGTAAGATACTCACTGGAACGCAAACGAGCTCGCAGAGCCGCAGTAACCGGAGTTGAAGACGAAGAAGTCGCCCCGACGCTCCAGAACATGCCAATGATCCGGGCTGGGCAAAACGGAGGCGGCGTTGAACAAGGAAGTCGGAGGTGGGGTTGCGGAAGCACGAGCGGCAGTGAGGTGGTGGCGCTGCCCTCACCTTCTTCTCCGGCCGAAACTAAGAAATGGGCGGAGAAGGCACGAGAATGGATGCGAGGAAGAATGGATGATCCTAGGAGGTAGATGGACTCCTGGCGATCCTCTGGAGGTGGACACGCGTCCCCGGAGTGGCAGCGACGAGCTGCGTGGCACGCATGCGCGTGGCGCGCCGAGCTCCGAGGGCGGAGACGGCGAGGAAGAATCTGACAAGAGGGTCCCACTTGGCAGCGACAGCGACGAAGCGGTGTGAGTCGGAACCAAGTGCGGCGCGGTCAGATGGTTTGACTCAACCACGAAGATGTCGACCGTTAGATCCTAAATGAACGGTCGAGATTCGATGGCATAATAGGACGGTCCGAATAGATCGGCGCACGTGGACCGTCGCGATCGATGTCGGACGATCGCGAGCAATTGACTCGGCGGTGTGGTTAGTTGGTGCGGTGAGCCGGCGGCGTGATCGGACTCGAGTCGAGTCGGGTTCGAGCCCGACAAACAGTGATTTCAGATTCTAATTTTTAAAAGGCTGAGAGGATTGGGGAATTTTTAGAGGTAGCTCCACAGGTTCAAAAATTCCGAAATTTTTATGGTAATTCCTTTGGACAGAGGAAAACCTTGAATAATTTTTCCAGAAGCTTTTATGCAATGAATTGCTCCCAAGAAAATTCACAAGCTGCTGCCCTAGGGAGTTGACCAGATTTCGAACTGGTTTGACTTGGCCTTTTGAAATAGCAAACAAAATCTAAAAATTGTGGGATTTTGCAGAGAGGTTACTAGGATGGTCAACAAAATAGGAAAAATACTTCCAGAGGATGATCACAAGATTAGGGTTGAAAATTTTGTTGACAACAACTTCCATCACAAGAACATGGTTCTATAAAATAGAAATTGTTAGGGGAAAATCTTAGAAAATTTCCAAATGATTTCATGAGGCATCAAAAGTTTTAATTTATCCTCATAATCTTACATTTGAAACACAAACCCTAACTTAGGGCTGTTACAAAATCTCCCCCTTACAAGAATCTCGCCCCGAGATTCCGATCACTGGGAAAAGAAAGATGGGTAGTATGCACGGAGGCGATGTTCCCGCTCCCAAGTTGCCTCATCCTCGGAGTGATTCGACCACTGAACCTTAAGGAACTTGATGGCACGATTCCTTGTCCTCCATTCAGATTCCTCAAGAATACGAACAGGACGCTCGCGGTAGGTCAAATCGTCTTGCACATCGAGATTTTCCAACGGAGACTCCTCAGTGGGAACACGGAGACACTTCTTTAATTGGGACACATGGAAAACATCATGCACTCCCTCAAGTGTAGCTGGCAGCTCTAGCCTGTATGCAACAGCTCCAACTCTCTTGATGATGCGATAAGGTCCAACATATCGAGGAGCCAACTTGCCCTTGATGCCAAAACGCCGATGCCCTTTTAGAGGCGAGACTTTGAGATAAACAAAGTCATTGGGCTGGAAGCTCAACTCACGGCGACGACGATCTGCATAACTCTTTTGCCTGGACTGGGCTACTCGCAGATGCTCGCGAATCAACTGAACCTGGCTTTCAGCCTCATTGATGGAATCTGGGCCGAAGAACTGTCTTTCACCAGTTTCTGACCAGTTCAATGGGGTTCTGCACCTCCTCCCATACAAGTCTTCAAATGGTGCCATGCCAAGACTAGCCTGAAAGCTGTTGTTATAGGAGAATTCTGCAAGTGGCAAACACTTCTCCCAATTCTTTCCATAAGAAAGAATACAAGCGCGGAGCATGTCTTCCAAAACCTGGTTAACTCGCTCCGTCTGACCATCAGTTTGGGGATGATAAGCTGAGCTGAAAGAAAGACCGGTCCCCATAGCCTCTTGCAACTTGTGCCAAAACCGAGAGGTGAAAAGAGAGCCACGATCTGACACAATCGTTCGTGGCACACCATGCAAGCTCACGATGCGGGATATGTAAAGGTCTGCCAACTGGTTCACATCAATCTTAGCCCGCACTGGAAGAAAGTTGGCTACTTTCGTCAACCGATCGATAATGACCCACAAAGCATCCTTTCCAGAAGAAGTACGAGGCAGACCGGTGATGAAGTCCATACCAACGGAATCCCACTTCCACTCAGGCACTGGCAAAGGTTGGAGAAGTCCTGCTGGACACTGATGTTCGACCTTGACCCGACAGCACACATCACACTCGGCAACGAACTTGGCAATCTCGCGCTTCATTCGGGTCCACCAAAATCTCTGACGAAGATCCTGATACATCTTGGTGGCCCCGGGATGGATGGACAAGGGGGAATCATGTGCTTCGCGGAGAATCAAATCCCGCAATTCCATGACTTTTGGAACCACAAGCCGCTGCCCAAACCACACAACACCGTGCTCATCTTCTGAGAAACACCTGGCTGTCCCATTCTTGATGTTCTCCATGATGTGTCTTACACCATCATCTGATTGCTGTGCCGCATTGATTTGATCCACCAAGGTTGGTTGCACAACCAAAGCAGCAAGGGAACCGTGCTCAACTAAACCCAGATTGAGCCGCTGAAATTCTTCAAGAAGGGCAGGCTGCTGCTCTTGGAGCATCAAAGTATTGCAATACACTTTTCGACTCAGTGCATCAGCAACAACATTGGCCTTGCCCGGATGATACTGAATGCCCATGTCATAATCTTTGATCAATTCCAACCATCTTCTTTGCCTGAGGTTCAGATCTGGCTGGGTGAACAAATACTTCAAGCTCTTGTGATCAGAATACACCTCACAGCGGTTGCCAATCAGATAATGCCGCCAAATCTTGAGTGCATGGACCACAGCAGCTAACTCCAAATCATGGGTAGGATAATTGAGTTCATGAGGCCTCAACTGCCTTGATGCATAGGCCACTGCTCTGCCTTCTTGCATAAGAACACAACCAAGTCCCTGACGAGAGGCATCGCAGAAGATATCGAAGCCCTTGTGGACATCGGGAAGAACGAGCAGGGCTGATGTCAAACGCCGCTTGAGTTCTGAAAACTTTCATCACAAGCGAAGACCACACAAACTTCTTGTCCTTCTTGAGCAATTGGTCATCGGCCGCGATCTTGGAGAAATTCTCGATAAAGCGGCGGTAGTAACCTGCTAAACAAGAAAACTCTGAACATCGGTGACTGACTTGGGCTGACCCCAAGATAGCACATCACTGACCTTGCTAGGATCCACAGCTACCCCTCCGACCGAAAGGACATGGCCCAAGAATGCCACCTCCTTCAACCAGAACTCGCACTTGCTGAACTTCGCATACAGCTGGTGCTCACGCAACTTTCCCAATACAAGCTCCAGATGCTCAGCATGCTCTTCTTCATTCTTGAAGTAGATAAGAATGTCATCAATAAATACCACCACAAACTTATCCAAGTATTCCATGAACACGGAGTTCATAAGATTCATGAACAAAGCGGGAGCATTGGTCAAGCCAAAAGACATGACGGTGTACTCGTAAAGGCCATAACGAGTAGTGAAAGCCGTCTTCGGAATATCTTCAACCCTGATTCTGACTTGATGATACCCCAATCTCAAGTCAATCTTGGAGAAGACCTGGGCTCCAGACAACTGATCAAAAAGATCATCAATACGGGGCAAGGGATACTTGTTCTTCACCGTCACCTCATTAAGCGGACGGTAATCAACACACATGCGCAAAGTCTTGTCCTTCTTTTTCACAAAGATCACAGGACAACCCCAAGGAGATGAGCTAGGACGGATAAAACCCTTCGCTTGAAGCTCACCTAGTTGCTTCTTCAACTCTTCCAACTCATTGGGAGGCATCCGATACGGCGCCTTCGAAATCGGAGCGGTACCGGGCAGCAACTCAATGACAAACTCAAGGTCTCGAACTGGAGGCATCCTAGGCAAATCTTCGGGGAAAACATCCACAAAGCCACGAACTGTGGGAACATCCTGAATCTCCAATGCTGGCTTTGCTTCAAGTGCACAAAGGTGTGGCCCTTGTAGCTGCGGTGAAAACCCAACCAGTTTGCCTGAGGGACTGGTGAGATAGACAATCTTCCTGGCACAATCAATCTGTCCCAAGTGTTGGGACAACCAATCCATGCCAAGAATCACATCCAGGCTCACTGAGTTGAGTAGGATAAGATTTGCCAAGAATCTGACACCTTCAACTTCAATTGGAACATCCCGGCATTCTAGATCAACTCTCATTTCCGAACCCGGAGAACGAATAAGCAAAGGTACTCCTAAAGGAACACAGTGAAGACCACTAGCAGCAGCAAAAGATCTTGAAATAAAAGAATGTGATGCTCCTGAATCAAATAATACTGCAGCAGGATGAGTGTTAACAAGAAGTGTACCCAGCACAACATCAGGCGCCTCCTGCACCTCCTCAGCCGAGATATGGTTGACTCGGCCGCTCCCCACACCCTGGGTCTTCTGGATGATCTTCTGGTCAGGTGGGTAACCACTCCCTTGCCCGCGTCCTCCATTAGGACGAGGGGCTACTTCAATCTTCTGAGGGCAAGTGTTGGCGTAGTGGCCCTTGTTGCGGCAGTGGAAACAAGTGACCTCGGCAGCCGAGTTACGGGGGCCACCCTGCTGCTGGGCCGCAGGTGCACGTGACTGAATCACGACCTGCGTGGGATGGTGAACTGGCACCGACGTCGGCGGTGGGGAAGCCAAAGAACGGGCCCCTGGTGTAAGCCCAACACGGGGACGGGAGAGGCTGGCCTGCGCAAATCGTTGGGCCTCCCACTTGCGCTTGCGGGACTCACCCAGCGCCTTCGCCTTGTGCTCGGCGACGATAGCCTTGTCCACCAAGGTCTGGAAACCAGAAAAATCCACAATAGAGAGCTTGTCCTGCAGCTCCTCAGAAAGACCCTCCATAAACTTCTCCTGCTTGGCCTCATTAGTGGCCACCTCAGCAGGAGCGTACCTCGCCAAATGATTGAACTCATGGAGGTACTCAGTCACAGATTTGCGCCCCTGTTTGAGCGCAAGGAATTCCTTCTTCTTCAGTTTCACAAGACCGGCGGGAACATGAGCCCGACGGAGCGATCTTGAAACTCCTCCCATGTGACCACATGGCGGCGGGTCGCATGGCGAGGAAGTTCTCCCACCACGAGAGTGTTGCACCCTCAAGCTGGTGAGATGCAAACAGTGCCTTCTCCCGATCCTGGCACTGAGCGATGTTGAGCTTTCGCTCAACCAGGCGCAGCCAATCATCTGCGTCAAGTGGGTCCTCGGACCGGGAGAAAGTCGGCGGCTGCGTACGGAGGAACTCCGCAAGTCCCCCACGAGTCTGGTGCCCACCACCTCCTGGTCCCGAGGCACCCGCGGGAATGGAGGTGTTCCTCGCGATGACCTCCAGAATCCGTGTCTGGTCCATACGATTTCGCTCGATCTGAGCGAGAACCTCAGCCATGGTCGGAGGAGGGGGAAGCTCCTCATCTGAACCAGCCGGCTGATTCCGACCACTACGGGTTCCACCAGCCATCCTGTTACACCAACTAAGTTAGTAACAATTTTATAATAGAAAACATAGAAAGCAAGCATCCATTCTACAAATTAAACTCTAACAGTTCATAACAACCAGGCAAGGTTACAATTCACAAAATTCAACTCCCTAATATGACCAACTCGTATGGAAGAACGAGCAATCAGTTTTAGGAAGACAATTACGAAATACAGCTGGAAAGCAAAGTAAAATCTTCTAAGAAAAAGTTAGACATTTAACTAACTCATATTTCATCTTACCCTTTTATCCCCACAAATTTGGTTATCCTCTCATTTCCAATCCTACACACTAACCACTAGCTGGCTGTTCAGACTTTCTTCCTTAAGTTCTGGTCAAGTCTTCACTCCAAAAGTTTCAATTTTCTACTAATGACCAATACTTTAGGCTACA
Organism: Ampelocalamus luodianensis; assembly: GCA_036346255.1. NCBI lineage: Eukaryota > Viridiplantae > Streptophyta > Magnoliopsida > Poales > Poaceae > Ampelocalamus > Ampelocalamus luodianensis. The sequence goes on from CM070640.1 coordinate 20,982,447, forward strand.
ACTCTTAGGGTTCTCCCAAACCAATTTAACTGATAATTAACTATCTTTTGAAAGGAAAGAGAGGAATCAAATTTTTTAAATTCAAATTAGAGCAAGATGAGAGTAGAAAGCTAAGATAGATAAGGAGTAAAATCTGAGAATCTACTTAAGTTTTCATATACTACTTGTTACATCGAAAATAAGTTTTCATAAAACTCCCTAAGGACGACCATGCTTGGGTTACTACGGTCAGGATGACTCTGATACCAACTTTGTGAGGACCCCAGTTTATTTGGCTTGTAATGCTTAACCAATCACCTGGTCCTAGCATCACAAATCAAATAAACTAAGCCTCGAGACATGCATACTTCCTAGAATTGCAGTATGCACACCTCTTCACAAAATTATGCATCAACTCCATTCTAAACATAGAGTCCAAACATCACAATACTAAACAGTAAACAACATAGTAGAGTTATTACAACAAAGGCCGACCGGCCAAATTACAACAGATAACAAAATAAGCAATGAAGTAAAAGTGCCATAAGATGGCTATAAACAAAAGCCAATCAGTGTGCCTTAGCCCACAAGGCAACCAACCGGACCGCCAAGTTAGTCGTCCCAGAACCCGCACATCTCACAGAAGTAAGGCCCTTGGGGCTCACCTGCCTCCTCTGCAACAAAGATATTAAGCAAAGCATGTGAGCACAAAAATTGTTTTTGTACTGCAAGGCGACGTGTGGACTAGCGACCTATACATAACTACATGCAAAGCTTATTTGAGTGGAAGTTATATGTCTCATTTGCACAAAGCCAATTTGATTTGCAATAGTGTAATACCATTTCAAGAGCAAGTTTACAATTCATTTTATTGTTGAAATAACAGCGAAATAAAGATAGGTACAAGTAAACACCTGGAAGTGACTATCCCAATAGTCACCACAACATAGCACGAATCCCTGATTCGTACCACCCATCAAATTTTAGTTAAAAGGTTGTAGTCTAGTTCTTGGGGCGATCCAGGCGTGTCCATAACCTAGGGACGAGGCTATTCGAATAGTTTTAACCTGCAGGGTGTACCAATGTACCCACACTGCATCGCCTTTAAGCCAAAGCACACTTCCGAAGGTATGCTGGCACGGCTAAGTCCTATGAGACGCTTTCCAATATTGTGTATTAACTACGAGCCGCTCGTATGGATATAAATCCATACGCTTACATGGTAAAGCCGAAAAGACAACTACCCACTCAGGATAAAGCTTTTCGGACAACTAACATGCTCCCAACACCATCCCTCCTGCGACCTCCTGCGACCCGGAGCCAATACACGCCAAAGTACTAAGTCAAGAGGGGTCACATACCCTCTAGTGTGGTTAGCACGCAAAATGCTCAGTACGGTGGCGCAAGTAACTCGGTCCTTAATTGACTTGGGGACCTTTCCAATCACACCCAAAAGCACACCATCTTACCATTGTGCCCAAGTCCAAATCATTTCGTTTTCATTTTTAGTTTTCACAATTAAACGTAGCAAAATGCTGAAACATAGAGTTATAATAATTTGTGTGATCAAGGTTACCGACTAAGTCGATAACTGCACATTTCTACCGATACTAAGCATGTCTAAGCAGTTGAATCCGTATCTACTAAGTGACAAGAGATCATCCAACGATCTCCAATCACAGCAAATAACCTAGGCTCAGGTAGTAGAGGAATATCATTTGCTTGCAGATTATGCAACTAATGGGCCCACTAACCATATGTTAACACAAATTAGCAATGCATACATACAAGTTGCAAACAAAATATTAGTTTGAAAATAAAGGGATTAACATGATCAAACTGCTTGCCTAATTTTTGCTGCTCAATATGTTGCTGAGGCTCACTCTCAAGAATACCAGAATCGTCGCAATCTATCGATCGAACAAAAAGAACCAATAAGAACCAATAACACCGACAATAACAAAAAAAAATCGATTTAATCTAAAGAGCACAAATTTCACACAGCAGCAAGAGCAGGATAAAACAAAATTTTAGATACAGAGAACATTTTATTTGGAGCTATGAAGAATTTTCTAGGAATTTTCTAAGCTAGAAATGCATAAAAACATGATTTAATTATTTATCAAAATTTTATGAACAGAGACATATCTAAAACCTATACTGATAAATAGTACATTAAAAATGAAAATTTACAAAATTGGATTCATTCGATTTGGATCAAAAATGAATAAGATATGAATTTTCTAAGTTTAAATGAATTAATAGGGCAACAAAAATACATTTCGGAATATCAAAGTGCTTAAAAATACTTTTTCTACCAAAGACGCAGCGAACCCACGCCATCGACAGCGGATCCGGGCGAGCGTTGACCAGTCGACCTTGATCCTGCCTGCCGAAGGTGACGTCGAAGGCGTATTCTAAGAATACATCTTCGGCTTATCAAAATGCAATCCTAACATATACGCACAGAGAAATACGTTTCCTAAAAGAGAAAACGTATTTTCGAAGTTTACACAAACACTTAAACGGTAATATGGGCCTACATGTCATGGACTCAAAGGATAACTAACGACTGGATTAAGATTTCTAAACGCACTTAACTCAGGAGGGGTCCACATGGCAGTGATATAACTAAACAGAGATTAAAACTAAAGAGGGGATTAACCTAACGCTGCCGGCGGCTCACCAACGTTCACGAGGACGGCGGCGCGGCCGCACAGCGGATCTAGCGAACCGGAGTGTCTCTGGGCGAGTGGGTTATACCTTCAGGTTCGCTAAGACCTCGCGAACTCGATGACGGCGACGCAGACCCACGGAGATGCCGACGGCGAGCTGGCGGCGAACGGAGGCGAAGACGAAGGAGAGGCTCACGCGGAGAAGATGCTACAGGCTTCTAGAAGACTCCAGAAGGTGCGCTCAAGCTCCGCCTCGACTCCAAGAACAATACACCCAAGATAACGACGATGAAGAAGGTCCGAGGCGGCCGGAATCGCTGCGGCGGCGAATCATCGAGCTTGGAGAAGAATCGGTCGCACGCCCGCAACGATGCACCAAAGATGAAAATGAAGCCACCGTTAGACTCAGTGGATGAGTACGATCCTAAGGGATCAGACGTTGAGGTAAGAGACTCACTGGAACGCAAACGAGCTCGCGGAGCCGCAGTAACCGGAGTTGAAGACGAAGAAGTCGCCCCCATGCTCCAGAACACGCCAATGATCCGGGCTGGGCAAAACGGAGGCGGCATTGAACAAGGAAGTCGGAGGTGGGGTTGCGGAAACACGAGCGGCAGTGAGGTGGTGGCGCTGCCCTCACCTTCTTCTCCGGCCGAAACTAAGAAATGGGCGGAGAAGGCACGAGAATGGATGCGAGGAAGAATGGATGATCCTAGGAGGTAGATGGACTCCTGGCGATCCTCTGGAGGTGGACACGCGTCCCCGGAGTGGCAGCGACGAGCTGCGTGGCACGCATGCGCGAGCGCCAGCGAGCTCCGGTAGGCAGCGGAGACGGCGAGGAAGAATCTGACAAGAGGGTCCCACTTGGCAGCGACAGCGACGAAGCGGCGCGAGTCGGAACCAAGTGCGGCGCGGTCAGATGGTTTGACTCAACCACGAAGATGTCGACCGTTAGATCCTAAATGAACGGTCGAGATTCGATGGCATAATAGGACGGTCCGAATAGATCGGGCACACGTGGACCGTGCGATCAGTATCGGACGGTCGCGAGCGATTGGACTCGGGCGGTGTGGTTAGCTGGTGCGGCTGAGCCGGGCGGCGCGGTCGGACTCGAGTCGGAGTCGGGTTCGAGCCCGACAAACAGTGATTTCAGATTCTGATTTTTAAAAGGCTGAGAGGATTGGGGAATTTTTAGAGGTAGCTCCACAGCTCCAAAAATTCCGAAATTTTTATGGTAATTCCTTTGGACAGAGGACAACCTTGCATAATTTTTACAGAAGCTTTTATACAATGAATTGCTCCCAAGAAAATTCACAAGCCGCTGCCCTAGGGAGTTGACCAGATTTCAAACTGGTTTGACTTGGCCTTTTGAAATAGCAAACAAAATCTAAAAATTGTGGGATTTTGCAGAGAGGTTACTAGGATGGTCAAGAAAATAGGAAAAATACTTCCAGAGGATGATCACAAGATTAGGGCTGAAAATTTTGTTGACAACAACTTCCATCACAAGAACATGGTTCTATAAAATAGAAATTGTTAGGGGAAAATCTTAGAAAATTGCCAAATGATTTCATGAGGCATCAAAAGTTTTAATTTATCCTCATAATCTTACATTTGAAACACAAACCCTAACTTAGGGTTGTTACATACACACCACAGTGGCGCCGACCAAGGGCTGTGATAGCTTCGCAATAGCAGTGCGCACATTTGGGTGGTGGCGGTGACGTTTGAGGTGGCCCGTACCAGTGGCTAGCCGGAGAGCGCGACGATGGTTTTATGGCAAAAGCGCAAGCACAAGTAGAGCTCCGCAGCATCCAAATAGCAGGTGCCTGAGGTTCTAGGGACTACGAGGGAGCTACCTGAGCGAAGGAAATGCTCGAGGAAGCTTGGAGCGGCTCGGACTTGTATCGGCGTCGAAGAAGATGACGGCGGCGGCACGGCTTACGTGGAGAGATCGACTAGGGCAAAAACCAACAAGAGAGAATGTTTGGGATAGTTTAAAGATGCTAGGAATAAGGTATAGATAGAAGGAATTGGATAATGCCTTACCAAATCGAAGTGGGAGATGAAGGAACTATTTTTGGCCGAAAATGCAATTCCTTCAAATCCACAAAATCCTGCCTTGCATTGCTGAAATTGATTGAGGGGTTTTGGATGACATGCACTAAGACACAAAATGATGTGAAAGACTTAGGATAATACTCACCGTGGACAAAAATGGCATGGTGATGTCACTCGGGTCCGTGCTCCGGACCTACCGAGAGCATGAAGATGGTCCTGAAGCTAGAAGCGAAGCCAAGACCTGAGATTAGTAAAAATGGAAACGGCACCGAAAGAGGAAGCTAAGGAAACCGAAAGTGAGGATTTTACCCTAGAGATGAGCTCAAATGAGCTTCCCTCTCCTCTGTCGAAAAGAGGAGAAGTGAGGGGGACTAGGGTTTCAGAGAAGCTTTAACCTGGCTGAGTGACGGTAATGGAGGCGGTGTTAGCAGATGAAGCTCGGAGATAGGTTAAATTGGGCGGTGGATTGACGACGTGAGCATCACTCAACGGCTCGGGGCAAAGTAGTACGACCGCATGGCATGGAGCTCCTACGCGAGGAAGACGAAGGTGCTTACAGCGTGGGCCTGGCTTGTCAGCGATACAAAGCGGTGCAGAATAGGCTCGGGTGTGGTTGGTTCCGTTAGTTGGTTCGGTTCAATCAGGTTGAAGCAGTACGTTTGTTTTGTCCACATGATCTTGATCAAACGGCTGGAGTGCGGGGAAAATGTTCGGACAGTCCGAACACGCGGCCCGTCTGGATCGCTCGATCTTGATCGGATGGTCCGGAGCGACTCTAGATGATCCAAGTCTAAATAGGTTGACTAAGATTCAAAACCTAAACTGCTACTTTGACCCGGTCTTAAAAATAGAAATAAATTTCCTAAAATCCTGAAATAAATTAGAGGGCTTATTGGGAAGGTCTAGTGCTCATTTAAATTATCAAACCTTATTGTTCATGATATACTTTGTATAGTTTAAATTTAAACTTTGGGTAGGTCATTGAGGTGTTTTTGAATTTTCAATGGTTCAAAACTAGTCCCATAAATTTGGGAAAACTTATATTTATTCATGATAATTATTCTAATATTTGAATAAATTATTTCTAGATAATGATCAGAAGTTTTTGTTCCTGTTTCGATTTGGGAGTTCAAATTTCAAGTGTAGGTTTAGCTAGAATAAGATTTTCTAAGTGCAATATATAAATGCTTCAAAAACATGATGCATGCTTATGGGATGCATAATAACCATGTTTATTTATTGAGGATGTGACAGCAATTGTGGTGTAAGGCCACTGTTGTAAAAATTGTTATGCCATGGCAAGGGATGCCATTGGGCCTGGTGGAACAAAAATATTTTCCTACTCGAGCGAATGATCATGCTGTATGCGGTAGCATATTTTTGGATGAGGTTGTCTCACCTGAGTAATTAGTAAGGACTTAATTTTGTGCGCCATTGATCTAGGCCTTATCGTACAACCACATGTCTAGTATGGGATGGACCTATCTAATTAATTAGTAATGTCTTGATTTTGGTTATGTCAAGTCTGGTGTGGGTTTTGGGTTATGGGTAGATTCACATGGCGTAAGGGGGCCCCCGACTATGATGGATGTAACCCTTCGGTGGTGAAACCTTAGCAGGTAGAATGAGGTTAAGATAGAACTTTATAAAAGCCTTGTGATAATCACTTAGTCGCACGCCTACGGAAGCGTGTCATGGCCGACATTATAAGTTGATTATATCTTGGGGTCAATCTATACGACCTCTACAAAGTGTTAAAACTGTTTGAACAGTCGTGTCCCTGGTTATGGACAATGCCTAGGGATTTCACACGAGGTATAGAGTTTTCATAAATGTTTGGATGGTGGAATGAATAAGAAGTAAACGGGTAGTTTACTGGTTGTTGGTTGGAAAGTGAATGTGTAGTTCACCAGTTGTTTCAAAGCACTTGTTTACTTATGTATTTAATCTTTTCAATTATGCTTTTTAATCTATTTACTGTTAATATTACTTGCTGCAAAATTACCATAAAACTAGTCCTTATTCAAGCCTTGCATGTATATTAATTGCATACTATTCCCTACGACTTGCTGAGTACTTTATGTGCTCATGACTTTATGCCATTGTTGATCAGTTGCTGAGGGAGAATACGGGAATCCATAAATTATACGAGTACTTTGAAGACTATGCGAACTAGGATGTGCTCCCCACTCGATTGCCTGTGGGCATGTCGAATGGCTACCACGAGTTTTCTTCTTCCGCTGCAAGAGTTCTATTTGTCTTTTAAGCCATGCGTGGCAAACTATGTAAACTTTGACCATAAGGTCCGCTGCTACTATTTAATAATAATTTGCTTATTTCTTAGCTATTTCGTTGTAAGTATATGATTTTTCTCGATGTTGTCACTGTGTGAGCTAGCTACTGATCATGGGACTAGTTCATAATACACAAAGGGTCCAGGTTTACATGTTCGAGTCTCGACACCTTCCTTTTTTGGCATGGACCAAGTCCACACTTGCTTCTTCTCTCTCTATCTCTCTTTTTGTTCTTTCCTTTACTCATAAAGTCACAAGCATTCTTCCCCTTCCTCTCTCACTCATCCTCTATGGCTGCTGCCACCATGCGGTTGATACTGTCATGGTGGCTGGCCGTGCTCGCCGTGGCTACCAGAGGTGGGACGTTGGACAAGGAGGATGGGAACCTCCCAGGTCGATGCTCCCAAACTTCTCAATGCAATTTCTCTTTGCATCGTCGTGAGGCCACCACCACTATCGTTGTTGTCCCCTCATCATTGGGCATCGTTGATGTCGTCCCCTCATCGTTGCACATCGCCACTGTCAGGATGACGTCGATATATTGTGCACACGAACCTACCAAGATACTATCACATCATCACCGTTGGACGCCGCTGCCACCGTTCCCTTGCTATTGTGCACACTACCATCGTGTTTCAGGTGAAAACTTCCGAAATTGAGTTGAAAGGTTAGGAATTCATGAGTTGAAAGTTGTTTGTTTTGAGTTAAAACATCTGAATTTGAGTTGAAAGGGTGGAAATTTGTTTGTTGAAAGTTGTTTATTTTGAGTTGAAATTTTCAGGTTTCAGTCGAAATGTGAGAAATTTCCATAGGCAAAAGTTGTTTTGATTCAAGTTGAAAGTTATTTGATTCTAGTTAAAAGTTCAGAAAATTGGAGTTCAAAGTTGAGAAGTGAACTCTATTAGACCCCTCCACAACTTGTGTTCCTAGTGTTCATGCGCATAATAGGAGCATCCAATATTTCATATATCTTAACTAATAAAAATTGGGATTTACCGCCATGCAGCGGGAGGAATCATCCCACCTCTGCCTAAATAGAAATCACCCACCTAAAAGACCGAGCAACACTCACACACTGACTCGTGGGACTACCATATGGGTGCTGCCGAAACCCTCCAACCATCCCTCCCAAACTCCCTGCTCGCACCTGCGCCACCGATTACCTTACTCGCACCCGTGCTGCCAGATGACGCGGCTCGCCACCGGTCGTCTATCGCTAGAATTCACCTCCGCTTCCCCCATCTTGTCATCTTCTACTCCTCCCACATGTCAGACCCATCCTTGGTGTCCCTCTCATTGAAGTTCGGCGCTAACGACCCGTGTTAGATCTACTTGGTGCCCTCCCCACCATTCCTTCAAGGGAAAACCGCCTCACTTGGCTACCTCCTGTTCGTAGCAACCATCACCCTCCATCAAGGCAGCCGTCTCCCTCCATCCAGGCATTAAGTGAGCGAAAACTAAAGTTGGTTTCCATCTTAAACTTCCCCTGTCCCTTAATCTCCCACCACGATTACCACTCTCCCCCTTCATGATTCCATACCGCCACCGCCCAATTACCTAGCTTCTTCACCTGAATCACCATATAGGTGGCCAAGAAGAGAAGTGGAGCGGAAATAGGCCGATGCAGAGGCAAAGTTGCTGCTTCCAGCGCTACCGGTGGGGTGGGTGAAGTGGATCACCTTGGTGGATAGGGACATCAAGAAGGTGACCATTCATAATGTATTGCTCATATCTGCCGCAGATGAGCTCTGTAATATTCTGAAAATAATCCTTTTAAGGAGTAGTGCATAATTAAACAAAAGGGGATACGTGAAAACGAGATACTTTGTAGTTTTATAGAGGAGTTGATTTCCTGGTACGAGTCATACAGGAGTTGTTTTTGGGCTGTGGTAAAAGGGGTTGTGGGGATTAGGGGATCCAAAAACCCATAAACCAAACCCGAGATACTTTGTAGTTTTATAGAGGAGTTGATTTGCCCTGGTCGTCGGGACCGGAACTAGTCATACAGGAGTTGTTTTGGGCTGTGGTCAACGTTTAATTAAAGGGGTTGTGGGGATTAGGGGAAACGCATCCTAATCCATAAAACCTTCATCACAGGCGAAGAACTCTTGGGCCTGATATTCTTCAAAAACCCATAAACCAAACCCTAGCCACATTTTGGAAGAAACACTTTTGTGTTCACTTGCTCCTTCTTAACCCGATTACGCGCTAAGGTTTCAACAGCGAATTTTTGTGCACCGCCACCCTTGTTATTTTATTCTTCCAGGCCCAGTTCAATGGCGCACGTCCTTGACAAGTTACTCGCGTGTAACAGAGAGAAAACAAACTCCAAAAATTAAATAAAAATCTCAGATAAATAGATCTTGAATTTAGATAAATTTAGGAATTTGAATGGACTCAATCGGAGTTCGGATGCAAAAGATATGAGCTCGGAAGATTGAAATCACATAAAATCTCAGGCGAAAAGGAATTTATGGAGCCATGGACTTTGGTTTTGGTGGAGACTTGAGTGCCACATATGCGCACACGTGGTGCGACAATCGGCGCCACGGATGCCACATCGCCACATCGCAGTCCGTCCCAAGGGAGAGAGCCGTCGGCGGCGAGCGTTTAACCAACACCGCGAGATAGCTCCGGAAGCTAATGGAGGTGGTAGCGATGGACCCATCGGGTGGCGGCGGTTTGTCGTGGCGGCGACAATGGTGGATTCATGGGTGCTCAAGGGTGATGGCGGCGATGAAGAAGCAAAGGCGCGCGAGGAGAATAGAGGCGAGCACCCGGCTTGGAAAAGCGGCGAGGATCACGAGAGCTCCTCAAGGAGACCGGAGGATAAGGATAAATGGCGGAGAAGATGGAGAAGCATCGGGCGGCGGCGGCTCGACGGCGGAAAAGACCAAAGGAGGTGGGGATAGGGCGAGAATATCCTTGCGCACACGATCCTTGATTACGCCAAGAACTCACCGCGGCGTAGATCGGAGAAGAGAGGCGGCCGGTTGGATGACGTGAGCACGGAGAATGCGGGCGATCCCAACGGTGGTGATGGCGCGAGGAGTTGAGGAGGTCCGACGGTGGAGCAAGACGGCGGAGAACCGGGGCAAGGCGGCGGGAATCTTCTAGGGCACGATTCGGCGAGGAGGCGGCGCAATCTTCAAGGGCACGTTAGGGTTTTGGAAGAGGAGGTGGCGAAGCTTTTGACATGGGAGGCGGCTTATATAGCACCGGAGGAGGAGTTCACAAGGGAGCCGCGGCGAGGTCCGCGTGAAGAACACGGACACGAGCTCGGTGTCGAGTTGCCTGCCCAGCGGGCTTATTTGGGAAAAGGAGCGGGAAGCGGGAAGGAGGTGGGCCGGGTTTAAGAGATTGAGCCCGAGACGATTTTCTGAGATTTCTAATAGTTTTCTTTTTAGAAAATAGCTGAAAATCCAAATAACACTTAGAAAATAGCAAATGCACTCGGAAAAATTCTAGAAAATATATCCAAGCACATAAAACCCAAATAAAATAATTTTGATAATAGTTGATGTTGACATTAATCATTTTAAATTGTTTTTGAAACCCTGAAAATTCATATTAAGCTTTTTAATTTACCAGAAAAATCCAAATGGCTATTTTTCTTTTAAAACTTCAAAACAGACCAATTTTTTGGATGTTACAAACCTACCCCCCTTAAAAGGGAATCTCGTCCCCGAGATTCGGGCTGACTAAAGAATAGGTTCTGACTCAGGTCTAACGTGAAGACTTACCAGGGGCGGCGTTCTGAACTACTTGTGCTTCTTCTATAGTGACGTGGTTCAGTCTTCCTCTTGAGGCGATTCTTTGGAGTCTGGTAGCTTGATTTGGAGTCCGAGGCATTCCCTTCCCCGCTCGGCAAAGAAGTCTGGCTGGTGTAGGTCCCAAATTGAAAGGAATTGGTCTCAGCCCTTGCTTCTGCGGACACTTGTTAGCATAATGACCTGTCTGACGGCAGTTGTAACAAGTAACTCCTGCACCATGATTGGGGTTTCCCTGAGATTGACTATTGTTGCTGTTGTTGACATTGAGTATCCCTGTGTTTCCTGCATGAGACACTGGTACTGGGGTTCTGAATCCGGCAGATGAATTATTGGGACGAAAAGGCTGCTGTGCATTGGTTCTGGCTCTCTGTAGTTGATTTTGATGAACTCCGTGTTGTATCATCTTCCTTTTGCGAGATTCGTCTAGCTCACGACGAGAATCTTCTATGAGTACGGCCTTATCAACCATAAGCTGAAAATCCACATAATCATTTCCAACCACTTGCGTTTCAAGCGGGGTTGAGTCCACGCAGATAAGCCGGCGTGCATTATCTCGTAGCAACATCTTACGGAGCATAGCGAGAAAGTTGAGTGAACTTGTTGAGATATTCACCCAAGGACATGTTTCCTTGCTGTAGTTCACGAAATTCATTCTTCTTCATTTCCACTATACCATCTGGAACATGGGCTTGACGAAAAGCTGTCGAAAATTCCTCCCAAGTGATAGCGTGAGAATTTCCATGAGCTGCGGTGTAGTTCTCCCACTATTCTGCGACTGTACCTTCCAACTGATGTGAAGCATAAAGAACTTTCTCACGATCATTGCATTGGGCAATGGCGAGCTTTTTCTCCACTGAACGAAGCCAATCTTCTGCGTCCAAGGGTTCTGACGAATGAGAAAACGTAGGTGGACGAGTCCTCATAAACTCTGATAGCTTGGAATGATGATGATCTGGCGGTGGAACAGCTGCTGCTTGATTATTCTGACCATTCTGACTGTTTTGGTTTAATAAGTTGACTATTGCAGCGGCGGTCTGACTTTGCTGTGTCATCATGGCGTTCATGTTCTGCATCATTGCACTCATGAATTGGGTCTGAGCTGCTAGAAGTTGTGCCATGTTGGGCTCTGCGGCTCCAGGGGCTGGTGACTGGTCACTTGCATTGACATTGGCATTGGCATTGGCACTCTCTGACTGAGTACGGCTCGATGTATTACGAGTATCAACCATCTGCGATAATCTTCCACAGGTTTAATAGGTAAGATAGAAAAGCAATGTAGATGAGAGGGAATAGCACGATAGATGAGATAGACAAGACAGAGTAGATGGAAACAACCTAATTAGGGGAAACAGATCATACCCAAAGGCAAAGACAAGAAGACATAGCTGAAATGCTATGAAAGCACAAATAACATTCAAATTAAAGCCTCAGTGTGACTGCAACATAATGCTTGACAGCGAAACTGCAGCTCCCACTTGCACACAACCCAAATAAAGACCTATTGCAACCACGATCTAAAAGCGCTACTAAACTCTAATAGGATGACTTCTCATCTGAACTGGACAACGAAGACTTCTTCAAGAGCAACTGGAACGAAGCCACGAAGATACTCTTGACAAAAGCTTTTCTTCTAGACGAGAGAAATTTATGAGGCGAGAACGTCAATTTAAGATTATAAAACAACATTCAGCAAAGGCAAGAGACAAGATCTCTGGCACAAGATGAGTAGAATAGAATAGGATAAGAATAGAATAGACTGAGATGAGAATAGAATAGAGTAGATGAGAGAAGGACAACTACTCAAGTCAAATTAAGTTGATTTGATTTAGAAAATAAGTTTTGAAGCTTTTAGCTAAAACGACCATGCTAACTAAGGTTGCGTTCTACAATCGATATAGCTCGATACCACCTCTGCTGGGACCGAAAATACATCTCAGAACCCTCGTGTATTCGGAACTAGTCCCGAATCGATAGCTAGCTCACACGGATAACGATGATGAAATACCATCCATTTATTCAATTTAACTAAAAGATCTCAAAGTATCAAATAATAATAATAAGCGGGCCTTATGGTCAGCGTTTACTTAACTTATACGCGAGGCTAGAGAAACAAATAAACTCTTGCGTGAACGAAACTCTTCAATTGGCCAATCAACATGCCCACAGGCAATCGAGTGGAGAAACACATCCTAATCCGCAAAACCTTCATGGTCCTCCTGGGCGAAGAACTCTTGGACAGCCTGATATTCTTCAACTGAGCAATACAGAGCAAAAGCCATGAGTACTTTGAATGTACTCAACAAGCCGTGGGGAAATGTATGCAAATAGTATTCATGCAGGGCTTGAACAAAGATTAGCTGTATGGCTCTTTTGCATAAAACAGCATTTACGATAAATACAACAAATAGATTGAAATGCGTAATTGAAAACAATAATAAGTAATTAAACACTTTCTTTGAAACAACTAGTGAACTTCCCATGCACTCCCAACCAAACCAAAGATAAGTGAATTCCCCATTCACCAATCGACACAAACCACCAAGTGAATGACCTATTCACCAAACGAACATTATATTCATCAAGTGAACTTCCCATCCACACTCCGACACATTTTTGGAAGAAACACTATCTCCCGTGTGAAATCCCCAAGCACGTCCATAACCGCGGACACGGCTATTCGGATAGTTTTACACTCTGCAGAGGTTGTACAGCTTGACCCACAAGAGATTGATCAACTTATAATGTCAGGCATTTCACGCTTCCGTAGGCGTGCGACTAAGTGATCATCACAAGGCTTTTACAAAGCTCCTTCTTAACCGATTACGCGCTAAGGTTTCAACACCGAATGTCTTTCGACTGCAGGGCCCCCTCTTGCGCCACCGTGAGAATCGTTTCCGTAACCACGCTTCACATGACAGAACCGAAATTAAGACATTGCTAATTAATCACCAGTCCGTCCCATACGGACATGTGGTTATGCGGTTAAGGCCGATTCAATGGCGCACAAGATTAAGTCCTTGACAAGTTACTCAGGCGAGACTACCACAAACCCACAACATGTTCAATCCACATCCCCACTATCCACCAACCACTCGCCCAAGCGAAAACCATTTTGTTTAACCAACACCAATGACATACCCTGTCATGGTACCCAAATTTTAATAAGAATGGCTCACCACCATGATTCCATAAATCATTAATTCAAAATTAATTATTAAGACACATGCGATGACAAACCCATCGTAACTAAGCAAAACTAAGCATATGTACGATACCCATGTTGGCAATACAAATATGTCCAACTAACATTACCCATGCTAAGGTGACAAAGGATTCATGGCATTCAAATAATCAATGGAGGCATAATGACTATAGGTAATAACTATACCCCAAGCAGTTTATATAAATATAGCATGCAATTGTATAAAACAATATACTTTTGAAATCATAGGTTCAATATGGTCAAAGGACCACGACTTGCCTTGGAATAAATCCAGTGATTGATCTTGATCTTGGTATGCTACTCCCTGCTTGAAGCTTTCCGAAGTATCGACGTCTATTAGCAAAACAAGCAAATAAACCAAATAAATAAATAACAGAGAGAAAACAAACTCCAAAAATTAAATAAAAATCTCAGATAAATAGATCTTGAATTTAGATAAATTTAGGAATTTGAATGGACTCAATCGGAGTTCGAATGCAAAAGATATGAGCTCTGGAAGATTGAAATCACATAAAATTTGAAAATCGAATTTATGGATTTCTTGAATTATTTTTCGAAGGAAAAGATGATTATGACGTCACCGACGTCACAGGATTTCGGCGAAAAAGAATTAAAAGGAATTGTCGATACGTGGGACCCTTGGCATTGGTAGGTGCACGGTGGACTGCGTCCATGGACTTTGGTTTTCGGGTGGAGACTTGGAGTGCCACATATGCGCACACGTGGCTGACAACTGGGCGCTGACCAGATGCCACATGGGCTACGGAGTGAGGTGGAGGTGACACGATCGCCACATCGATAAAGGGAGAGACACGAGAGAAACGAAGATGGCCGCGAAGAATTTTTGGCGTCGGCAAGCAGCGGCGCGAGATAGCTCGGGAAGTGGCAAAGCGAGTCTTTGAGAGAAGCGAAGCTAATGGAGGTGGCGGTGGACGGTCGACGGCGGTTTGTCGGCGGCGGCGACAATGGCGGCGGGTGCTCAAGGTGATGGCGGCGATGAAGAAGCAAAGGCGCGCGAGGAGACTAGAGGCGAGCACCGGCTTGGAAAAGCGGCGAGGATCACGAGAGCTCCTCAAGAGACCGGAGGATGACGAGCAGCGGCAAGGACCGATGGCGGATAAGATGGAGAAGCACGGCGGCGGCGGCGGCGGCGGAAAAGACCAAAGGAGGTGGGGATAGGGCGAGAATATCCTTGCGCACACGATGACGCGCTTGATTACGCCAAGAACTCACGGCGGCGTAGATCGGAGAAGAGAGGCGGCGGCGGTTGGATGACGACCGACAACGCGGCGGCTGCGGCGTCTTCGAGAGGAGATGAGGAGCACGGAGAAGCTTGCGGCGAGGCGATCCCAACGGTGGTGATTGCGCAGTTGAGGAGGTCGGCGGTGGAGCAAGACGGCGGAGAAGGCGGTGGCGGCGAAATCTTCTAGGGCGCGATTCGGCGAGGAGGCGCAATCTTCAAGGGCACGTTAGGGTTTGGAAGAGGAGGTGGCGGCTTTTGACACGGAGGCGGCTTATATAGCACCGAGGAGAGGAGTTCACAAGGAGCCGGCGGCTGCGCGTGAAGAACACGGACACGAGCTCCGGTGGCAGTGCACAGGGCCCTGTGGCGATGGAAGGAGGAGAAGGAAAGAGGCTAGTCTTATGGGAAAAGGAGGTGGGCCTTGGAAGCGAGCGGGCGGGCGCGGGAAGGAGGTGGGCGGGTTTAAGAGATGGAGCAGAGGCGATTTTCGAGATTTCTAATAGTTTTCTTTTTAGAAAATATTTGAAAATCCAAATAACACTTAGAAAATAGCAAATGCACTCGGAAAAATTCTAGAAAATATATCCAAGCACATAAAACCCAAATAAAATAATTTTGATAATAGTTGATGTTGACATTTATCATATTAAATTTTTTTTGAAACCCTGAAAATTCATATTAAGCTTTTTAATTTACCAGAAAAATCCAAATGGCTATTTTTCTTTTAAAACTTCAAAACAGACCAATTTTTGGGATGTTACAGCTACGTGGTAGCGCTTGGCTACCCAAGCGTTGCCTGCCGTGTGAATGCCTGCCCACTTGCTTGCTGCCCTACATGAGCGCCTGCCAGCAGTGTGCCAACTGCAGGAAAAACCAGGAAAAAAAGAGAAGAGCAGCGGCAAGGGAAGATCCGGAGGGGAAAAAAGAAGAAATAGTGAGGAAAGTTATCGGGATTTTTGGCGTTCGTCCTGGGTAACGATCTGGTTATTTTTCCTCTCTATTTTGTTAACTTAACTAGAGTTTTGAATTGAGATTCGAGAGGATAGTAGCAATTTCTAGTCAAGGGAGCGATTAATAGATCGGTTTAATTTGTTGTACTGTTGTACCATTATTTCAAGTACTGTAGAGGCATAATATCAAAATATCATCTACTAGATAGTTGTAGAGAATTCTGATAGCTTTCTGTAGAATATTTAATCGCGCCGATCGAATGATTAAATTTCAAGTTATGAATTTTGTAAGCCTGCTGTCTAGAGAGTTGTCGTCATTTGGCAACATCTTGGTAGACTGTAGATTAAAAATAGTAAATTGACTAATTAGGGTTTTCACTCTACATAAAAAGTGTAGATAACTTTCTAAGGATTCTAGAGAGTCCATGAACACAAAATTTGATTGGGTAGAATAGAGGTTATGATTTTAGGAAGACTACTGTTCGGAAACCATGGTTGCTTTTAGTGCCGGGTTAGCTAGGTTTGGCTAACCGGCAATGGGAGAGTGTTGCGGTTGGGGAAACGTTCAGGAGCGATGTCGTTACTTGTTATTATATTGATGTAGCTTGTTTTGAGATTAGATGTTTACTACAGGAGGAGTGGTGTCGGGTTTATGGTCAACCTCTAATCAATTTGTTCCTCGCTACTAGAAGAGGCAAGTACATGGCAGACAGCGATCAATAGTTGATCACTGTATTTCTTTATTACTCATTACCATTATTGTTTGTGCTTATATTTTATTTTAATTGCAAGCAATGTGAGTGGTATTGAGTTATTTCATATTGTTCGGTATGAAAATGATGGTAGATGATGAAATTGATGAAACTATGAATAATTGTTCATTCATAAGCATCTTTGCATATGAAAAGGTGATCATGTTGATCACAAACTCCACGGAGTTGAGGAGGTCCCCGAGCCTTGATGAGAATGGACTTGAGAGTGAACATTGTCACGAGTGTTCACTCACGCTATACCAGTATACGCGAAAGAAGTGCATGTGGACATGTAGTGTAGAGATGCATTGAAAGGAATTATTTGATGATTGTGTGTGAGAATAAAGAGAAGATGATTGCATAAATGAGCATGAAAATAAAGATATGAGAACAAGTGATGATAATGATGTTATTGGTTATTGTTGATTTGGCATTGTTTATTGTCTATTAATGTATTGGCTAAGTCGTGGACTCACTCTTGCTCTACTGTTGCTTTTAGGTGATCATTGATGGTGTTTCGCTTGAGAGGGATTAGCGCACGTGGAATAAATTGCAATCGATCAAATTTGATTCATTTGCCATGAGAGCTCTTTACTTCATTATGATGGAATATCTTTTTAGGACTTGATGGTTAATGCTTAATCCTAGATGATTGGCTAGGCCTTGTTTATTCATTCCATAGATTTTATTCGATTGGTTATGCATAACTTTTTTGGAATTTTATCTTGCCATGCTTCTAGTTTGATTATATATGTTTGTCCAAACTTTATTCATATTTTATTATGATCCGTGGATGGGTTTTGTTAATGAGTTGCTTGCTGTAATTTTATTGTAGGTTGATGTAAAATAAATGTGTAGGGTAGTTTAATGGCATTCTAGGCTTAGTGTTGGGCTAGAGTGTTACAATTGGTATCAGAGAAGGCTTTAGGTCTATGGTGAATAGATTAACAACTTAAACAACCTAAAATTACTAAAAAAAAAGTTTAGGACTAATAAAACAACTAAAATTTGCTAATGATTAACTAACTTAAAATTTGACACACTTGTGCACAGTAGGTGGGGATGGGACGACTATCGCCTTTACGCTTTCGTTATGTTGTAATATTGATGCATGTGTTGATATTGATTCTTTGAACTTTTGTGTTGTTGATTATGGTTGATAGCTATGCCGAGGGTAGAGGACGTGGTCGTTGTGGCCGCGGTCATGGAGGCTATGGTGGAGGCCATGGTCGTGGTCCCGTAGAGCCACTGCCTATGGCAGTTGAGTCAGTAGCTGAGGGGAATGGTACTGCTATGGAGGGAGTTGCTGCTGACCCACCTCCGGTTGGGGGTCAGGATGAGACCCTGCTTTGCTGAGAGAGTTGGTAGGAGAGATCCGTGTCCGTTGTCAACAGACGCCGGCAGCCCCTGCTGTTGTGGCAACTGTTCCTACTCCTGTCGCCCCTACACCTACACCTGAGGCGCGAATGACGCTTCAAGAGTGGATGGGGTTGAGGCTGGATCCATTTGACAGGTCGGGCAAGCCAATCCAAGCAACGGACTGGCTGCACTATATGGAGAGGCAGTTTGGAGCTTTGGAGCTATCCTCACATCAAAGCGTCCGTTTCGTAGCCTTTCAACTGAACAGGCAAGCGGACATCTGGTGGGACAGCGTTCTAACGTCAAGGACCACCGCTCAGGGTTCAGTTTCTTGCGAGGACTTTGTTGACTAGTTCAAGGCAAAGTTCTATCCCGGCTCCTTTGTTGAGAAGATGGAGGTTACCTTGACAATCTTTGTTCAGGGGAAGAAATCCATTGCTGATTATGAGGCTGAGTTCAATAACTTGGTTCGCTTCGTACCATCAGTGGTGAATGATGATTTGCAGAAGGCCAAGAGCTTCCGTCGTGGCCTCAACTCTGAGTACTGGCACGTGTTGGGAGCTACTCCACTCTGTGACTTCAGCTCTGTTATGGAGCAAGCCAGGGGCATGGAGCTGGAGATGCAGCTCACTAAGGGGTTGCAAGCTTCTAGTGGGCTTGTTACTTCTGATGGCGACCAGAAGAGGAGCTCTGGTGAGGGGAGTGGGTCTTTTTAGCGGCCTGCTTTCAAGAAGTTCAAGGGAGGACCACAGTCCTCCAAGTCTAAGCAGTCGATGCCATTTTCTTCTTCAGCACCTCATCCTTTTGCGAGTACTCCAGCTCTTCGTCTTGTTCCAGGGCAGGGCATGCTTTGTTTCAAGTGTGGTGATGGTCGCGCACTGTTGATTGCTCTTGGATGGGAGATTGCCGTCAGTGTGGCCGACCGGGTCACAAGGAGCGGGTGTATCGCTAGAACCCCGCTAGTGTGATCAAGTGGGAGCATGTGCCTGCTTCTTCTTCAGTAGGTCCTATTCAAGGATCTGTCCAGATGATGGCTGCTCCTTTTGTGCTGCCACTTCCTTCAGCTTGGACACCTCCAATAGGGTACTACTGGCAGCCGTCGCCTCCTACACCACTTCAGATAGCCCGACCGGCTTTACCTGCACCACCACAGCAGAGTGTCGGGGCTTCCGCCGCCCAGGTGCCATCTTCTTTTGCCATGGCACCACCTAGATTGTACGCCATGCCTACTGCAGAGTCTGTAGGTCATCCTGACATGGTGACATGTACTTTGCTTATGGATTCATTTGATGCCCTAGTCCTTTTTTATTTAGGGGCTACCTATTTGTTTGTCTCGATGGCGTTTGTTAGGAGAGCAAACTTGATTATGCAAGGGATTTCTCAATCGGTGTTGGTCAGTTCTCCTGGGGGCATTATTGTGAGCTCCACCGTCTGTCCTGGATGCTCTATTGTTATCGATGGGGAGAAGTTCACGACAAATCTGATGGTCATTCAATTGGAACCTTTCGACATTATCTTGGGCATGGATTGGTTGCACTCCTACCGAGCCGTGGTATCCTGTTTCTATAGGACAGTCTTTGTGCAGACTCCGTCTGGTGAGACTTTGACCTTTCAGGGGAGTGCGCCTCCGCGTTCTCTTTCGGTGTTGGCCAGGTTGTTCCCGGGTCAGCGTGCGGTGAAGACTGAACTTCTCTTGGCTCTTGCTGAAAAGTCGAGCGTGGCTTTGCAAATTGAGGAGGTTCCGATGGTCTGTGTTTATCCAGATGTTTTCCCAACTGAGCTTTCGGGCATTCCACCTGCGCGAGACGTGGAGTTTCGCATTGATCTTGTTCCGGACACTCAGCCCATCTTGTTGTCTCCATATCGGCTGGCACATCCATTTCAGGATGAATTGAAGAAGCAGTTGGACGATATGTTGGCTAAGGGTTTGATCAGGCGCAATGGGGAGCTCTTGTTCTGTTCACAAAGAAGAAGGATGGGAGTTGGCCCATGTGTGTTGATTACCGTGCGCTTAATGCAGTCATGATCAAGAATAAATATCCATTGCCCGCATTAAGGACTTGTTTGATTAGTTGAGTGGAGCTCAGGTGTACTCCAAGATTGATCTTCAGTCGGGGTATAATCAAATCCATGTGGGTGAGCAAGATGTAGAGAAGACTGCTTTCTCCACCAGGTATGGGCATTATGAGTATAAAGTTATGTCTTTTGGACTGACTAATGCACCTATTGTTTTTATGGAGACCATGAACAGTATGCTACACGAGTATCTGGATGACTTCGTGGTGGTGTTCATTGATGATATTCTTATCTACTCCAAGACCAATGAGGATCATAAGCGTCACTTGAGGCTAGTATTAGAGACTTTGAGAGAGCACAAGTTCTATGCCAAGTTAAAGAAATGTGAGTTTTGAATTTCAGAAGTGGGTTTTCTAGGCCATGTGATCAATCCTCAGGGCATTGTTGTTGATCCTAGCAAGGTCTCTACAGTGGTGGACTGGAAGAGGCCGACTAATGTGAAGAAGGTGAGGAGTTTCTTGGGTTTGGCTAGTTACTATCTGCGTTTTGTGTAGGATTTCTCTATCATCGCCAAGCTGATGTCTCAGCTTACTCAGAAAAGTGTGAGGTTCTAGTGTACTGATGAGTGTGAGCACAGTTTCAGCACTTTGAAGGAGAGGTTAGTGACTTCTCCTATTCTCACTCTTCCTGAGCCAGGGAAGTGTTTCATGGCCATTTCAGATGCGTCTCGAGTGGGTCTTGGTTGTGTGCTTATGCAAGATGGTAAGGTGATTACTTATGTGTCGATGCAGTTAAAGAAGCACAAGCAGAATTATCCCACTCATGACTTGGAACTTAATAATCTCAGATAAATCCTTGGGCCTAAACCCATTCCTATTCCTAAACCCCGGCCCATTCTCCCCGCCGCCAGCCCAGCTTCGCGAAGCCCAGCTCGCCCGCGCGCGCCTCCGCCTGACATGCGGGCCCCGCATGTCAGCCCTCTCTCTCTCTCTCCGAGCGCCTCGCTCGTTCTCCACCGTCCGATCAAGGAGGAACGGCTAGATGCGCGTGAGGTAACCGGAGGGGTCCGAATGTTCCTTTGATTGTGGGCCGTTCGATCAAGATTCAACGGCCCGATCCTTGAGTCCGTTTCGCAGCCGCACCATTTCGCACGCGCCGCGTCCTAACCATAGCCACTGACGTGTGGGTCCCACCCCGCCACGTCATCGTCGTCTCCGAGTCGGGGACGACTGGGACTCCACCGCCGCCCCGTTTTTCTCGCCGTCCATGCCCTAGACCTCCTCAGGCCGCCCTATATAAAGGAGCTAGCCTCGGTCTCGCGACTCCAACCCGCGACCGCCGCTCAAAACCCTAACCCTAGCCGCGCAAAGCTCGGAGAAGCAATCGCCGCCGCAACTCCGACGAGCTTGTTCTCGCCATCGGTGCGGCGCGCGCCTCTTCGTCGCACCTCGGCATCGCACGGAGCTCCTCTACCTTCCGTGGCCTTGGTTTCGCTGAAGACCACCGAGCCCGATCCCGACGAGCCCGAGACTTCGCGCCGCTTCTACCTCACCGCGGCCACCTGGTTGTCCCGTGCGTGTGAGCACACGGTGTAATCCCCATCTCGCCCTCTACCTCCTAGTGCCATCCGCCGCCGGCCGGCGAGCGCGCGTCGCCGAGACCGTCGGGACCCGAGCGCCACCGCCTTCGCTGTCGTCCACGTCGGTGCCACCTCGGCGCCGCGTCAGCGCCCGTGCCTCCGTGTTGCATGCGTGGCACCCAGTCATCGCCCACGTGTGTGCCCGCGTGGGCAGTCCACCGGTCTCCAGAACCCGAGGCTCGGTAGACCTAGTCCACCGTGAGCCTAGCCTCTGACATGTGGGACCCACATGTCAGAGATTTCTTTTTATTATTTCTTTTCTGGAAATCCTCGCTGACGTCAGCTTGCGCATTAAATCTGATTTTCCTTTAGGAAAATAATTCAGTAAATTCATAAAATCTGATTTTCAGCATTTTATGTAATTTCAATCTTCCAAAGGCCATAACTTTTGCATCCTAACTCCGATTGAGCCCATTCAAATTCCTAAATTTGTCTAAATTCAAGATATATTTATCTGAGATTTTTATTTAATTTTTGGAGTTTTTTTTTCCTCTGTTATTTATTTGTTTTGTTTGTTTTTGTCTCGGTTGCGAGTAGACGTCGATTCGTCGGGGAATTTTGTGGAAGAAGGAGCACCCCAAGATCAAGACCAGTACATAGACCTTTTCCAAGGCAAGTCATACCTTTGATCATCTTGAACCCAGTTTTCAAATTACTTTGTGTTAAATTAATGCATTCTACTTTAATTATTTATTTAAATGCTTTGGGCATAGTTATTATCCAACTTGTTATCACACCTTGGCCTTGTATGTTATATTTCCTTGTCACCCTAGATTGGTTACTAGTTGGTATTATTATAGCACCAACGTGGGTTGGTTAGATGCGAGTACAATTGCTTAGCCATGCTACGAGTCTCACATCACATGTAGTTGCAAATATTAATTATGACTAAGTGACTATGGAACGTCGTGTAAAACTGTGTGCTATGTGTTATTACTTCGTGATGGCATGTGTTGCACTAAAACCAGCCCGGGTGGTAAAGGATTTAGGCGAGGCAAGTGGTGGAGACGTGTGACATGGTGGTCTATGTGATGGGAATGATAATCTTTGTGACTTAGTTAGAAAATGGAAGTCTTGCCTTGGTCAATTAAGGGTGAACTTTGTGCGCCATTGAATCGAGCCTTCTTATGCGACTACATGCCCGGTATGGGACGGGCCTAACTTAGTAAGTTATGGATTCTCGGCATTGATGTTGGGTGGATAGGTTAGGAGTGTGTGACAGGTGGATGTGTGACTACTTGGTGGTTGCATCGCGGGACGGTCGTCTTCCCGCCCGGCGGTGTGTGTTATACCAATTCTATGTGAGCTGGTATAGCGGTTTGTAAGCACACTGGGAATGTCAATGTTTGAGATGAAGTTTCCGAACTGTTTTGTTACGATTGGTGCTTGCTACACTAGTTGTATCTTGTGGGTAAAGTGTACAACCTCTGCAGAGTGTTAAACAATCTATTCGAATAGCCGTGTCCGCGGTTATGGACATGCTCGGGGATTTCACACGAGGGGTAGTTTTCATAAAATGTGGGAATGGGAGCTGTGTGACCTTAATCATATGGCTATGTGAAATAATCTGTTTAGCTGTGTGTCTTTGTGGAAACAACTGTTAAATTAATATTGTCTATTTGTTTTGAATTATGCTTTTAATCTATTATTCGTATTCAATTGCAAATGTTGCTTTATGCAAAAGAACCATAGAAGCTTTTTTATTTGGAATAAGCCTGCATCTATACATTGCATTCTGTGGTATGATTTGCGAGTACGGTTGTGTACTCACGCTTGTTGTAAAACTTGCGCCCAAACCTCTGAAGAGGAGGAGTCTACGCCGCTTTCGAGGAGGAGTTATTTCAAGGTGATCGTTCGTTAAGGTCCGGATCGATCGGTTGCTGTGATGAATTGGTGGGATCTACGTTGGAGTTATTTCCGTTCATTGCTTTATTTCTGTTAGCCCTGCGTGGCTTAATAAGTGTAAACTCAACCATAAGGTCAAAACCCTTATTTGTTATTCAAACTAATCGGTTACTTTATTTATCGCTTGTGTGGATTGATATTTACCTGTGTTAACCCTGTGTGTACTAGCGTGATCCTGGACTAGTGCAGTATACACAGAGGGTTCCGAATCGTGATGCAGGTCCCGGCAGAGGTGGTATCGAGCCATCCGATTGTAGGTCTTGACCTTAGTTAGATTGGCCGTCTTTAGAGTGTCCAAATTATTTTCTAAAGGAAAAATTAACTTGCAAGGTTAATTGATTGCTTAACTCTCCTCATATCTCTCTCGCCTCAACTTTTGCTATGATCTTTTCTCTCCCATTGTTTTAAAGTTGCTCTTACCCGGTTAAATGCTGTCTTGACAGATGCCTGCGTCTTGAGCTATGGTGGCGCTTTGGAGGGTATGCCCGAAGCTTCGAAGTTGCTCGTGTTCTTGGAGGTTTTGATGCGTCCGCAGACGTCGGCAACAATTGGATTGTGAATGGACAGAATCGTGGAGTTATTTGTCGCCGACGATCTACGCCAGAGGAGCGACAAGGCGAGCCAACCTTCGCGTCTCGTGAGGAAGATCACTTGGTGGAAGGTATCCAGAGTCGTCGCGCTTGGCCATGCCGATTCGCAACATCTACGCACGGAGCTTGGACACCGTCTTCCGTTACCACCCGGTCTGCGGTGTGGACTTGCTAAAGACGCTACCCGTCCACGAGAAGGAGAGCAACGCTACGATCGTGCACCTCGCTCGATTCGTGGCCGCCGGAGGAAGCCTTGGAGAGGACCATCACGAGTTGGATCATGTCTATGAAGCCTTGCAGAGAGCTGAAGAGAAGGTCGCCACTCTGCAAGAGATCCTCTACGACCAAGTCCCCGAAGAAGATGAAGACCCCGAGGAGGATTCTGAAGAAGATCCGGAGGAAGGCCCAGTTGAGCCCGAAGAAGATGCAGAGCGAGGCAGCGGGCGGTTGCAGGCCAGACTGTTCTGCTCGCTGCACGATTGTGGCATCGTGATCGGTTGCCAAGATGCCGCTCACTTCCGAGTCTGTACCGTCGGAGCGTCGCGCGTTGTGGAGGTTTTCTCGAGTAGTTGGTCTTAGTTCCGCCGAGCTTAGCGATTTTAGTTTAGTGAGTCGCCCTTAGGCGGTAGTTTTGTGTGCTTAGGTCGTTGTTTCTTTTTGTGTGCGAGTATGAGATGCAAAGGCCCTTAGGCATTTGTTGCAGCCATGCTAAGACCCTAAGTAATAAAGGTATTTCATTTGAGTTTCTTGAGCTGTGTTTTGTTGGGTTTAACCTACCCCCTGCTTAGTTCTC
The DNA here is from genome assembly GCA_036346255.1 of Ampelocalamus luodianensis. NCBI lineage: Eukaryota > Viridiplantae > Streptophyta > Magnoliopsida > Poales > Poaceae > Ampelocalamus > Ampelocalamus luodianensis. The sequence goes on from CM070640.1 coordinate 21,007,696, forward strand.
AACTTATCTTGTGCTTGCTACCTTATCTAACCCATGGAGCTTCACGGATGGTTCAAACTCGTCGAGGCTGCTGCAAGTGGTTTAGGTACCAAAGATCGAGAAGCAATGAGCAACCAGTGCGAGGCGGTCCGCCACAAGCACCTCAATTGACTTGCAGAACTTTGGAGCTTTCATGGCAGCATGAGACTCGGTGATGAACACTATGATGACTCAAATGCAAGCTATGAACAACGGGCCAACAACAACAACAATCAACGATATGGAGCCCGGTGCTCATGGTCACCATGGACCATCCAAACTTGCGAATTTATGAGGACTCGTCCACCAACATTTTCGGACACGTCTCTCGGTGGAAGCAGACGATTGGCTCATAGTTATCGAAAGGAAGCTGCTGATCACCCAGTGCAGCGATCGTGAAAAGGTTTTGTATGCCACTCACCAGATGGAAGGCACCATTTGTTGAATGGTGGGAGAACTTCGTGCGCCCATGAGACGCCACAGGATATCACAGGAGGAATTTTCGCGAGATTCCGCGGTATCACGCACGAAGGCATTATCGATCCGAAGAAGGATGAGTTCCGCGCTCTCAAGCAAGGAGCTATGTCGATGTCGACTACCTCAACAAGTTTTCACAGCCTAGCTCGCTATGCGGCGGAAGATGTAGCCACGGACAAGGCTCGTCGAGTCGCTTTTGAAGGACTAAACTTTGGACTACAAGTCGGTTTGATCGCCCATACTTTTCACGATTTCCAAGAGCTGGTCAACAAAGCCTTTGTTTTGGAGGACAAACGCAAGGGCGGAGGATAACAGTGAACGCCGGATGACTCAAAGCAAGGGAACCATCGATCCACGAGAGAGCAAGAACAAGTGCGGCCACGATTCAATAGGTTTCCACCCCAGACTTCGTTCAGAGCACCTGCACCAACTTCAACACCCCGCCTAGCTGCTCAGAACTTCCGCAACCCCGCACGTCAACCCCAATCCAGGAAGCAACCAGTAGAACGCACCAAAGGTGCATTACGCTGCGTCGGCCAGACATTTGCCAACGGTGTCGCAAAGGGGAACAATCACTCTAGTACGCTTCAACCTTGGAGCTACGCCGTCCAAGACACCAGCGCCAGGCATCAATCAAGGAGCGTCACAAGTCGCCGGTCAAGCCGGAGGAGCACCACAGTCCGTGATCAGAGGCCGTGTCAACCACGTCACTCTGGAAGGAGCCCAGGAATCACCGGACGTCGTACTGGGTAAGTTTCTGGTTAACTCGATACTGCATCGCTTTGTTTGATTACGAGCTTGCATTCATTTGTTTCTGGAATGTTTGCAACCAAGAATAAATTGGAAGTTATGCAACTTAAGCATACTCTGTTAGTCCAGTCGCCTGGAGCAGAGCTAAGTACTAGAGTGGGATGTTTAGGAGCTAAGTTACTCATAGTTGGAGTTGAGTTTCTAGCCAACCTAATTGTCCTAGACACCCAAACCCTAGATGTCATTCTTGGCATGGATTGTTTATCCAAGCACAAAGCCGTGCTAGATTGTGGCCGAAGAGCCGTAACAGTCGAGGATGCCAAAGGAAACAAGGTAGAGTTTCTAGCCACCTCAGTTCGTGATGGACATTTGCTAGTAAACAGTTTGAAGACCCTTTCCTTAGAAGAAGTACCAGTGGTCAGTGAATATCCAGATGTGTTTCCGGAAGAATTACCAGGAATGCCACCGGATCGTGACATTGAGTTTGTCATCGACCTAGTGCCAGGGACAGCACCGATTTCAAAGAGACCTTATCGGATGCCAGCCGATGAATTGGTAGAGATGAAGAAGCAGATAGAAGAACTTCTTGAGAAAGGTTTCGTGAGACCTAGTTCGTCGCCATGGGGAGCGCCAGTGTTGTTTGTCAAGAAGAAAGATGGAAGTATGAGGATGTGTATTGATTACCGTTCTCTCAACGAAGTTACTATCAAGAACAAATACCCACTACCCCGGATTGATGATCTATTTGATCAGATGAAAGGAGCCGGATTATTCTCAAAAATCGACCTGCGATCAGGTTACCACCAGCTAAAGATTTGTCCTAAGGATATACCGAAGACCGCGTTCTCAACACGGTATGGACATTATGAGTTCTTAGTCATGTCTTTTGGTCTGACTAATGCCCCTGCATATTTCATGAACATGATGAATAAAGTATTCATGGAATATTTGGACAAGTTCGTAGTTGTGTTCATTGATGATATTCTAGTGTACTCCAAGTCGGAGGAAGAACACGCCGAGCATTTAAGGATAATACTGGAAAAACTCCGAGAGCATCAGTTATATGCCAAGTTTAGTAAGTGTGATTTTTGGAAGAAGGAAGTTGATTTCCTTGGTCATGTGATGATGGTCGAGGGAGTAGCAGTTGACCCCAGTAAAGTTAAAGCAGTGTTACATTGGGAGCAGCCCAAAACTGTAACTCAGATTCGCAGTTTCTTGGGAATGGCAGGTTATTACCGCCGTTTCATCGAAGGATTCTCATCGATTGCTAAGCCTCTTACGCAATTGTTGAAAAAGGAGAAAAAGTTCACTTGCACTCCAGCCTGTGAGGAAAGTTTTCAAGAGTTGAAGAAGCGTTTGACTTCAGCCCCGGTGTTGATTTCGCGGATATTGAAAGGATTTCGATATCTCTTGTGATGTTTCGCCAAGGATTAGGATGCGTCGATGCAAGAAGGAAGATTTATCGCCTATGCGTCAAGGCAATTGAGACCTCACGAGGAGAATTACCCTACTCATGATCCGGAATTAGTTGCCGTAGTGCATGCTTTAAAATTTGGCGTCATTACCTCGCCGGTAATCATTGTGAAGTCTATACGGATCATAAGAGTCCAAGTACATCTTTACCCAATCGATTTGAACATGAGATGAGAAGATGGTTAGAAGCGATCAAGGATTATAATCTTGGAATCCACTACCATCCGGAAAAGCCAACGTAGTCGCAGGCGCTCTAAGTCGTAAGAGTTACTGCAATGCTTTGGAAGTAAAGGAAAGTTGCCCAGAACTTTATGAAGAATTTTAAAAGCTAAAACTAGAAGTTGTGTCTGAAGGATTTGTAGCCAATTTGGAAGTACTCACTGAGAAGCGATTCGTGAAGCACAACCAAAGGATCCGTGTTGTAAATCAAGATCAAAATGGCAGAAGGGAAATTCAAAGATTTTACCAAAGATGATCAGGATATACTCTAGATTAATGGTCGTATCTGTGTACCAGATATCGATGGTCTAAGACAGTTAATCTTAAAGGAGGCCCATGACTCAAAGTATTCGATTCACCACGAAGTACCAAGATGTACCAGGATGTTAAGACTAAATTTTGGTGGCCAAATTTGAGCAGAAGTCGCGAGTTCGTTGCCTTGTGCGACACACGCGAAAGTAAAGGCGAACACGAGACCAGCAGGTTTCTTCGCAACCGTGCCAAGATTCCGTAATAGAAGTGGGAAGAGATCGGAATGGATTTTATCACGGTTTACCCAAGACCCAATCGGTTACGATTCGATCCGGGTAATAGTCGATCGTTTGACAAAGGTCGCCCATTTCTGCCGATCAAAACCACATACTCGGAGATCGCCTTGCGAATTGTACATGGCTAGAATTGTCGGCTTGCATGGAGTGCCCAAGAAGATAGTGTCGGATCGAGGATCTCGGTTCACTCTCGTTTTTGGCAAAGCTTGCATGAAGCATTGGGTACCCATCCGAATTTGATGCCGCGTATCATCCACAAGCAGATGGACAGTGAAAGAGTTAATCGATATTGGAGGATATCTTTGAGAGCTTGTGCTCTAGCAAGCGCTACCCGTTGGGATAAAAGTTTACCCTACGCAGAATTTTCGTACAACAACGATTATCAAGCTAGTCTGCAGATGTCACCATTTGAAGCTTTATGCGGCCGTGCTGTAGAACCCGTTGAATTGGTGAAACGCTGAGCGATCGGTTTTGGTCCGACATCATCGTAGCGAAGAGCAAGTGGCCATGATCAGAGAAAGATTGAAGATAGCCCAGTCCAGGCAGAAGAGCTATGCTGATAATCGTCGTCGGGACCTCAGCTTTGAACCCGAGGATTTCGTTTATCTTGAGTGACCCGCTCGAGAGGTGTCAAAAGGTTTCATGCCAAAGGAAGCTTGCTAGGTATGTTGGTCCGTTCAAGATTTTGGAACACCGTGGAGAAGTTGCTTACGATTCGAGCTACGCGATCGTTAGCGAGTACATGATGTCTTTCATGTCTCTGATTAAAGAAGTGCTTTCGTGTGCGGAAGAGCAAGCCCGTTGGAATCAATTGACTTGAAGGAGGATCTTACCTACAAGGAGCAGCTAGTTAAGATTTTGGATGTCGCAGAGCGCCTCACTAGAAGCAAGGCGTTCGTTTTGCAAGGTTGGTGGAGCAACCACTCGGAAGGAGAAGCAACGTGGGAGCGTGAAGAAGAGTCAAAGGCGAGTTTCCTAGCCTTTTCTCTAGCTAGCTTTGAATCTCGGTCGAGATTCCTTTAAGGGGAGGTTTGTAACATCCCAATTTTGAGCTTAAAATCTTTTAATAGTTAGTAGGAGAAAATTCACCATTTGGATTTTATTTGAATTTAATTTCAAAAGCTTAATATTGGACTTTTCAATCAAAACATTTAATGTGAATAATCCCAAGTGGAACAATAGCCAAAACTATTTTATTTGGGTTCTATGTGCTCAGATATATTTTCTAGATTTTTCTAGAATTTTTCTGAGTTCATTTGCTATTTTCTATTGCTTATTTGAATTTCTGGTATTTTCTAAATTAGAAAACCTATTAATAATCTCAGATAAATCCTTGGGCCTAAACCCATTCCTATTCCTAAACCCCGGCCCATTCTCCCCACCGCTGCGACCGCGGCTTGGCTCGCCGCGCCATCTCAGCGACATGCGGGCCCCGCATGTCACCCTCTCTCTCTCTCTCTCTCTCCGAGCGCCTCGCTCGTTCTCCACCGTCCGATCAAGGAGGAACGGCTAGATGCGCGTGAGGTAACCGGAGAGTCCGAATGTTCCTTTGATTGTGGGCCGTTCGATCAAGATTCAACGGCCGATCCTTGAGTCCGTTCGCGGCGCACCATTTCGCGCGCGCGCGCTCTAACCATAGCCAGCGGCGTGGGGTCACCCCCGCCACGCCGTCGTCTCAGTCGGGACGGCGGGACTCGCCGCCGCCCCCATTTTCTGCGCCGTCAGTGCCTAGACCCCTTAGGCGCGCCTATATAAAGGAGCTAGCCCTCGGTCTCCGCCTCCAACCCGCGTAGTCGCCGCTCAAAACCCTAACCTAGCCGCGCAAAGCTCTGAGAAGCAATCTGCGCGCCGCAACTCCGACGAGCTTGTTCTCGCCATCGGTGCCGGCGCGCCTCGTCGCACCCTCGGCATCGCACGAGCTCCTCTACCTTACGGTGGCCTTGGTTTCGTCGGAAGACCACCGGAGCCCGATCCCGACGAGCCGAGACCGCGCCGCTTCTACCTCACCGCCGGCCACCTGGTTGTCCCGTGCGTGTGAGCACACCGGTGTAATCCCCATCTCGCCCTCTACCTCCTAGTGCCATCCGTCGCCGGTTCGCCGAGACCGTCGGGACCCGAGCGCCACCGCCTTCGCTGTCGTCCACGTCGGTGCCACCTCGGCGCCGCGTCAGCGCCCGTGCCTCCGTGTCGCATGCGTGGCACCCAGTCATCGCCCACGTGTGCGCCCGCGTGGGCAGTCCACCGGTCTCCAGAACCCGAGGCTCGGTAGACCTAGTCCGCCGTGAGCCTAGCCTCTGACATGTGGGACCCACATGTCAGAGATTTCTTTTTATTATTTCTTTTCCGGAAATCCTCGCTGACGTCAGCTTGTGCAATAAATCTGATTTTCCTTTAGGAAAATAATTCAGTAAATTCATAAAATCTGATTTTCAGCATTTTATGTAATTTCAATCTTCCAAAGGCCATAACTTTTGCATCCTAACTCCGATTGAGCCCATTCAAGTTCCTAAATTTTTCTAAATTCAAGATCTATTTATATGAGATTTTTATTTAATTTTTGGAGTTTGTTTTTCCTCTGTTATTTATTTGTTTTGTTTGTTTTTGTCTCGGTTGCGAGTAGACGTCGATTCGTCGGGGAATTTTGTGGAAAAAGGAGCACCCCAAGATCAAGACCAGTACATAGACCTTTTCCAAGGCAAGTCATACCTTTGATCATCTTGAACCCAGTTTTCAAATTACTTTGTGTTAAATTAATGCATTCTACTTTAATTATTTATTTAAATGCTTTGGGCATAGTTATTATCCAACTTGTTATCACACCTCGGCCTTGTATGTCATATTTCCTTGTCACCCTAGATTGGTTACTAGTTGGTATTATTATAGCACCAACGTGGGTTGGTTAGATGCGAGTACAATTGCTTAGTCATGCTACGAGTCTCACATCACATGTAGTTGCAAATATTAATTATGACTAAGTGACTATGGAACGTCGTGTAAAACTGTGTGCTATGTGTTATTACTTCGTGATGGCATGTGTTGCACTAAAACCAAGCTGGGTGGTAAAGGATTTAGGCGAGGCAAGTGGTGGAGGCGTGTGACATGGTGGTCTATGTGATGGGAATGATAATCTTTGTGACTTAGTTAGAAAATGGAAGTATTGCCTTGGTCAATTAAGGACTTAACTTTGTGCGCCATTGAACTGAGCCTTCTTCATGCGACCACATGCCCGTATGGGACGGGCCTAACTTAGTAAGTTATGGATTCTCGGCATTGATGTTCGGTGGATAGGTTAGGGTGTGTGTGACAGGTGGAGGTGTGACTACTTGGTGGTTGCATCGCAGACGATTCGTCTTCCCTGTCGGCGGTGTGTGTTATACCAATTCTATGTGAGTGGTATAGCGGTTTGTAAGCACACCGGGAATGTCAATGTTTGAGATGAAGTTTCAACTGTTTTGTTATGATTGGTGCTTGCTACACTAGTTGTATCTTGTGGGTAAAGTGTACAACCTCTGCAGAGTGTTAAACAATCTATTCGAATAGCCGTGTCCATGATCATGGACATGCTCGGGATTTCACACGAGGGTAGTTTTCATAAAATGTGGGAATGGGAGCTGTGTGACCTTAATCATATGGCTATGTGAAATAACTGCTTAGTTGTGTGTCTTTGTGGAAACAACTGTTAAATTAATATTGTCTATTTGTTTTGAATTATGCTTTTAATCTATTATTAAGTATTCAATTGCAAATGTTGCTTTTATGCAAAAGAACCACGAAGCTTTTATTTGGAATAAGCCCGCATCTATACATTGCATTCGTGGTATGATTTGCGAGTCTGGTTGTGTACTCACGCTTGTTGTAAAACTTGCGCCCAAACCTACGTAAGAGGAGGAGTCACGCCGCTGAGGAGGAGTTATTCACAAGGTCGATCGTTCGTTAAGGTCCGGATCGATCGGTTGCTGTGGTGAATTGGTGGGATCTACGTTGGAGTTATTTCCGTTCATTCCGCTTTATTTCTGTTAGCCTGCGTGGCTTAATAAGTGTAAACTCGACCATAAGGTCAAAATCCTTATTTGTTATTCAAACTAATCGGTTACTTTATTTATCGCTTGTGTGGATCGATATTTACCTGTATTAACCCTGTGTGCACTAGCGTGATCCTGGACTAGTGCAGTATACACAGAGGGTTCCAGAATCGTAATTCTGGGTCTCGACAAACTGGCTGCGGTTGTCTTTGATCTCAAGATTTGGAGGCATTTTCTATACGGTGAATCTTGTGATATTTTCACAGATCACAAGAGTCTCAAGTATATCTTCACTCAAAAAGATCTGAATTTAACGCAAATGAGGTCGCTGGAATTGATTAAATATTATGATCTTACTATTCAGTATCATCCAAGTGAGGCCAATGTTGTTACTGATGCTCTTAGTTGTAAGGCGACTCCCGCTACTATAGATTGCCTCGTTGCTGACTTTGATTGCATAGGGATATCCTATTGCTATGCGGGTACAGCACAGATTGAGATGCAGTTGATCATTGAGCTAGCTATTCTAGACCGTGTGCGGGTCGTGCAGCATAGTGACCAGTTATTGCAGGAGGTCAGAAAGCGTCTGGATGAGGCCAAAGAGGGAGATTTCAACATGGATGATTCCGGTGCTTTGCGGTTTAAAGGCCGTCGTTGTGTGTCGCAAAAGGCGGAGGTCAAGGATGACATCTTGAGGGAAGCTCATCACACTCCGTACACTGTTCATCCTGGTGAGACTAAGATGTATCGTGATTTAAAACAAAATTTTTGGTGAAAAAGGATGAAGGTGGATATTGCTAATTATGTGGCTTCCTGTGGTGTTTGTCAGCAAGTAAAAGCCGAGCATAATTTTCCTGTAGGGTTGTTGCAACCTTTTGAGGTTCCCTAGTGGCCTTGCGATGATATCTCTATGGACTTTGTGGTTGCATTACCTTGCTCGCCACAGGGGAAGAATGCAGTTTGGGTAGTGGTCGATCATTTCAGCAAGTCTGCGCATATTATTCCTATCCGCACGACAAATTCGGTAAGTGATCTAGCTCCTATTTATGTGCATGAGATTGTGAGACTGCATGGTGTTCTAAAGACCATCATTTTCTGACAGGGATGCTAAGTTTGTCTCCAAGTTCTGGGAGAGTCTGCAGAGTGCGTTGGGCACTCAGCTTCGTCTTAGTACGGCGTTTCACCCTCAAACAGATGCGCAGTCAGAGCGTACTATTCAGACTTTGGAGGATATGTTGCGGTCGTGTGTTCTGTCTTGGAAGGGTAGTTGGGTGGATCAGTTACCACTTGTAAAGTTTGCTTATAACAATAGCTATCATTCTAGTATTAGAGCCGCACCATTCGAGGTTCTGTATGGGCGAAAGTTTAGATCACCACTTTGTTGGGATGCAGTGGGTGAGAAGTCAGTTTTGGGTTCGAATTGGATTCAAAAGACCGTTGAGCGCGTGGCTATGGTGAGGCAGAATCTGCTGCCAGCTCAGCAGGCAGAAAAGCTATGCAGATGTGAGGAGACGTGACTTGGAGTTTGCGGTGGGTGATCAGGTGCTCCTGAGAGTGTCTCCCACGAAAGGCATTGTCCGGTTTGGTGCCAGAGGGAAGCTTAGCCCGAGGTACGTTGGACCATTCCCCATAATTGCAAGAATTAGGAAGTTGGCTTACTGCTTGGACCTCCCTGAGTCCATACGAGAAGTTCACAATGTGTTTCACGTCTCGATGCTAAGGAAGTTTTTGAGAGACCCAGAACATGAGATTTTGTTGGAGCCCGCTGACTATTGAGCAAGACCTCACAATTGAGTCACGTCCAATGCATATTCTGGAGAGGTCAGAGCGAGTGCTGAGGCAGAAGACGTTGGTATATATCAAAGTGTTGTGGCCGCATCAGTCCGAGATAAAGCCGACTTAGGAGTTGGAGTCTCGCATGCGCGAGCAATATTTGGAGTTGTTCACGTTTGGTACGTGCTATTTGTTGATTAATTTCTATTGTGGTTGTTCTTCGAGTAGAACGGCGAGTAGAATTAGAGGCCGAATTCTGTTAAGGAGGGTAGAATATAATATTCCAAAAATTATCCTTTTAAGAACCAGTGCGTAATTAAACAAAAGAGAGACATGAAAATGGGATGATTTTGAGTTTTATAGAGGAGTTGATTTCTTGGTACAGGTCATACGGGAGGAGTTGTTTTTGGGCCGCCACCCTTGTCATTTTCTTCTTTCGCCGGCGCGGCCTTTACCCGGAAGTGTCGCTTGGCAGCGCGTAGCAGCCTCCTGCCAGCTGTCGCGTGGACGCCCGCCGCGCGAAGCCCCTGCCTGCCCGCGTGTGCGCCGCCCGTGTGAACGTGCGCACTGCGTGGTAGCGCTCGGCTGCCCGAGCGTTGCCTGCCGCATGAGTACCTGCCCGCTTGCTCACTGCCCCGCGTGAGCGCCTTGCCAGCAGTGCGCCAACTGAAGGAGAAACCAGGGGAAAAATAGAAGAAGAGCAGCAGCAAGGGAAGATCCGGAGAGGAAAAAAGGAAGAATTAGTGAGGAAAGTGATCGGGATTTTTGGCCTTCGTCCTGGATCGATTTGGTTATTTTTCCTCTCTGCTTGTTAACTTAATTAGAGTTTAGAATCGAGATCAGAGAGGATAGTAGCAATTTCTAGTCAAGGGAACGATTATTAGGTCAGTTTAGTTTGTTGTACTGTTGTACCATTATTTCAGGTACCGTAGAGACATAATATGAAAATGTCATCTACTAGATAGTTGTAGACAATTCTGGTAGCTTTCTGTAGAATATTTAATCACGTCAATCGGATGATTAAATTTCGAGTTATGAATTTTGTAAGCATGTTGTCAAGAGAGCTGTCATCTTCTGGCAGCATCTTGGAAAACTGTAGATTAAAAATAGTAAATGGACTAATTAGGGTTTTCGCTCTACATAAAAAGTATAGATAACTGTCTAAGGATTCTAGAGAATTCAAGAACACAAATTTTGGTTAGGTAACTGTTCAGAAACCATGGCTGTTTTTAGTGTTAGGTCTGCTAGGGGGTGGCTGGCTGGTAATGGGAGTGTGTTGCGGTTGGGGAAATGTGCAGGAGCGATGTCGTTACTTGTTTTTATTGTTTTGTTGTAGCTTGTTTTGAGATTAGGTGTTTACTATAGGAGGAGTGGCATCGGGTTTGTGATCAACCTCTAATCAATCTGTTCCCGCTACTAGAAGAGGCAAGTACATGGTAGATAACGATCAATAGTTGATTACTATATTTCTTTATCACTCATTACCATTATTGTTTGTGCTTATATTTTATTTTAATTGCAAGAAATGTGAGTGGTATTGAGTTATTTCATATTGTTGCGTATGAAAATGATAGTAGATGATGAAATTGATGAAACTATGAATAATTGTGCATTCATAAGCATCTTTGCATATGAAAATGTGATCATGTTGATCACAACTCCATAGGAGTGGGCGAGGTCTCGATCCTTGATGAGGACGGGCTTGAGAGTGAATATTGTGGCGAGTGTTCACTCACACTATACCGGTATATGTGAAAGAAGTGCATGTGGACATGTAGTGTAGACATGCATTAAAAGGAATTATTTGATGATTGTGTGTGAGAATAAAGAGAAAATGATTGTATAAATGAGCATAAAAATATAGATATAAGTACAAGCGATGATAATGATGTTATTGATCATTGTTGATTTAGCATTGTTTATTGATGTATTTGTTGAGTCGTGACTCACTCTTGTTCTACTGTTGCTTTTAGGTGATCGTTGATGACGTTTCGCTTGGGAGGGATTAGCACACGTGGAATAAATTGCAATCAATCAAATTTGATTCATTTGCCATGAGAACTCTTTACTTCATTACGATGGAATATCTTTTAGGACTTGATGATTAATGTTTAATCCTAGATGATTGGTTAGGCCTTATTTATTTATTCTATATATTTTATTCGATTGGTTATGCACAACTTTTTTGGAATTTTATCTTGCCATGCTTCTAGTTTAATTATCTATGTTTGTCCAAACTTTATTCATATTTTATTGTGACACGTGGACAGGTTTTGTTAATAAGTTGCTTACTGTAATTTTATTGTAAGTTAATATAAATTAAATGTATAGGGTAGTTTAATGGCATTCCAGGCTCAATCTGGGCTGGGCAGTTTCATGAAAAAAATCTTGCTGCGGGATCGATCGTTGTGCTTCCTTTGCTTTTTGGGCGGTTTTTGGTGCCGTTTTTATAGTAAAGGTGGGATCTTGCTGCCACTTGCTGTGGCATTCCTGGATCAAGAAATCTCTTGTGGCAAATATGTATATCTACAAGAGTGTTATGTACACGGCTGCTCCTCTTGGCCGGCACTGCGCGGGGTTGTGCTCGCTGGTGTGGTGAGTGGGGAAGCGGAGTTGCACGCTATGCAATCTGAGTGGGCTGCACATGGGATCCTCTACGAGGCGCACATTCTCCAGGCGGCCCTGTGTGATCTCGGTCACATGGATATCGTGCAACCGTCTGCTCTGAAGCAGTCCTTAATGAGTGTCAAGAGGAGTCTGACCAAGTAAGAGAAATATACACTCACTCATACATATTGTTCTCCAATCTTGAGATGATTTTCTTAATGATGTCGAGCTTGTTGGTTTTTCGGGGGCTCGTGATGTGATGGTCGGAAAGGTAGCTACAGCTAGTAATGACATTACGCAAGAAAATCAGGTTGTGAAGAGGTAGAAGCTAGACAAGGGAAGGACAAGACACATACTGTTATGAGACTATAGATGGAACTTATAAATTCAAGTCATCGTGAAGTTGTAAGATTGGTGATAGGATTGTAGTGTTGTGTTGTGTTTAGATACTAAACGTGAAGACCCGTGTGTTTGCCTCACAAAGAGAAGCATGCATGCATGTGTGTCATGCCTGGATCCTGCGGTAACGCGTTACCATCACGATTTTTTTTTAAATAATCTATATTTTATTATAAATTACAAGTTTATTCCTGCTATTTGTTTTATTACAGGAATGTACCGCATCGCCACACCGTTGGCGACAAGACCCCAACGGTAGGGCGATCGCATGTCTGTCGCCTAACGGTGTGGCGACACTAACGCACGCCCAACCAATGGGCGACAGTGAGCTCTCCTTGTTGTTTTTAAAAAATAATATTATTTTTAAGAATCAATTACAAAATATATGTAGTCGCTAAAAAATTTACCAAAATATGGAACCTATCGCTAGTTGGCGTCAATTGAGGTACCAATCGCAATATCACCTATCTTTCCGTTACTGAATCGTTCATACCTGTAACGTTGTCGATTAATTCTCCAAAAATTAACCATAGTACAATAACATACTATGATGAGAAAGTGTTATTGCGAGTGCAACAGATTTGGTACCATTTAAATTTTATGAAAATCAAAAAGTGGCTAAGTGAAACATGAAAAATGAAAAACTGGCTGGATATATGTGAATATCTTTTTAAATTATGTCATGTATTGTTGTACTAAGGTGAATATTGTAAGAATTTTGTGAGGGCGATTGCGGTTTTAATGATTAAATGCGTACGAAGGCAAGCGATATTACAATAAGAATCGTAATGTTTCATCGAGCAGGGGTTACATGGCATGAAGGACAACGAACGAGGAAGGTACACGCATGCCTTTAGGGAAATAGAAATACATGCGATATGTGGACGAATAGGGTAGAACTACTGTTGGCCGAATAGGGCAGAACTACTGAGTGGAACGGGGCCATTTGCCCTTGCTGCCTAGCTCGGTGTTATACTCCTCGCTTTGCGCCTTAGCTCGCCGCGATAGCCCTCTTCCGCTCCCTCTCGGCCTCCGTCTTTGGCATGCTCACGCCTGCTCCTCGCTGTGCTGTGCGACCCTCGTTGCTCTGCCTGCTCAGCTTTCACCTCTTTGAGGCGCCTTTCACGGGCCTCGATGTCCTCCCTCGCCCAACTCTTCCGTGTCAGCAACCACCACATGTCGTAGGGGTGGATGTTGTCGTCGATCCACTGGCGAAAGTCGCATAGGGGTGGCGGAGACTGCAATAGGTGAAGATAGTTCGTTACGCCGTTACGCAAGGAAAAAGAGCATTGTACCCCGAGATATGGTTTCATTCTGGGTGCTGCTCGTTGTAGTCCGGCGTAGTTTGGGCAAAGCACCAATAGCGCCGCCAATGGTCCACTCATCGGTTGATTTGGCGCACTACGGCGTCCGGCACCAAAGATAGGGTGGCGCCACCCCTATCGGTGGCCCTTCCGGAGGGCGTTCCGCGGGCATTGGTGGGGGGTCGCGGCTCGACCCTGAATCATTGGGCGAACTACGAGGCAGCTTCCTCACATCCACTAGTTCTGGAAAAGTTTGGTGTGTGAAAGTCACGACTAGCGGCGACGATTCTAGCGGCGGTCTCATGGGGAGACACAGTCCTTCAAAAGTTTGCGAATTTTCTCCCATTCCTTCTCCTTGTCCATGTTTTCTACTTGGTGGTGCTTGGTGTGGAGTTCTTGGATGAGTTGCGTTGTATTTATAGATACAGTGGAGGAGTGTGGTAGGGCTCGTAAAAAGGCGGCTCGTTGGGACACATCGTCTGAAAAGCTACCCGTATGGTCATGTCCTAAGAAAAAGCTGGGTCGTCAGGTTACATCGTCCTGAAAAGCTACCTCGTCTGGTCATGTCCTCAGAGAAAGCTGGCTCGTCGGGTTACATCGTCCTGATAAAGCTATCTCGTCGAGTCATGCCCTCAGATTGAATATCTGCGTCGTGCCCGTCACCGTCTGAGTAAACGCGAGCTCGTTTGGTCACATCGTCCAGAAAAAGCAGGCTAGTCGGGTCACGTCGTCAAGACAAAGCATTCGACGAACACGTGTTGTATGAACGAGTGGGTAGTATAACGCGAAAGTATTACATGCATCACGTACGCAAAAGTATGACATGCATCACATACGCAAAAGTATTACATGCATCACATATGAAGTGCAAAATTTAAGTATGACATAACGAACAAATGTACCCGTAGCATCCCCTCCCCTAGTAGCTCCCTACTAGGCCCTCGCAACAGCATCATCAAAGATCTCTCCTCCATCACCACGGCCATGTCCACCACGTCTCCTCCCCACGGCTCGCTGGGCCCCCTCCTCTGCGCTAGGTGTCGGGGCCTCGGCCGACTGTGGAAAGACAGGCCTGGAGCCACTGTCCGACGAGGACCGAGAGCGGCGGGGTGGACAAAAGTGGCTCCGTGTGGGTGCTGGGCGCAGTGGCAAGTTGTGACGCAGAGAACCTCACCGGAGTGGGTGAGGTGCTTGCAGTCGTCTACCAAGAAGTCGTGGGCTTCCGCGGGCTCTCAGAGAGGACCCTCTGTCATAGGGAATTGGACCTACAGTAAAGTATTGTTAGTCAATTAACAAAAACACGATGTAGGCCGAGAAACGGACATGTTACGTACTTTCGCCATACGCCAGCGCGCGCAAGGCGCCCGTAGGAGTAGTATGGCACGCCCGTCACGACGCATACTGCGTGTGTACCGAGTGTGGAAGGCAAAGGGTTGTGGAGGACCAACGTAGTGCGGCGCTGCCGTGTACGGGTTGTGCCCAGCGGAACCTCCGCCTCCTCGTGCCTCGGCGGGGTGGTCCGCTTTCGAGGATCCGGCCTCGTATGCGTCCGGGTGTCGGGACGTGGTCTAGCCGACCGCTCTCGTCGCTCGCTTTGTCGCCGACGGGTACGGCGACTCGGACCTAAGGACCGCCGACCAGCAACGCCGGTATCAACCTCCGTAGCTTCGCGCACGGCAACAAAGCCGAAATACGCGCGCTTGATCGCCACACGACGCACCATCTGGACCGTCTCTCGCGGTGCCCTCGACACCGTCCGATAACCTCCGAACCCATGACCGATAGCCGTGCGTAATCTCGCGCGGCGATGTCGCCTACATCGAAAACAAGACCTGGTGAAATATGTAATAGCAGAGGCGAACCGGAAGTATTGGAAGTAGGATGTAACGCATCGCGCTATGGACATCTCGCGCGAATGCACGGGTATGTGTCTGCCGGTGCCGGACACGGTGCGGCGCGACTGCAGCAAGTACGAGCTTCGGTGCAGAACCAGGAGCGCATCGGCGGAGGTACGATCGAGGTCGTAGGGTCGTAAGGCGGTCCTCGCACACGGTCATCGCGCGCCGTCCCACCGTCCACCGGCCGTTATCCTACCACCCGGGGCCGTATCGCACGTACTCCTTCCTACTCAACACGCAAGACGAAATGTAATTAGAAGTCATGCGCATTAGACGACAAAGAAATAATCGGGATGTTTGTCGATTACTCACGCGTGCGCGTCGCCGGCCGCCGCCGAATCGGTATCGGAACCTCTCGCCGTAGGCCGAATCGTCGCATCACGCGATGTGTCGCGTAGTCCTCAACGAAGACGTTGAAGACGAGGCACCTCGCGGTGAGCCGAGTCCCGGCGTGCGGGCATAGCGACGAAGTCTGCGGAGAGCGCGGCGCTAAATCTCGTGGAGTATGGTCGCCAATAACGCCGTCGCCGCGGAGCGGCCGAACGACTCCACGAACGGCTCAGACAAGACGTGTCACGTGACGCGTCGCAAACATGCACTCGCGAGGAACACAACACGCATATTAGATTGAACGATCGATGATATTAAAAATAAGTCACGTAAATAATACGCACCGCCGCCGACACCAAAGCGAGCCCATAGTCGCCGATCAACCTCGCCTCCAAGTACATCTCGCGCGTAGGAGAGTCGTCGTTCAACAAGGGTCATCCGAGGCTAAAGCGCCGAACGACCACAATCGCAGCAGAGAGGACACCCCGTGAGGACGAGTTCGCCGCGACTGAAGCACGAAGTCGCACAAGCCGCGATAGGTGGCGGCAAGTACCGCCGCGCCGCAGCGTATGACTCCTCGAAACCTACCGAATCTCGACGCCTGGCCCGAGGCTCTGCGGAAGCGGCGCCTGCCCGCTGGGAGAGGCAAGTAGCATGAGACGTCTGTAGAGTAGGTGTCATCTCCGAACGGAAGATGGAACGTGTGAGTCTCCGCCGCCACGGTCCACAAGAGCCGCCAACAAAGACCGGCCGAATGGAAGCGCCGGACCGCCTCGGCCGCATGGACGTCGCGTCGTCGCCACCCGCTGGTGCTTTGCCGGCTCGTCCTCGTCCGTGGCTCCGCACCATCCGGCGAGTGGTAGTATACAGCAGCTACTGAGCTCGCAAAACAACAAAAGGTTAGTACGAGATGTGCGTTTGGTGATAAAATAGTACCAACGAATGCTAAACGGTTGTCCAGCGCATCGCCTAGCCTCCGAGCCACCCGAGGTGTCCGCGTGCGATCACCCAACACGATCGCGCCACCGCACTCCGTAGGATGAGGGACACGACGCGACGCTGCGATGTAGCCGGCCGATGCGCTTCTTCCAAGAGAGCGAAACTCGACCCGATCCGTGAGCCATACCCGCAAAACAAATTGAAGGTACAAAATACATGGAAATATTACATGAAATATAAAGCAGAGTGAATTTAACTTGTAAACAATGAAACCAATACAAAGTACATAGTGCCGTAACGATTTACATAAACAATACGAAGTACACACTGTACTAATGACAATACAAATTATATAGTAGCGTAACAGCTACATAAATAGTACTACGTACACAAGGTCCCACTTTGCACACCGCAAGAAGCGGTGCGCAAACCATGGCGAGCCTACTCCTCACCGTGCCTTGCATCGTGCTGCTATGTGGCCCTCGGCGCAGAGCCCGCAGCGCTGACCCAACGCCCGGCTTGTGCTTTGTCCATATCATTGGTAATCGCCGAAGCTCTGCCGCGCCCCTTGCCACCCTTTAGCATGTCGAGGTCCGAATCCGATCCCGCTTGCAATGTCCTCCGTGGCGGTTACCCACAGCCACAAGCCCCTAAGCTCACCATCCAAGCGCACCACCTCGTCCTTCAAGAAGTACTCGGACACAAAGTTGGACGGGTCCATGCGCATAATCCAAGACGCGGCGAGGACATGGGAGCATGCTTGTGTAATAGCCTCGGTTTATTGCATGTACAGCCTAGGTTCGCTCACATGATCTCCAAGCCATACCTCTGCGTGACAAGAGAACGAGCCGTCCCAAATCCGGCTCTATCCGAGGAGCACGTCGAAGCGATGCTCAGATTGCCCATCACGTGCACCGTGTGCGACCGCCCTTCACGCCTTCGCTTTGTATGTATGCCGTAATCTTGAGCGACGTTGTTTGAGGGTTCTTGGCATGAAGTGCATTTGAACGCCTCTCCGAATACCCGTTGTCTTTATGCGGAACACCTTCCACGATGGCGATACGAGGGTGAGAACGGAGGCCCTAAGAACTTAGTTGTACACTCGCAAGGTTAGTCGTCATTATGCCATACCTCGCCCCATCGGTGTCGTGCGCAAAGAGTGACCACTTCTCCAATGGCACGCCGATCCAAAGGCGAAGCACTCGATGTTCCTCAAGGTCCTCCGCTCGCTCCAGCAGAGTTCGGACTACGGTCCGTGGTTCATCATGTCCACGTGTTTCTCTCGTGCTCATCCAAGAGCATACATAAGGCGTCAAATTTTCGCCCCGTTCTGCATAGCGACCTCTTGAATAGCTTCACCGGTTTGCTTCGGAACTTCTTAAAGAAGTTCGCCCTAAGTGCCGAATGCACCATCTACTCGTCATATCGACCAGAGGAACGGCTCCTCGGGTCTTCTTGAAGTTTTCTTATGGCCTTCAAAGATCCCGGCGTGGCGCATCGTGGATCACGCACACACCGGGACGACCTCCAACAACTCCCACCCTTAGATGTCGAAGGAACCACAACCAGTATCGTAGTTCTCACCTTCGACGAATGCGATGGCCAATGGCGAGATTTGATTATTCCCGTCAACGCCTATGGTCAGTAGATTTGCCCCTTGTATTTCCACCAAAAGGTCCGTCAAGCGAGATCACGGGCAGCATATGCCTAAAAGCCTCGATGCGGGGCGAGAAGGCTAAGAAGGCCCTTTGCAATATTAAAACCTCGCGGTTTTTAGATGGCATGTCCCTCACATGAGTGTATGTTCTGGTTTCTTCCGCAAAGCACCTCCAAGATACGAGGAAGGTTGTCATACACCGCCTCAAAAGATCCAAACCGTCTTTCTAAAGCCTTTTGTTTCGCACGCCACGCCTTTGCGTAGCTGATCTTGTACTTGAATTTCTTATCGATAGCCACCATAATGTGCTTGGCCTCCACATCCTTCTTCTCTACTATCTCTCCATACATCAAATTGGCTACGAAGGTCGACGTTGGAATTCGATGATGTCCGGACAAAACAAAGGTTGAGCATGCAGAGTGCGCCTCTACCTTCGAGACAATCCAAAGGAGTCTCATACTTTGGTCTATGTGCGCACTCGCCAAGGACAATCTGGCTTGCTCGCACTTGACAAAGGTCACGCTTCTGCCAGATTTGATGACCAAACGCCCACCGCATGGACATAGCCCACAACTTAATGGCATCCTGCAATGATGTCTTATCAAAGAAACATTGAGTGCAATCGAACCTCGTTAGCATGGTACTCACGGCAATTCGTGCTCGTGCGCGTGCCCACACCCTCAACGCCAAACCTATTCTATTCCTGGGGATGGGAGCTCCGTCCTCATCGTAACTATCCTCGCCGCCCTCCGTAGAGCTTCCTCTTCCGCCAAGGCCATCCGGTCATCGCTATCCATTTGACGCAATATGTATTCCATGTGCTCTCCTTCATCGGGCTTGTCCTGTAGGCTCACCATGCGGTGCCCGATCTTCTTCTTCCATACCTACCGCGTCGGGCTCATCACAAGCAACATCCTCCAACCCTTCCTAACGCCTTCCTCCACCTCCTCTTCTTCACCAACATACTCGAGCACCAGTTTGCTCTCACCACCGTGATGATATCCTAAGAACTGGTCCCCTGCACAGCTTCTTTTGGGCATGGTTGCACAAGCACTACACACTCATATCCACGGCGCCACAAACCTCTATGAAGCCCTTCCACACAGTGCGCAGACGGTGTTCTCAACTCCCATCCGATGTCCGTCTGAGACCGCTCCAAAGCCCTTGTATGACGACACGCCGCACACCTCGGGGTCCAAGGAGAAGCTACGGGTGAGCCAAGACATCACATCTGCGATTCGTGCATTCTCGCGATGCTGGTGTACCAGAGTGGTTTGAGAAAACTACTCAAGTCGGACTGCCACGGACCTTCACGAACGGTGCCAACACTGTAATGCACTTTCAATGTAGTGGGTACAGCATGACTTACGGTATATGTCTGCAAATATTTTTAATATTACAACTAGTCAGATCACAACGCACGACATGCAAGCACTACTACATTGTATTTTACATTTCTAAGGCTCTTCGTCTATCGTCGACAACTACACTACATCATGATCAACACCACGTTCATTCCATAGAAGTCATCATCCGATTCGACGCTAACTTGCTATCCAAATGCTACAAGTGGTGTGTATGTTCATCTTCTACGTAGCTATTTAACCTCTCGCCAATTTGTTCGTACTAATTTACCTCTACTAATTTGTTTGTACATCTAATTCATAGTCTACCCTAAACCCTAATTTTTTTCCTCAACCTAACATCCTAATTTTTTCCTCTACCAAACATCCTATTTTTTTCCTCTACCTAAAATCTCTACCTAAAATCTCTAATGATTAAACTATATAAATTGATTACCTAAAATCTCTACCTAAAATCTCTACAAAATCTCTACCTAAAATCTCTAATGATTAAACTATATAAACTCGATTACCTAAAACCTCTACCTAAAATCTCTACAAAATCTCTACCTAAAATCTCTACAAAATGTACATTACAAAATGAAAAACTTACCTCATGAAGTCTTCTTCTCCCTTCGCCTCCCTCTCTCTCTTTTTCTCTCTTTCTTTCTTCCTCCTCTCTTTCCCTCTTTCCTCTTCCTCTCTTCCTCTCTTCTCTGCTTGTTCTTTCTTCTTCCCGAGCTGCCAGCGACTGGGACCGCACGCGTTTATAAAGTTCCCTCCGCCGCCCAACCGTCAGGCGATCGGAGGAATTACATCGCCCAACCGCTAGCGATCGATTCATTGCCCAACGGTTGGGCGACCGCATTATAGGGCGCCTAACCGCTGGGCGACGGGTCCCGCCGCCCAACGGTGTGGCGATTAGTCCTCGTCGCCCAACGGTGGTGGCAGGAGTATATTCTGTAATTAAAAAAACAGGAATAAACTTGTAATTAATAATAAAATATAGATTATTTAAAAAAAAATCTTACCATCACTCCGCCTAAATCAACCCAACCATATCCAGCGCCGAATGCATCCGGTGTGAGCAATCTGAACTTCTTCTCAGAGCATCTCCAGCAGGAGCCCTCAAAACAGAGTCCCTACTTTTAATTTGAGGGCCTCTCACTTTTGAGGGCCACCCTGTCTGGTCGCACTCAGCAGAGCCCTCAAACAGCCCCTACTTCTTAATTCTCTATTTCCTCACACACTATATGCATATGTGTTTGAGAACATCACATTATATAATAATTTATTTAAACTATAACTCTAAAGCACTATACTTAAAATTATGAATGAAAATACAAATATTCAAATTTAAATTCAAAGACAAATTTGGTCCGAATTTAATGATAGTCGATCACAACATAGTTCATAACATCTCTCGCAAATCAAATGACATAATCATCAAATTTGGGGGGAAGGAGCGCGCGTGAGGGGAAAAAGGTCATGTGGGAAGAATCGGGACCAGGCGCGCAGAAACCGTGATTTGGGGCTTGACCTAGAGCCCCTGTGGAATGAGGGCTTGAGGGGATTTAGAGGCCCTCAAATTTGAGGGCTCTGTAGGGCCCCGCTGACCTCTCCTTTTGCCTCAAGTCCTCAAATTTGGTTTTAGAGGCTCAAGTAGGGCCCTGCTGAAGATGCTCTTAAGCAAATCGTGGCAATGCACACAATGAAGAAGCTCCCGCCCGTGCTCTTGGCCTTCCCATTGTGGCGCGAACTTAAACCGACAAACTTTCTGGCCCATCATCCTGGCACAGAACGATTGGAATGGACCCAGAAACCAAGGCTTGTTACTCAGGTCCATGTCATTGCGCCTCACTAGGGCGGCTTCGTTCTCATTCTCACCGGTGATCATCAACTCGCGAGCCATGAACCGCTTATCGCTATCTGGTTCATAGGATTTTGGAGGATTAACAGTCAGAACCTTCCCTTCAAATTCCAGCAGGTACGGGCCCATGAAGATATTCCCGTAGGCTGACCAATGCTACCCATATAAATGGAACACCATCAGCCTAGAGCCTTCATCAAACAGGCAATAGAAACTCCGGAGCGCACAACAGAGTCCCACAGGCCAACATGCCTTGAAGAGACTCTTGCCGTATGCACTTGCCACACCTGGGCGAGCCAACAAGATCTGAATGTTTCTTCCACTCAAATAAGGGTATATCACGAGATCCGGCCTGCGTTCTTGTATTGTAAACGCGGCTTTCAGCCCAGGTGGTGCTGGAGGCGGGCGAAGGTTTCACCATTGGATGGATTCTTTAACAGCCCTGAGTTTTTGGACAGTTAAACTCTTCACAACCGTTTAGGGTGTGCAGTTGCGAAGTAGTAGCATTTCAAACAAGCTTCCGATTATAATAAAAATCAGACTTTTATTATACAAGATTAAGTCTTATCAACCTATTTTAACCTGATACGGGTATCCAAGCCCAAAGTTAATATAATACAAGACAAAAGAACTCCAAACCACAGGTACGCTTGAGCGCGGTCGAGACCTAATAACAGTAGTCATTGCCTTCTGGGGGTCAACCAAAATCCTGCTCACAAGGATCCTTTGCACTTTCCTAGGTTTCCTCTGTAGATGATTTGCAGATTGCAAGAATGAGTACTACTACCGTACTCAATAAGCCGTATAGAAATCCTAATTAATTACATGCTAGGATTATCAAAGGAATGGTACAGTTTTACCATAACAGACATATGTGGATGCATTTTGTATTTAAAGCAGATTATCTTTAAAACAGTAAAACAATAATAAATATAACATCAAGGGTTTCTCAACAACTGCAATTACCAACTTAACATCTCAAAATCTCTACTTATGCCTCTGCACTGGAATCACCCATGAACACAGCTTTATTAACTGGAAGTACGACATATTCGAATACCTTTAATTATACACTCTGCAGAGTTGTCCAACTTTACCCACAAGATACCTCATTCTCATACTGTCATGCAATATACACGCAACATGTTAACATGCGACTGAGTATTGGTAACAAGACTGTTTCCACTACTCGACCTTTCTAGCCTCTATCCGGTAAATCCATACTGTTGTGTAGACCGGCAAGTGTCCCTTCAGGCTCACTCTTGTCCCACCCTTGTTCCGCAACTGCTCTATCACACAAGAGTAGTTACCTGTCCTGTAGATATTTTCAATCAGAAGAGCAGTATAATAAGCCAGAGAGGAATGACCACACCTGTGGTTGAGCGATTTTTTGTGTCTGTTATTTTGGCACAAGGTTCTTTGTCCTTACTTGTCTCTAGTGAGGAAATGGACCAACGCCAACTTGTGGCTGTCCACCTGCTTGATCTCACCTTTGATTCACGTTTACCAAGTCTATTGAGTTGTCCAACTTCTTGATCTCAACCCTCAACTCTCCTTCAAAACCATTGGCGAATAGCCAATACTTTTCAGGATTTATAAATACATTGCGACAAAGCCATTTATATAGATATAATTTTATGTGAACTTATCAATGTGAATATGGTCTACAAGAATTAGGTGGGTTTGTATGTGGAGTGACAGGATATATCTGATCATTATGACATTCAAAAGTATTAATTCAATATTTAAAGTAATTGGCACAAATACAGTAATGAAAGTAATAATCGAATTACATGAAATGTAGGTTCAAAATGATCAAAGGAATGCAACTTGCCTCCTTGCACAAAATCTTCTATATACTGGTCTTGTCCGACGCCTTCTGGAATCTGGTCGTCGAATTCGTGAGCTAACGCGAAATAAAATAAAATAAATAGAATAAAAGTCCGGCTCGATAAGGAATGAGCTGAGAACAACATGCAAGTAAAAAAACCTAAAAAGAACTAAAGAGAAAGGTGGTGTGGGAGGGTAGATATTTATTTGGTGTTTAATTGGACTGAACAGAGTGGAGATTTGGATTCACGGGTTCGACACGGTTGAAATGAGTACAATATGTCAAATTACGGTTTCGGGGTGGAGAGGTGCTGGACGATGAATAGTACTGGTCTTACTATTCATGACTAAAAAATGGCTTGAGAACAGTAATTAGATCCACTGTTCGTAGTTACTAAATAGTAATCATGCTTACTTTGCATTTTTCGGGGTTAGAAATAGTAATTAGGGTTCACTGTTTTCATATTTGAATAGTAATTACTATGGAAAGTGTTTAGCTAAAAAGAATGAACAGTGCTTGGCTAGTTGAAATAAATAGTAAACAGGTTTCACTCCATATTTTTTGGATTATGAACAGTAATTAAAATTACTGTTTTGGATTTAGGAACAGTTATTACTATGAACAGTATCAACAGTAAAAGGCCGAAAGGGCAAACAGTTTTGGGCCGAGCCCATTACTTCACAGGTTGTAGCCAAATTCCGACAGCAGTGAAGGCCGACTGTGGGCTCCCCGGATTATTGGAAATGGACTTAATTAAATTCATACAAGAACATGATTATTAATGAAGGAACAAGATCGCCCTCAATTAAAGATCATGCTAAAGGTATAAATTCAACAAGTAACAATTCCAATAAACAGATCCTGATATATATATATATCTCACAATGGTTCCTGTGATCAATGACCATTGCATATATATATCCTTTAACAACATTGCATCATATACATACAAGTCATACATTTGCATAATTAAACATAAGTGTACAACATTGGGTTTAGTACTACAATATAGAGTGACTTGGTCACTACAACATATTCAACAAATGAAGCAAAATAAACGAAAAGTCCACTAATGGCCTCATCCACCCGCAGCAATTGCGTGAGGAAAGAAGTAAGTTACTCGTTAGCGCCACCCGATCGGGCGCTAACAGTACTTCTTCAGAAGGAAACCGTCTCTCACTGCAACAATAGGTGATAGCACCTTGAGTAACGGAAGGTACTCAAAGAAGTCTTACACAAACTATTAAAATAAAGTGTTGATTAGAGCCCAACCAAGGGAACAGAATTGTTACATGCATAAGGTTACAACAGAAGGTATAAAGGTTCAAATTTGCATAAAGCAATACATCTTAACCTACAAAGGCTAAATTTTGATAAAGCAATTTAATAAATCAAAGTTTGCTTAAAACAGTAAGTAAATGACATAAAAGTAAACGAAGCGATTGCATGATTCCTCATGCAAACCAAAAATAAACCAAAACCACATTTTTGAAAATCAAAACTTCTATACAGTGACATCAATTCAAGTTATCGCCCATGACCGTGGACACGCTATTCAATAGCTTTATACACTGTGGGTGCACATCTTTACCCACATGACTTAGCTAGTCCGTTGCCTCTGGATGCCTCCGAATGATGACATACATCCTTTGGTATGCCGACCGGGAAACTAAGATTTGGTATTTTTCAACAAGCCAACACTATTGAGTTGGACCCCATGTGTGAGCCGATCCCGCTTAAACAACGATCGATAGCATCCGCTTAACCGGCACACATGTTGCGCCGAGAATGCCGATCCAAACAATTTAATGCGAATTGTTCCCTACCCATAGTAGAATGCTATCGGCACTATTAAGGTATCGATATGCGACGAGGCACATATACGCCTCACCCTCCTAAGAACATCCGACACTCGACATACAAGCTCACATGGCATAAAACGCACCTCGCACTGCAGCATCTATGTCATACAAGGTCAATACACATATCCTTACTCTCAAGTTTCCAACTCAATAGTCTCAACATTTTACTTAACCAAACAATGCCTATACACTGCATGTGGAAGTAACGTGGGGACTTGAACCGAATAGTCGAGTTCGGTCCTTAATTAACCTTGACAAGTCCACCACAAAACCCAATCTAGTGCACAAAAGCACCATCACTAGCTTCCTCTTGTCCAGATCAATTTGAATTTCAAATACAAGACTGATTTAAAGAAATCGACAAAGAGTTTAAAATAACAATAGTTCTGGGCTTAGATTCCATGTTTGACAAGATATGCTTGTCAAACTCTAAAATCTCTAGATCGCATGTCTAAGCTAAAGCGAAAATATAGCTTATGATATATAGTACTATGCTAGGGTTAAGTGTATGGTGACAATTGAGGTAATCCATCATGTTTGGTCATAGCTAACTACTAACAGATCACATTTTGTATTTTCAGTAAAAATAGCATGCATGAGATATCACTGATTTGTAAAAGCTATTGTACAAAAATTTGGGATCAATATGGTGCAAAGAGGATGCTTGCCTTGGTAGTAATACATACATTGCTAAGTTCAGTTGCTCAGAATATACTCAATTGCCTCAACAGTAACCGCATTCTAAAAGAAGCAATAAGATCCAATAAATACCAAAATCGACAATAAGTCCAAAATGGAAGAAATATGCATGATCAACTGAAGTGCATGATTACAGATGCTTAAGTCATAACTACCCATAATAGTGATAATAACCCATTTTATTAACTACTGTTTTCAAAAGACAGAAACTAGGTTTAGTGTAAAGTTCCGATTTTGCATTTTAAAAGAGTCGAAAAGTGATTGATTGCAATTTTTAAAAGGAAAATAGAACATGCAAAAGTTCATAAATTAAACTTAGCATGATCTTTTAGGGTAATTAATATCCCAAACCAACCTTAAGCTAACCTAATCGATTAGATTTCAAAGCTAAAGAAAAACCTATTTTGCTCTGCTGAGCCACAAAAGAGAACAGAGAGTGATTTACATTATCAACCTAAATAGATGATAACAATGATTAAAAGAATAACTTGTTATGCTACTTGGTTTAGTCTAAACTCTGATTAGGATAACAAGTTGATGAGGAGAAACCCTAGGCCTTGGAAATGATATGGAAAACCGAAAAGGTATAATAACAACTTTCGCTTGAAGCAAGTTGAAGCTACTGATGCTCAAAAGAATGATTCACAGGAGATTCTTAAGTCCTTAAGATGCTCAAGATATCATAACTAGGGTTTTTGGCTTACCAGTATAGGAAAGAAGACAAAGACTCTGAAAACCGATGATGATTGACAGAGAAGTAAACTCGATTTAACCTACAAAAGATAACCAATCTTTATTGCAAGGTAGAACCGAGTTTAGGATGGATAAGCAAAAGGAACAAGAGCAAGAACTCCACCGGCCAACAATGGAGGATGAGCTTCTACTGGCCAACAATGGCAACAAAGAAAAGCTAGGGTTTATATATGGATGTTGAGCTGCTGTGGCAAGAGAGAAAGATCTAGAGTTGATGAGGTGTCCATTTAGCTAAACATCCAAAAATTAGTGCATAAACTTTGGATAAATCCTCTCTCGCCACAAAAATGGTCACTACAGAGATAAGGAAGAAGGAGGCAAAATATGACATGTGGGCCCCTTTGTCATTCTCGACCGCGCTGCTTCACAAAAGCTCAAAAGAATATCAGCCGTCCGATTGGAAATGGGCGGCTGTGATAAATAGATAGATTAAATGATTTGAATCGGTACCAGTTAATATGGACCGCACGATCTAGATCGACCGATCGAGATTAAAACGGGCCTCAAAGGAATCTTAAGATCCACTTTCAAATCTGGACGTTGGATTAGAATCCAACGATCAGCTAAAAGAATACACGTCACCTCCTTTAGATGCGATGGCGCAACACCGTTGGATTTGATTTCTACGGTCAGGATGGAAAGTTGAACCGGATGGTCCGATTGCATACACTCATATGGACCTTACGATTGAAATCCAACGATCCACCGATTTTGGGCTTTAAAGGCCCACGGTCAAAAAGAAGCGCCGTATGATTGAAATCCAAAGGCCCATATAATCGCGCGCCTCTGATTTCAAATTGGAATAAGCGACGCCGTTAGATCAAGAATGAATGGTCGCGATCGTGAGGGGATCCGAGTCGTCCGAATGATACACAACCTGGACCACACGATGAAGATCCAACGCCCGAGGAGTGCGGGCTTTATAACAAGCGGTAAAAAGGAAAACCGTGAGGATTTGAATCTAACGGCCAGATAAAAGCGCCTTTAAGTTTAAAACGAAAAAGGTGCGCTGTTGGATTGAAATGAACGGTGGAGATCGAATAGGATCCGAGTTGTCCGATTGCACATCGATCTCGCTCGTTAGATCAAGATCCAACGGCGAGATTAAGATGCACACGTGGGACACCATGGTGTTATAACTTCGCTCGCTCGATTGAAGATCAACGGCTCATATCACGCTGAGTTTTGGGCTTGCGCCCAACGTGACGAGCCGCACCAAATTGATTCGGTTGGACCCAACCACATGGCTTGAGTCGCTACAAGGTCGAATTTGGGTTTAGACCGGTTTAGTTGACCGTAACCTTATTCAAATACTCCAAGGTTTGACTGGCTTTTAAAATAGCAAATAAATTTATAAAATCATGAAATTTTTATCGTAAGATACCGGGATGATATATTTCCAGATAAATTTTATAAACAGTGGGTGGTAGGAGAGAATCTAGGTAAGGTGGGCAACCCATTTTGGGGTTTTTGGGAAGCAAAGGAGGTGTGTAGGTAGGGCAACGGCAGTAATGGCACACGGCCGAGGCAGGGGGTGGTAGCGGCGATGCCCCGATGGTGCTCCGGCCAATTGAAGTGGCGTATGAGCTTTAGTGAAATAAGAGGAGCTCGAGGGAGGTGGTAGTGAGGTTTGGGGAGCTCCGAGGTGGTGTGGCGGCTGTGGCCGTGCATGGTGCGGTGGAGGGAGCTTAACGCCGGCGAGATTCCGGTGGGGATTGGGTGGGGGTGGTGGGGGAAAAGAAAGAAGTGGCAAGGGGGTGCTATAACTGGGATTGGGAGGGAAGGGGAGGCAGGGAATTTTACCCGGGAGCTCACCTCGATAGAGAAGGAGGCAGCGGGGAAGCTTCAAATTCACCAGCAATGAAGAAGATAATGGTGAAGGGGGTGGGGAGGTAGGGCATGGAGGAGAGAGGGTGCCCTGGGGGGCTTTTATAGGCTCGGACAGAGGAGGTGGGTGTAGAAAGGCGGTGCGGCAGTGGGTGGTGACGTGCGCGGTCGGGAGTGGTTGGGCGGTGCCAGAAGAAGGGAGATGGCGGGGTGAGGTGGCGCGGCGAAGGTGGTGGAAGGTGCTGGGCGTGGTGAGGTGGCCTGGCAAGGTGGCGGTGACAAAGGCGGCGCCGAAGGATCGAGGCGTTAGGGAGGATGACGCTGCAGGCGTGACGAGGAAGAAGAAGGGGGAAGGCGCCCAGAGAAAAAGTCATTTTCGAAATGAGGCAAATGGGGACGCCCGAAAAGGAAAGCGGTTTTGGGTTGAAGTTTTCGAAAAGGGAAAGAAATCCAAAATCAAGCAAAAAGGTTTCAAAAATTTTGAAATTTTTAGTTTCAGGTTGTTTCAGATTCATTAGCAGCATTTGGCACTGGCAGTGACCCTTCTCGCCTGACACATATAGGAACAGCAGCCACCCTTCCCTAGAATGCACCAATTATTATAAAGAATATTTATTAAAACAATTATTATAATGAATTTGATGACTAATAAACATTTATTACAACAAATATTTATTAAAACAATTATTATAATGAATTTGACGATAACTAACGTAGTTAATGACAAGTGACGATAACTAACGATATTTGACGACAACTAATGGAAGTTAACAACATTTGATGACAACTAACGACAAATTGACCGTAATTAATGTAATTAACGACAAACAACTATTACAGAAATAATTGCAATAAATAATCACAATAAACAATTATAGCGATGCATAATTAATACAACAAGTAAATAATCAAATAAATAATTATTACAAAACATTATTATGGTGAATAATTAATACAACCAATTATTATATAAATAATTAATTAATTATTATTGCAATAAATAATTATTACAACAAATAATTATTTAATGATGATATGTTGTTTGTTCATTACAAACTTTGAATAATTCATGCCCCTTCACTTTTTCCAGGCTTGGGACCAACATCGCTAGTATTAGGCACCCCCACCCTCACACGTACCCCAAAAATAAAGAAGTTACAAAGAAAAAAGAAGGAAAAAGAGCATCCATTAAGAAGCAAGGATATACCAAAAAGGATACAAATTACTAAAGCAATTTGACCTAAGCATCTTAATATATTCCAAAAGAATACAAATTAGTAAATAGCAATATAAAGTCCTTGTTACTACAATGTTAAAAATATGCCTTGCTCACTGATATGCTATTAGAGATCACAATTCAAAGCAGTAGAGATCACAATTCACTCATGCAGCCCACCAAGAATCAGGACATCATAATTTTGTGGGGCAAAAATGTCGAAACAACATAGGCAAAGATGATATGCTCAGGTGATGTAATTTTGATCTATGCACACAAGTCAATGCCAGAATGTCATCAGATTACCACAAAGTTGCATAATCCATTGGTTTTCATCCTTCATATATAGGTGAATTATCCATTTCTAGCAAAGCCAATTTAACATAAATTCGAAGAAGTAACACATACACTGCTTGAAATCTCAATTCATCTCAAGCATCAATCAACATCCTAGCATCTCATTTCTCATTGAAATCAAGGTAGGCTCAAATATCAATTCTTGTATAAGTAGTGGATTAACTACAGAGGACATGCATGCATGCTCTCAGATTTTGTTTCATCATTGATCTATTGCTTTAGATCTTGAGTAGTATCATGCTCTGATCAGTTTTTGCCCATGTGTCTAGCAATCTGAAAATAACTAGCATGGATATAACTTATTCAGTTCTTGCAACTATGCATCATGAATAGCTCTGGCATGTAAGGACTAGACCATGCTAGAGTCATAAGAAATATGCATCAATGCTCAGAATACATATTCATCACTGCATGTTGTTATTTCCTCTATTAGTGATTCTATTTCATCAAGAAGAATCATTGACAGAAGGAAACTTAACACTACAATGTTGCTCAGATAGATCATGATCTCAATACATGATTCATGCAAGCATCATGCTTAAAGTTCATACCTAGATCGTCAATGAGTACCTTGGCAGCATCAAACATGCAACCAATCATCCATCCATTCATCCATGCATCATACCCAAATCGGCCAAATAGGAGCTAAGAGCTAGAGGTAGAAGAAGGCCAAACCTGGAAGGTTAGGAGTCGGTCGGAGTTGCTGCAGTGCCGAGCACCACTCCATCTCACGACCAGTAGTGTCAGTAGAACCAAGATGGAGCAGGCGAGAACGAGAGGCAGGAGAGGATAAGACTAGGGGAGGTCGCGGTGGCGAACCGAGCTAGCTCGACATCGGGCGCAACCCCAAGAGCGACGGAGACACCAACCGGGAGGCGACACCCCAATGGTTAGGGTTAGGGACGGCACAGGGGGAGGACAAGGGGGCCGGGGAGGAGAGCTCCGAGGAGGGGGAGCCAGGAGAGGTAGTGGTGGCCGCCGGGGAGGAGGCGGAGAAGGGGAGCGAGGTGGTGCCGCTCAGGGGAGGAGGAGAAGAAGGGGGGCATGGCGGCGGCACTGAGGGGAGGAGGTAGGGACGATGGGAAGTAGGAGGGGTGGCAAAGCGTGGGGAGGAGGTGTGGGCCGGCGGGAGGAGGGAGGAGGAGGGAGCCAGATCCAGATCTGACTGGGGAGGAGGGAGGCGGTGGCAGGGGAGGAGGAGGAAGGAGCCAGAGGTGGGAGGGGGGGACGACGCTGGCTCCGGAGAAGGGAGGAACAGGTGAGGGGGAGGAGAGGACCGTGCAGGGCTGCGTGAGCGGGGAGTGGGGGTGGAGGCAGGGTAGTTTTTGGGGGGGGTTTATTCGATGGCAATCAGCGGATAATTACCCCGAACTTCGTGGGTAATTTGGGAATGGAGGCTGCGGGAAGCCGTGGAAGCGCCCCGTGGGCGGCTTCGGGCTTCCAGCTTTCGCACGTTTAGACAGAAAGCGGCTTCAACCAAAAGCGATTGCGAAAAGCTGTCCGTTTGGGACGGCTTCTGGCTTTTTTGGGCGAAAGCCGGAAGCTGAAACTGAAACAACCATGCCCTAAACAAGCCCGACAACAGTTGGGCTTTTTGCCAGCCTTAGTACCCTAACCTCGAAGGGCTCAAAAAACTAAATAAAGGCGAAGAAGGGAAGAAAACTATTACAAAACCTAATTATGGACAAAATACTAAACCGCCTCTGAAGGTCTGTCACATTTATGAGCTATAAATATGATGTCCCATGTACAATAGATATACAGATGAATAAATATTGGATCTCCTCTATACCTTTTGTCTCTGTTTGGTGTTCGTTGTATCATTGGATTGATTGTCCCCCGATTATGACATCGATTATCTTAACACGTTATCAGCATGAATTGTTCTTCTGGCAAATTGGTATGTCGTTCGGGATCCCACCTTTTAAATCCCTAGTTTTCTATTAGATTAATCTAGTAGATTAATTTGTATGAACCCGAGATTAGATCGGATTGATGTTCATCTTTA
This sequence comes from Ampelocalamus luodianensis, assembly GCA_036346255.1. Classification (NCBI taxonomy): domain Eukaryota; kingdom Viridiplantae; phylum Streptophyta; class Magnoliopsida; order Poales; family Poaceae; genus Ampelocalamus; species Ampelocalamus luodianensis. Next base: position 21,039,876 of record CM070640.1, read on the forward strand.
TTGTAATTAATGACGAGATTACGGTTGAGATTTGCTCCTTCTATGAGAACATTCATTGCGTCGACGCATCAAATCGTATCTTCTGTTGAATCATAGATGGTTAAATCGTATCATCATGAGCATTAATCAAACATGTGCTTTCGTGTTGCCGGTGACAAAGAATAAATTGCTATTCATACAAAACGAAAGAAAAGCGATGCGGTAAGAAGCCGTCAACCCCCGCGTCAACTGCGTCGGATGTGCCGTCGTCGGGAGCCATCACCGCGTGCCCGATACGCTGCCGTGAGCACCAGTGCCGCTCCTCCTACTGCACGAGCCCACTATCGCACGCCCGCTGCCGCGATGTCAGGAGACGCCATGTGCCCACTATGCCGCGCCGCACACCGGTACGCTGGCCGCCTCGCATTACGCTGGCCCCGCTAGCCATCGCTATCACCAACGCATCCCGCTGGTACACTGCCAGCACGCTAGTGCGCCCCAGAGCCGCCACCAAACCAGGGGGACCCTAACTTCCCACGCCCCATTCCACTTTTGACCTGGCCTAGCAGGGTGACTAAGTTGCGGCCGGCCCGACCCACGATCGGGAAAGAAAGAAAAAAGGTGAGAAAAATTAGAAGAAAAAAATGAAATCCTAAAATCTTGCAAAATGACCCTCGATAATTCTGAAAATTACAAATAAAAATTACGAATAATAAAATTTTGCGGAAAACCCCTAGAATTTTGGGAAATTACGTTGAATTTTGGATTTTCATATATTCTTGCAGAATAACCCTTCGGGAATTCTATTTTAGCCATGGATAAATATGTTTTATGATTATTTTATAACCAAGACCCTCGGCTTATGGTTCTTTGCTTTAATATTATTCTTTTTATGCAATAACCATAAATTACTACTGGAAACTGGATTTCTGTAACATCCCAAATCTTGGCTTGTGTTTAAAATGTAAGAAAATGTGAAGAAATTAAAACTTTTCTTGCATCTTGTTGTTGTTTGAATGTTTTGAAAATTCTTGTAAAGGAATTATGAAAATTCAAAATCACAAGCCTCTATTGACCTAAGTCTTGAACCTTTGAAAACTTTTTGGATACTCTTGTGATCATTCTCTGGAAATATTTTTCCTTGGTTCTAGGGATGCTTTTTGACTCCTCTAAAAAAAATTATAATTTTTAGAAATTTTTTGAATATTTTAAGACGCCAGTCAAACCAGTTTGACTGTTGGTCAAACCCTAAATCGGTACCTTAGCAAATTTTTGGAGAAAACTTCTTTGCATAAAAACCTCTGAAAATTTTATACAAAGTCAATCCTGGAGTTGAGAACCTCATGTAAAAATTTTGGGATTTGTGGAGTTGTTTCGCTCCATTTAAAAATTCCTCAAAGTTTCAGTTCAATTCTTAAACCATAGTCAACGTTGCTGTTGGACTCAGGTCAGACCTGAGCCCAACCTCTTGACTTGGTCAAAACCAATCAACTAACTGCACTCGGGCTCACTCAAAGTGGTGCGCGTGTTTCCAACCGTTGGATTTCTTTTCAACGGTCTAGTTTTGATGGAAGTTTTGGACCACTCGAGAACGGGATTCAATCTGAGCTGTTCATTTTCTATCGGACCGCTGAGATTGCTTTGAACTTTTGGACCTTTTGAAAGTTACTTTTAATCTGAGCCATCCATTTTTAATCCAACCGTCGAGATCTGTTAACTCAGTTTCGATTCAACCTAACCCTCTCATTCTTTTTTGACACGAGCTGGCGTAACCTCTCTCACTAACTGGTGGGCCCTCGCTGAAAACTGGTCATCTTCTTCCTCTAGCTCGTGCGTGTGACAGAACAGGGCATGGGGGAGAGCTCTTTGTCATCCTTCGTGCGTCACTCTCAATGGCTCTTAGCCCTCGTTTTCTTCACCATCTGTGCTTTCGCCTTCAAAGTCGTGGTCGCAACTGCTCCCATCGCCTCTGTTTTGTCGTGGACAAGCTTTAGGCTATGTCCGCCATTAAGGCTTGTCCTTGCTCACCTTTGACCTCAGGCTATTTGTAAAGCCCTCGAGCCCCTCCTTGTGTTCCTCTACAACACCACCTTAGCTCCTCTCTGTTGTTGAGCTCAAACCACAGAAATCCCCCAAATCGCCATTGTCACCGTGGAGCTCCTTCATCGCCGCCAGTGCTTCAAGGGTTCTTTTTCAATTCCTTTCACGTCACTTCACGCCTCTCATCACCTTCATCAAATCCCCTAATCCAATTTTGTTTGGCATGCACAGGATTTGCCAAATTTTGGATTTGATTCGTTGCGGCCGAAGAACACCCCCTTCGTCCTCAACTCCGGTAAGAAGCTCCTCCCTTCGATTGCTTGCTCATGGACCATCCTTGAGCCCTATTGAAGCTATCTTAACCACGTGGGCTTGTTCTTTTTGCTCAGGCTTCCTTCCCCACATTGTCTTCTTCGTCGTCGGTGCTGTGCTTCATCGCCGGAGCAACTCTAGGCACCTTTGAACCTCTCCTGTGCTAAGGTAGGCTGCTTGTAGTCCTTAGATGTTGTGGCACCCGCTTCTTTGGATAATGCGGAGCTTTTGTGTTGTTTTCGCTTTCGGCCGTGCGTAGCACCGCCGGTTATCTCCGGCCACCGTCGTTCTAGGTCGGCTCTGCCGTCGTGAGTGCTTCTGTAGGGTGCGCAAGGCTATTGCGAACCCATCCCGTCTTTAGTTCCCACCGCCATGACCAAAGTGGCCGGCGGTGAGCCATTCCTTGCGCTCGGGCGCTTTGCCGTGTCGTACTCGGACAGGCAATGTAGCGCTGTTAGTTTAGGACATTGATCTTATTCATTAATTGCTTAATCATTGTTAGTAATTAATGGCTTTCCTAAAGATAGCGCTATGTGTCACTGTCTCATGGGCCCGTGCACTTAAATCCCCCCATGCACGTGCGCAGCACTTCCTTGATCTCTGGACCGTCAGATCTAGATCCAACGGTCTAGATCTGTTGGAACGTCCTAGTCCCTTTGGACCCTCCATTTCTTGATCTGTGGCTCAGATCGCGTTAACCTTGGACCTTCGAATGTGACCTTGATCTGAGCCGTTCCTTTTTATACCCACGCTCCAGATTTGTTGAGGCTTTCGGAAGTCCGAACGTCTCATCCTTTGTGGGCCGTTAGATTTAATCCAACGGCTGAGTTTGAGCGCAGGCTGCTCGACGCGCTGATCGCGTCCGTTCGCGTGGGTCGTCCGATTCTAGATCAACTGCCCATGTTTTTCCACTTTGAGTTAGTAATAAAGAAATCCCGAAACCTTTATTTGTGAACTGTTAATTGTGTTAAACTTTAAAATTCGTAAGTAATTCGTTTTAGCTTCTTTTTAGTTGATTTAAATTTTGTTAAATCTATGTTTAACTCAACTTTAATCTAAAAATGTGTTTGAACCTTGTTCTATACCAGAAATAATTGTGTAGGTTGTATTATCTTGTTTAGCATTAATTATTACTCTAAAATTCATTAAAACTTGAAAAATACATAAGTAATTCTCTGTAGATCCAAATTGAGTAAACTAAAATGTGCTAGATTCCTCTGTTAATATGCTTTAGTGTTGGGTAGGTTTAATTATGTCTTTACCCCTAAAATTAATTATGTGCTACTTTCATCACTTAGAAAAATCATGATAAATTTATTTTAACTCCAAATGAAGTGAACCAATTTTTGTTGTTCTTAGAATATCATGCTCCGTCTACCATAAAATTTTCATGTTCAAAAACCTTCTAGAAATTTGTGTGATGAACAATGACAAAAAGCTATTTAAATTAGAATTTTCAGCCGATTGAAATTGTTTAGGCTGTAACTTTTGCATACTTTATCCAAATCAATTGATTCTTGTTGCTAAATTCACCTAAAATCTTGCTATACCTGCTGTGTAAATTTCATGGATTTTGGTTGACTTTGGATTTTGAGTCTTTTTCGGTGTTCGTCGTTTTTTTGGATTTTCTCGTACTTGCGATAAGGTTCGAAGAATTTGTTGAGTGCAAGAGTGATTGTCGGGACCCAAAATTATGATTTTGGAACCCTCTGTGTATACTGCACTAGTCCAGGATCACGCTAGTGCACACATGGTCAACATAGGTAAATATCGATCCACACAAACGATAAATAAAGTAAACGATTAGTTTGAATAACAAATAAGGGTTTTAACCTTATGGTCGAGTTTACACTTATTAAGCCACGCAGGGCTAACAAAGAATAAAGCAAAGAATGAGCGAAATAACTCGGCGTAGATCCCACCAATTCACCACAGGCAACCAACGGGATCCGGACCTTAACAATCAAAGAACCTTCGCGAACTCTTCCTCGAAAGCAGGCGTAGACTCCTCCTCTTCTATAGGTTTGGGTGCAAGTTTTACAACAAGCGTGAGTACACAACCGTACTCGCAAATCATACCACAGAATGCAATGTATAGATGCAAGCTTATTCCAAAGAAAATGACTTCTGTGGTTATTTTGCATAAAAGCAACATTTGCAATTGAATACGAATAATAGATTGAACGCATAATTCAAAACAAATAAACAATACTAATTTAACAGTTGTTTCCACAAAGACACACAGCTAAACAGATTATTTCACATAGCCATATGATTGAGGTCACACACTACCATCCCAACATTTTATGAAAACTACCCGTGTGAAATCCCGAGCATGTCCATGACCATGACGCGACTATTCGAATAGATTGATTTAACACTCTGCAGAGGTTGTACACTTTACCCGTAAGATACAACTAGTGTAGCAAGCACTAATCGTAACAAAACGGTTCGTAAACTTCGTCTCAACATTGACACTCCGATGTGCTTACAAACCGCTATGCCAACCCAAACGGCGCTTTGGCATAACACACACCGCCGAGACGGAAGCGGCAAACCGCCCCGCGATGCAACCACTAAGTAGTCACACCTCCACCTGTCACACGCCTAACCTATCCACCCGAACATCAATGCCGAGAATCCATAACTTACTAAGTTAGGCCCGTCCCATACGGGCATGTGGTCGTGCTGATGAAGGCTCGATTCAATAGCGCACAAAGTTAAGTCCTTAATTGACCAAGGCAAGACTTCCATGTTCTAACTAAGTCACAAAGATTATCATTCCCATCACAAAGTCCACCATATCACACAGCTTCCACCACTTGCCTCAGTCTAAATCCTTTACCACCCAGTTAGTTTTAGTGCAACACATGCCATCACGAAGTAATAACACATAGCACGATTTTACACAAAGTTCCATAGTCACTTAGTCACATTTAATAAATTGCAACTTACATGAGATGTGAGACTCGTAGCATGGCTAAGCAATTGTACTCGCGTCTAACCAACCCACGTTGGTGCTATAATATTACCAACTAGTAACCAATCTAGGGTGACAAGGAATTATGACATACAAGGCCAAGGTGTGATAACAATTTGGATAATAACTATGCCCAAAGCATTTAAATAAATAATTAAAGTAGGATGCAATAATTTAACACAAAGTAATTTGAAAGTGGGTTCAAGATGATCAAAGGTATGACTTGCCTTGGAAAAGGTCTATGTACTGGTCTTGATCTTGGGGTGCTCCTTCTTCCACAAAATTCCCCGACGAATCGACGTCTACTCGCAAATGAGACAAAAACAAACAAAACAAATAAATAACAGAGGCAAAACAAGCTCCAAAAATTAAATAAAAATCTCAGATAAATAGAGCTTGAATTTAGACAAATTTAGAAATTTGAATGGGCTCAATCGGAGTTAGGATGCAAAAGTTATGAGCTATAGAAGATTGAATCTAAAAAGAAACCCTAATTTGGATTTTCCAGAATTTCCGAATTATTTCTCTGAAGAAAAATCGGATTATTGCGCAATGCTGACATCAGCGAAGAACGTTCGGACGGGGTGACAGATGGCCTGACAGGTGGGACCCACATGTCAGTGAGATGGTGCACCGTGGACCAAGTCCACGCCGGATCGAATCCGGGTTGGTGGGACCGTGCACGCGAGCGCACACGCGTGCTGGCGACACGGTGCCACGCAAGCAACACATCGGCACGAATGCTGAGGTGGCAGGTGAGGTGGTGCCCACGTCGGACCCGACGACGGCGGCGGCTCGGGGACCGATGGCAACGGCGAACGGCGGGTTTTCGCCGGCGGTGAGTGGTACCGGTGTGTAGGGCGCTATGCGAACCCATCGATGCAACTCCGGGTGATCGGAAGGGACGGTGGCGACCGGCGGCGAGCTCAGAGCGGCGGAGGTGCTTCGGGTTTTGTCGGACTAGAGCTCCGATGAGGTTCTGGCGGCGGCGAAGGCTCCCGGAGGTAGCCTTGGTGATGCTGAACCTGACGGTGCACTCGATGACGACGCGGCGACACTGGCGGCGGCACAAATCGACGGCGACGAAACGCGGCCGGAAACCCTAGATGGAGAATTGCGGCGGCGCAAGAGCTCGGGAGGGTCAGGGGTTTGGGGTTTTCTTGTGCAGACGTCGATGCGATCCCAGGGGTCCTATTTATAGGGGCCGGGAGGCTAGGAGGCGCGGCGCGCGAAAACCTAGAAGAGTCCAAAGCGAGCACGAAAGAAGCGGGATTGAAAGGGATAGAGTCCGTGTCGGGATAAGATTTCAACGAAGCAGTGCGGGATAGATAGGGCTTCGGAAGGAATCATCGCGCATAAAATCGGCCGCATCCACTTTTGTCGGACGAGGCTCGAGCCGCTTCAATGGCGACGGCGCGCGTCGCTCGCAAGAAGAAGCCGCGCGAGGCGGCGACGACGGCGTGGGCCCACTCGCCGATGGCACGGAGGCGCGTCTTGTGGGTCGAGCCGCGCGGGTGAGGGCCGAACAGAGAGAGAATGGGCGGATCGAAGGAAGATTCGCCCGAAGGATTTCGAGATTTTAAATAGTTTTTCTATTTTATAAATTACCAAAAATTCAAATAAGCAATAGAAAATAGCAAATGAACTCAGAAAAATTCTAGAAAAAATCTAGAAAATATATCTGAGCACATAGAACCCAAATAAAATAGTTTTGGCTAATGTTCATGTTGGGATTATTCACATTAAAGGTTTTTGATTGTAAGGTTCAATATTAAGCTTTTGAAATTAAAGACAAATAAATCCAAATGGTGAATTTTCCCTACTAACTATTTAAATAATTTTTAAGCTCTGAAAATTGGGATGTTACAAACCTCCCCCCCCCCCCTTAAAGGAATCTCGACCCCGAGATTCAGGCTAGCTAGAGAAAAGGCTAGGGAACTCGGCTTTCAGCTCTTCTTCACGTTCCCACGTTGTTTCTCCTTTTGAGTGGTTGCTCCACTAGACCTTGCAAAAACGAACAGTCTTGCTTCTGGTGAGGCGCTCTGCGACATCCAAAATCCTGACTGGGTGCTCCTTGTAGGTAAGATCCTCTTTTAACTCAATTGATTCCAACGGGGCTTGCTCTTCTGGCACACGAACACACTTCTTCAATTGCGAGACATGAAAGACATCATGCACTCCTGCTAACGACTGCGGTAGCTCCAACTGATAAGCAACTTCTCCACGGCGTTCCAAAATCTTGAACGGACCAACATACCTAGGGGAAAGCTTCCCTTTGGCATGAAACCTTTTGACGCCTCTGAGCGGGGTAACTCGAAGATAAACGAAATCCTCGGGTTCAAAAATGAGATCTCGACGACGATTATCAGCATAACTCTTCTTCCTGGACTGAGCTATCTTCAGTCTTTCTCGGATCATGGCCACTTGCTCTTCTGCTTCTTGAATGATGTCCGGGCCGAATACTGAACGTTCAGCTGTTTCTGACCAATTCAACGGGGTTCGGCAGGCACGGCCATACAAAGCTTCAAATGGTGACATTTGCAGACTAGCAGTAACTATTGTTGTACGAGTGCATATGGTAAACTTTTATCCCATCGGTGGCATTAGCTAGAGCACAAAGTCTCAAAGATATCCTCCAATATCGATTAACTCTTTCGATCGTCCATCATGCATGGATGATACGCGATCTGAAATTCAAATGGGTGCCCAATGCTTCATGCAAACTTTGCCAAAAACGAGAGGTGGCGAGATCCTCGATGCGATACTATCTTCTTGGGCACATCGTGCAACCGACAATTCTTGCCATGTACAACTCCAAGGCGATCTCACGAGTACGTGGTTTTGGTGGCAGAAATGGGCGACCTTGGTCAAGCGATCGACTATTACCCGGATCGAATCGTAACCCGATTAGGTCTTGGGTAAACCGTGATGAAATCCATTCCGATTTCTTCCCACTTCCATTCGGAATCTTGATGGTTGCAACAAACCTCTTTGGTCTTTCGTGTTCGCCTTTACCTTCGGCGGATGTCGCACAAGGCAACGAACTCGCGACTTCTCGCTTCAAATTTGGCCACCAAAATTTAGTCTTAATATCCTGGTACATCTTGGTACTTCCAGGGTGAATCGAATACTTTAAGTCATGAGCTTCTTTTAAGATTAACTGTCTTAGACCATCGATATCTGGTACACAGATATGACCATTAATCCAGAGTATGTCTTGATCATCCTTGGTAAAATCTTTGAATTTCCCTTTTGCCATTTTGACCTTGATGTCTGACAACACAGGGACCTTTGGTTGTGCTTCACGAATCTGCTTCTCCAGGGTAGACTGTACCTCTAAATTGGCTACAAATCCTTCGGACACGACTTCTAGTTTTAGCTTCTGAAATTCTTCATAAAGTTCTGGGCAACTTTCCTTTACTTCCAAAGCATTGCAGTTACTCTTACGACTTAGAGCGTCTGCAACTACGTTGGCTTTTCCGGAATGGTAGTGGATTCCAAGATTGTAATCCTTGATCAATTCTAACCATCTTCTCTGTCTCATATTCAAATCTGACTGGGTGAAGATGTACTTCATGCTCTTATGATCTGTGTAGACTTCACAGCGATTACCGATGAGGTAGTGACGCTAAATCTTTAAAGCATGCACTACGGCAGCTAATTCCAGATCGTGAGTGGGGTAATTATCTTCGTGAGGCCTCAATTGCCTTGACGCGTAAGCGACAGCTCTTTCTTCTTGCATCAGGACGCATCCTAATCCTTGGTGCGAAGCATCACAATAGATATCGAAATCCTTGCGAATATCTGGCAAAATCAGCACTGGGGCTGAAGTCAAACGCTTCTTCAATTCTTGAAAACTTTCTTCACAGGCTGGAGTCCAAGTGAACTTTTTCTCTTTCTTCAACAATTGCGTAAGAGGCTTAGCAATCGATGAGAATCCTTCGATGAAACGGCGGTAATAACCTGCCATTCCCAAGAAACTGCGAATCTGAGTTACGGTCTTGGGCTGCTCCCAATGTAACACTGCTTTAACTTTACCGGGGTCAACTGCTACTCCCTCGGCTATCATCACATGACCAAGGAAATCCACTTCCTTCTTCCAAAAATCACACTTACTGAACTTGGCATACAGCCGATGCTCTCTGAGTCTTTCCAATATTATCCTTAAGTGTTCGGCGTGTTCTTCCTCCGACTTGGAGTACACTAGAATATCATCAATGAACACAACTACGAATTTGTCCAAATATTCCATGAATACTTTATTCATCATGTTCATGAAGTATGCAGGGGCATTAGTGTCAGACCCAGGTATTAATACACCCAGATCCTCTGTGCATTTCTGGACTAGTACTATGATCAGTAGCTAGTCCACACAGTAAACAAAATGATAACAAATTCATATCACAACTTTATTAATAAATAATGATGAGTTAATTACAAAGGAGGCTTACAGCCCACAATAAAATAAACACGATGGAAGACGAAGAAGTAGTAGGGTCGATTAACCGCCACGTGCAATCGATCGGGAAGCGGCCTAGTCGTCGAGATCCACATCGGTAGCAAAGTTCTTCTCCTCTGAAATTTTGTTTGCATAAGCAAGAATGAACACAACTTCCGTGCTCGCAAGTTACACCCGTCAAATAACAGAATGGCATGCATATATGGATGTAACAAAGGGTGGCTTATAGGGTTATTTGCATAAAGTAACATTTTCTTTAAATACTGGTACTAGATTCCAAAGCCGTTATTCTATAACTAAAAATCATTTTATAAATTCTCACTTTTATAGTCAGATAACATTCACACAAGAATGGTGAAGGATACCTTCCTATCACAAGGCTGCCTGCCCAATCCCATCTGGATAAACCAGTTTTGAAGAAGTTTATTTTCAAACAAAACCAAAGTCTAACTTTGAGCAGATTCACAAGATGTCCATAACAGCGGACACGGCTATTCGAATAGTTTTACACTCTGCAGAGGTTGTGCGGCTTTACCCACATGACAAGACTTCTCTAGTTTGTCCGGCATATATCTATGCCACCGCTCACTACCTTTGGTAAGCAGTCTAGAGCACGTGACAAGGCCTTAACAAAGCGCCATTCCACCATAGTTACCCCTCGCTAAGGTTCCGCCACCCCCTTTGGAATAAAGACCTCCGGGTTCGGGCCCCCTCTTGCGCTAGGTGGGACTAACATAAGTCGTAACATGACTACCCATTGCATCTGTAGGGAACGACCACGGTGGAACATTGCAGATTAATTAGCCAGGTCCTACTCCCCACACTGAGGACATGTGGTGGTACGGTATGGCATAGCTTCATACACTCGAAGACCGGTCCTTAACTGACTTGGGCAACTTTCCAACAAAACCCATGGGCCTCAACCATACCCGATTGAGCCCGTGCATAAACTTGCACCCACCGAACATCCATTATGCCCAAGTCCAAACCATTTTCATTTATTTCATTTTTCAAAGTCATAAACTTCCATAACATACCGATGCCATGGATACCATCTAAACAACAATTGATTTAAGTGAAGTTCCCAAAATAAACATGTTTGGTCTATAAGCATGGCTAAGCATGATTTTCTCAAAATGTTCTAGTTCATACTATCGTATGAACTAGGTTTTATCTATGGTGACAATATGTTTGCTTCAATTATCAAAGTTGGCCATACAAAGGATTTTAGGCATAACTATACATTTAAAGCAGGAATTTAAATTACTAATATAAATAAGCATGCAGTAATAATTTAAAACAGAATATAAATATTTTGAAATAATGGGATCGATATGATCAAGGGTGTAACTTGCCTTGCTTGATTACTCGATGCTCTCAAACGGTGTCGAAATCCAGTCGTCCGAAGTCGTCGAAATCTATACGCGTAAACGATCCGAATTCAAATAACATTCAAATAAAATCCAGATAAAATCCAAAAATTATAAAATAAATACTGGACGGAAGGTATCGACTTTATATGAATATAGGAATTTGAATCGACGAAATCGGAGTTCGTATGAGGGAGAACGAAATTATAGAAAATGAGATGCATAAATAGACACTATTCATGCATGGTACTGTAGCTCGTGTGCATGGCAATGTAGCATTTGCATGTGACATGAAGAAATGGCGATGCCGGGCGAGGGAAAAGGTAGGCGGTCGGTGAACTACAAAAATAGAATCCCGGGAGCAAGACGGACCCACTGGTGGTGGTCGCGTCGCCGGCGAAGGTCTGGTGCGGCTACAGCGCACAAAATAGTGTCACATGAATAGTAACACCGGTGAGCCGGGGTGTTTTAGAGAAAAGGAAAGTAGCACTGCGTAGAACGTTGCGAGGCGAAGCCAATGATGTGGACGATGTCGTCAGGGGATCAAAAACGGCACCGGAAATGACGGTGGAAGGTGGTTCGACCTTTCGCGCAAAACTTTTGCTTGAGGCGAGATAGAGGGGCGAATTTGAGGGATATGAAGAGGACGCCGAGGGGCACGCCACGATACGGTCGGCTCGGGAAATGAGTGACCGAGGAGAGAGAACGGAGGAGAGATTAATAATGAATCAAAATAAATGACAGAAAATAAATAAAATCTAAAAATTACGAAATAAATACTAAAAATAGTAGAGTAATTTAGGTGAATTTAGGAAGAAGAATCAACGGATTTGGAGTTTGTATGTGAGAGAAATGATTTTTGGAAGATTAAACATGTGTTTGTACAAACTTGCATCGACTAGATAATTTGGCTACAGTGCATCATCTTCTTCAATTCGGCAGCAAGCACAGAAAGCATGGAAGAAAAAGAAAAAATGGCGGCGCTGGTGAAGGAAAAGAGAAAGGTGGTTGGCGAACTACGAAAATGGGTTGCTTACCCCACGATGATGCCGTAGGAGGTGGCGGCACGGCGGACGGTGGCCGGTGACGGCGGCGGCGAGCGCACGGTGGTGCGGGCGGCGGTGCTCGGCGGCGGTAACGGCGAGGAGGATTGCACCGCGTAGAGTACGTGACAGCGGTGTTGATGGTGTAGACGATGATGGCGGGGTGGCATGGATGGCGTCGGAACCGATGGAGAAGGTGCGTACGGCCGGCGAACTTCAAACTCCAACTCGGGCGGTGTTAGGGCGAGAGGCGAGGTGGGTGATGGGGACGGGATGAGTGAAAGGAGGGCACCGTCATCGCTATTTATAGGCGGCGACGACAAGGCTTCGTGCGGCACAAGAAGCTTTGAACGAGCCGCGGCGGAGTCAGCGGAATTGGAGTGATTATGGAAAGGTTTAATGCCCGGAAATGGAAGTGGAGTGATAAGGGGAGATGAATGCCTGAAGTTTTGGGATGAATCGTGGAGAGAATCACGGGTTTGGAAAGCTTTTGTTGGTCTCTAATGGCTGTTGGGCTGTGCATTGCTCTCTGGACAAAAAAGAAAATGATTCATTTGAGGAAGAAGATAGGAGAGAAGGGAGGGAATAGGGAATAAAGGAATAAAGGAGGAGTTATTGTTGATTGAAAGGAAGAAGGAATGGATGGTAGTGCATGCATGGAAAGCCTTGTATGTTAAGCAAGAAGTCACGGGGTCAGCCCATGGATGGGTGACCCAACGGGAATTTGATTTTTTTTTAATTTAAATTATTTTTATTTTTATTTTCAAAATTACTATTTACCATGTACTATATAAAGGTACTGTTCATGAGGTGCGGATGGTCCGAATATTTTCCTTGATTTTCGGATTTTAAATAAATCAATAAATCAAATAGATTTTTAGAGAATAGCAAATAGAGTCCAAAAATTCTAGAAAAATTCATAAAAATACCTTGAATTATTTTGAACTTAATAAAAATAATTCCAACCTAAAGTTGGCCTTTATTTTTGAACAGTAATTATTTTTGTTTTTAAATAAATAGTAAAAAGCTTTTAAAAGTCCAGAAAATTACAAAAATTAGTTAAAATTTTATTTTTCACTTTAAATCAAATAAAAACTCATAAAACTCAATAAATTTTCTTTTTGACTTTAAAACCAAGAAATTAAATAATTGATTTGTTTTACAATGAAAACCCTTTTTAAATTACAGAAAATCAAGAAAATTGTTTGACAGCTGGAAAATCCAATAAAATAATATCTTTATTTATTTTATTTTGGTAACAAAACTTTGGGATGTTACAATTAGTCAGACCAAAAGACATGACTAAGAACTCATAATGTCCGTACCGTGTTGAGAACGCGGTCTTCGGTATATCCTTAGGACAAATCTTTAGTTGATGGTAACCTGATCGCAGGTCGATCTTTGAGAACACTCGGCTCCTTTCATCCGATAAAGCGGATCATCTATCCGGGTAGTGGGTACTTGTTCTTGATGGTAACCGTTGAGGAACGGTAATCAATACACATCCTCATACTTCCATCTTTCTTCTTGACAAACAACACTGGCGCTCCCTATGGCGACGAACTAGGTCTCACGAAACCTTTCTCAAGAAGTTCCTCTATCTGCTTCTTCATCTCTACCAATTCATCGGCTGGCATCCGATAAGGTCTCTTTAAAATTGGTGATGTCCCTGGCACTAGGTCGATGACAAACTCAATGTCACGATCCGGTGACATTCCTAGTAACTCCTCTGGAAACACATCTGGGTTTTCACTGACCACTGGTACTTCTTCCAAGGAAAGGGTCTTCAAACTGTTTACTAGCAAATGTCTATCACGAACTGAGGTGGCCATAAATTCTACCTTGTTTCCTTCGGCATCCTCGATTGTTACGGCCCTTCGGCCACAATCTAGCACGGCTTTGTGCTTGGATAACCAATCCATGCCAAGAATGACATCTAAGGTCCAGGTGTCTAGAACAATTAGGTTGGCTAGAAACTCAACTCCACTATGAGTAACTTAGCTCCTAAACATCCCACTCTAGCACTTAGCTCGCTCCAGCGATGGACTAACAGAGTATGCTTAAGTTGCATAACTTCCAAATTATTCTCGATTGCAAACATTCCGAAACAAACGAATCGCGAAGCTCGAATCAAACAAAGCGATGCAGTAATCGAGTTAACGAAACTTACCCGAAGACGACGTCCGGTGATTCTGGGCTCCTTCAGAGTGGCGTGGTTGACACGCCTCGATCACGGACCGTGGTGCTCCTCGGCTTGACCGCAACTTGTGAAGCTCCTTGGTTGATGCACGTGTCTGGCGTCTTGGATGGCGTAGCTCAAGGTTGAAGCATACTGGAGTGATTGTACCCTTCTGCGGACATTGGTTAGAATAATGTCCTGGCTAACGACAGGTGTAACATACCCGTGGTACATTCTGCTGGTTGCTTCCCGGGTTGGGGTTGACAGGTGCAGGATTGCGGAAGTTCTGGGCAGCAGGACGGGTTGCTGAAGTTGGTGCGAGTGTGCTCGAACAGATGCAGGGTGGAAACCGTTGAACTGTGGTAGCATCGTTCTTGCCCTCTCTTTGTGATTGTTGATTTCCTTGTTGAGCCATCCGGCGTTTGCGGTTATCTTCCAGCTCCTTGCGTTTGTCCTCTAGCACAAAGGCTTTGTTGACCAGTTCTTGGAAATCAGGAAAAGTATGGGCGAGTAGACTGACTTGCAGTCCAGTGTTTAGCCACTTCAGAAAGCGACTCTGGCGGACCTTATCTGTGGCTACATCTTCTGCTGCATAGCGAGCTAGCTGAGAAAACTTGTTGAGATAGTCAGATACTGACATAGCTCCTTGCTTGAGAGCGCGGAACTCATCCTTCTTCAGATCGATAATGCCTTCTGGTACATGATAACCGCGAAATCTGCGAAAAATTCTTCCTGGTGATATCTGTGGCGCCTCATGCGCGCACGAAGTTCTCTCACCATTCAGCGGCTATGCCTTCCATCTGGTGAGTGGCATACAGAACCTTTTCACGGTCGCTGCACTGGGTGATCAGCAGCTTCCTTTCAATAACCCTGAGGCAATCATCTGCTTCCACTGGAGAGACGTGTCCAGAGAAGGTTGGTGGACGAGTCCTCATAAAATTTGCAAGTTTGGATGGTCCATGGTGACCATGAGCAGCCGGGGCTCCATACTGTGGATTGTTGTTGTTGTTGTTGGCCTGGTTGTTCATAGCTTGCATCTGAGTCATCATAGTATTCATCACCGAGTCTGGCCGCCATGAAAGCTCCAAAGTTTTGCAAGTCAATTGGGGTGCTTGTGGCGGGGCTGCTCTGGTGGTTGCTCATCGCTTCTCGGTGCAGGGGTACCGGAACCACTAGCAGCAGTCTGACGAGTTTGGATCATCTGGCGAAGCTCCATGGGTTAGATAAGGTAGCAACCACAAGATAAGTTAAGAACTAAGCAGGGGGTAGGTTAAACCCAACAAAACACAGCTCAAGAAAATCAAATGAAATACCTTTATTACTTAGGGTCTTAGCATGGCTACAACAAAAGCCTAAGGGCCTCTGCAGCTCATACTCGCACACAAAAGAAACAACGACCTAAGCACACAAAACTACCGCCTAAAGAGAGACTCACTAAACTGAAACTGGCTAAGCCTGAAAGACCGAACCTAAGACAACTACTCAAGAAAGCCTCCACAACCGCGGCGACGCTCCTGACGGCTGTAGACTCGGAAGTGAGCCGGCATCATGGCAACCGATCCCGATGCCTCGAGGCGTGCAGCGAGAACAGCGTTCCTGCAATCGTTGGTGGCTCCTCCGCTCGCATCATCCTCGGCTCAATCGGGCCTTCCTCCGGATCTTCTTCAGATCCTCCTCGGGGTCTTCCTCTTCTTGGGAACTTGGTCGTAGAGGATCTCTTGCAGAGTGGCGACCTTCTCCTCAGCTCTCTGCAAGGCTTCATAGACATGATCCAACTCCGTGATAGTCCTCTCCAAGGCTTCCTCTGGCGGCCACGAACGGGCGAGGTGCACTCATCAGAGCGTTGTCTCTCCTTCTATGGACGGGTAGCGTCTTGGCAAATCCACACCGCAGCTGCGGGTGGCACGAAGACGGTGTCTGAAGCTCCGTGCGTAGATGTTGCAGATACATAGCATCGCCAAGCGCGACGACTCCTGGATACCTTCCAGCCAAGTGATCTTCCTCACAGAGACGTGCGAAGGTTGGCTCGCCTTGTCGTTGCTCCTGGCGTAGATCGTCAGGCGACAAATCACTCCACGGTTTTGTCCATTCACTGTCCAGTTTTTGTCGACGTACAGCGGACGATCAAAACCTCCAAGAACCTGGAGCAACTTCCAAAGCTCGGTGGCATACCCTCCAGTGCGCTCACCATAGCTCGAGACGCGAGGCATCTGTCAAGACAGCATTTAACAGGTAAGAGCAACTTTAAAACATCGGGGAGCGAAAAGATTATAGTAAAAGTTGAGGCAGAGAGATATGAGGAGAGTTAAGCAATTAATTAACCTTGCAAGTTAATTTTCTTTTAGAAAATAGTTTGGACACGCTAAAGACGGCCAATCTAACTAAGGTCAAGACTACGATCAAGATGGCTCGATATCACCTCTGTCGGGACCCAAAATTACGATTTTGGAACCCTCTGTGTATACTGCACTAGTCTAGGATCACGCTAGTGCACACAGGGTCAACATAGGTAAATATCGATCCACACAAACGATAAATAAAGTAAACGATTAGTTTGAATAACAAATAAGGGTTTTAACCTTATGGTCGAGTTTACACTTATTAAGCCACGCAGGGCTAACAAAGAATAAAGCAGCAGCGGAACGGAAATAACTCCAGCGTAGATCCCACCAATTCACCACAGGCAACCAACTGGGATCCAGACCTTAACGATCAGCAACCTTCGGCGAACTCTTCCTCAAAAGCAGGCGTAGACTCCTCCTCTTCTGTAGGTTTGGACGCAAGTTTTACAACAAGCGTGAGTACACAACCGTACTCGCAAATCATACCACAGAATGCAATGTATAGATGCAAGCTTATTCCAAAGAAAATGGCTTCTATGGTTATTTTGCATAAAAGTAACATTTGCAATTGAATACGAATAATAGATTGAACGCATAATTCAAAACAAATAAACAATACTAATTTAACAGTTGTTTCCACAAAGACACACAGCTAAACAGATTATTTCACATAGCCATATGATTGAGGTCACACAGCTCCCATCCTAACATTTTATGAAAACTACCCCTCGTGTGAAATCCCCGAGCATGTCCATGACCGCGGACGCGGCTATTCGAATAGATTGATTTAACACTCTGCAGAGGTTGTACACTTTACCCAGAAGATACAACTAGTGTAGCAAGCACTAATCGTAACAAAACGGTTCAGAAACTTCATCTCAACATTGACACTCCGATGTGCTTACAAACCGCTATGCCAACCCAAACGGCGCTTTGGCATAACACACACCGCCGATGTGGAAGCGCGAACCGCCCCGCGATGCAATCACTAAGTAGTCACACCTCCACCTGTCACACGCCTAACCTATCCACCGAACATCAATGCCGAGAATCCATAACTTACTAAGTTAGGCCCGTCCCATACTGCATGTGGTTGTACAAGAAGGCTCACCAATAGCGCACAAAGTTAAGTCCTTAATTGACCAAGGCAAGACTTCCATGTTCTAACTAAGTCACAAAGATTATCATTCCCATCACAAAGTCCACCATATCACACAGCCTTCCACTACTTGCCTCGGCCTAAATCCTTTACCACCCAGTTGGTTTTAGTGCAACACATGCCATCACGAAGTAATAACACATAGCACACAGTTTTACACAAAGTTCCATAGTCACTTAGTCACATTTAATAAATTGCAACTTACATGAGATGTGAGACTCGTAGCATGGCTAAGCAATTGTACTCGCGTCTAACCAACCCACGTTGGTGCTATAATATTACCAACTAGTAACCAATCTAGGGTGACAAGTAATTATGACATACAAGGCCAAGGTGTGACAACAATTTGGATAATAACTATGCCCAAAGCATTTAAATAAATAATTAAAGTAGGATGCAATAATTTAACACAAAGTAATTTGAAACTGAGTTCAAGGTGATCAAAGGTATGACTTGCCTTGGAAAAGGTCTATGTACTGGTCTTGATCTTGGGGTGCTCCTTCTTCCACAAAATTCCTCGACGAATCGACGTCTACTCGCAAACGAGATAAAAACAAACAAAACAAATAAATAACAGAGGCAAAAGAAGCTCCAAAAATTAAATAAAAATCTCGGATAAATAGAGCTTGAATTTAGACAAATTTAAAAATTTGAATGGGCTCAATCGGAGTTAGGATGCAAAAGTTATGAGCTATAGAAGATTGAATCTAAAAGAAACCCTAATTTGGATTTTCCGAACTTCGAATTATTTCTCTCAAGAAAATCGGATTATTGCGCAATGTCGACATCAAGAACGTTCGGACGGTGACAGATGGCACGGCAGTGGGACCCACATGTCAGTGAGATGGTGCACCGTGGACCAAGTCCACGCCAGATCAGATCTGGGGTTCGGTGGACCGTGCCACGCGAGCGTACACGTGCCTGCTGACACGGCGCCACGCAAGCAACACATCGGCACGAATGCTGAGGTGGCAGGTGAGGTGGTGCCCACGTCGGACCCGACGACGGCGGCGGCTCGGGGACCGATGGCAACGGCGAACGGCGGGTTTTCGCCGGCGGTGAGTGGTACCGGTGTGTAGAGGGTGCTATTGCGAACCTACTGATGCAACTCCGGGTGATCGGAAGGGACGGTGGCGACCGGCGGCGAGCTCAGAGCGGCGGAGGTGCTTCGGGTTTTGTTTGACCGAGCTCGGTGAGGTTCTAGCGGCGCGAAGGCTCCTGAGGTAGCCGGTGATGCTGAACTCGACGGTGCACTCGATGACGACGCGGCGACATCGGCGGCGCACAAATCGACGGCGATTTAAACGCGCCGAAACCCTAGATGGAGAATTGCGCGCGCAAGAGCTCTGGAGGGTCGGGGTTTGGGGTTTTCTTGTGCGCACGCCGATGCGATCCTGTGGGTCCTATTTATAGGGCGGGAGGCTAGGGAGGCGTCGCGCGCGAAACCCTAGAAGAGTCCAAAACGAGCACGAGAAAGAAGCCGGATTGGAAAGGGATAGAGTCCGTGTCGGGATAAGATTTCAACTAAACGTGCGGGATAGATAGGGCTTCGAAGGAATCATCGCGCGATAAAATCGTGGCCGCATCCACTTTTGTCGGACGAGGCTCGAGCCGCTTCAATGGCGACGCGCGCGCCGCTCGCGAAGAAGAAGCCGGGCGCGAGGGGGGCGACGAAGGCGTGGGGCCCACTCGTCAGTGGCACGGAGGCGGCTTGCGCGCGGGGTCAGCCAGCGGAGTCGGGCCGAATAGAGAGAGAATGGGCCGGATCGAAGGAAGATTCGGCCCGAAGGGATTTCTGAGATTTTAAATAGTTTTTCTATTTTATAAATTACCAGAAATTCAAATAAGCAATAGAAAATAGCAAATGAACTCAGAAAAATTCTAGAAAAAATCTAAAAAATATATCTGAGCACATAGAACCCAAATAAAATTGTTTTGGCTAATGTTCATGTTGGGATTATTCACATTAAAGGTTTTTGATTGTAAGGTTCAATATTAAGCTTTTGAAATTAAAAACAAATAAATCCAAATGGTGAATTTTCCCTACTAACTATTTAAATGATTTTTAAGCTCTGAAAATTGGGATGTTACAGTGATCCTCTACAGCAAGACAGTGATCTCCAGTCGAGATGTGGTTGACTCGACCACTCCCGACATCCTGAGTCTTCTGGACCACCTTCTGGTCAGGTGGGTGACCATTCCTTGCCGCGCCCTCCATTAGGACGGGGGCGCTCCGATCCTCGAGGGCAAAGCTGTTGGCGTAGTGGCCCTTCTTGTTGTAGGCGAAGCAGGTAACCTCAGCGGCCGAATTGCGGAGGCCACCCTGCTGTTGGATCGCAGGTACACGTGGCTGAAACACGGCCTGCGGGGGACGAGTAACTGACACCGATGGCCTCGGCGGTGGGGAAGCCAAAGCACGAGCCCCTGGTGTAGGCCCAACACGGGGACGGGAAAGACTGGTCTGAGCGGACCGGTAGGCCTCCCACTTGCGCTTGCGGGACTCACCCAGCGCCTTCGCCTTGTGCTCGGCGACGATGGCCTTGTCCACCAAGGCCTGGAAGTCAGCAAAGTCCACAATAGAGAGCTTGTCCTGCAGCTCCTCAGACAAGCCCTCCATGAACTTCTCCTGCTTGGCCTCATCAGTGGCCACCTCACTGGAGCATAACGAGCCAAGTGATTAAACTCGTATAAGTACTCTGATACAGACTTGCGCCCCTGTTTGAGCACGAGAAACTCCTTCTTCTTCAGCTTCATCAGGACATCGGGGATGTGGGCCCGACGGAAAGCGAACTGAACTCCTCCTACGAGACCACATGGCCTGCGGGCTGCATGGCGATAAAGTTCTCCCACCAAGAGAGTACTGCACCCTCAAGCTGATGGGATGCAAAGAGTGCCCGCTCCTGCTCCTGGCACTGAGCGATGTTGAGCTTTCGCTCAACTAGACGCAGCCAATCATCCGCGTCCAGAGGGTCCTCAGATCGGGAGAAGGTGGGTGGCTGCGTACGGAGAAACTCTGAAAGCCCACCACGAGGCTGGTGGCCACCACCTCCAGATCCCGAAGCACCAGAGGGAGTGGAGGTGTTACTCGTGATGACCTCCAGAATCCGAGTCTAATCCATGCGATTCCGCTCGATCTGAGCAAGAACCTCAGCCATGGTCGGAGGAGTGGGAAGCTCCTCATCGGAACCAGCCGACTGACTGTTGCGGGTGGTTCTTACCATCCTGTTCCATAAAGATAAGTCAGCAATACTCCGGAACAGAGACAAAGAAAGACTATTAAATATTCTACAAAATAAACTCTACAGCTTAAGAACCAGCATAAAATCGCAGCAAGACCACAAAAATAAATTCCAACTTCCCAATATGACTAACTCGTATGGAAGAACGAGTAATCAGTTTTTAGGAAGGCAATTTTCAGCACCTCAACCTCGGTTTGAAATAGCTAGGAATCTAGGTGAAAATCACCTAAAGAAAGGTTAGACACTTAACTAACTCATATCACTTCTTACCCTTTTATTCCCACAAGTTTTAGTTAAATTAACCTCTCATTTTCAGCACTATATACTATCTATAACTAGCTGCCCAAAATCTGAAACTTGTTGTCCAGATTTTCTCCATCAAGTGTGCAGCCGAAAATCTTTATCTTCAGGAGCTCCTACTCTTTTCTCCAAAACAGCCAACACTCCAATTTAAAGCTCTCATGGTTTTCCCAAACCAACTTAACCGATTAAACAGCTATCTTTGGAAAGAAGATGAGAGAGAAAACAACTTTTCAAATCCAGCCAAGAATAAGGTGAGATGAGCAAGCTAAGATAGATAAGAAGTAAAATCTGAGAACTTACTTAAGACTTTCATGAAACATTTGGTATTAAGAAAGTAAATTTTCAAAATACACTAGGGACGACCAAGCTAGGGGTTTCTACGATCAGTATGACTCTGATACCAACTTTGTGAGACCCCGGTTTATTAAGCTTATAATACTTAACCTTTCACTGATTCTAGCATCACAAACAGAATAACACGTGCCTCGATGGACATGTGCTTCCCAGAAATTGCAACACACATACATCATACAAAGCATGCATCATTTCCATACAACATATGATAACAAGTCTACCAAAAGACATACATAATATAAGTTATTACAGAACAGCCGACCGGCCAAATGACATAAGTATCAAGTAACAACGGAAGCAAAAGATTCCATAAGATGGATTAAACCAAAAGACGACCGGTTAGCCACATAACACCACAAGGCAACCGACCGGGCCGTCAAGCTAATCGCACCACACACTGCCACATAGCACAACTCACAAAAGTGAGGCCCTTCGGGCTCACCTTCTTCCTCTGCACAGAATAAGCAATGCAGGTGAGTACAAAAATGTACTCGCAAGACTTACGAGTAACAAGCCTATACATAGCTACATGAAAGCTGTATCAAAGAATGTTGGTTATATGGTTGTTTGGACGCATAAAGCAAGTTTCATTTGCAATAATGTAATAGATTGAAAGCAATTTAACAATTCAGTTTTTAAGCATTGAAATAGCAACGAGTAACAATAATTATCAAGTAACCACCTAGAAGTGACTAACCCAATAGCCACCACAAATAGCATGAATCCCTGATTCATACCACCCATCAAATTTTACTTAAAATGTTGCAGTCTAGTTCTCACGGGGCGTTTCGAGCGTGTCCATAACCTAGGACGAGGCTATTTGAATAGTTCAAAACCCTGCAGGGGTGTACCAATGTACCCACACTTCAGACCGCCTTTAAGCCATATGATTTAGCACACTTCCAAAGGTATACCGGCACGGCTAAGTCCTACGAGACATTTCCAATATTGTGTATCAACTACGAGCCGCTCGTATGGATGGAAACCCATACGCTTAAATTGTAAAGCCAGAAAGACAACTACCCTCGAGGTAAAGCTCTTTGGACAACTACAATGCTCCCACACATAACCCATCTCATTTTACCACAACGCAACACACACACGCCCACCTGCGACTCGTAGCCAACACACGCCAAAGTACTAAGTCAAGAGAGGTCCCATACCCTCTAGTGTGGTTAGCACGCAAGAATGCTCAGAATGGTGGTGCAAGTAACTCGGTCCTTAAACGACTAGGGCACCAATCCAGCCACACCCAAAGATCACACCATCTTACCTTTGTGCCCAAGTCCAAATTGATTTGTTTTCAGTTTTAGTTTTGCAATTTAAACATAGCACAAACTGATATATAGAGATTATAATAAGTTTGTGTGATCAAGGTTATCGACGAGTCGATAACCGCCCATTTCTACCGATAGCTAAGCATGGCTAGGCAACAAACTCGTAAACTAATAAGTGACAAGGATTAATCCAACGAACCCAAAATCATAGCAAGATAAACCTAGGCTCAGTAGTAGAGGATAAATATTTGCCTACTGATAATGCATCTACTAGGTGAACTATCGACAATAGTTAAAACCACATAGCAGTGCATACATAGAATTTGCAAACAATATATTAGAATTTGAAAATAGTAGGAGCAACATGATCAAATGATGCTACATCTGCTTGCCTTCTTTGGAGTGCAGATCGATGGTCGTGGCTCGATTCGATATCAATATTATCTTCGTAACCTAACGCGAAAAAGGCGATAAAATCGATAAGAACGAAGAACACCAAATAACTCCAACAGCAAAAGACATCCAAATCTAATGAAATTTATACAGCAGCAAGATAATAATTTTAGACAATTTTAGGAACAAGAATCATGCAATTTGGATTTAGTATGAAAAAGTTATAGCCAAAATACACTCTCTCAGCCTATAAAACCAACTAAATTAATTACTGGTACTGTTCATAGCAAAAATTTCTAGAATGATCTAAGTCCTGAAATTTTTATAGCATGTAGATTATGACATCCTAATAAAAACAAAGTTGAGTTTAATAAATTTGAAGCTATAAAGATTTACTTATGATTTTTCTAAGTTGTAAACCTAATGCAAGTCATTTTACAGAAATCTAACCATGTTCAAAACCTATTCCATATTAAAGTACTCTAACAGAGGAATTTAACAAAATTGATTTTTCACAAATTGGAATTATACAGAAAAAGATATGCATTTTACAAGGTTTAATTCTATTTCTAGATTGTTCAAAATGGCAGAAATCAAGTTATTTTAATTACAAAATTTTCTGATACAGAAATATACCTAAATGCATTTTCAGATTAAACTCTAGTTAATCATGAATTTAATGCAGTTGGAAACAACTGAAAAGAATTTGAAACGAATTAGTTAAGAGTTTCTAAAGTTTAAAACAATTTTCAGAAGATAAATAAAGACTTACCGAGTTCAAATAGATCTTAACTAAAAGAAAAGACGTGGACGCTTGGGGCCTTCGATCTAAAATCCTACGGCCCACGCGCGCGGAGAACAGCGCACGCGCGCGATCCCTAAAAGGAACCCACCATTGGATCAAGATCCAACGGCCTACAGGAAAGGAAACATTCGGACGGTGCGATTGCCTCGGCCATCCACAGCTGCAGATCTAAAGATGGACGGCTCGAAGCGCATCTCCCTTTGGAGAGTCCGATTGCACTTGCGATCTCAACCGCAGATCGTGAGATGGACGATCCAGAATGATACGGGAACCGGACGGTCCGAATGATCTCTAGATCTGGGTCGTTGATCACAAGATCGACGGTGGCTATTGATCGCAACGTGAAAAGAAGCGCTGACAAGCGGGGACCACTGTCAGTGACCTCAAGTCACACACGCGGGGTTTTAACACACGTGCACAGTGCACGCGGGTGTAACATCCCAAGTTTTAGACTTGTGTTTCAAATGTAAGAAAATGAGTAGAAATTAAAACTTTTTCTTACATCATGTATTTCCTGTGTGTATTAAATACTTCTTATACAAGAGTTATGGAAATACAAAGTCACAAGTCTTTTGATCCAAATCTTGATCCTTCTAAAACAATCTTGTCAAATCTTTCGATCATCTCCTGGAAATATTTTTCCTAAGTTCTTGCGATGGTATGTGGCTTCTCTGAAAAATTTCACAATTTTTAGAAATTGTTGGAATATTTTTTAGGGCAGTCAAACCTGTTTGACTTTTAGTCAAACCTTGAACCAGTGCCTTGCAGAATTTTTGGGGATAAATGCACTGCATAAAAATCTCTAAAAATTTTACACAAGGTCAATATCTAAGTCAGCAAGCTCCTGTAAAAATTTCAGAATTTTTGGAGTGATTTTGCTATCCCTAATAAATCCTCAAAAGTCTCTGTCTATTTAAAACCTAAAACCTGGTTCCACTGTTCCTTGGGTTCGAGTCGGGCTCGAGCTCGAGCCACTTGACTCGGTCGAACCACCTAACTACACCAGGCTCACTCATAGCGCGCGATTGATATCAACCGTTGGATTTAAATCGCACGGCCCGTGTTCGCAGAAACATTCGGACCGCCATGAACATTACATCCATCTGAGCCGTTCGTTTTTAATCGGACCGCCCTGATTGCTTGGAGTGTTAGAAACCCTCAGCCGGTTCCTTTTAATCCTGACCGTCCATTTTCAATCCAACGGTCACGGCTTCTCCTTCTCGTTCTTCCGAGCAATGGCGGGAAGAGAGAGAGGGCGGTTCGCTTTGTCACTTCGAGCTTGCTCGCCAACGTCTCTGCGGGGCATTAAATGCGCCTGTGCTTAGCTCCTCCATCCCGAGTCTCACTTGCCCCCATCATTTCTTGGTCCATGACCGTGCCTTGAACCGAGCCCCCATGGACTCTTGTTCTTGCTCAAACCCTAATCCTTCCTCTATAAATAGCCCCTTAGCTCCTCCCGTATTCCTTTACACCACCCCTAGCTCTTTCTCGTGTTTTGAGCTCAAAACCACTTCAAAAACAGCAATGCACCATTGTTGACCCGAGAGCTCCATTGGTGATCTTGGTGTCCAGTGGTTCATCTTTAATCTTTCTTGTACCCTTTTGAGCTCCTCAACTTCCTTTACATTTCCCCTAACTTGATTTTGGGTTACATTCTCAGGAATCACTCAATTTTAAGTTTGGAGATTTTCGGCCAATTTCACCCCCTTTCTTCTCCAACTCCGGTAAGTGATTCTTTTTGCAATTACTTACTTGTGGAGCTTATGGGAACCATAATGAAGCTATTTCGATCACCCATCGGTGTTTATTCTGCTCAGGCTATCATTTTCATATCATCTTCCTCGGCTCCGGTGAACTCCATCGTGGTCAAGTCTTCTCCGACCATCTTTGAAGCTCCCCACGGTTAAGGTACCTTCTATTTAGTCCCTAGAAGTGATGGCACTCGCTTTCTTGGACCGCAATGAGCATTTTCTTTGTCGCGTGTTTTGCCGAAATGGCCTCCTTCTGTGTTTTCCGGCTCGCCGGCGTTCTAGACCTCCACCGCCGGCGAGGTCATCACCATTGGGTCCGCAACACTATTGCGAACCCATTTTGGTATTTTGTGGGCGCCGTCGCGACCGGAGTCGCCGGCGACAAGCCGTGGGTTGCGCTCGGGATTTTGTCAGCGAGGAGCTCCCGTTTTCGTCATTTAATTGGGACACAGTTAATACCCAATCATTGCCAATCATTAGAAGTATTAATTGTGTCCTAATTTGGCCTAATGTCTCATGACATGTGGGCCCGATCCCCTGTAATCACCCGTTGTCGCTTTTCCGTGTTGTTCCGACATCATTAATGCTTAATCATAGGTTAACTAAGTGTCGGCATTAATGGCTGTCGGAGATAACCCCTTGTGTCTCGCTGCCATGTGGGCCCCGAGCCCTGTGCACGTGTGTTAAAGCTCGCGTGTGTGACTTACAGTCACTGACATGCGGCCCCACGTGTCAGCGCTCCAGGTTGCACTTCGATCGAAGGCCACCGTCCATTTTGCGATCTGTAGCACAGATCTCAGAAACATTCGGACCCTCCGGTTCTCTTTTCATTCTGGACCGTCCATCGCTTGATCTGCGGTCGAGATCGTGAATGCAATCGGACCATCCGAAGGGAGGTGCGATCTTAGCCGTCCATCTTCAGATCTGTGGTCGTGGTTGGCCGAGGCAACCGCACCGTCCGAATGCATACCTCCTCGTCAGCCGTTGGATCTTGATCCAACGGTGGGCTTCTCTTAGGGATCGCGCGCGTGCGCTGTTCCCGGCGCGCGTGGGCCGTAGGATGTTAGATCGAGGGTTCTCGTTCGTCCACGTCATTTATTTCCGTTTGGTTGGATTTTATTTCTGTAAGTATTTATTTATCAACTGAGAATTGTATCAAAACTTTAGAAACTCATAACTAATTAATTTTAAATCCTTTTTAGATGTTTCCAACTGTAATAAATTTTTATGCCTCTGTAGTTTAGCATAAAAATGCAATTGGGCATGTTTCTATCGTAGAAAATTGTGTAACTCAAATAACTTGTTTGCTGACAATTTTGGTTATCCCAAAAATAAAATTAAACTTGTAAAATGCATATCTTTTCTTGTATAACTCCAAAATGTGCAAATCAATTTTGTTAGATTCCTCTGTTAGTGTACTTTAATATGAAATAGGTTTTGAACATAGTTATTTTTTCTATGAAGTAACTTGTGCTAGGTTTACAACTTAGAAAAATCATAAGTAAATCATTATAACTCCAAATTTAGTAAACTCAACTTTGCTGTCATTAGGATGTCATAATCTGCTTGCTACAAAAATTTCAGAGCTTAGATCATTCTAGAAAATTTCACCATGAACAGTACCAATAATTAATTTAGTGATTTAATAGGCTGAGGAAGTGTATTTTGGCTGTAACTTTTGCATCCTAACTCCAAATTGCATGATTCTTGTTCCTAGAATTTTCTAAAATCATCCCCAAGCTGCTGTATAAGTTTCATTTGGTTTGGATGTCTTTTGCTATTGGGTTTTATTTGGTGTTCTTCGTTCTTATTGGTTTTATCGTATTTTCGCGTTAGGTTCCGAAGAGTTTATTGAACCTGAGAATCCTCCTCTGCATCCAAAGCAATTCCAGCAAGGCAAGCAGTTTGATCATGTTAATCCCTGTATTTTCAAGTATTTATGTTGTTTACAAATTCTATGTATGCATTGCTAGTTTGTGTTAAACTATTGTCGTTAGTTGACCTAGTAGATGCATTTCCTTAGGCAAATGATTATCCTTTACTACCATTGAGCCTAGGTTATTGCTGTGATTTAGGGTTCGTGGATGAGCTCTTGTCACTTAGTAGTTTTGCGGACTAATTGCTTAGCCATGCTTAGCTTCCGGTAGAAATGGGTGGTTATCGACTTGTCGATAACCTTGATCACACAAATACTCGCTATGTATCTATATTTCGGCTTGATGCTATGTTTTATTGCAAAAACCAAAACTAAAAGCAAAAAGATTTGGACTTGGGCACAATGGTAAGACGGTGTGATTTATGGGTGTGACTGGATTGGTGCCCAAGTCAATTAAGGACCGAACATCTTGTGAGTACCTGTTATCCAGGCAATCTGTGCGTGCTAACCACACTAGAGGGTATGGGACCTCTCTTGACTTAGTACTTTGGCATGTATTGGCTTCGAGTCGCAGGGAGTCGCAGGAGGGATGGTGTTGGGAGCATTGTAGTGTCCGAAAGACTTCACCCGTGATGGGATTTGTTGTCTTTCGGCTTGCAATATAAGCGTATGGGTTTCTATCTATACGAGCGGCTCGTGGTTGATACACAATATTGGAAAAGGTCTCGTAGGACTTAGCCGTGCCGGCATACCTTCGGAACTGTGCTTTGTGGCTTAAAGGCGGTCTAGAGTGTGGGTACATTGGTACACCCCTGCAGGGTTAAAACTATTCGAATAGCCTCGTCCTAGGTTATGGACACGCTTGGGTAAGCTTTTCAAGAGTTAGACTACAACCTTTTAATTAAAACTTGATGGGTGGTACGAATCAGGGATTCGTGCTATATTGTGGTGGCTATTGGGATAGTCACTTCCAGGTGGTTACTTGTATTTATCAGTATTTTGCTGTTATTTCGACAACAAAACAGATTTACAAACTTGCTTTTAAATGTATTACATTATTGCAAATAAAGTTGGCTTGGTGCAAAATGAGACATACAACCTCCACTTAAATAAGCATACATGTAGCATATGAATAGGTTAACTATTCCACACGTCAGTCTTGCGAGTACCTTGTGTACTCATTGTCTTGCTTAAATATAAATTGTTGCAGAGGAAGAAGGTGAGCTCAAGGGCCTTACTTTTGTGAGTTGTGTTGTGGTAGCATTCGGGCGACTAGCTTGGCGGCCTAGTCGGTTTGCCCCGTGGTTTGTGTTGGCTAACCGGTCGACTTTTGTTCTTAGCCATCTTATGGCATTTTTGCTTCCGCTGTCATTCTTGTATATTGGTTATTTGGTCGGTCGGCTCTTTTGTAATAACTTTACTTTATGTATGTCGTTGTTGAACTTAGTGTTAAATGTTGTATGGAAATGATGTATAATTTTGTGATGATGTGCATGTGCTGCAATTCTGGGAAGCACATGTCCATCGAGGCTTTGGATATTTAATTAGTAATGCTAGAACCATATGGAGGTCAAGTATTACTAGTTAAATACCCGAGTCCTCACAGCGGGCCCACCTGGCAGTGACTTGAAGGAAAAATTTTAGGACAACAAATAAATGCTAAACCCAATGATTAGTGATGATTAGCATTAATTGTGTCCTAAACAAATTTGCACAGAGAGGGTTTAAGTGGGCGAGGGCCCACATGGCAGCGAGATAATATGGCGGCTTAAGACATATTAATTGCTAATCATTAAGTAGCAGTTAATGATCATAGATTCGCCCTAAGGGTTACCGATCTACGGTTTTAAGCCTACGGGCCCACATATCAGTGGCACAATGGGCCCGATTAAGACATAATCAATACTCCCTAATGATTGATAATGATTAGGCATTAATTATGTCCTAATGACGAAAACGGGTGATTACGACCGACAACACCCGAGTGGATTCCACGGCTCATCGCCGACGACTCCGGCCGTGGCGGCGTCTACCAAGTATCAAAACGGACTCGTAATAGCGTTGCGGACCAAAAGGTGGTGACCTCACCGGCGGTGGTGGCCCAGAACGCCGGCGAGCCGGAAGACAAAGATGGAGACTTTTACTGCTAAACGTGAAAATAGCAAAATACTCCGCTGCAGTCCAAAGAAGCGAGTGCCAAGGCCTCTAGGGACTAATAAGAAGCTACCTTAGTCAAGAAGAGCTTCAACGATGGCCGAAGCAGCTTGACAGAGAAGGAGCTCACCGGAGTTGAAGAAGATGATCCGAAAACGATCACCTAAGAAAAATGAGCACCACCGGGCGGTCATAATAGCTTCAACAAATCTCAAAGAAGGTTCATGAGCAAATAATTGCAAAAAGAACCACTTACCGGAGCTGAGGAAGAAAGGGGATGGTTTCGGCCAAATTTGAACAAACCCCAAATTTGTCAAATCCTGAAAGTGAAACCCAAAATTAAGTGAGGGGAAATGATTAGGACATTAAGGAGTAGAAAAGAGTACAAGAATATTTGAAGAAGAACCACTGGAGCTTCATGATTCACAATGGAGCTCCACGGGTCAACAATGGCGATTTGATGTTTTTGGTGAATTAAACTCCAACAATTAAGCTCCAACAATGGTGGTGTAAAGGAACACCGGGAAGGAGTTTTGGGACCTTATATAGCCAAGGATTAGGGTTTGGCAAGGAGCCTCTCGGGTGAGCTAAGTCCATGACACAAACATGGATCGAAAAGCAAAATGATGGAGATGTAGGAGTAGGGCATGCCTCTCGGCCGAAAGCACCTGCAAGCACTTAATGTTGACCAGGGAGACGTTGCCAGAGGAACACGATTTGACAGCGCCATGCCTCTCTCTGTTCACGCACGGCGGGAAGTTGAACATGACCAGAGAAAAAGGCTCGGCGATTTTGAACCCTTGGATTAGAAATAAACGGCTTAGATTTCTCGAGCTCCTCAGGTTTAGATACAACGGAGAAGATTGTGAGCGTTGGATTTTAATCCAACGGCTCAGGTTGAACGACACAACCGGAGGTTTAAAACAACAGAGGAGATCGTGAACCCTTGGATTTGAAATGAACGGCCACGATTAAACAAGCCCTTCGGAAAGTCCGAATGCTTTCAGAGAATCGGGACGGTTGGATCAAGATCTAACGGTTTAAAAGGACTAACGCATTCGCACGGTCCGAATGTATCCCGCGAACATGGGTCGTGCGATGAGGATCCAATGGTTGAGATTAGACGCGCGCTTTTAAGCCGGACCGGTGCAGTTAGTTGACTGGACCAAGTCAAGTGGCTTGAGCCCGAGTCTGACTTGAACCCAACGCACAGTGAAAACAGGTTTTGAGTTTTAAACTGAGCTGGGACTTTGGAG
This sequence comes from Ampelocalamus luodianensis, assembly GCA_036346255.1. Classification (NCBI taxonomy): domain Eukaryota; kingdom Viridiplantae; phylum Streptophyta; class Magnoliopsida; order Poales; family Poaceae; genus Ampelocalamus; species Ampelocalamus luodianensis. Next base: position 21,071,147 of record CM070640.1, read on the forward strand.
ATTTATTTGAGATAGCAAAACAACTACAAAAATTATGAAATTTTTACTGGAGCTTGCTAACTCTGATATTAACCTTGTGTAAAATTTTCAGAGGTTTTTATGTTGCGCATTATTCTCCAAACATTTTGCAAGGCTCTGGTTTAAGGTTTAATTGAAAGTCAAACAAGTTTGACTGCCTCTAAAAATATTCAAACAATTTCTAAAAATTGTGAAATTTTTCAGAGAGGTCACATACCATCCCAAGAACTTAAGAAAAATATTTACAAAGTATGATCACAAGATTTGAGATGAATGTTTATGGAAGACAAGGTTTTGGATCAAAAGACTTGTGACTTTGTATTTCCATAGCTCTTGTACAAGAATTGTTTAAAACATACAGGAAATACATGAGGTAAGAAAAAGTTTTAATTTCTACTCATTTTCTTACATTTGAAACACAAGTCCAAAATTGGGATGTTACAAATCATTTGGCCGGTCGGCCCTTGTGTAATAACTCTATATTATGTATATGTTTTGCAAGACTTGGTACTGTAAGCTTGTATGGAAATGATACATGATTTTGTAAAGGTGTATGTGTACTGCATTTCTGGGAAGTACATGTCCATCGAGGCTTAGAATATTTAATTGGTAATACTATAACTATTTGGAGGTTAAGTATTACGAGTTAAATACCCCGGGTCCTCACAAAGTTTGGTATCAGAGCCATACTGACCGTAGAAACCCCTAGCTTGGTCGTCCTTAGGATGTTTTGAAAAACTTAGTTTCAAAATATCAAATGGTTTATGAAAGCTTAAGTAAGTTATCAGGTTTTACTCCTTACCTATCTTAGTTTGCTTACCTTACCTTGTTCTTGTTGAGTTTGAAAATGTTGTTTTCCTCTCTTCTTTTTCCAAAAGATAATTATTATCGTTTAATTCGGTTTTGAGGAAACCAATGAGAGTTGAAATTTGAAGTGTGGATGTCTTCTGGGTGAAGTTAGAAGCTGCTGGAGTTGGAAATTTCAGATTGGAGCTTGGATGCAATTTTCTAGATAGCAAGCCCCTAGTAGTTAATAGGGCTGATAATGAGAGGATAATCCAACTAAAAGTTGTGGGAATAAAAGGGTAAGAAGTGATATTAGTTGGCTGTGTACAGCACACCCTTAGATGCCTTTTACCTTGCTCAGTAGGTGTGTTAGAAGTTGAGTTGTGTTCTGAAATTTTTCTTCCTAACCAATTGCTCGTTCTTTTCAATACGAGTTAGTCGTACCGAGAAGTTGATCTTGTGACTTGAGGTCTTGTGTGCCTGTTTTTAAGCCTTTGGAGTTCATTTCTTAGTTGTGTTCTTTGTTTTCCTTGCCTTCAGCTTTCGGGTTTTGTTGCTAACCTATTTTAGTGGAACAGGATGGTTGAAAGAACTCGAAGCGGACAGAGTCAGCCAGCTGGTCATGATGAGGAGCTCCCACCTCCTCCGACCATGGACGAGGTTCTCGCTCAGATCGAGCGTAACCGCATAGATCAAACGAGGATCTTGGAGGTTATTGCGAGGAATACCTCCACTTTCTCTTGTGCCTCCGGATCAGGGGGAGGAGGTGGACATCAGTCACGGGGGACTCTCGGAGTTCCTTCGCACCTAGTCGCCCACTTTCTCCCGGTCTGAGGACCCACTTGACGCAGATGACTGGTTGCGTCTGGTTGAGAGGAAGCTCAACATTGCTCAGTGTCAGGATCAGGAGAAGGCACTCCTTGCCTCCCATCAGCTGGAGGGTGCAGCACTTTCTTGGTGTGAGAACTTTCTCACCATGCAGCCCGTAGGCCACGTTGTTTCTTGAGAGGAGTTCTATACTGCCTTCCGTCGTGCTCATGTTCCCACCGGCTTGATGAAACTCAAGAAGAAGGAGTTTCTCGCACTCAAGCAAGGGCGCCAGTGTGTGACAGAGTTCTTGCACGAGTTCAACCACTTGGCTCGGTATACTCCGGAGGAGGTGTCCACCGATGAAGCCAAGCAGGAGAAGTTCATGGAGGGTTTGTCCAAGGAGCTGTAGGACAAGCTCTCGATCGTTGACTTCCCCGACTTTCAAACTTTGGTCGACAAGGCCATTGTCGCTGAGCACAAGGCAAGAGTGTTGCGAGAGTCCTGCAAGCGCAAGTGGGAGGCCCAAAAGTCAGCAAGGGCCAATGTTTCTCGTCCGCGTATTGTGCCAGCCCCGGTGGCCCGTTCTCAGGCTCCACCACCACTGAGGTCGTCGGCGCCCGTTCCTCGTCCTCCGCAGGTCGTGTTTCAGCCATGTGCACCTGCGGTTCAGCAAGGTGGCCTCCGCAATCCGGCTGCCGAGGTCACTTGTTTCTTCTACAACAACAAGGGCCACTATGCGAATAGTTGTCCTAAGAAGACTGGAGTGACCCCTCGTCCTAATGGAGGACACGGGCAAGGAAGTGGTCATCCCCTGGACCAGAAGACCATCCAGAAGACCTAGAGTTTGGGAAGTGGCCGAGTCAACCACATCTCGACCGAGGAGGCGCAGGAGGCACCCGACGTTATGTTGGGTATGCTTCTTGTCAACTCTCGTCCTGCTGCAGTTTTGTTCGATTCTGGAGCTTCGCATTCATTCATTTCAAAGTCTTTTGCTGCTGTTGGTGATCTTCACTTTGTTCCTTTGCCTGTTCCTTTGCTTATTTGCTCTTAGGGTTTGGAAATGAGAGCTGATCAAGAATGCCGGGATGTCTCCATTGAAGTCGAAGGAGTGGAATTCTTGGCAAATCTTACCCTCCTCAACTCAGCAAGTTTGGATGTGATTCTTGGCATGGATTGGCTATCCCAGCATTTGGGGCAAATCGATTCGCCAGGAAGGTCGTCTATCTCACAAGTCCCTACGGCAAGCAGGTTGGGTTTTCGCTGCAGCTACAAGGGCCGCATCTCTGTGCACCTGAAGTGAAGTCGGCCTTAGAGATTCAAGATGTCCCAGTAGTGTGACTTCATGTATGTTTTCCCCGAAGAATTGCTTGGGATGCCTCCAGTTCGAGACCTTAAGTTTGTCATCGAGTTGCTGCCTGGTATTGCCCCGATTTCAAAGAGGTCGTATCGATTGCCTCCTAATGAGTTGGAGGAGCTGAAGAAACAACTAGGTGAGCTTCAAGATAAGGGTTTCATCCACCCTAGGTCGTCTCCTTGCGTATGTGCGTTGATTACCGTCCACTTAATGAAGTAATGGTAAAGAACAAGTACCATTTGCCCCGCATCAACGATCTTTTTGACCAGTTGACCGGAGCTCGGGTGTTCTCCAAGATTGACTTGAGATTGGGATATCATCAAGTCAGGATCAGATCTGAAGATATTTCAAAGACGGCTTTCTCGACTCGTTATGGTCTGTACGAGTACACCGTCATGTCTTTCGACTTAACCAATGCTCCTGCCCTGTTCATGAATCTTATGAATTCGCTGTTCATGGAGTACCTGGATAAGTTTGTGATTGTCTTCATCGATGATATTCTTATCTACTGCAAGAACGATGAAGAGCATGCTGAGCACCTGAAGCTTGTGTTGGGAAAGCTGCGTGAGCACCAGCTGTATGCGAAGTTCATTAAGTGCGAGTTCTGGTTGAAAGAAGTGGTGTTCTTGGGCCATGTTCTCTCAGCGGGAGGCATAGCCGTGGATCCTAACAAGGTCAGCGATGAGCTCTCTTGGGGTCAGCCCAAGTTGGTCACCGATGTACGGAGTTTTCTTGGTTTAGCGGGATACTATCGCCGCTTTATCGATAACTTCTCCAAGATTGCGAAACCGATGACTGAGTTGCTCAAGAAAGACAAGAATTTTGTGTGGTTTGCTGATTGCGAGAAGAGTTTTCAGGAACTCAAGAAGTGTTTGACTTCAGCCCTAGTTCTTGTTCTTCCCGATGTCCACAAGAGCTTCGATGTCTTTTGCGACGCTTCTCGTTAGGGACCCAGGTGTGTTGTTATGCAGGAAGGCAAGGTAGTGGCCTATGCATCAAGACAGTTAAGGCCTCATGAAATCAATTATCCAACCTATGACTTGGAACTAGCTGCTGTGGTTCATGCACTTAAGATTTGACGACATTACCTAATCGGTAATCGTTGTGAAGTGTATTCAGATCATAAAAGTTTGAAGTATTTGTTCACCCAACTAGATCTAAACCTCAGGCAAAGAAGGTAGTTGGAATTGATCAAAGACTATGACATGGGTATCCAGTACCATCCGGGCAAGGCCAATATAATTGTTGATGCACTTAGTCGGAAGGTGTATTGTAATACTTTGATGCTCAAGGAACAGCAGCCCGCCCTTCTTGAAGAATTTTAGCGGATCAATTTGGGTTTAATTGAGCATGGTTCCCTCACTACCTTGGTTGTGCAACCAATCTTGGTAGATCAAATCAAGGTTGCGCAGCAATCGGACATTGGAGTGAACCAAATCAAGCAGAACATCAAGAACGGAATAGCCAAGTGCTTCTCGGAAGATGAGCATGATGTTGTGTGGTTTGGACAGCGCCTTGTGGTTCCTAAGGTCATGGAATTGCCGGATTTGATTCTCCGCGAAGTCCATGATTCCTCTTTGTCCATTCGTCTCGGGGCCACAAAGATGTATCAAGACCTTCGTCAGAGATTTTGGTGGACCCGAGTGAAGCGTGAAATCGAAAAGTTCGTTGCCGAGTGCGACGTGTGCCATCGTGTTAAGGCCGAGCATCAGCGTCCAGCAGGTCTGCTTCAGCCTTTGCCAGTGCCTAAGTGGAAGTGGGATTCCGTCGGCATGGACTTCATCACCGGTCTGCCCCGTACGTCAAAAGGGAAGGATGCTATCTAGGTTATCATTGATCGGTTGACTAAGGTGGCACATTTTCTTCCTGTCAAGACTGACCTTCATGTGAGTCTTTTGACAGATCTCTACATAGCCCGCATCGTGAGTTTGCATGGCGTGCCGAAGACAATTGTTTCTGATCGTGGTGCACTCTTTACCTCCCGGTTATGGCATAACTTGCAATAGGCTATGGGGACTCGCCTTTCTTTCAGCTCAGCTTACCATCCTCAAACTGATGGCCAGACAGAGAGAGTCAACCAAGTCTTGGAAAACATGCTCCGTGCTTGTGTTCTTTCCTGTGGGAAGAATTGGGAGAAGTGCCTGCCGTTCGCCGAGTTCTCCTACAACAACAGTTTCAGGCTAGTCTCGGCATGGCACCTTTTGAGGCCTTGTACGGGAGAAAGTGCAGAACCCCGTTGAATTGGTCAGAGACTAGTGAGAGACAGTTCTTTGGCCCATTCAATCAATGAGGCCGAAAGTCAAGTTCAGCTTATTCGCGATCGTTTGCGCACGGCCCAGTCAAGGCAAAAGAGCTATGCGGATCGTCGTCGTCGTGAGTTGAGCTTTGAGCCCAATGACTTTGTTTATCTCAAAGTCTCTCTTTTGAAGGGCCATCAGCGTTTCGGCGTCAAGAGTAAGTTAGCTCCTCGATATGTTGGGCCTTACCGCATCATCAAGAAGGTAGGAGCTGTTACCTACAAGTTGGATTTGCCAGCTGCACTTGAGGGGGTACATGATGTGTTTCATGTGTCCTATTTGAAGAAGTGTCTTCGTGTTCCAACCGAGGAAGCTCTGTTGGAAAATCTCGATGTTCAAGAAGATTTGACCTACCGCAAGCACCCTGTTCGTATCCTTGAAGAAGCTGAATGAAGAACAAGGAATCGTGCCCTCAAGTTCCTTAGAGTTCAGTGGTCAAATCATTCCGAGGATGAAGCAATTTGGGAACGAGAAGATCGTCTACGTGCGGACTACCCGTCTTTCTTCTCGAGTGAACGGAATCTCGGGACGAGATTCTTGTAAGGGGGAGATTTGTAACATCTCAAATCTTGGCTTGTGTTTCAAATGTAAGAAAATGTGAAGAAATTAAAACTTTTCTTGCATATTGTTGTTGTTTGAATGTTATGAAAATTTATGTAAAGGAATTATGGAAATTCAAAATCATAAGCCTCTTTTGACCTAAGCCTTGAACCTTTGAAAACTTTTCTGGATACACTTGTGACCATTCTCTGGAAATATTTTTCCTTGGTTCTAGGGATGCTTTGTGACTCCTCTAAAAAATTTCATAATTTTTAAAAATTGTTTGAATATTTTAAGAGGCCAGTCAAACCAGTTTGACTATTGGTCAAACCCTAAATCGGTACCTTAAGAAATTTTTGGAGAAAACTGCTTTGCATAAAAACCTCTGAAAATTTTATACAAGGTCAATCCTGGAGTTGAGAACCTCATGTAAAAATTTTGGGATTTTTTGAGTTGTTTCGTTACATTTAAAAATTCCTCAAAGTTTTAGTTCAATTCTTAAACCCTAGTCAACGTTGCTATTGGATTCAGGTCGGACCGAGCCCAACCTCTTGACTTGGTCGAACCCAATCAACTAACTCACTCGGGCTCACTCAAAGTGGTGCGCGTGTTTCCAACCGTTGGATTTCTTTTCAACAGTCCAGTTTTGATGGAACTTTCGGACCACCCGAGAGTGAGATTCAATCTGAGCCGTTCATTTTTTATCGGACCGCCGAGATTACTTTGAACTTTTGGACCTTCCGAAAGTTACTTTTAATCTGAGCCATCCATTTCTAATCCAATCGTCGAGATCTGTTAACTCAGTTTCGATTCAACCTAACCTCTCATTCTTTTTTGACCCGAGCCGACGTAACCTTTCTCACTGACTGGTGGGCCCTCGCTGAAAACTGGTCATCTTCTTCCTCTGGCTCGTGCGCGTGTGACAGAACAGGACATGGGAGAGAGCTCTTTGTCAACCTTCGTGCATCACTCTCAACGGCTCTTAGCCGTGCCGGTACACCAAAGGAAGTGTGCTAAATAGCTTGGCAAAAAGGCGGTCTAACATGTGGGTACATTGGTACACCCCTGTAGGGTTAAATCTATTCGAATAGCCTCGTCCTAGGATATGGACATGCTTGGTAAGGTCGTGTAAGAATTAGACTATAATATTTTCACTAAAACTTGAATTGGGTGGTACGAATGGGTAACTAGTGCTATGTTGTGGTGGCTATTGGGTTAGTTACTTTTAGGTTGTTATTTATGTTACTTATTGTTGTCTTGTTGTTATTTTAACAATTAAAAACAGATTTGTCAAATTGCCTTCAATCTATTCATTATTGCAAATAAAAATTGTTTTATGCGTCCAATAAACCATATGACCATCTCCTTTGTTTCAGCTTGCATGTAGCTATGTATAGGCTTGTTACTCGTAAGTCTTGCGAGTACATTTTTTTTACTCATTTGCATTGCTTAATTGTTAAGAGGATGTTGATCCCCAAGGGGTCGACTTCTGTGAGTTTTGCTTCGCTGTGGACGACTAGCTTGGCGGTCCGGTTGGTTGCCTTGTGGGGAGTTGGCACACCGGTTGGCTTTTGTTATCGCCATCTTATGGCACTTTTGCTTCCGCTGTTTATTTTGTTATTTACGTTGTTGGTATCATTTGGCCGGTCGGCCCTTGTGTAAGAACTCTATATTATGTATGTCTTTTGCTAGACTTGGTACTGTAAGCTTGTATGGAAATGGTGCATGATTTTGTAAAGGTGTATGTGTACTGCATTTATGGGAAGTACATGTCCACCGAGGCTTAAGATATTTAATTGGTCATACTAGAACCATTTGGAGGTTAAGTATTAGGAGTTAAATACCCCGGGTCCTCATAATTTCTAAGGTATATGAGCTTTTATCAATTTGTGGAAACTTATACCTAGTACACCTTGGAAGCATCATATTTTTTATGGTTTATTTTTCCTGGTATTTTGTGTTTGGGGGAAATTATTTAATGGTTTTAGAAATTCTAAAAATTGCTTCCAAGCCTTGAAATTATCATAAAAATCCCAATAATAATTTGATAATTCTAGAAAATTCTACTGAATAGATAAATTAATCTTTACTATTTTGCACTCATTTCATGCATTTAAAATGCCTTACTAGTTGTGAATATAGAAAATTGCATGAATTATGAAGGGCATGTTTGACATCACTAAGTGGATATTCGTTTGTCCTTGATGATAGCTATGATAAGTTCATATTATGCTCTATTGAGACCTCTAATAATCTCCTAGTTATCCCTTAACTTTGTAAATATGTCATTTTCTTGCACAAGTTGCATTAGTAGTATAGATTCAGCTCCTGCGAGCTTGGTCCTACTCCTACTGAGCATCTCTTATCTTTTTGCTTTAGGCTAGAACTAGGGGTGTCAACGGATCGAATACGAATTGAATAGTGATCTTCCCATATTTGTATTCGTATATTCTAAATGAATACAAATTTGAATATTATCGAATACGAATATGAATCAAATACCTACTCAATTCGATCGGATTCGGATACCGCATAACTTACGTAATTGCAAGATATTTATGATACTTTATGTAATACCCTATAATAGGATTCGGGAGGAAATCTAAAGTTTTAAAAGAAACGAGTGATCGGAAGTCGATTCAGGGGAAGGACCTTCTTGAAAATAATTGAATAAGTGGGAGGAGATGGTTTTTGTAAAAGCGCGACAACACGGGCACAGGCTTGGCCCATGAGGTCCTATAGTGGCCGGCCAGGGGAGGCACCCTTTCTCCCCTCCCCAAACCCTAGCCGCCCTACCCCCCCCACTCCCTTGTGCGCCTCCCACTCCCCTAGGCAGCGCCCCACTCCCTTGTGCGCCTCCTGGTCAGAGCACCTCCTCCATGCGTCTTCCTCTGTCCTGCAGCGCGATCTCCCGCCGGTCGCCTCGTCAAACAGCGCGATCTCCTCGGTCGGTCAAGGAAGGAGGCGAAGGATAGTGCGTGTGGGGAGTGCGTGTGGAGGAAGGAGAGAGAGGAGGAGGAGGAGGAGAAGGAAGGGTGAAGGTTCGCGAGGAAGCATCCTGGTCTCGGCGTTCATCAAGGGTAACCCGGTCTTCCCGAGTAGATGCATTTTTAATGGTTGTAGCAATGTCGGTGTCTGTCTCCTCGGGGCGATTGCGTTGGATGACGTTTTGGTGTAGTTAAGGCACGGATTTAGGCCCTGGCCATCTCCTAGAGGGTTGTAGAGGACGTCAATAGATTTCGATGAAGTATTAGATCGCAAAATTTGAACCTCAGAGCAGAAGTTATGAATTATTTGGTGGGACTGTTCTACGAATCTGTCGGTAATCGACATGTTTTAGTAATCTGCATTGTACGATCTGTTAAATGGAAAATCTGAGGATCTCAGTATAACGAAAGTTATAGATAATTGTCGTAGCTTTCAGTGAAGGTCAAGAACGAAGTTTGGATAAACGAGCTAAAAGTTATGATAGTTTTAGTGTACTGTCGAGAGAACTCGACGTGAAATTGGTGTTCGTTGTCTGTCTTGTTAGGGTAGTAGATTGCCGAATCAGGAAGGCCCACTAACTAGGTTTAGTTGGGAATTTTATAAGCTTTCAATGAAGTCTACGATCACCTCATTTGGACTCCTGTACTAAAAGATACGAATTTTTGATTACATTTGTTTCTGAGAGGGTCAATTCAGCATTTAAGAAATTGGGGTGGGTCGCGTTTCAAGCTATGGCTATTTCATGCTTGCTCATATGGATTATTTGGTTCATTATTGTTGTCTTAGAAAGATTTTAAATGTATTCTTAGGTGAGGGACTGGTCCCAGAGGCAGCACCTACTTCGCATCCACCGTTCTCACGCGGTTGAGGCAAGTACTGTTTAGTAGAGTAACTATGGATGGTTTGACATTGCTTGCTAGTATTTGATATTTAACAATCGTGTGATGAATGATGGTATGATATCTGATTGAAGATGATGAATGCTTGTGATACATGCTAGTAGTTGATATATAAATTATTGTGGACAAATGATGGTATGACATCTTTGGTTAGCAATGATGAATGCTTGTGATACATGCTAGTATTTGGTATATAAATTATTTGTGGTCGAATGATGGTATGACATCTTTGGTTAAAGATGATATATGCCTTTGATATGAATGGTTATTAATCATGTACAGAGGTGATGTTGTTCATGCTATTTGCAAGCTGCTATTGTCATATGCTTTGAAAAAGCATACATAAAGCACAGTCACGTGGTGACGAGGAATGCATGATTGAGGTCCCTACATTCGTGGAATGTGGGCATTGAGAAGAGGTCCCCATCCGAGAAAATGATGGGCTTATGGTCCCACACTTGTGGAGTGTGGGCTTGAGGTCCCTTTACTTGCAGTATTGGGCAATTGGTCCCTGTGCTTGCGAGCACGAGCATGGTATGGCGTGATCGCATATCTGACACGGTGAAATTGGATACAGAGTGAAAGAGAAAAGTTGCATTGCATTCTTGCATACATACCACATGAGATATGTTTCTATGTAAAGCTTTGGGAATGGAATGTTGATGATATACATGTGAGCTTAATGTTTCTTTTGGTACTTTTGAGTCGTTGGACTCACCCTTGCTTTGTTGTGTTTTTAGGTACCATTTGCAAGGACTGCATGCATGGGAGGGAGTAGACTTGAATCGGACACACGCACTCCATCCACCTTTAAAGTTGATACGTTTTAGTTCATATGTTAATAAGCGCAAACCGCTAGAGAATTGTTTATGCTTCATGCAGTGGTTTAAATGTAATAATGATGAGTAGTGTCTTTTGGATATCTCTGAATATGCTAGTTGCTTCATATTTTGGGCAGCCTATTGATGATTACGAATGTTAGGTTATTTATATATATTGTGTTATTCAAATGTTGGAACCTCCTGGTAGTTAACAATTCAGGAGAAGTTCTGCCGAAAATTTTGGTAGAATGTATTTGGCTTAGAATTGTTTAATGTTAGTTTGGTAGCATTTCAGGCTCATGTTGGGCTGGGGTGTTACACTTTATCCTCGTACATAACACACTTAACCATTCTATTTTATCTATTTCACCTAAAAACACGAATTCATATTAAACTAAAAATGCTTGTCCAACTAATTAGCCATTCTACAATAAAAATATGTATATTGTTTTATCGAATTTGAATACGAATAGTGCGGATAAAACAATATTTCGGATGGCAAAAGTCCATACCATATTAGTATCCATTTTTTTTATGTGGATGCGAATAAGAATACAGATACAAATAGATGGAAATTGTTAATCGGATGACAAAAATCTAAACCATATTCGCTACCAACCGAATTCGGATGCCGGATAAAATGGACAATTCGGATTCGATTGACACCCCTAGCTGGAACCTTATTCATTAGATCGTTATTTCTCAGATGCCATAAATAAAATAATGGTCTGAGTAGTTCTATTAAAATTTTATCTCCTGCTGAATAGTTGATTAAATCTGCCTAATAGAACATATTGACAGTAGTATGTTTTACCTGTAGTAAAATAATTAATCTTACATAGAATAAATTTGTGTAAATAGTATACCTGAAAATTGAAAATACGTTGATATCTTAATATTGGACATGTACTCTTGATATCTAATAAGCCTCAATTCATTAGCTTGTAGTTCACGGATGCTCATATGGCAAAAGAGAAACTATTTTTCTCAGTGGCACCGGAACGAGCCTAGTCATATATTGATCTCTGATGGATCGCTTTGGCTAGAAAATACCATATTCCTCAAATAAGTACAAAATAACTTACGCCCTAAGACTTGAAGTCTATATAACACCATCCTCCACCACACTAATTACTCAATTGAAGAACTTTGTAAGCAGAACGTTACAGAGTATATATTGGTTTCACGCCAATAAAATTGTACTCGTGTTGAAGTATGATTGCAAATCTTTACTAAAACTCTGAGTTGATTTCAAGCAAATGCTTGATGCACACGCTATCACTCATGATTTTTTACAGTTGGTATGAAAAGAGAGAGGATATTGGGCTTGTGTGGGATATTAGAACTTAAGAGGCATAGAAAAATATTCAAAACAAGAGACATGGTAGGCAATGGCATATCTTAGGTTAAAGCTAGAAAAAATTAGCCTGAAGTAATAAACTAATCTAGTTTTGGGAGACAATTAAAGTAAATTACAGGATTATTATCTTTATCCAATTGATATAGAGAATGGCATTTAAGCCATTGCGGATACCCATGCTGTTGGCAACCACAGTCATTGCTACTCACAAAGGGCAAATGATTTGTGTCTTCGGCAATATGTTAACTGTCAGCATGCGGGAATGCACACGGCAAATCGATGACCGCTTTACGCGGTCGCACATATGCCATATTGGCTATGCACTAAAGCGTGTCATACTCTTTGAAAATGACACATGTATAAATTGGTAAGTGTGGTCTGCAACCGCATCACCACCAGAAGCCATATCACTTGCTTGAAGCAAATATAGCTCCCGAAATAAAATATAATGACCTATTAGATTGTGTTGATACTTAATGATCTAAATTTCGCCATGTTAATTCTGACATTACAAATTAAAATTAGATATATAATTTATCACCCTTAATTAAATGTGGTGTTCCTATTGAACAATAAATCTTCCTGTCAAATAGTTATACTATTTGGGTGATTCAGCTAGATTTGTAGTCCAGAAGAAAATCTAGTATTTCTATGCAGATTAACTATTGTCAAATATTTTATGTTCCATCATTATATTTAAGTTCCTAAAGAGCATCCTGTAGTATTATGTTATTAGAACACAATGCTTATGACCATAAGAAAATATGTTGTGTAATTATAAACTTGAAGCTTAATGATCCAAATTATTTAAAATATGCTATGAGCAATTGGATCAAAACTTGGGCAAATAATAAAGAACCTAGTCTATAGAATAAGTTTGCCAACTCTCGAACCCGGTACGGGACCTTCGTCGTCGTTTAATAACCAGACAGAAGTTAGAGCATCGTACAGAATGTCAGGATAATGCAGTTGCCACTCCAGTGATAAAAGTCTAGCTCACTGCATATAATTATCAAAACCATTGTTGAAATAAGTGTGTGTTGGAGGAATTAAATATTTTTCACATGTTATCACCATTGTAGCATACACCTTTGGGCCACCACCAGTTGTTGGAGATCATATTGGATCTGAAATTCAATAAATCGTGTGCCCATGATAGAGGAACTTTGTGGTATACTATAAATAAAGATCGAATATTGGCAATAGGGGGAGAGAAATGCCCAAAAGTTTGTCATCGTATTTTCTAGAAGGAAAAGGTCTGTAGTACTAAGATACACACACTAGTCAAGCTAAACTTAAGGTTTAGTTTATACTCGTGTACACAGAAGCGGAGAGCTTGCGATACTTTTCAACTATGGAGGAGTTACTATAGTGTTTACTTGTAGTAAATATGTTGTTAAGAGTGGAATACCCTGGGTTGAATAATATATCCACCTCTACGAAATTGACTTATTGGTTCTTGATCTAAAATCTATGGGGACGCTTGCGGGTCTAAGATCTAATGACATTAGTGTAATATCTCATTTTAATAAATGAGTATTTAATGAATTAGAAAATGATTAGTAATCTGAATTTTTGTGGAAAAATAGTTATGGGCCTTCGGCCCATACCCAAGAGGTGGGCCGGCCATCAACAAAAGGGGGGAGAGGGAGAAAACCCTAAGAAAGAAGGAGGGGAAGGAAGAGAGGAAGAGGAAGAGGTAGAAGAAGGGGGAATCCTTGTGGGGGCTTCAGTGAGGTCCAACGAAGAATTTGTGGGCAAACTCGTGTTCCCCATTAGTTTTTGTAATTCTTTCATATGCGAATTGTCCCCGATAGTCAGATTAGAAATCTGTTGGGTAGATCGATGTTTCTATAGTTCTGTTAATTCATAAGATTGAGTTAGTTCCTTGCGGATTCAGTATTTAGGATCTCCTGGAGATATGTGGGAAATTGCATTGGCTTTCGGGAAAGTATTAATTCATAATTTTTGGTTGGATAATGAATTAGTTATGATGTTTGCAAGTCTGAGTGCATGTTCAGTCTCTGGTTTCGGGTAGCGAGCTTAGTTCTATGATTTAGGGTCTGGAGATGGACGAATTTGGTCCATTGATCTCCACGAGTTGTGTAGATAACTTCATGATGAATCCAAAGAGTCCAAGTTCATATTTTTTGGACAATTAGAACAAAAGTTATGAATTTTTGAAGTTGTCATTGTAATTCTGTCCTTTGGTAGGGGACAGTAGGGAAAGTTTTCTCTGTTAGCAACCTTTGTTGCACATTGGAAAAAATTATAATAAATTTTTTAGGAAGCTAGTTCTCTTTAGTTTCAAGAATGAATTAGATCAATGGGTTTGGTTGTACCAAATGAAAGATATGAAATTCCTAAGTCGATAGTACTGAAGATAACAAATCTGTCTTCGGAGATAAAAACAAAGGCTTAGATGAAAGAATTTGAACATCCAATCACGTGAGAAGTTGTATATATGCATGTGTAGGTTCCAAATAACTTGGGTTCATGATTTTTGGAGCCTTTAACTAAAAGTTGTGGTTTTTCCTTTGGTGGTTGTCTGTTTTGGACAAACTAGGTTTTGGGATTGTATCGGTAAAGTTTCGGGTTGCGAATAGGAGCGAATGATTTCATTTTGTTTTATTGTTTTGTTGTGCATTTTTGAATGGCGATCCTAGTATACTTTACGAATGCCAGGTGGTGGTGAGAACCGGGGATAGAGTCCTCCTGCCGTCATCGTTCAACTCGTGGTTGAGGCAAGTGCAAGCAGTATAGTATGAATTGTGATGCTATATTCATGAAAGTTGCCATAGTTTGCTTATGAGACTTTATCTATGATGTTACCGCTGAATATTATCCTCTCATGTTGGATTGAGAATATGAATTTCTTTTTTGGCATCATAGCATTCATTCCTGAATCTTGGACTACGTGGTAGTCAAGAATTGTTTCTTTTGAGGTCCCCGTCATGCATTGGATGGGCATGATATCTCAGTCATGTATTGGACGGGCTTGGGTCCCCACACTCGTGGAGTATGGGCTTGAGGTCCTTGTGCCTGAGGGCACAGGCTTGAGTAGCATCGATGGATGCACTACTCCGCATTACTGGTAATTACAAAGAAGGAAGAAAGAAAATTTTTGACATATGCATTACATGCAAGCATGAGAATTTTATTTATAGTCTCTTTGCTGATGTTCATATGAAGATTGATACCCTCTTTTGCTGATTGTGATGTTTTGTCTATTATTATTGTTGTACTTTGCTGAGTCATGGACTCACACTTGTTGTTGTTGTTCTTTTTAGGTACCTCTCGAGGCAACGACATGCATGGGAAGGGGTAGTTTTGATGCACTTCACACATAACCATCCATGGCAAATAAATTAGCTTATTTTAGCTAAAAATTCATGTTATTACCATTACATTATTTTCAAATTGTGATCATCCTTTGTGGTGTTTGATTTAATTGTAAACGTGTTAGTCAAGTTTTATCATGGATGTTTTATTTATGCTTTTAAGTCTCATATGTTGATTTATCTATTTCTATTTGATAGAATAAACTGAATGACTTGATTAGTCTTACATCATCGTAATTCTGATAAACCTTGATGATTTAAATTCATTTGATAAAAAGCTACTCTCATTGTGTACCTATAACCGTTTGGTTCGATTATTGGTTGAGAAAGAGTGGAATCCATGCCTAGGTTATTTATTTGGTTGATGGCATTCTTTAACCTGTCTAGTTGTAGCTTGTGTTGAATCTTGTTGATTAGAACTAATTCGTTCGTGGTTGTATGTCATGATGAAATTGTGTTAATAAGTTTAAGTAAAGTGGATTATTAGGTAGTTTAGTAGCATCCTAGGCTCTATGTCGGGCTGGGGTTTTACAATTAGTCAAAATAATTATTAATCACTACTTTAACTCTCTTGAAGAGAACTCACCTTGAAAGTGAAATATCTCATGAAGATGTTCATCATGCAGATGAAAGCCCCAACAACTTGATGTGGACATATTACAATACTGGAAATGTGAAATGACCAATAATATTTTGTTTGGGAAATGACAAGGATCTAGTTAACACTGAGATACCATCAAGTTAGAGGATATGAGAGAAAAGTTGTCGACAATCACTTTGCCTCTACAATTGCTGAAATTTCTCTTATGGGAATACGGATCTGAAACCAAAGTCCATGGTCGAGCTGTTGAAGCGTTCATATCAGGTCACATAATGAAAGTATATGAGGCTGAACCAAAATTGCTAAATAAAAATCTTGAAACCAGGTAGTTCAGACTTGATAGATTATTATGAAGATAATGAAGTGGTGAAATCTATGGTCCAAAGGTCCCCGTAGAGTCCGTTACTCTCCTATTATAAATGATATAATGTTCTGTTGCATATAATTCTTGCAAATGGCATGAACGAATAAATAAAATATGCAATCAATGGGTTTTGAAAATCCTTGATGAGATCCTCGAATGACTCAAAACTCCTAGTAATAAAAGAAACAAAATCACAATATATATAAAACTCATACCCAATAGTCTCTTACATGTAGAAAGAGCATCTCCCCGAAGAAAAATCATCTTATTAGTAGATCTCTTAATCATACTAATGATCATATGATCCACCAAAAGTTAGTGGAATGATGGTTTCCTCTAGTACCACCGTGGCCCAACACGGAGCCCAGAATGCCACTAAACTGACCTAGCTATTAATTTTAACAACAATTATCACTAAATTACAGCAAGAATATCAAAGAAAAAACCCGTACGTGCATCACAATAATTCAAGGATGACAATAAAGAATTCATGGATAAATAATTCATAGGAAGCATGCCAAAATAATAACCAAGATCAACGCGAAGCAAAACCAATCAAGTCTATTTAATGAATAACCAAATAAGACTAAGCAATAATATCCAATCCTAATTATAATTTATCACACTAAATACTATCTCATGATCGGTAATTCTTGTAATTGAGTAAATGACGTGAATCTAAGTGCGTGTTAGCCCTTCCCACGAGCAATGTCGTCAACGGTCACCTAAAAACAACAGTAGGGTAAGGGTGAGTTCACGACTCAGCAAACACAATAATGAACAATGAACAATGCTTAATCAGTAGTAAACAATATCATCATCAACATCAATTGTTCTCTTTTCTTTATTTTCATGCTCAATCATTCAGTTCTCCTCTCTTTATTCTCATACACGATCATCAAATACTTTTCATTTAATGCAATTATACACTACATGTCAACATGCACTTCTTTGTTGTATACCGGTATAGCGTGAGTGAATTCTCGCAACAATATTCACTCTCAAGCCCGTCCTTCTCAAGGATCGGGGACCTCTTCCACTCCTGTGGAGTTGTGATTAACATTATCACATTCTCTTATGCAATGATGTTTATGAATGCACAACCATTCATCAATATTGCCATCGTCCAACATTCACATATCCAACAATACGAAATAAATCATGACTATTCACATTGCTTGCAATTAAATAAAGTAAAAGCACAAACAATAAAATAGTAATGAGTGGTATAGAAATACAATGATCAACCAATGAACACTGTCTACTATGCACTTGCCTCTTCTAGTAGCGAGGAACGGTTTGATTAGAAGATGACAACAAACCCGACGCCACTCCTCCTATAGTAAACACCCAATCTCAATAACAAGCTACAGTAGTATAAGAACAATAATAAAATGACATCGCTCCTACACATTTTCGAGATCCACAACACTCCCCATTTATCGAATAGTCACCCCCTGTTGTCTTGGTACTAAAAATAACATAACTTTTGACTCCCAAGCCCTATCATAGCAAACCACACTAGTTCTGGAATCTACACATAATTCTCCACAATTTCTTAGTTGGCCACAATTCTTGATTAAATCATTTAATCGCCCATTTTTATCCTAGAAGACCGTTATGTCATCTTTTGGACAGCAGGATTAATATTTTCATATCTATTAATCTACACGTGCAAATACTGTAAACCATAGCATTTTTGGAATCTACATAAAGTTAGCTACCTCTTTCTAGTTATGAAAAAAATTCAATTCTGCCATCTACCAAGTCAATTTAATAGTTTCCTACAACTGCGTCCAGCAGAAATCGGTTTCAAGACAACAACCTTCCCGAGGCTATATCTTTTCGCTCTCTACTCTAATTTTAATGATCTAGACCTTCTTGGAAATCTAACGAGATTTTATAACTTTTCTCTAATTGGACCGACATCTAAATCCAATTCTAAATAACCCTAATTACTCTCGTAAGACTCTGTACCTAACCTCGACGAACTAGGGCAGAACAGCAAATACTGTTCCTATTGACCAAACACCCCACAACTCAAACAACGACTAAACTAGGGAAACCTAGTGGGTTTCAAATTGTTACCCTTGGAGATCACGACGTCGATCACGAATTTTCCCGTGAGATCCTCCTCTCTTTCTTCCAACTTTCCTTCTCCCTTCCTCCTTCCTTCCCTTCCTCCTCTAGGTGGGACTCCTCTAATCCTCCTCTTTCTGGCCAACAGCAAAGGCAACAAGGGGAGGCGCCGCCCTAGAGCAGCAGGGGCGTTGGCTTGGTGGAGGGTGGCACTGGAGGGATGCGTAGGGGGCAGGGGGTGGTGCAATGGGGAGGAGGCAGTAGGGGTGGCGGGTCAAACGAGAAGGGGTTGGAGGCGCAAGGGGAAGGGATGGTTGTAACGACCCGGGATTAACACCCCAGATCTTCTGTGCATAACTGAACTAGTCTCATGATCAGTGGCTAGCTCACACAGTAAACAAGTGTGATAACACAACCATAAACGCTAAAATTTATTAAATGACAACAGAGTTGATTACAAGATAGCCTTACAGGCAACATTAAATAAACACGTGGAAGACGATGAAGAAGTAGTAGGGTCGATGTCGCCACGAGCAATCGGTCGGGTAGCGGCCTAGTCGTCATGATCCACACCTGAAGCGAAGTTCTTCTCCTCTGAAATTTGTTTGCATTAAGCAAGAATGAGCACAACTTCCGTGCTCGCAAGTTACACCCGTCAAATAACAAAATGACATGCATACATGGATGTAACAAAGGATGGCTTATAGGGTTATTTGTGCAAAACAGCATTTGACATTAAATACCATACTAAGTTCAAAAGCTCAAGTTTTGTAAAATCCAAAATTGATTTTGAATTGATAAATATAGTGTAGGCACCAACCTATCACCAACATAAACACAGGCACCAACCCGGGGCTTCAACCCATAACTTTTCTCATGGACACCCATCCATGTCAATCTGTTTTACAAAAACATTTTGAAATCGAAGTCTAACTTTGAGTGGTTTTGCCAGCATGTCCATGACCGTGGACATGGCTATTCGAATAGTTTTACACTCTGCAGAGGTTGTACAACTTTACCCACAAGACATGAATTCTCTAGTTGTTTGGCATCCGTCGATACCACCGCTCACTACCTTAGGTAAGCAGTCTAGAGCACGTGTCAAGGCTTTTACAATGCGCCATTCCACCATAGTCCTCCCTCGCTAAGGTTTCACCCCCTTTGGACTACCGTCGCAGAGTTCGAGCCCTCTTGCGCGGTGGGACTAACAAAAGTCATGAAAGACTGCCCACCCCATCAATAGGAACGACCATGATGGAGCTTTGCAAATTATTCAGCCAGGTCCTACCCATACAAGACATGTGGTAGTACGATGTGGCTTAGCAAGATGCGGCTCGAAAACCGGTCCTTAACTGACATGGGCGACAACCAACAGAACCCTGGGCCTCAACCTACCCAGTTGAGCCCGTGCATAAACCTGCACCCACCAGGCCACCAATTCGCCCAAGTCCAAACCATCATTTTATTTTATTTTTTAAGCATTTGTAAAACTCCCATGACACACCAATGCCAAGGGTACAATTTAAACAACATTTGACTTTTGGCTGAAATTCCCCAAATGAAACATATGTGATCTTATAAGCATGGCTAAGCACAATATTTTCCAAATCATCCTAGTCCATACTATTGTATCAACTAGGTTTTTATCTAGGGTGACAATATGTTTGATTTGATATCAAAATTGGCCATACAAAGGATTTTAGGCATAGCTATAAATTTAAAATAGGAATTTAAATTACTAAATATAAATAAGCATGCAATAATAATTTGAAATAGAATTTGAATAATTTTAAATAATAGGTGCAGATATGATCAAGAATGTAACTTGCCTCGTTTGAGGTGAACAGATCAATTGATACTGAGGTGATGTTGTTTTTCTTAACAGGTCACCTAGCACTCACAAGCACTTTCTCCGGGTAGTCCAAGTGTACAATCACGATGATCATACAGTCAAAATCAAACCTCTTAAGAGCTCTTCAAACGGCGTCGAAATCTGACTCCCCGAAGTCGTCGAAATCTAATCGCGAAATAAGCCAAATTCAAATAAAATTCAAACAATAATTCAAATGAACTCCAAATTAAATAATTTTGGTTTAGTTAGCTATATCTTGAATTTAGACAAATTTAGAAATTTGAATGGGCTCAATCGGAGTTTGGATGCAAAAGATATAAGCTTTTGAAGTTTGAATTTACATGAAATGATAGATTTAGGGTTTAAAGGAATTAGTGGTCAAATGAGCTCAAACTTAAATAATTTTGATGTAGTTGGCTATATAATGATTTTATATAAATTTTCAATTTGAAACACCCAATTTGGAGTTGGGATTCAAAAGATATGATTTTTTGAAGTTTAAATCTACTTAAAACCTAATTTCAGAATTTAATAGATTTTCCTGATTTATTTTTCTAAAGGAAAATCCTTTTATTGCACAAGGATGACGTCAGCGAGGATTTTCGGCCGAAAAGAATAAAAGAAAAGAAATTTGGCCGCGGGGCCCACGTGTCATAGACACGGTCCTCATGGACCAAGTCCATGGGACTTCGGGCTCGGGGGTTGGGGCTGGGTGGTACGCGCGTGCGTATGTGGCGCCACGTAGGCTGCCACGCACACACCCTCGCAGACGTGGCGGCTGAGGTGGCAAGGCCACGTAAGCAATGGCCGGCGGCGGCTCGGGCACGAGCTCGCCGGCGTTTGGATGCGTTCCGGCGGGAGTGGATGGTGTCAAAAGAATGAGGGGGCTCTACTGATGTTGATGCTCACCTTATATGCCCGGCGGCGAGGTTGGGTGACCGTCGGTGGAGGTTTTAGCGGCGGCGCGGCTCGGTCGTCGACGGCGAAGCTGCTCCGGTGGCCCCCGAGGCAAGAGAAGGTGCGCACGGGGTCCCCGAGATCGCGGCGATGCCGGAGGTGGGGACGATGGAACCGGAGGGGACTTGGTGTCGCCGGAATCGGAGAAGAGAGCGCTTGCGGCCGGCGGCGGGGAAATGCGAACTTCGACCGAACGAGAGCGAGGGAGGGGGAGTGGGTGGCGGGGTTGGAGTCAGGGTGGAAGGGGGCACCTCGTGCTCCCTTTTATAGGGGCGAAGGTGGCTGGTAGAGTGAGATCATGCACGGAGGTCGTGGCGGCGGCGGTTGCGGCGCGCGGTTGATTCGGGCGAAACCGACGCGAGGAGAGGGGGAGAAGGTGGGGGCGAGGGAGGTTAGAGGCGGCGAGCCGTGCGCGCACGCGGGCGGGGGACGCGGGAGGTTGGGGTGGCGGTTTGACGAAGCTTCGGGAGCGGACGAAAATGGCGGAGGCGTGCGGCCGAGAGGAAGAAGAAAGGCGGGGAGAAGATGACCCTGACGGGTGGGCCCGAGCGGAGAGGGAGGTGGGTGACAGGTGGGCCAGGGGGAGAGAGAGAGAGGGGAGCGGGCGGGCCGAGTGGGCCGGGGGCGCGGTGGGAAGGAGTGGGCCAGAGGAATTTCGGCCCAATGGGATTTTCGGATTTTAAATGATTTGTGATTTTATTTAATCTAGTTAATTCCTTTTGGCTTTTGAAAATAGCAAAATAAATCCAAAAATTATGGGAAAATTCACAGAAATTCCCATACTTATTTTGGATTTAATAAAATTATTTCCGACTAAAGGTTAGCTTTTAGTTTTGCAAATAAATTGTTTTGGCTTTAAAATATTTATAAAAAGGCTTTTAAAAACTCAGAAAATTCTAGAAATTAAGTAAATTTTTATTTTTCAAATTAAATCTAATAAAACTTCAAGAACTTCAAATACATTTTAAATTTTGACTTTTAAATCTTTAGAAATTCAAATAAAGCAATGAAACTCTATCAAATTCAGAAAATCCAATAAAATAATTATTTTATTTTATTTTAATTTTGGTAACATATCCTTGGGATGTTACAATGGCTTAGGGTTAGGGGCTGCTACCCCTCCCTTGGTCTCCCTTAAGGTCGGCCCACTTGGGCCAAGCCATTGTGGGCCAAAAGCCCAGGTTCTCCTCCCACCCAAAAACTGAAATCCCTTTTTAATTCCAATTAAATTTGTTTGAAATTTATTTATTTCTCTAAAGGTTAAACGGGATATTACAATACATTGGTGATATTGGTAATTAATCCCATAAACGCCAAAACTAAGACTGATTATATTTTACTCTAGAGAGGTACAACCATACTTTATAGTTCTACATAATAAAATATTTGTTGTAACTTTAACCTCTCAGAGATAGTTACAAAATATTAAAACCATGAAATATTTTGATAAATCGTGTCAGCAAGACATACAACTTTACAACTAGTATTACCTCATATCCCCTGCAAGGATAATCTACTTTTGTTGCACAATCGAATAGTGATATTTGATAAGTTAAGCATGTTACTCCCGAATAGTGTTTATCATAAAATCTCCAAATGAGTAATAAGATATTTGTATGTAAAACTCTATATTGTAGTAATCCAGTTTATTTGATCACAATATACTTGTATATGTTCATTTTCGAAAAATATATGAAAGCCATTAAAGCAATAAGATTTCAACGAAAGTTGTCTTCAGGGGGAGCATATGCTAAACACTGATTATCATACTTGATATTTTGAAAATCTTAGTCAAACCTAGAAGGTGTTAATACGATGATTACTGTTTAAATTCACCTTAAAGGTTTTACCACTTAACATTTTAGATCGAGTTGATCGACAAAGCAAAGCTCATGAAGATTATGCATAGATCTTGATGATCATTACTAAATCCTGCAAGATGTGCTGACTATTTGTCAAATCCTTATAATGCAAAACCATATAAATGATTTATATTACTTTTATCGTGGTGCAACCATCTCTTGACGATCATCTAAGCATACCTTAGTAGCTACTTCTACCAAGGTAACACCCCAGCCCAACATGAGCCTAAAATGTTACGAATATAGCAATAAACAAATCTAAACTAAGACAATTTACTAACTTTTGGCAGAACCTCCTTTGTATAGCTAACTATACAGAGGTTCCAACAGTTAAAAAAGAATATCATAACCAAATATTCCAACATCCAGTATCATCAATAAGCATCCAAAACCTGCTAATAAACTAAAGCATATTCAAAGATATCCAAAATTTGCTACTCATCCTTATTACAAATAATTCGAAGCATGAAGCATAACCATAATAAATTCTTGAGCAGTTTGCTTATTTATTAATGGACGATCTAAAATTTAATCAACTTTTAAATATGTGTGGCAGTGTGTGAATCCAACTCAAGTCTATTCCCTTCTATGCATGTCGTTCTTGTAAAGGATACCTAAAAAACACAGCAAAAGCAAGAGTGAACCCAAAGACTTAGCAAGTACCAATAATGAAACATTAAACTCACGATTATAGCAACAACATCCAATTCCAAAGCTTTACTCTAAATCATATCACATGTTTGTGTAATGCAAATGTGCAATGCATCTTTTATCTTTTACTCTTTTCGCATTTTACCAGTAATACGGGGTATACAACCGTCGATGTATACCCATGACTGTGCCCTCTAACACAGGGACCAAGAGCCTATACTCCACAAGTATAGGGACCACAACCCATCATCTTCATGATGGGGACCTCTAATCAATGCCCACACTCCACGAGTGTGGGGACTACAAGCCCGTCATCCACATGACGGGGACCTCAAATATACATACTTGGTCACCACGTGACCAAGTCTCAAGTATGCTCTCAATGTGCACATGAACACTTACCCTATCTTTCAATAACATGAATAGCAATAGCACCATACATGAATAAAAATTAATCATATCTCAAGCATTCACCATCCTTAATCATACATATCACACTATCAACCATACATAGCTAATATGTATCAAAATACTAGCACTCTCTATCAAACATTCATAATTATTCTATCAATCAGAGTACTTACCTTAACCACGTGAGAACGGAGGATGTGAAGAGGGTGCTGCCTCCGGGACCAATTCCCGACCTAAATTCATTTAAAAGCATACTAAGACAACAGTAATGGACCAAACAAACTATATAAGTAAACACAAACTCACAATAGTTTTTAATGTGATCCCAACTCCAATTCCTAAATGTTGATCTATCCCCTCTGTGGACAATCACATTCTAAAATTCATATCTTTTAGTACAGGAGTCTAAATGAGGTGTTCTTGGACTTCCTTGAAAGATTATCAATTTCGCCAACTAAACCTAGTTGATGAGCCTTCCTTATTCAGCCATCTAATACCCCTAATAAGCTAATTCACAGAACATCGATTTCACGTCAGGTTCTCTGGACAGTATACTAAAACCATCATAACTTTCAGAATAATGATCCAAATTTCGTGTTCTTTAACTTCCCTAAAATCTAAGACAATTTCACTCTTAAATACGTGTTCTAATCCCTTAATTATTTATTTAATTAAACGAGATATTACATTCTACCCCTCTTAAACAGAATTTGGCCCCGAATTCTACTCACCGCCTACTAAAAAAGAACAACCACAACAGAAATTAATCGCAAGTAACACGTACCCGATGTGAAAAATTCTGAATATAGCTCGCGCATACGAGACTCGAACTCCCAAGTCGCTTCCCTCTTGGACTTATGGGACCACATCACTTTGATGGATTCCAACATCTTACACCTCAATGCTCGTCTCAACCTTATCAGGTACACTTAACGGACGGGACTCAAACGTAAGGTTTTACTCGTGGTTCATCGTCCCTAACAAAAACTCACACTCCAGACTCTCAAATACTCTCTCGACACCGGGTCGTATCAAACGTTGTGTACCCCGCGTATGGACTCAAGACGGTCCTAGCGAAATGCTAGCTTCCGAAATCAAACCAATGTACCTTGGGCCAACCTTCCCTTTGGTACCAAACCAAACATTCTGCACGTAACACATAAAACTCTGGTTCCAACTCTCAATTGACATCTTCATCTTAACAAGGAGCATCTCCTTTAACCAAGGGCACACAAACGAACTTGTTTTAAACAAACTCTTTATAAATGGAACCCAACTAAAAAACAAGGAATTCCCATCGCAACCACGCATTACCAACTCGCCAAAAGAGTCAAATCCAGAATCGAAGATTCATCACGAAAACCTTTCCACTCTCTAGTTAGGCAGTTTGCAAATAACCACCACGTCAGCCAAAAGAGAAATCACTCGAATATCCAAATCAATCATTTCCTTTATCATTATTTTTTTCTTGAACCAGAAAGAATCACCATGCCCACATAAAATCAACTCAAATTGTTCATGATCTCCGTCATAAATACTCAAGTCAAAAAAGAATCAAGATAGTACTTCTCTACTCGAGAAAAAAATATTTTTTCTCAGATGTTCTTTTAAGAAATAAACTTCCTCCCAAATCATGGGTTTTCAAATCATCACACTAACTCCTTCCTCTTAACCGACAACCCCAAAACGATCCTCAAACCAAAAGAACGACCACACTTATTTAGAGAGACTCTACTAATCTACAAAAGGATTCTCTAGTCCACTCCTATACCAAACGAATTATTTTGACAAATGGTTCCCAACACCTCAATAAAGATTTTTTGCCCACAATCACATCACCTCATTCTATTAAGGATAATCAACTTGAAATTCTCAACACACATACTCATTTACTAAACCCAAAGTATTCTATCAATAATCAACACACTATTCGGAATCCATTTTTGTTCTTCTACTTCTAAACATAATACTGGCCCTCCAAGGTCCTAGCATAAAAATACAAAGCCCAAATTCAACCTCCAAGTCTCCTACAATGAATTTCTGGTATAATTGATAAGAAATTCTCAAATTCGTTTACTGAAATTTCACACAGCTCAACAATAACCTCAATCATTAATATCAACGTTCCTCACTAATCAAGTAACCGCCTAAGGCGTTTCATTTCACCAATCTTGGACCTTCACTAAACCACACCAATCAAATTCAACTACACGACCACAATATACCCATTCGCAATACCCCCACTAATTGACCAAGATTCAAACATACTCAATCAATAGCGTCAATAAATCAATATATTCTTGACCAAATTATCCTTAGAGATAATCTAACTACCAGAGGGTTACTCACTGAGGCTAAGTCATACTTGACAAGAACTCAACAACCCCTACTATCCCATTAATTAACACGACGATTAGATTTCTCCACACTGCTATTCTCATTAAACTACACCATCATAATTCTTATACACAATCTTACCGAATACCCAATTGCAATACTCTATTAAATTGATCAAGATTTTCATGCTTTCTAATTCTAATGTTCTATCAAAATGAACAAAAGATCTTGGATCACACCTCTCTATAGGTTCTACTAGTTGCGACAACCTAATCAGTTAACTCCAAAGACAAACATTCTATTTAGATCAAATCCTCCCTAAGGGTTATTCTAATAAATCAATTTATTACTCAATGCCTCTCAAACAACTTGACACCTAAAGGCTCATAAAATCATCTACTAGACCACCACTATCTAGTTGCCATTACACATCCGAAAAGACTTTGCAACATAAATCAATTAACCCTTTTTTAGAAGAATAGGCAAATAGAAATAAATTTTAGCACAGGAAAACGTTACCACTTACATTAAGCACAAGATCAAGGGAAATATTCAAATATCAATGATCTCAGAAAACAAAAGACGAGTCCGCAGTTGATGGCACAAGTCCTACAAGAAGAGAATATCAAACCTCAACCAATAAGAACAAATCGTTGCTTTTGAAACTTGAGAAACTCTTATGCGGTAAATAGAAAGGTTAAGCACACTTCAAATAAGTTGCAAGTTACAAAACTTGACTCTAACCTTAAATACTTCTACTACACTCTTCCATTTAACAAAGAAAATAATTTTCTTTTATTACAACCTCATTTTGTTAACTCAAACAAAAGAGTCTTTAAGATCAAATTACATGAATCTCTTAAGAACCATTAAAACATTCCAATACATCATTTTGCCCAAACTAGTTTTTAGCTACCCCATAAATCATGAACTCCCAAAAGATCATGAATGCAAACTACAATCATTTCATTTAACTGATAATTTGAAAGGTGATCAAACTACTTTCTTTCTAAAAGAATCAACATCACTCTCACAACCATTTACTGTTAATCTTTCTAACATCATATAATGCACTCCTGACAAGAACTAACATACCTTACTATCCCATCATCAACCTTTCCAAAAGAAACACAATAACTTATTTCATAATATATTTTTTTATCTCAATAAGATTGCAATAGTCAACTTGTTCTAGAGTATATCTAATACATCAACCGCACTATCGGAGCAAACCTCTTTTAACAATGGGCATGCAGCCACAATACATCCTCATGAAATACATGTGAATAAATCACTTTTAAATTTCAACCATTCACCTATTCGGAATGCTCACACTAATTTAGTCCACACTAATTCCAATCTAGAGGTTATCATAAACCATTGATGATTATTCAATCATAGACGAATTGATGGTTCTTTCTCTATTTGTATTCCCACGAGAATAAATAATATCATCAAATAGCCAATTAAAGAAAAATTTCATATTTTTATCTACTAAGACAACAATCGAACACGTCCTTATATTTCTCTTCCTACACAGTTAGATTAATCCATTGAGAACAAATAATTCAACAAGTTTAGCAAACTAAATAATTCTAGTGATCAACTATTTCATCAATGTTTCACACTTTTTATTAACTCTATTGATTCCAATTAAGTGGTCATACTCATAATCACGGCTCATCAAGAACTACTACAAGACACTTTCAAATTAATCAACTTTCCTTTCTAGGATCTTAGTTAAGATCGATTATGCACACACTGCAGACCTAACCTGATAACCCATATCATTTCCATTAGTTGCTTTGATTATAACCTCTCACTTAACCAAGACAAAACATTGTTTAAGAGTTTAACATCATTTTTTATTATAAAAGAGAACCATTAATCTTCAACACTCATAATACCTAAGAGAGATACATTGAGTCAAAGCCTCCACGTACTAAAGGACTTGCAAAAGGAAACTTTCATTAACAAAAAAAATATCAAGTGAATAAATGGGTCATATTTTCCAATAAGAAAGACAAAACTCCAATATAAAGGTCAAACTTGACAATCAACTAAGTTCACCAGCCGCAAGAATAATTCATCGGTTGGGAAAATAATGATTGCTTTACGGGACAAATTAAGCCAAAGGAAACACACCAACCTTTTTCAAAGTAACCCATCAACCGCAATGAACTAATAACCCAAGAGAAACTCATCAATCTCAACTGGATAAGAGTTGACAAAATTCAAATTCAAGGAAAAGAACAACTCTTCTAAAGATACTCCCTATCAACACATGTATTAAGATATCCGAGATAACCACTTCCCTATTCTCATACCGCGAACGGTGGTGTAACCTGGTAAAACCCAGGGCCACAACGACGACCTCAATCTCTCAACATGGGTTATCCCCACACATAATAATTATATAATCAATTAATGAGCAATCATACTCAATTCATATCAGCAATCATCAATATGATATAGCGGAAACGTAAATGCAATGCTTTGCCCATTCCCATTCTACTATGCACTAGTATGTCCAATTTTAAGTTGATTAGGCATTAGCAATTTTTAATTAATCTATTCACCACAGATCTAAAGCCCGCTCTGATACCAATTGTAACACCCCAGCCCAACATGAGCCTAGAATGTTATGAAAATAATAATAAACAAATCTAAACTAAGATAATTTACTGACTTTCGGCAGAACCTCCTTTGTATAGCTAACTATACGGAGGTTCCAATAGTTAAAAAGAATATCATAACCAAATATTCCAACATCCAATATCATCAATAAGCATCCAAAACCTGCTAATCAACTAAATCATATTCAAAGATATCCAAAATTTGCTACTCATCCTTATTACAAATAATTCGAAGCATGAAGCATAACCATAATAAATTCTTGAGCAGTTTGCTTATTTATTAATGGACGATCTAAAATTTAATCAACTTTTAAAGATGTGTGGCAGTGTGTGAATCCAACTCAAGTCTATTCCCTCCCATGCATGCCCTTCTTGTAAAGGGTGCCTAAAAAACACAGCAAAAGCAAGAGTGAGCCCAAAGACTCAGCAAGTACCAATAATGAAACATTAAACTCACGATTACAACAACAACATCCAATTCCAAAGCTTTACTCTAAATCATATCATATGTTTGTCTAATGCAAATGTGTAATGCATCTTTTTCTCTTTTCGTATTTTACTGGTAATGCGGGGTATACAACCGTCGATGTATACCCATGCCTGTGCCCTCTAGCACAGGGACCAAGAGCCTATACTATACAAGTATAGGGACCACAGCCCATCATTTTCATGATAGGAACCTCTAATCAATGCCCACACTCCACGAGTGTGGGGACCACAAGCTTGTCATTCACGTGACGGGGACTTCAAATATACATACTTGGTCACCACGTGACCAAGTCTCAAGTATGCTCTTAATGTGCACATAAACAATTACCCTATTTTTCAATAACATGAATAGCAATAGCACCATACATGAATAACAATTAATCATATCTCAAGTATTCACTATCCTTAATCATACATATCACACTATCAACCATGCATATCTAAATATTCATAATTATTCTATCAATTAGAGTACTTGCCTTAACCGCGTGAGAACGGAGGATATGAAGAGGGTGCTGCCTCCGGGACTAATCCCCCACCTAAATTCAATTAAAAGCATACTAAGACAACAGTAATGGACCAAACAAACTATATAAGCAAACACGAACTCGCAATAGTTTTTAACGCGATCCCAACTCCAATTCCTAAATGTTGATCTGTCCCCTCTATGGACAATCACATTCTAAAATTTATATCTTTTAGTACAGGAGTCCAAATGAGGTGTTCTTGGACTTCCTTGAAAGGTTATCAATTTCGCCAACTAACCCTAGTTGATGAGCCTTCCTTATTAGGCCATCTAATACCCTTACCAAGCTAATTAACAGAACATCGATTTCACATCAGGTTCTCTGGATAGTATCCTAAAACCATCATAATTTTCAGAATAATGATCCAAATTTTGTGTTCTTTAACTTCCCTAAAGTCTAAGACAATTAGCTACACATTTCATTATAGTGAGACCTCCCAGAAACTCCTTTATCTATCAGTTTAAGCCTCATTACTAAAAACTGTCAGAAACGTAGTAGATTTACGGAACAGCGGCGCTACGAAATTCATAACTTTTGAACCGCTCATTCAAACGACGTGATCTAAGACTCTATTGAAAGCTAAGGATGTGACCTACAAATCTCTAGGAGATGGACAGATCAAATTTCGCAGTTAACATTCTCAAAATAGCCGAGCAGTATAGATTGCCAAAAACTGGTATAATACCGACATTACCAAATCGCGAAACTACACAACTAATCGAACGGATCGTGGGTTACCTAGAGAACGAGATGACGAATGCGGAGACCCAGCGAGGCTCCTTCCTTTCCTTCCTCTTTTGCTTCTCCCCTTCTTCTTCCTTTCTTCTTCTTCCTTCCTCTCCTTCCTTTCTCCTCTTGGCATGGCAGCAGGGAAGGGGATTGCTACAGTACCTGTGTGCTATAGTGTGGCGATGCTACAGTACCAAGGCGACGTTACTCTAGCAAGTGCTAGGGTTTGGTCTCCCCTCCCTCTAAACTTGGGCTCCCCCACTTGGGCTATGGGCCAGTGGCCCACTACTCTCCTCAACTCACTAAATTCTGAAATTTCACTCTTAAATACCTCTTCTAATTTCTCAATTATTTATTTAATTAAACGGAGTATTACAACCAACCACTCAGAGATTATAGCACTATATGAAGCCTCATTTGAATGTGTTTGGCTCAAACATGTGGTTAACCACATCCAGAAGTATTGTGGCATTAATACCGTCAATACCTCTAAATTATCTATGAAGATAATGTTATTTATATTACACAAATGTAAATGGGTTATATTAAGAGCAACATCACGGATCACATTGCTCCAAAATATTTTATCCTAGTGAAATCCAGAAGAATAGTGAGGTAAAGATCCTACAAACAAAGTCTTGTGAAAATCCAGTTGATTTATTCACTAAATTTCTGCCTGCATCCAGTTTCCAAAGCTGCATTTATAGCATTAGAATGAGACGATTTAAAGAGTTACAGAGTTCACGAGGAGTAAATCTCTAAATCATAACCCTTATCAAATCCTAAAAATTTATCCTAAATCTTAAAGATTGGATCCCGAAGATTAAACGTTGTACTCTTTTTCATTGGTGAGTTTTTCTAAAGTTTTCTCGTGTGAAGGTTTTTAGTGAGATAATAAGTGTAATACAACTTACGAATATAATATACTATTTTGTCCATCCTTTTTTTTCTAATAGGTTTTTAGAAGGAGTTTTTGATGAGATATTTGCATATCGTTGTCTATTGCACAAGGGGAGTGTTACGAAATCTAATTATAGGTAAAAGACTAAACCACTCCTAGATGGCTTATGGGGTTGGTAGATTTGTCACAGCAGTTGATGTACCCCTCAAATGTCAATGAGATATAGAGTGATAAATCATCAATTGCATATTAATTTAGTGGCAAATCATCGATAATTCCGGATGGTAGCTTTCACCTTTATAGCTATAAAAATGAAGAACTCGTCTACAACTGATATTCTGATGTATAAAAATATTAGATCTTCTTACATTGTACCCTATGTCTATTAGATTGATTGACTGCCTACTACTACTACGGCGTCGATTATCTTAACAAAAACTTCAGCGAAATTCCCCTCTACCTCGCGGCCGATGGAACCTGCCGCCGGCTCGCGCCGCAGCCCGGCGGTCCGCCTTCTCTGCCCTAAGAAGTACCTCCTCGCTCCGCCCTCCCCGGCCCTACGCTGGCTCGTCGGCTCCCCTCGCTTCCTCCCGCCGCTCACCGTCGCCGCCGCCCTCCGCTGCCTCCGCGACGACCCCTCCCCTGATCTCCGCCAAGAAGCAGGCGAGTTTCACCCACCCACCTACCGCTCCTCTTACTCATACTCTCTAACTAGGGCACTCATGGTCTCATTTGACGATCTCTGGCGCGGCGTGCAGACGAAATCCGGGGATTGCTCGCGAGGGGGTTCGACATCGTGGGGGCGCTGCTCGTGGGGAGCGCGAATTTTGAGGCGGATGCCGGTAGGGCTCTGGAGTTGGCCCGGGCGCTGAGGGAGCGATTGTTCGGCGAGAGGGCGAGCCATGGCATGGTCGGAGGCTGCGTGGATGCGGGCACTGGGGAGATACGATTTCTTGTTTCTGAGAGCGACAGGTCGGAAGCTGTGGCAGGGCCGGAGGTTGTGTGGGAGGATGGGCCAGGGAGATTGCTGTGGGAGAAGGGCTGCCTCCTGCGCTGCGAGCTGCCGCTGAAGCTGCCACTCTATGTTCCTCCGGATGAGATGTCTGGTAAATGTTCGCTTCTCTTATTGAGCTGCAAAAGATGAAATTGCCGTCTATTTTTTGAAATTTTATGATCCCATTTTCTAGCTTATTTGCATGTGTTGCGTTTGAAATTATATTTGATGTATGTAGCACAATCATGTTGCAAATACCCTGATGTTGTTATGCACATTCTGCTTATTATGCTTTGTTTTCGCATAGTAAAATGCTGCATTAAACCGCAGTTTTTTTTTTTTTTTTTTGCGCGGCCTTGGGTACGTGGGGATTGTAAAGCGTTAAGGGTGTATTTCAGTAGGTCAATATTTGTTGGATCAAGTTTGATCCATATGATCGAATAAAATCCAGTAAGGAAAGGATTAATGATGACAAAAAAATAATATATTGCCGGACCAATGGTTTCAAAATTTCCAGCCAAACAGAATGATTACATTTTTGTTTTAATCTTCCAAAATACGAAGAAACTAAATATCAACATATTATGTGAGATGTGTAATTCCTTTGTTATCCTGACATCCATATGGATAATTTGTAGTGTATATTTCTTTAGTTACTCATCAAAACATGTTGGTTTGCTTTTCATGTTGCATTTTGTTCGGATAGTGCTTGTACCTTATTGCTTGCATAGAAATAAATATTTTTCTTGACAATTCTTAATCCCCCAACTGGTAAAACAAAATCGTTGGTTAGATAAGGGGCCAAATTTCCACATGGGTTGACAAAATTGGAGGGTCTATGCCTATTTCACCTATGCGATTTGTTGAGCCTGGCAAATGTGCACTCATAGAAAAAATGCTGCAAGAATATTTAGAGATTTTTGGAAGACACAATCATGTATTTAGAGATTTTTGGAAGACACAATCATGTTTGCCTGCACTGTTTTTATTTGAATATTTTATGACATTTGTATTTTGTTTGAAAGGAAACATATAATTGTATTGGGTGAACTATAAACCGTCCAGGCGTCCACTACTCAAGGAAAGGCATAATTATGTACTATGTGCTACTTTTTGCAGGCATTGAAGCAAGGTTTTCTTCTCTCATTGAATCTACAGCTGCTAAGCTCAGAGATCCTCATGTTTCTTACCTAGTTGAAGGCCCACCTACAACTCCTGACGAATCACACCATTCTATTATCTTGCATGGCAACGATCTAAATTCTGTTTCCCATCTACCTCACAACCTAAGCACAAAGGAGTGCAGTGCAAAAATTGTATCTTGTTCAGAATTCTTTTCGACTAAGAGGTACAAACTCCCCTTGACAAGAGAGGTAAGCTGAGACTCAACTTGTTATACTTGTTTCTAAAGTTCTAACGACTAATGAGAAGTGTGGACATTATCAACTTGGTTCAATTTCCTCTCTTGCTTCTGTTTATTAAGGCATAAAATTTGAAATATGCCTAGCTTCAGTATTTGAGAATTACATATTTCATGAAAATCTGTTTCGAATTGTACAAACGACTTGTTTGGAAATATAAAGTATATGAAGGTTGAAGGACTATTTTGGAAGTTGCAAGGCATCTGTCTGCTGGAGATGCATTTCATTCCATAATTTTTATAGTAGGATGATGTAGACCGCCTTTTCCATGTGTACTTTCTGTATCCTATGACAATCTCTGATCACACGTTTCTGAAAGCTTTATTTGCTAGAATGCAGATGCAATTCAAATAACTGTCCTGTCCAATAAATCGGTCAATAGCTCAAAGGCTGGCACCCCTGTGGTAGAGTACTTTCCAGGTAGTTAGTTTCTTATATTCTGCTTCTCAAAAATTTAAATTTGTTAGTTTCTTATATTCTGCTTCTCAAAAATTTAAATTCCCCCCTTTTGCTCTAGTTGTTTGCAACAAACATACACTTCTTTCGTGATGAAATCAGTCAGCAGAAGTACTTTCTTTTAACCATTCACTTGAATTTTGCATTGATTGCTTTTTCCTTACTGAAAATATGTTCATGTTTTTTTGTCAGCACCTGCATCAGCTAGCCTCCGAGTAATCAACTTGAAGCTAGATATACTATGCTACACTTCAATAGATTTTCCCATAGCTGCTGCTGTATCCGAGCTTGTTATTCCGGGATTAGCTGATCAGCTGAGCAATATGATGAAGGCTATTGTATCAGAGTTCCTAACTCAAATACCCCAGGTATGTGATTCATTAGTCCAGTTATTGCTATTACTGAATCAGTACATATACATCAAGGGGCAATGCCATACCTACCTTGGTGCTGCAAATGAACAATGTGGAATGTTGAACGATCCATTTCACCGTGCTGCCTACATTTCTTTGTATAAATGTATAAGTTCATGGGCACTAATAGTATAACACCCTGGGCCCAAAATCCGCTCAGTGCCCAGCCCACCCGACCATGGGGCGGGGCCACACATGTATAGTACACCGCTTACACTTTCGTCATCGCTTCGTATAAAAAAGTTAACCCGAAGGTGCTACGTTTGACCCAGCAAGTATTATGTGCTACTACAACTCGCTTTAGACAACCAATGTGGGACTAATTACACCCCCGCAACACCACTTGGACCACATGGGCCACCACAATTGGGCCTGATGTTACAGATAAATTACTCGATGTCTCTTAGAAACAGACTCTAATCCAAGATCGTAAGATAACATAGAACAAAAGTGCTGTATATTATGGAGCTGCAAAGGTTCTTTACAACATACCGGAAGCTATCTCAAAACCAGGTGTGAAACTTGTTAGAATTAAGAGGTAATAAATATGAAAACTAGGGGCATATCTCCAATGCTCCAAGGTGGCAGGTGCTTAGATGTAGTTTTCTTGCCTCATTGGAGAGAAAAGGTATCAAAACTTGCACATCAGTGCTTGAATTAAGCTGTGGTGCTTGCATGAACTCTTGTGAGTTTGTGGGGGGCATGTAACCACCTGTAAGAAGTGGTTCTTGCATAGTAAGATTGAGCTCTTAGATGCATGTGTGGTGATGAAGTGCGCGCTCTTTTAAGCACCCATTGCATTCAAGATGCTCTAACAGTCTTAACAGAACCAGGAAATGGTGTGAGAGCTGTTGGAATGGTGCAGCAGCATCAATGTTCATTGACTCCACCTAACAAAATGAACTGAATATATTATTAGGTGCTAAAATGGTAGTCATGAGTCATGACTCATGACTCATGAGTTACTACCATGAACTTCACATCCCTCATCAGTTACTTATTACAAACACCATCCAGCTTGCAGTTACTATAATGTTCAAACTTCAAACACTCCATTAACTCTTCACAATTATGTCCTCTTTTAGTTTTGATCATTTATATCGTCAAGGTTTTTGTCGAGCGTGAGATTTGTAATCCATTACTTCTAATACTGTATGAAGAAGTAAAAAACTACTCTATTCGTTTTTATTTGATGTTTTAGACTTGTGCACACTTATTAAGAAAAAGCAAAAGATTACCACATATCCCTATAAAGTTTTGTCTTTTGCTAATCTTTCATCAATCTTAGTGACTAACAAGTAAAGCAAATGAGCCATGTAAATTATGCCATACACTAAATGAGGCAGGGACACTTTAGGAAAGTGCAGCTACCTCTCTCCTCGAAATCCTACAACATCAAATAAAAAAGAACACTTTTCCACTCTGTTGTGGCTACCAAACCAAATAGTAGAAAAACAGAGAGCCTTCGGGCCCTTACTGTCGGACCCCAAATTTGGAACTTAGAATGCTCGTGTATATTTGTGCTATTCCTTGGATCAGTAGATAGCACACACAGTTACATCATTGGTCCAATCACATATCACGAAAATGCAAGCTATTGCATAATACTAGACAGAACATAAATATACCTTATGCCTTTGACTTGCAGAAGGGCCGGTTAGGCCAAAAATCCTTAAGAGAAATAGCAGCGGAAGCAGCATCAGAGTATAACGCGTGGAACCCTCACGATATGATCGTCAGCAATCGACTGTGGGCTCGCGATCTAGTTCTTGGTCTTCTTGGTCTTCGGTCTTGATCAGCACCCATAGATATCCCCCAGGCAGGCCTACGACCAGGTCTTGGTCGAAGTTCGTAGTCGTGCAGTGCGGTGCACACTGGTCGATGTCTACGACCAGATACCGCTATCTCTACTGGCGTGTGGCGAAGACGCAGTGGTACTTTCGGTGAGTGGTACTCGGTGTGAACAGTCCTCGGGTCAACAGTGCTTGTAGCTATCCCGGTAGCCTTCTTTTATACTTAATAGCTAAAAGAATGTAAATAGCGAGCATGAGTACACAACCGTACTCGCGAGCCAACATACAATGCAATTGTTATAGATGCAAGGCTAATCAAAGGAAAAGCTCATGGTTCCTTTTATTTGCATAAAGCCACCAGTTCAAAATAAGGTAAGTAGTAGCAAAACCTGAGACATAGCATTTTGCTAACACAAGTTTTATAAACTGAGTTTTTGTTGTAAAGTACTAGTGGAGGTCCAACCTCCTATAACATTGAGTGACCGGTCCCTTAATGCTCAGGTTATCCCGTAATCACCACTGGTCCCAGACCAGGCTTTTCCAAATCCCTAGGTCCCGCCCTATTTTTCCATTCCATCCACAAATTGGTTTTTATAAAAGAAAGCTATATCAAGCAAGTTCTCAACATCGCTCTTGACCGTGAGCACGACTATCCAGATAGTTTTCTTACTCTGCAGAGTTTATGCATTTTCCCCACAAGAGATAAATCAACTTATACTGCCTCGACACACTTCCGTAGGTGTGTGGCTAATGTTGATTATCACAAGGCCTTTACAATGTTCCACCTCTTTGCAACTTCGCACCGCTAGGTATCGCCTCCTTCGTGCTCTCCTAGTCACCCGGAGGTCTCCCTTTAGTGCCGTGCAGTTCAAGTGGCTTCGTTCTCCCCTAGCTATCCACCGCATCCACCAACATCGAAGCCACACTGAGGCGAACAAATTAGTTGGTCAGGTCGTAGGTGTTACCGACTTGTGGTTGCACTCTTTTACATGAGAGGTCATCACAGGATTTGGTCCTTAATTGACTCGGGCGGTACATCCATATACCCACATCCTCTCGTGCCACAGGCACCAAGCACTCTTTCCAGCCGCCCAAGTCGAAAACAATTTTTCAGGTTTTATTTGTTTTGAAAATAACCATTTAGTCCAACATACCAGCCAGGCTCCCAGCCTCGACTGCCAAATCCAATTTTTATGTTTTGAGAAAGTGTTGTCGGGCAAATTAATACCTGGATGATAACGTATCTAAGCAAGGCTAAGTATGACACTTAGATACAGACTTATTAACTAGTATGTAATCCATTAAGTTTAGTGTGACAAAGGATAGTGTCCAAGTTCAAGGATTGGAAGTTTATACACAATTATGGTTAAGGCATTAGCTACAACTAGACCAAATATAGTTGTATAAATCATAACAATGCAATTTCGTAATTTAAAGCAACATAATTTGCAAAGAGTAGGTGCAATATGATCAACGTGTTGACTCGCTTTGCTCAATATTCTGATAA
Organism: Ampelocalamus luodianensis; assembly: GCA_036346255.1. Lineage (NCBI taxonomy): Eukaryota > Viridiplantae > Streptophyta > Magnoliopsida > Poales > Poaceae > Ampelocalamus > Ampelocalamus luodianensis. The sequence continues at coordinate 21,109,341 of CM070640.1, forward strand.
AGCTCTATGCCCTGATATTCGCCCTTCTCGATATTCAGATAATAATCTCGCTCAACGTGTTGATAATCATCCTGTTCAATAGCCTGACCATCTTGATATTGTTGGGATTGTAGTCCCATCACAGCGTCAGAGTTGAACTGTGCATACTACTATTAAACCTAAGAGCGACTGAAAGCAACCAAATGAAATTCAATAAGTCCAAATACATGCAAATAAACGAAACATTTCAAATGAGTGCAATCATATCTAACGACAATTCGATAGAACGACTAGGCCATATCCTTCAATATGGCGTGGAAGACTCCCTAGTCTACCAGGCCTACACGTCCGTAAGCCTCATCGACTAGGGACTGGTCATAGCAGGACTTACGACCAGGGGATGGTCATAGAAAGATTTACGACTACAGGCTGATAGTAGAACTCACCATCAGGGAATAGTCGTAGAGAAGCTTGCGATTAGGGACTGGTCGTAGGGGAACCTGCGACTAGGTGGTGGTCGTAGTGAGTCTTACGACCAGGGACTGGTCGTAAAGGGACTTATGACGACAAACTGATCGTAGGAGGACTTACGATCAGGGAATGGTCGTAGAGAGTCTTACGACCAGGGAATAGTTGTACAAACCCTTACGACTAGGGACTGGTCGTAGAAGATATAGTGGTCGTTGACGCTGCAGTGATCGTAGATGCTATAGTGGTCATAGGAATTGCAATGGTCGTGGGATCTGCAGGAGTCGTAAGTTGCAATGGTCGTATAAGCTACAGAGGTCGTAGCAGCTACCATGGTCGTAGGAGCTACAGTGGTCGTAGGATCTACAGTGGTTGCAGGAGTTACAGTGTCACAGGACTACAGTGGTCGTGGGAACTGCAGTGGTCGAGAAGCTGCAGTGGTCGTAGAAGCTACAGATGTCGTAGAAGCTGTAGTGGTCGTAGAAGCTACAGATGTCGTAGAAGCTGTAGTGGTCGTAAGATTTGTGGTGCCGTAGCAGTGGTCGTAGGGCTAGAACGCACGAACGAAGTGGCAGTCTGAGTCAATAAGTTGGTCGAGTCTTTTGGACCGTGAAGAGGCTCCAGGTGGTCGTGGCATGGAAATAGGCCCTGGTGGAGTTAGTGGGTGCGTGGAATATAGGTTGTGCGACCCTATGTGCAGGAGGCTTATGTAAGCCAAGTATTTCCTGTTAGAGAAAATGAAGCACAATAGAGATTGAGTGATTCAATCCCTAGGAGCTTCCACTCTGCGTATGTTTAACCAGAGATACGAGAGAGACCAGTGAATGGTTTCCAAGAGAGAGGGTTGAGCGATTCAATCCCAACATGGAATACTTCATATTAAGGCGGATAACTCTAACACAGAGAGAATCTCCATAGGAACATTCCTCAATGGTTACCTAGCCAGGAGTGATTACCTGGTTAGGTGATACTCTCAGATCCTCTTTCGAGTTAAGAATGGTCCTTGAAGTCAACTGTTATTGTTGGACTTGAACATGTATGTGTCGTACCCACATACGAGTAAAGTCTTAGACCAGAAGCCTTAGACCAGCGTGGTCGAAGTAATCTGGTTGAAGCCATAGACCAATGTAGTCGAAGGCGTAGACCAGTATGGTCGAACTAATCTGCTTGAATTGAATGGTCGGAACTCAGTGGTCGAACTGAGTGGTCGAAACTCAGTGGTCGAACTAAGTGGTCGGAACCCAGTGGTCGAAACTGAGTGATAAGATGAGTGGTCGAAACTGAGGGGTAAAAACTCAATGATCGAGACTCATTGGTTGATACGGGGTGATCGAAACACAGTGGTCGAAAGAGTAGCCGAAACTGTGTGGTCGAACACAGTGGTCGAGAATGAGTGGTTGAGGCACAGTGGTCGGAACTGTGTGGTCGAAAGGTGGTCGAGACTGTGGTCAAACCTTTGGTCGTGGTCGTAGCGGGCTGCGTAGTCGTAGCGCTACAGTACTCGTTAGTACTTGTGGGTGCTACAATACTCTCAGTCCTGTAATGCTCGCAGATGCTACAGTACTCGTAGGTGCTACCGTACTCGCAGGTGCTATCGTATTCGCAGGCATGGATGTCACGGCATCGCCAAGCGCGTGGCGCGCTAGGCGTCCGGCGGTCGCGAGCGACGCGCGCGCCGCCGCCTCGCTTTGGCCATCTCCGACCACGCCACCACCCCGCCGCCGGCCCAGGTACTCCATCTCCTCCTCCGCTCCTCCCTCCTCCTCCTCCTCCTCCCGCGCGCGCCGCCACTCCGGGCATCCCGTCGCGGATCCGCCTCTCTTGCTCGGATCGCTCGACCAAGTCGTCGCCGCCTCCGAGCAAAGCGTCAAGAGGGAGGGAGGTCGGTCGCCGCCGGGAGGGAGAGGGGGAGCCAGAGCCTGGAGGGGGAGGTCGGTCGCCGCCGGGAGGAGAGGAGAGGAGATCTCGATGGCCGCCCGGAGTGAGAGGCGAGGGGAGGAAGCCCGCAGAAGCCCGAGAGCCCAGCGTGCATTTCTCTGACGAGCGGGGCGTGGGCGCGGCAAGGCAAGCTGGCGGTGAATCTTACGCTCCCAATGTATTGCTACCAATGTATTGACTAGTGTTACTACTTGCTAGTGGTAGAATTGTAGTTGCTAGTTAGCTGGCCTTGCCTCGCCTAGAGGACGATTAGGCGTCCTGGCGCCCCTTAGGCGCCGTGGTCGCCAAGGTCGCCGTGACAACCTTGTTCGCAGGTGCTACAACACTCGTAGATGCTGCTGTGCCATAGCGGGCTGCGTGGTTGTAGCGCCCGAGTGGTCGTGGTTGAACGTGTTCGTAGAAGGTTTCTACTGCAATTGGTCGTAGCCAAACCTGGTCGTAAACAGTGGTTGTGGAAAGTGGTCGTGGACACTGGTCGTGGACGCTAGTCGTAGACAGTGGTCGTGGACGCTATAGTGCTCATAACTACTGCGCGGTCAGAGGAAGTTCGACTAGGTGTAGTCGGATGAGGTTCGACTACCTGCAGTTGAAGGAGGTTTGACTATATGTGAAGACTACACGATCATGTGATCAGAAAATGGTTCGGCTAGGTATAGTCAAAGAAGAGGTACGACTAGGTGTAGTCGGAGTTACGACTGGGGTGGTCGTAAAAGATACGGCTGGTGTAGTCGTGGTAGGCACGACTGTTGTAGTCGAAAAAGGTTTACCTTATGTAATCGAGGAAAATTCGACTACCTGATCGGAAAAAGGTTCGACTATGTGTAGTCAAAGAGGTACGACTACGTGTAGTTGAAAAAGGGGTACGATCAACTAGTCGAAAAGGGGACTACTAGGTCCAGAGAAGGATGCGTCTACTCGATGTGGTCGTAAGAAGGCTACGACGGCTCAATGTGGTCGTAGGAAGGATACAGCCATAGGAGGTACGACTAGAAGTAATTGAAGGAGTTACGACTACCTGTAGTCAAACAAGGGTTCGACTACCTGTGGTCGGAGAAGGTACGACTACGTAGTCGAGGAGGTTTTGACTACGTGGTCGTAGAAGGTTCTATTGGGCGTAGTCGAAGGATTTCCGGCTACGTGGTCGTAGGAGACTCGGATGGGCGTAGTCGAAAGAGTTTCGACTACGTGGTCGTGGAAGGTTCGGTTGCACGTAGTCGAATGAGTTTCGACTACGTGGTCGTGGAAGATTCGGTTGCTTTGACATGGTCGAACATACCAGTGAAAGGACAGAGAGAGAACCAGAGAAAGAACCAGAGAAAGAACTAGAGAAAGAATAGGGGAGCTCGAACGAGGAACAACTGGTCACTAGGGACGTACCGTTACGGAGCTGAGGGGACAAGTTAGCCGGAGTTGTGTTGGCGATGGTGGACCGCGACAGCGAAAGAAGCTCCACGCCACAACGGTGGCCTCAGGAAGGAGAATAGTCTTCAACCTTCAAGATAGCTCTAGAGAGGCCAATGGATGGTCCTGGGGAAACTCCACGTCGGCAGGGTCGACCTGATTGCGAGGGCTATTCTGGTTGGAGAGGAGGAAGAATGAGGTCAAAAGCGGCTCCGCTGGGCGACAATAGCGAAGGCAGCTATATGGTGGCGCTCAGTCGAAGCTTGCGCTCGAGCCTTATCGAGCTCAAGCTCGCTTGAGGGAGGAAGAAGGTGGACTAGTACTGCTGTAGCGGAGAAGGCGTTGAGGGGGCTCGGAGCTGCCATGTATAGGCAATTTGGCACAGCCGACCAAGCGGAGTGGTGGCGATCGGACAGGGTTGGCAGCACAGTGCAGACGACGTGACAGGTTGAGCAGCGGGGAGTAATGGTCGAGTGACTGAACTTGCCAGCACACTAGCCTGGTCATACATGGCACTTGACCGAAGACTGGGGGACACAGCTGTCCCAGGTCTATAGTGCGGGGGTTTGGCTGCACCGAGTTCGGCTAGGAGCTAGTCAGAGGAACAGGAGAGGTGGCACGAGTGCTGGCTCGGCTAGAAAAGAAGGGCGCAAGGGGACATGTGGAAGTTGGTCCAGTCGGACCCGAACCAGACCAATAGTACATAGCCAAAAGAATGGCAGGGAGAAAGAAGAAGGGCTAGGAAGATTTGTGAAGAGGTAGCTTAGCCGAATTTTAGACTTGCTAAAATTCAAATATTTGCTTGAAGGAATTCTAACGCGATGACAGATAAAAATCTGACATCTGTTAGATAATTCTAATTGGACTTGTGCTAACAAGAGAGAATATGTTCAAACAACTCTCAGAAATGTAATAAAAAAGATCAACATTAGTTATTACTCAAAAAGTTTTAAAAATCCCATATTTTTGCCTTTATGCATTTTTGGGCTGTTACACTTACCCTCTACAAAGAGGGTAAGGTCTTGAGGTCCGTGAAACAAGGATCGAATAATTGAAAGATAAGTGTATATTATGTTAAAAATTCCTTCGACCCTGGTTCGGTGGCCAAGGCCCAAAAGGACCTATTTATAGTTCTACATAGCGGGGGATAGAAGATTACAATGCTACCCCTAAAAAGTCCCTACAACTGTATGGGCATTATGGACGATGGACACTTCCCCCGTCGTATTTAGGTCCAACGCATGGTGGATTTCTGTGGGCCGAGTGCACGTCATCTCTTCGGTCTTCAGGTGGCGTTGGGCCCCTTCGCCTTGTGAGAAGGCTTTGTGGGTGAAATTCAGCTTCCAAAAAAAAAAATCCCAATACGTCTCCGATACTTCACGATACGCTTCCGATTCGCTAGGCCCAGCACCACTCCTTTTGAAGCCCAACAAAAGCCCAATCGATGCCGCCCCTCCGAGGCCCAACAACGAACATCACACTAGTACTCCTGAACGCTAATCCATCCACATCCAGTATGCACCACCAAGGCACCAAGCTGTCCCTCCTCTGCCTCTCGCTTGCCGTTGCCTCACCTCGCGTCTTCCTGGAGGCCACCTCGCTGCCGCCACTGCCGACTAAAGGCCACCTCGCATCCTCCTGGAGGTCACCCCCCTCGTTTGGGCGAAGGAGGTGTTTGGCCCAGCCAGTCTAAGGGTGGCGATACCCTTCGCTGTCTGTGAGGGGGGTTTGCCCGGCTGGGCCGATGGCGGTGTCCTCACTTGGGCCGAGGGGTGCCATTGCCTTCATGCTTTGCTTCACGGGCTTAGTTTGTGGTACTTAGCTTGGGCGATGGGGCCGGTAGGCCGCCCCAACAACACACTACTAAAACATCAAATAAAAAAAAGGAGGGAGTAATTAAGTAACGTGGAGCTTCGTGGTTAAGCTTAGTAATTGATGCTTGGTGTTTCTTACTTGGATTTTTTTCTTCTAATTCATATACACTCAAATAATTTCTTTGCATCATTAACCATGATTTTGTTGGTGTTTGAAATTAACTTGATTGCGTACAAAGCTTTATTTTCTCACGAGAATTACTTATCAAACATTTCTTGTCTTCGTTGCAGCTTTGTCCGTACCATTTTGTTCCTCCTGGATTGCTTATTCCAGTAACAGCTATATACGACACAAGATACGGGGAGATCGAGGAAAAGCAAAGTATGGAATTTGCTGTGATGCTAGTATATCTGAAAGTTTGTACTTGCTTCAACTAAGCATGACAGTATACATTGGGGGCTTATTATGGTTTGCATCTTCTACCTAAGCAATTGCTTATTTATTTGCAGGTGAAGTGAGAAGAAATTTGCACTTCAGACTAGGGTTGCCTTTTGATCGTCCTTTATTGCGAATTTCTAACGCACTAACTTTTGGTGGCATGGGAGGGAGAGATAAAAGCTCATCAAGAAATGGTATTAGTTATATGCATATGTTACAATGTTATATTTTATAATATTCTGCAATCTTCTTCGTTGTCTTTCTTTCCTACAATTAGAAAATAATTTCTTTTACATCCGCTGTGATCTGTCATCGAGTTCAGGTTTCTCATTGCTTCGAGATGTCCACAGAGATATTCCATCTAGTGGTGGTTAGTAGTTGCTCTATTTCTTACTTCGAGCAAAATAACAAATCCGGTGAATGATTTTTTTTGAAGGAGATAATGAGTTGAAATTTCATGTTTATTGCAGTATCTGGAGGAATTATGTCATTGATTGATGGTTCTTATGAGTACTACCATTACCTTCATGATGGCATCGATGACAATGTAATGTCTCACAGTCAGCTATACTGAATGTTAGTTTTTATTTCAGGATTTGTTTATATAGATCATTTTTTAGAACTTTTTTTTCCCACAGTTTGTTTTATATGGATGTCCACATTATTAGTATGTTAAAGATTTAGGGTACAGCAGAATGCCGATCCTTTACCTTCATAGCAGATTATAGATTCCCATCCCATATCTGGATGTTGGTTGCTGCATTTGTTTCGTGGATGCCAGTTTCCAAGATCCTATTCTAGGTTTATGATAGACAATGACACCCGTCCATTTGTTGGAATTAGATGTGATGAACAGGCCTACTGCACAAACCAGCAAGTTATTTTGTTTCCAAACAAGTTTGCACATGTATGTAGTTCAAATACAACTTCGTACAATAAAATATGAAAATTGAAGTTCAATATAAAATGAAATTTTCAAAAAGAAGTTCTATGGTTTTATATACAAAATATACTTGTATGAGAAGTTTGAAATTCAAAATTCATATTTCTGATTTGAAATATCAAATTTTAATTCGATTTGATATTTCTCAGATTCTTAAATTCAAAAGTTATCTCTGTGAGTTCTTTGAAAATAATACTTCTAAATGTATACCTTTTGGACAACTATTTTGAAATTTCCATGTGTTGTGAAACTTATATTGTTAGAATAATCAAACATGCTGCATATTTTTGTTCCAAGGGTCTACCTTTTTGCTAATGGCAGATTAACTTTCTAAATATGAGAATAAAAAATAGAGATCTACATTGTGGAATATGTGCAAACGTTGGTATTACAGCTCTCTCCATATTTCTACATTTGCAATTATAGCTTGCAAAATTGTAGAAGGCAACAAGACTTGCAAACTTCTAAAATCAACCTGTCCTGTACCTAACCTGACTGCAGTAACACTTACAACGATGGCTGTTATTTTACCATATAATCATAATCACTGTTTTGTTTATTTTGAATGTAATGATAATTAAATGCTTCATGTATATTTATCTGTTTTTACTTGTAAACTTGTAACCAAATGGTAAATTACCGTAATATTGTTGTAAATTTTTTTGTCAGAGGCTGTGCCTGTTTTAGGCTTTGTTATGCTTGGTTGTGCCCCTTTTGAGGCCGTAGAGGTTCATGAGTTGCATTTGAAAAGCTTCCACTTGAAATTACGCTGTTAGTTCCACTTCCATGATTTGGTTTTGTGGATAATCTCTAGTAATATAAGAGTCTTTCTTCTCATTCCCATGCAGAACTAGGAGGAAATAATGAAGGGAGGACATTCTATACTTAGCATTTGCTTTAACCCTTGCAATTTTATTAGAATTTAGAAACTAGGTCAAACGTTGCTTGCCATACTAGTAAGTCAAATGTTGGTATTACAGGGTGAAACCCCGTTTCCAAACAGGCTGTAAGTGATTGTGCCTTGTAGTTTTGCACTATACCACTTGGTGTGAAACTGTGAATGCTGGAATTTCTGCTTTGGATATTTTTCCCAGCTATATGGTTTTGTCTATCTTTCTGAATGTGTAATTGCTGTTGGGTGTTGATCAATAATTTGAAGTAACATCAGAGTCTTGGCTTCTTGTATAACACCAATACCTGGGACGGTGTTGTGTTTTGTTTGGGAATGTAGGGGTAGCTTTTTTGCTTAGTGCATTCCTGGAAGAGGATACTTACATTGTTTAGTGTACTTCATCATATGGTTCAGGATGATTTTAGTCTCTGAGCTGCTGTTGTGGTTTATAAGTCTCAGTTAACTTCCTATTTCAGGGATGGGGATGTGCTTACCGTTCTCTACAAACAATTGTGTCTTGGTACAGATTGCAACAATATTCATCTATTAATGTTCCTTCACACAGGTTTGAGAGACTATTGATGTTGTCATGCCTATTTTTCTTGTTGACTTGAATAACTAGGTCATATTGTTTAACTATGACCTTTTTTTTTACAATGGTAGCAGAAAGTTGACATGAAATATTTTGTTCGACACAAGTTATAGTAGCATAGTTTCATATATGCCTTGAAAACTCAGTTGTGATATTCTCTTTATGTTTTACTTAAATGCGTTATTTCGTCCCTTAGAGTAAGGGCAATGTTTTCATTCCTGTACCTAAGCTGTGCAAACGTTAGGCCTAGGGAATAAGCAAACTGCAATTAGTTTGTTGATACTGATATAGTAATAGAAGACATGGTTGGAATACATGCTTTCAACTGAGAGAGAAATCTTGATTATTATTGGCAAAATTACGATGTCAGACTGATTAATGTATTTGCTCCAACTTTCCTAATCAGGGAGGTTCAGCAAGTCCTTGTTGAAATTGGCGACAAGGATCCATCATTCATTGGATCTCGGGAATGGATTGGAGCGATTGAACTAAGCTTTGTCCTTGACAAACTGCTTGGAGTGAGTTTCTGTATTACTTTTCAATTTTATGAACAACTGTCTATGCTTTGTGATAAGTTTTTTCCTGAGAATGGAGAGGTTTGGTTAGCACAGGTATCTTGAGACAGGCAACGACAAGGTCACAGTATCTATCTAATACCTGAAATTCTTAAATAATTGACAAATAACCCATTCAATAAGATGTAGTTGGCAGGTCTCAACCCTGACCTTTAGCCAAACAACACAGGTGCCACATCCATTGGACTACTCACTCATTAGCTTCTATCTTTATGAGTCAGACGTTACTGTTTACAAGGATCAGCGCAGCTGTGTTTGCTCTAATGAAGATGAACAGTACTCTGAAAAAAAATACTATAGTTCCGTGTGTTCTCTCACTCTCTTTCCCTTTCCGGTGATGTTCAGCATATATTTTTCTTGAATTCTTTGAGAGCATCAATGCTGGGCAGTAGTTTCTGTAATTTCTGGACATCATATCCTGAAATTAGTTTGCAGTGTTGCCTGTATGCCTAGAAACCGAACAGCCGAGTTATTGCTCAAGCTTTTGAACATTAGGATAGCATTTGAGGGAATGAGGCAGTATGAGTTTCCAATTCATCCTTTGAAAAGTGCCTTTGGTGTCTCAGCTGGTAAAGTTCGTTTTTAGCCTTATTTCTTACCTCAATCAGATCCTCCTCTTCGTTTGAAGAATTTTCCAATAAGATCTTTCCTTTTCTTCCCGTGAGCGAGGAAGGAAGTTGTTAGCCTGCGAGAAAGGTTGGGAAGGGAGTTGCCGGAGTATTAGGCGCGGCTCTTCTAGGCGTTATTCATGGGGCGACCGGAGAAAATACTCTATTCGAGGACGGTGATGGTGCAAATACTTTCTGTGCTTTTAACCCAACTCAAACTGAAGAAACTTAGCGTATCAAAGAGAATGAGGTCGAGCACTCCGAAATATCATCGAGAAAGAGCAATAGAACAAGGTGAGATTAAGATTTCCAAAATGGGTAGGACACCAAAGGAAATTCAATGGATAATCGGTATACTTAGTGCGTAGGTAGGCCCAACGGTATCCAATCAATATAGTTGGCATCAAGGATCCAAAAGCCGGTACCGGACCAAATCCCGCCGGGTGGCCGGTAACCGGTTTTCCCGGGAAAAACCCGGTTGAATTTCGCATGAATTCGCTTAAAAACCATCCGAAAATCGAAATTTAAAATTTGAAATTGCAAACCCGGGAAAAACCAGCCAGTATTTCACTTCCCGGTACCCACCGGTAAATCCGGTTACCGCCAGTAACCGGCCGGTTTTTCTATCCCTGGTTGGTAAAACAAAGGATTTTTATCGTTAGATGTTGGTCTTGTGGTCAGTTATGCTCTTTCACATGAAACGTAGTCCGGAATTAAAATCAGTGTTGCTCTTTGTCTGCCACTTCTTATTGTTTCTAGGTTCTCTTTAAGTGTTTTAAGATAGCGTAGCCAGCCATTTGTTCAGGGCCATAGTTATCAAGTCGGCAAGTCGAGTCGAGTCGCCAAGGGACCGACTTAACGATTAATCGACTAGTCGTGGACTAGTTGGTGCAATCGTCTTGTATGGTAGCACTTCAGTGGGACATGTACATGCTCTGTATGTTTGCTCATCTGCTGCTGCTGCTGCTGCTGCTGCTGGCAACTACTACCACTACCAGCCCACCCGAGTTGGGCCTGCTACTACCGGCTACTGCTGCTGCTACTGGCTACTACTTGTCTACTACTAAAACATAGAAGAAAGCAAGACACAGAGCAGAAATTGAGAGCAGAGCACAAGAACAGGGAAGCAGACTAGATCTACAAATGGGATAAGACGAAGGCGAGGAGAGGGAATAATTATTGACCAGGAGATGAAGGTGACGGCGACGCAGGCTGGCTTGTCAGGGAGGCGGAGGCGGCGGTTTGTCGGAAGGGCTGCGAAGGGGAGAGAGGGTGCAGTAACATCGGGAGCCGCCATTGCCAACCTCCGACTCGTTGCGCTGAGCTGTGGGCGGCTGTGTGTGGGATGGGATGGAAAACCTAATACTGATCCCCTCCCTTTTAATCATTAGCGATGGACCAGCTGGGCCATGCCTCAAGCAGGGCCCAATTTGCTCCCATTTTGTAGCTGCTGCTGTCCCTTGCCCCTTGGCTCTGCCGCCGCCGTCGCCTCTGCTTGCAGGTAAGTCTCTTCTCTTACCTCCCCCCTCTCTCCTCCCTCGCCCTCCTCCCCCTCCCTTCCCCTTCCCCTTCCCCTTCTCTTCTCCATGGCAACTAACCTGATAGCCAAGTCGCCCAATTAATCGCGGCTAGTTATGACAACAACAACAAAGCCTTTGGTCCCAAACAAGTTGGAGTAGGTTAGAAATGAAATCTCCTCAAGGTCAAAGGTCAAAGAGACGAGAGCCTTGTGAAGAAACCTCCAAGGCTAAAACCTTAAGCCATACATCCTGTCATCTGAGCCGAGAGCCTAAAACACCGCCCTTAAACCTTCTTATGGTTCCGGTATGTGGATCGCTAACTTCCATGCACTCCTATCCAAAACTAATTTTTTAGCTACATTCCAATCCCTCAAATCTCTTTTAATTGCTTCCTCCCACGTCAGTCTTGGTCGACCTCTGCCTCTTCTTACGTTTTCAGTACGTCTTAAAATTCTACTACGCCCGACTTGATAACTATGTTCAGGGCTTTGGGCATGCTATTCTTTGATTATTTTCCTATATTTGTACATAGCTTTAAGCTTTTCAAGTGGATTGGTTGAATGAGAATGTGCTTCCCAGATTTCATTGAGCCATTTCTCGGTTGGCTTCCGTTCTTTCTGGTATCACTTCCCAGCCAGTTAGTATTGATGGTGAGTACCAGCCAACTGACTGAGTTTATATGCTAAATTAAATTTCAAATTGTTGCATGTTGAACCATTCTAGGATGTAATGATCCTTAGATCATTGGTAGAATCAGACAAGCTAGGGGATAGGAGAGAAGTAGAGTTAACTGCCAAGATATCAGTAATTCAGTATCCTTGGTTTCATAGGTTCAAAAGAGACCCAAGTAGAGTTCGGAGAATGGAAAACCGGATGAATTTCGTCCAAATAAATTTGAATTTGAGATGTTTTCTGGAATTTTGAATTTGAATTTGAATATGAAGGATTTCGGCGGATTCAAAATCCGGATCCGAAATTGATAACCGGCTACGCTGGTTTTTTGTTCCATGCTCGGGGTGTAGTAAGTCAATTTATAATCCTTAACACCTTCTTGAAATCCAACACTTGCTTTAATTTCTATTTGTGGTGACGTACGTTCCCCCCTACAACATGAATAGTCAGATTGATTCCTAGTACAAAGCCTTCCTAATCCTTGTGTGTGGCCCACAGCCCTGATGTTGCGTTAAGTTGTTAACAGTACCGTATATGCAGGGATAAAATTCCCGGCCGGTAACCGCCGGTTACCGGCGACCAGAGGGCATCTGGGAAACCAAAAACTGGAACTACAACGTCCGGTTTAACCAATTCAAATTTCAAATTTCGATTTTTTGACGAATTTTAAGCGAATTTGATCGAATTTCAACAAAAAAAAACCGGTTTGACCGGTAACCGGCCGGTTACCGGTACCGCCGCCTGGCCGGGAAAATGCCTGGGAACGGTTACATGAACCTTGCGTATATGAACAGTACCACATGCCACAGTACTCTGCACATGACATCGGGGCTGGCTTGTTCTCAGGCAGGTCCCAACCAAACCAAGTGAAATGATTTATTTTCAATTAGTTTATGTGCTTTGCATTATCATTGTGTGTGCCAATCTGAGGAGGTAATTAATTCACACACTTTCAAGTTTCAAGTAATTTTCTGTGTTGATATCACACTATGTGTTACTGTGTTGGCTTAACAGAAATTGCATCACGCAGGTTAGTTGCAAGATTATTAATGTGAGATCCGGTGACGAGCTTCCTGAGAAATGTAGAGAACTTGCCATGCATTTTGAAACCCAGGGAACTCCTGTGATGATTGGTACGTGCTTTTGTTTAGAGCTTCTATATGTTTTACTTGTTGGATATCATCATTGGCGGCTGTAATCAGATAGTAAGCATGATAATGCAGATTCTCAGTTCTCCCTGCACCTCACAATGTCAAAAAAACATTGACTTGTTGTGGATGTGTTATCTTCGAAAGACTTTGGGTTGATTAACTTCACTCCGTGTGTGGTGTATCACTTAGATAGATCTTCTATTTGTACTTTTGTACATAGTTTTTGCTTTACTATACTCCCTCAATTTTGCAATATTTGTCCAGTTTATTGGGAGATTCCATTTCCCAGTACTTGTCCAGTGAGGGAATCAAGAGTGTAGATATTGCAGTTTTCGCACCCTTGACCCCTGCTATTAATGAATAATGATCTAAAAGATGCTGAATGTTTGAAATACGTCATCTATTAGGGGTAAGCATGTTCCAATTCTATTAACTAGCACTTAGATTTTGTGCCTTCTTTGTATGTGCACATAACAGTAGTTAGACAATATCCGTAGGGGCCTTCCCTACTGTGCCTGGTAAAAAAAATCAGTAGTTGGACAAGTATTATGAAAACGGAGGATCAATGTTCATGTTTTCAACCTATGGCACTACTTGTGTTTATTTTTATTTTTATGTTTTTTGCGAGTGGGCTCTATTTGTGCTGAATAACCAAGTAACAATAGTTGTGTTCCAAACGTGCTGTTTATAACTATTCACATGTTCAGCTTGACAGCAACAGTGTTGTCATTTTTTGTTATGCTACCACCTTTTCTTGACCTACATTTAAATGAAAGAGCCTTATGAGTACGGCGGAACTATGTCTGTGCATGCTTTTCCTGATGAAGACATTAAATGACCATCAGATTAATCAATTGTGTCAGAATTGGACAGCATTAAATGATTTGGATAAAATTCTAGGAGGAAATAATCTTAAAATGGCTACACTTGATTCCATGCATACAATCTGTTGTATTGATCGTTTTCTATTCGTAAACAGGTGGTGGAGTCTTGGCTTATACCCTTTTGGGAGTTGATTACAACGAAGCCAGTGGTGATTGTGCTTTTCTCATCCTTGATCCACACTACACTGGTGCTGATGACCTCAAGAAGATTGTGAATGGCGGATGGTGCGGGTGGAAGAAGTCTGTCGACAGCAAAGGTCGGAGCTTCTTCTTGAAGGACAAGTTCTACAACCTTCTTCTACCCCAAAGGCCCAATATGGTGTGAGAAACTGAGAACTGAGTTATGTTAAAAGCGTTCTTGTCCGAAGGATCAAAGAGGGTATCAAGCTTGATGATCAAAGGGAAACTGATAAGGAAACCTTTTGCACCGTTCGGTAGCTAGGTTTGTACTCCTCATTTCATTTTACTATCCCGACTACATCTAACTTTTCTCATCATTAAAATACTCATGAAGCATGCTGATGGATCGTACTAAGAAAAGTGGTTGACCTATGACACATCATTTGGTTAGACAAGATTACTTGACTTTCCAGACGGACGTTTCACATATTGTTTCTTGGTTCATTTTACTAATTTTTCACATTGGCTGAGCATGCTTGAAGAAGTTTCTCGAATCCTTTTATCTGGACATTGAAAAAAAATTTTGTTCAACTTGTATGCAGATTGCAGTAAACCACCACATCTAGCCTTGATGGTATTTCCGAATTAACTTCTTAACTCTTGGAGAATGTTTGGAACGCATGAATTTCACTAAAATTAGTTACCGTCGGAATCAGAGAAAGTTTCTGCAAAATTAGTTACCGTCGGAATCAGAGAAAGTTTCCGCATTACTGATATTCTTGTTAACCTCCTTCGAATCATAAGATAAGCGTAAATTTTTTTAACTTTGCACGTGTTTTTACTATTAGACTTGTGTTTATGCCCATTTGATAATGAGGTGTATATCGACGAGCATGGTTCCTGTTGTACGTGCATTTATTATATGTTACCTTGCAGTGAAATTAAATGGAATAAACACTAGATAAACGCAAATTCAGCATTAGAGAAGACGCAAATACAATATTACAAAACCAAAAAGCACATATAACAATAATAGCACAATTATACCGATAAGTTATTTACCACAAATCAAATAAGATGTAAAGAGTCACCTTTCTTTTCTTTTGGAAGAGTCTCGAAAATGAAATAATTCTTAAGGCTACAATCTCACATTTTGTCTGAGTGACAACTTTGTTTCGACTACAAGGAATCATTCGTGACCTCAGCAGGCATTCCCTTCATTTTAGGAACGATTAACGCTTCTCATTCATTGATCTTAGTGCAGCTATATTGTATCAGTGCACTAAAAAATGAAATGTGGTTAACAGAAACTCCAGGTATCATTAATCAATTAACTATTGTACATTTACACTAATATAATAGGATTAAGTACATTGTTCGTCCCTGAACTCTCGTCCTAGTTTAGTTTTTGTCCCTGAATTGTAATACTGGATAAAACGCGTCCTTCAAGTATCAATACCATACAAAAACCATCATTTTTTCTTTTTAAATGCTGTTTCGTGCCACGTGGAAAAAAGAAACATTTTCCTGTGCCACCGGGACGTCCACGCTGGCGAAAGCCTTCTTCGTCATCTCCTCCCCTCTGCCTCCCAGCATCCACACCGCACGGTTTCCTCCACCGGATCTCCTCCCAATTCCCCTCTTCCCTTCCGGCCGAGATGGACCGGGCGCCGCCGCCGCCGCTACTGGGACGGGCAAGAAGGGAAGCCGCCCGCTTCGACGCCGCTACTCCTCTGCTCCACCTTCCTCGTCGTCTTCGTATTCCCCTCCGCTCCCCTCGTCAAATCCACGTGAACGCAAGAGCTCTCAGAAAGCACCGGCACAAGCCCGCGAGAGAGGCGAATCCTCCCAATCTCTCGGCTTCGATGGCACTTTCTGACCGCTCCCACGAGTCGCTGCTCCCGAGCTTCCTCTACACCTCCGCGGCGCGGTCCTTTGCCGGCGCCGGCACCGCCCGCCACCCCTCCTCCACCCCGGCACTGGCTGCTGTTGGCGGCGGCACGCCGTTCTCGATCCAGCGCCTAAGGAGAAGATCGAGATGTAGTCACCGGCGTTGTACGTTGCCTGCGCGGCTAGGGGGATCGCCAGCTGCGGGCTCACCCACATGGCCATCACGCTGCGGGCCCAGGACTCAGCCGCCGCAGCCTTGGAACCTGCGTCGAGATCGGAGGGAGTGGGAAGGCGGTGGCGGCGGAGATGCAACAATCGCTTGCGTCGCTGATGGCGGAGACGAGGACACCTCCCACGACAACACCTCCCGCAGGCCGCAGAGCGCATGTGCAACGGTGACAAGGACGATGCGCCTGCAGTCGTGCCAATCTTCTTCCTCCACCGAAGAGGAAATCGAAGATTACATACATTACATGGGGGACTTCATCACCATTGGTAGATGAATCGAAAAATATTTGAGTCATAGAGTCGTTTGGTAGTTGAGTCTGTTTCAGAGTTTTACTCGGATTCTGAGTCCGAGTTGTATTCAGATACGAATACCGAACCAATTGAAGTTTGTATTCTAGTTGATTTCAGTAGTAGTAGTTACTATCCTTAGGAAGTAAACCTGAGTATAAATAATGCAGAAAACCAAGAAATGATGCGAAGTTTTGCACCGTAAATTCCAGTCATTTTTTGTCGTTCTCTGTTATGGTCTGTTGCTTTGCTACTGTTCATCGTTTGACAACTGCGTTCGCGTTTTCGTTCTGAAGTTCAGAAACCTGAATCGAAGGAGGTTCAGACTACAGGGGATCCTTAAGATTTTACATTAACAAAATGGGAAATCAACAAGGGGGGTTGAAATCGATCCATCTTCAGCTAATCGATGATGCACAAATGACGACGATAAAACAACATCAAACTAGGACACTCCAGAATCAGCATAAAATAAGCAGCACCGGTGCCTGACACCAAAATACGGCCATCTTCCATCTTGATCATCACCATCAGCTTCCATGCTTCGCCACCACATCCTACGCGCAGGGGCATACACAACCACCTCCAAATTCCATCTCTACACCCTTTTTTCTTTTTTTCTTTTTTGGTATTTTTCTACTACCACAAGAACCCCAAAACAAATCCACCCCTCCTTCCATTCCATCTTGCCTCCCTTCCACCAACCAAGAATATTCACATGGAAATAGATATGTACAGGAATGAGCAGAAACTGGAAATATCAAAATAAAATTGCAGGATTTTTTTGTGCCACGTTTTTCTTCTTACCGTCACCTTCTCCATTGCCATCATGCAACTCACAAAAGACTCTTCCAAGAACTTGCCGCCGTCTCAGTTGATGAGATCGTAGACCCAGCCAACGTCGAGGCCTCCAGCACCGACGGCGGTGTTGCTGCTCTACGTCTCCATCTTGACATCAAGCACCAGTCGCTCCATCTGGGTGCGCAGCTCCTCCATCCTGCCCAGCTCCGCCACACCCTTGGACAGCAGCATTACCAGGCTCGCACCCATCCCGAGGCTCGCCAGCGACACCTCCGCCGCCGCCTTAGACACGTACCCAGAGAACTCCCAGGCGACTGGCAAACCTCTGCTTGGCTGCCCATCACCTTTGGCGCGGCTGCCCCCCCTCGCCTCCTCCTTGGCCGCATCCTCTCCGGTGGTGTCCTCCTTGGCTGCGCCGCTGGAGCAGAGTTGGCAACGAGAGTGTGGGAGAGAGTGAGGCATTCATAGCACCGCTGGCTCTTTTAGTCGTGCGATTCAGATGATTCACCAGCGTGGACGCTTGGTGGCACTACGAAAGGAAACTAAGGTCCACGTGGCGTGAAACCGACCTCAACAGGATAACATGACGGTTTTTGCACGGTTTAGATAGTTCGAGTATGTGTTTTATCTGGTATTACACTTCAGAGACGAACTTTAAACTAGGTCAAGAGTTTAGAGACGAACAATATACTTAATCCAATATAATATGCATGTGACTATATAAGCCCTAAAGGTACGTTTAATTCTAATGTATATTATTAAATCGAGATACAATTTGTTAGAAATAGTTTTGTCATACATGCATCACTAGCAATATAGCTTAGAAATATGAAAAGCCAAGATAATTAATAAACTTGGCAACTAAATGGATTTAATCACATGCTACATGCGTAAGAGCACTCATCGCCTCATCGGGCAATAGGGTACTAATAAAGGAATAACTACTACTGTAAGACCATGTGGAGGTGGTGGTAATTGATTATGCTTTGCATGAATTGTTGAGATTTGAGTTTGGGTTTGACATTAAACTGAATTTAGAGATGCTATCTGGATGGAACTGGTCAGACCGGTCTCTGTGGCAGTCGGACCAGCCAAGGTCTAGCGGTCAGACCGACCATGGAATGGCAGCCTGACCGGCAAAAGGCTGACAGTTAGACCAGCCAATGATGAAAAGGTGGAATTTTGGAAAACACCGAAAATCACTTCTGTAGGAATGTAAGGTGATGCGTTTGCACTAGATCTCATTGAAAATGGAGTTTTGAGAGAAAAAACTATATAAAGTTTGAAATTTAGAGAGAAGATGCATTTCGAGACTTTGAAAAATTTCTAGAGCAATATAACCGACCATTTGTCGGCGGTCAGATCGGCCACGGGGCGGTCTGACTAACCATGGAGCGGTTAGACCGGCCATTACTGGCAGTCTGACTGACAAGAGCATTTTTTGTGTGGTTTTTGTCAAGGGATTTGGTATTGGTGCTATGTGTTGCATGTTGTGTTTATGACATGTGGGCTAGGTTGAAATGAACTTATGCTCAGAAATAGTTTGTTTGGCCTATTGTTGTGCAAGAGGGTCCAGAGTCCACTATTGTCAACGGCGAGGAAGATCGAGACTTGATTAGAACAACCAATGTCCTAAGCGGTCATAGAGGTCGGGTGAGATAGTTGGACTCGAACTAGGCACAATATGGACAAGGGCTACAGAAGGCACAAGTGGTCAAGGTCGAGCAGGATATGTGGTGTGCGAAGTGACTTGAGCCCGTTTGTAAGCAAGAACTGTTTGGTGGGATCCGGACACGTGAGAGGCTTGATGGAGAGTCATTGGGGCCACATGGAGGATGACGAAGCACGGACGATACTTCATTTAGGGCGGTTTACAAAACCACGGCGGTGGTCTAAGTGGATTTGATCAAGGAGACTTCATTTTTCTCCTCGCCTCAACCTGCCTCCCATACCTTCCTCTTGGCCTTAGCATGATGCCACCTTCCTTGGCCATGATGCCACCTTCCTTGGCCTTGGTCCTTCTTCCTCTCGGCTAATGGATGCCAACTTCCTTGCTTTGTTTCTTTAGTCAAAACAGCCCCCAATGACACTTCAAATTGAGTTCAATTTAGAATCACAAACTCAAGTTGTAGTAGTACTTGGTTCCGTATCATTAATCAAATTGTCCTCCCTAATGATTTGTCCGTAAAACACCTAATGAAGCATGCTGTTAGTGGGCCGCCATGTTAGCAATCTTTTTGTTGTTCTTCTTCTTCGTGGTGTTAATCTATCTTTTACTATGTACATGCAGTAATTCAATTATGCAACACATGCACTTGCTTATGTGTCTATATCAGTAATTTTTAGTTTCTTCGTAATGTTAATGATGTTATGTTATGGGTGCATTTTTTTTTTTTTGCTATTGCAAGCAAGACGCACACGTAGCCGGACCACCACGCACGCACACCACCACCACCCTAGCATATGCCTAGACAGATGGAGGCTGGGAATAAATCCGCAACCTCACAAAATTTCTACTGAAGCGTACTCGCGTGTGCATAAATGTGGGTATCCGGATTTTAACCTTAGTGGGTAGAGTCGTACACCCACAACTCTACCACCACAAAGAAGCTATATCACGTTAAAAATACGACTTTCAAACGCAAGTTTCTAATAATTCTCAAAAAAATTACCAAATGTACGGGGGTTATATCTTTTCAAAACTTTGACATCGAACTCAATCGCATTTGCATTTATCTTTTTTGTATATAGCAAAAACGTTTGAGTTTGATCTTGAAATTTTATAGAGATATAGAACATAATCTCCCCTACAACTCATAATTTTTTAGAATTTTTGAAAACTTGTAGGTTTGATTTTTTCACATAATTTTCACCAATTCGCATTTTCACCGGATACACTGCCCACAAAAAATACCTACAAAAGCACTTACATTAATCTGATTAGCCCCTGTTCAATTCCTGGCTCGGTGACTGTGTTCCACTTGATAGGACTGTTGTCATATAATCATACTGCCTGTTATTATTCCAGTCAAATATAATTCCATCTAAATTAAAAAAAACAACATGGTGACACTGCAACAAAAAGGAAATTCCCTGATATATGTGTGCTCAATGCACTGGTGATCACATGCTTAAGGGGAGTACTTGAATTAGTAGGAAACTAGGGATATAAATCAAGGATCAAGCTCTGCTCTCTCAAAAAATAAAAATCCCCTTCCGGAAAAAAAATGATCAAACTCAGTTATGTATTGGTCTTCGCCATTTCGATCGCGTGTAATCGGTGTCCCACCACCATGGCAGTTTCTCCTTCCTGAATGCCCCAGCTTCTTTATGCAATCTAGTGGCCTCTTCAGTGTTCCGAATGGAAATTGATGGGAAAAAATAAGTAACCAAATATTTGGTTCAAGATGTAGATGTAAACAGGAAGAAGAACGAGAGGTAAGTTCACTAACCTGCTCGTGGTAGTAGAGAAGCGACGACGACAAACAAGGCAGCAACTACAACGAAATAAAGAACTATAGAAGTCCTCATGAGGCTTTTCTGCTGCATACTTCTCCCCCCTCCCCTTCTAATCCCTCTACTGAACCATGTTTAGCTTGTAAGTGGAATGGTCCAATCAAAAGCACTAATCTTATACTCCATTTTGTCTCATACTTGAAGTATGTGACCTACGAGTAGATTTGTTGTCCTTGGGACAAAATCTTTGTTCTGTCAAACAAAAAAGAAGGCGACATGATCTTTGCATAATTTCCAAAGCTGTCCCTGGTACGTTCTGTCGGCTACCCTACACGATGGCAATGCTGTAATTTTGGTTTAACAAAAAGCCACAGTTTCTAGAGAAATCTCCTTATCGCCAAGGAGAGATTTGAACCCATTTGTTGTGAATATTGTGCATATATTCCAGAGGCCCAATGGATAATATATATAGTGAGTACAAGAAGAGTTACTATATACAGATAAGGAAATACAAAAGAAGTCCTATTCTAACACCCCCCCCTCAACCTCACGGTGGATCACACACACTGAGTTTGGAGAGAAAATACAAATGTTGTGCTCTAGAATGTGGCTTCGTGAAGAAGTCAGCAAGCTGTAACTCTAATGGCACAAACTGTAAAGCAAGTACTCCCTGCACCTGTGAGCGAGTGTATGAAACATCCACACCAATGTGCTTGATGAGCTCATGCTTCACTCGGGTCCGGTGTCGGGACCAGCATCACGATTCTGAACCTCTCGTATACCGCACTAGTCCAGATCACGCTAGTGCACACAGGTTAACACGTAAATATCGATCCACAAGCGATAAATAAAGTAAACGATTAGTTTGAATAACAAATAAGGGTTTTTACCTTATGGTCGAGTTTACACTTATTAAGCCACGCAGGTTAACGTGAAATAAAGCAAAGAAATGAACGGAAAACTCCAGCGTAGATCCCACCAATTCACCACAGCAACCGATCGATCCGGACCTTAACGAACGATCGGCCTTCAACTCCTCTCGAAAGGCGAGACTCCTCCTCTTTCAGAGGTTTGGGCGCAAGTTTTACAACAAGCGTGAGTACACAACCGTGCTCGCAAATCATACCACGAATGCAATATATAGATGCAGCTTATTCCAAATAAAAGGCTTCGTGGTTCTTTTGCGTAAAAGCAACATTTGCAATTGAATACGAATAATGGATTGAAAGCATAATTCAAAACAAATAGACAATAATAATTTAACATTTGTTTCCACAAAGACACATAGCTAAACAGATTATTTCACATAGCCATATGATTGAGGTCACACAGCTCCCATTCCAGCATTTTATGAAAACTACCCTCATGTGAAATCCCGAGCATGTCCATGATCATGACGCGCTATTCGAATAGATTGTTTAACACTCTGCAGAGGTTGTACACTTTACCCACAAGATACAACTAGTGTAGCAAGCACCAATCGTAACAAAACAGTTCGGAAACTTCATCTCAAACATTGACATTCCCAGTGTGCTTACAAACCGCTATACCAGCTCACATAGAATTGGTATAACACACACCGCTGGACAGGGAAGACGAATCGTCCCGCGATGCAACCACCAAGTAGTCACACCTCCACCCTGTCACACAGCCTAACCTATCCACCTGAACATCAATGCCGAGAATCCATAACTTACTAAGTTAGGCCCGTCCCATACCAGGCATGTGGTCGTACAGTAAGGCTCAGTTCAATGGCGCACAAAGTTAAGTCCTTAATTGACCAAGGCAAGACTTCCATGTTCTAACTAAGTCACAAAGATTATCATTCCCATCACATAGACCACCATGTCACACAGTCTCCACCACTTGCCTCAGTCTAAATCCTTTACCACCCAGTTGGTTTTAGTGCAACACATGCCATCACGAAGTAACAACACATAGCACACAGTTTTACACGAAGTTCCATAGTCACTTAGTCATAATTAATATTTGCAACTTACATATGATGATGACTCGTGGCATGGCTAAGCAATTGTACTCGCATCTAACCAACCCACGTTGGTGCTATAATATTACCAACTCATAACCAATCTAGGGTGACAAGGAAGTATGACATACAAGGCCAAGGTGTGATAACAATTTGGATAATAACTATGCCCAAAGCATTTAAATAAATAATTAAAGTAGAATGCAATAACTTAACACAAAGTAATTTGAAAACTGGGTCCAAGATGATCAAAGGTATGACTTGTCCTGGAAAAGGTCTATGTACTGGTCTTGATCTTGGGGTGCTCCTTCTTCCACAAAATTTCCCGACGAATCGACGTCTACTCGCAAATGAAACAAAAACAAACAAAACAAATAAATAACAGAGGCAAAACAAACTCCAAAAATTAAATAAAAATCCCAGATAAATAGAGCTTGAATTTAGACAAATTTAGAAATTTGAATGGGCTCAATCGGAGTTAGGATGCAAAAGTTATGGGCTTTGGAAGATTGGAAATCTAAAAGAAACCCTAATTCTGATTTTCAGAATTTCCGAATTATTTCTCTAAAGAAAAATTGGATTATTGCGCAATGTCAAGCGTCGTGAGATTTCGGAAAAGAAATAATAAAAAGAAATCTCTGACATGTGAGACCCACATGTCAGAGGCTAGGCTCACGGTGGACTAGATCCACCGAGCCTCTGGCTCTGGAACCCGGTGGACTGCCCACGCGGGCGCACACGTGGACGCTGACTGGGTGCCACGCACGCGACACGTAGGCGGCGATGCTGACATGGCGGCGAGGTGGCGCTGACGTGGCTACAGCGAGGGCGGCGGCGCTCGGGAACCGAGGGTCCCGGCGAACGGCGGCGATTCACCGGCGGTGAGTGGTACCGCCGTGACGGGGGTGCGAAG
Source organism: Ampelocalamus luodianensis (assembly GCA_036346255.1). Lineage (NCBI taxonomy): Eukaryota > Viridiplantae > Streptophyta > Magnoliopsida > Poales > Poaceae > Ampelocalamus > Ampelocalamus luodianensis. The sequence continues at coordinate 21,132,900 of CM070640.1, forward strand.
GCGAACTTGACAGGGGGCTCACTGGTGCTCGGGGGTGACTGTGGCGACCGGCGGCGAGCGTTAAGCGGCGGAGGGCTCACGGGCTCGACGGAAACCGGGCTACGGCGACGCTCCGGCGAAACGAAGGCGACCACGAGGTAGTCCTTCTCCGTGCGATGCCGACGGTGTAGACCACGACGCCCAGGCGGCACTGACGGCGGCGTACGAACTCGTCGGAGTTGGCGGCGGCGCAGATTGATCTTCGAGCTCCTGCGGCGGCTAGGGTTCAGCGCGAGGGCGAAGGCGGCTAGGGTTGGGATGCGGAGACCGAGGGCTACCTCCCCTTTTATACCCGGAGGCCTGGGAGAGTCCAGGGCACGAACGCCCAAAACGGAGGCGGCGGCGGAGATCGTATCCCTAACGGATTCGGGAACGAAGACGACGTGGCAAGCTGGGACCCACACGTCAGTGACGGCGGCTCGGGCGCGGCGCGTGCGAAACGGCGCGGCTGCAAAACGGACTCACGATCTGACCGTTCAGATCTGATCGAACGGCCCACAATCAAAGGAACATTCGGACCGTCTGGTTACCTCACGCGCATCTAGCCGCCCATCCTCGACGGACGGTGGAGAACGAGCGAGGCGCCGAGAGAGAGAGAGAGAGAGAGAGGTCGACATGCGGGCCCGCATGTCAGCGGAGGCGCGCGGTGAGCTGGTGGCATGCATGAGTCGGGCTTGGTGGTCAAGGAATAGGGTTGGGCCGGAAGATTAGGCTCGAGAGGATTTTGAGATTATAAATAGCTTTTCTATTTTAGAAAATACGAGAAATTCAAATAAGCAATAGAAAATAGCAAATGAACTCGAAAAATTCTAGAAAATCTAGAAAATATATCGAGCACATAGAACCCAAATAAAATAGTTTTGGCTATTGTTCCACTTGGGATTATTCACATTAAATGTTTTTGATTGTAAAGTCCAATATTAAGCTTTTGAAATTAAATTCAAATAAAATCCAAGTGGTGAATTTTCTTCCTACTAACTATTAAAAGATTTTTAAGCTCTGAAAATTGGGATGTTACACCCGGGCAATACTGATAGCACTTGTACTGTCAGACAAAAGAGTCGTAGGTCCCATCACAGGCACTCCAAAATCTACAAGTAGTCACCTCAACCAAGTAACCTATGTTGTCACTGCTGCCATAGCTCTCAACTCAGCCTCTGCACTCGAACGAAAAACTGCAGTCTGCTTCTTAGTCTTCCAGGCAATCAAGGAGGAGCCAAGAAAAACACGGTAAGCAGAAAGAGAACGACGATCAGAAGGATCACTAGCCCAGATCGCATCGGAGTACGCCTGAAGCTGTAGTGCGGTAGAGCTAGGGAAAAAAACGACAAGAGATAGTCCCACACAAGTAGCGAAGAACATGAAGAAGGTGACTGCAGTGAAGATGGGTAGGACAAGCCACCAAACTCCCAACAAGATGGCGATATCGAGTAGGATCCTCAAGAAGATCACCATCAGTGGCACAAAACTGTAGGGATAGCTCCATGGGAGTCTCAAGAAGGCGAGTGTCGGTCGGACTGCATCGATCAAGAAGATCCGGACATACTGCTGTACAGTAGTAGCCCTCGGGCATAGAAGAGACCTCAATCCCAAGGAAGTACGTAAGAGAACCAAGATCAGTCATCAAAAACTGCTCACTGAGATGCTTCTTCACATATGTGATGAATGAGTAATCATCACCAGTGATGAGCATATCATCAACATACAGAAGAAGTTCTGCCCCGAGATGAAACATGGATAAAAAGAGCAGAATCATGGGAACTGACAGTGAAACCGACAACAGTAATCACAGAGGTAAAACGCGCAAACCACGCACGAGGAGCCTGTTTGAGGCCATAAAGAGCACGACGGAGACGACAAACGTGCCTATCAGAACAAAATACCCAGGTGGTGGCTGCATGTAGACCTCCTCATGCAAAACACCATTAAGAAATACATTCTTAATATCCAGCTGAGAGATAGACCACCAGCGAACAGAAGCAACCGCAATAAGAGTGAGAACAGTGGTCATATGGGCAACAGGGGCAAAAGTTTCATCATAGTCACGACCGTACTCCTGCTGAAAACCGTGAGCCACAAGACGAGCCTTGTAGCGCTCGATAGTACCATCAGACCGAGTCTTAATCTTGTACACCCGCTTGCACGTGATCGGACGAGCATACACAGGTGTCGGTACAATATCCCAAGTCTCTGTACGTCGAAGGGCATCAAGCTCCTCAGCCATAGCGAGCTACCACTCAGAATGAGGAGCGGCCTCACGATAAGAACTAGGCTCAGTGACAGAGAGAGCATGAACTATCGGAGCAAATCCAAGACGATTAGGAGGTCGAAGGGATGTCCGGTCATGAAGGACGTAACGAGGAGCATCATCAGGAGGATCAGATGTGGGTGTTGGCAAGATATCAGGAAAGGAGATTGGTGAAGGACAAGGACGCCTGGAGTAGTGAATGCCAGAGAAACGAGATGGTTGTGCTGTAGGAATAAGAGGTGGTGCTGCAGGAGGCAGCACCGGAGGCGGAGGTACAGAAGGAACCACTGGGGACAGACTAGGGGAAGACTTTGATAGTGGAGAAATGGGTGAAGAGTCAGAAAGTGACTCAACGGTGGAAACAGGGGGAGCCGAATCTCGATAGAAGAAAGGTAGAGATTCGTCAAAGACAACGTCTCGTGAAACCCTGATATGTTAAGCAGAAGGATCCCAGCTGCGATAACCCTTATGCTCAGAACTATAACCAAGAAACACACACTCAACTAACTGGGCCGACAGTTTAGTGCGCTCACGAGGCTGCAACAGAACAAAACAAGTACAACCAAAAACACGAAGGTGGGTGTACTAGGGGGCTCGAGAGTAAAGGCGATCTATAGGACTGACACCCTTAAGAGCAGTGGAAGACTGCATATTAATGAGATATGTAGTCAGAGAAACAAATTTCTCACCGTAAGCGTGGTGGAACGTGAGAGGCAAGGAAAAGAGTGCGGGCAGTCTTAAGCAGATGACGATGTTTGTGCTCAGCAATCCTATTCTAAGCATGGGCACCAGGACAAGAAAACTGGTAAAGAGTGCCCTGTTCAGAAAGAAACTGTCTAAAAACGCCAGAATAGTACTCGCCAGCAGAATCACAGCGAAAAGTACGGAGGGGAGAATCAAACTGAGTATGAACCATCGTTGCAAAGCTACGATAGATCGCAAGGAACTGACCACAATTAGATATACGGAAAATCCATGTAAAACGGGAATAATTATCAATGAAGATCACATAAAATTTATGCCCGCCTTTAGAGATAATAGGCGCAGGTCCCCATACATCTAAATAAACTAAGTTAAAAGGACGAGAAGACAATGACTCACTAGAATGATAAGGAAGCTGTAGCTGCTTGCCCAGCTTAAAACACTGACAAAACATGGCCGTGTCAACAATAACACATCCAAGAACACCCTTACGAACTAATGAAGAAGGGCGGGACCCACACAAGTAACCTAAACGGTGATACCACTGCGCAAAAACGCCAGAGGTGGTGGCAGCAGTGGCGGTGGAAGTAGTCGTAGAGGTGATAGGAGCAACTGAAGTGGACGGAAGGTGGAGGCGATCAAGGATGTAGAGACTCGACGATCCCATCGCGCGCCGGTCCCAAGTACCATCCCTGTCTGTCGATCCTGGATGAAACAGGTGTGAGAGTCAAAACCAACCCTACAACCAAGATCCGTGAGCTGACCCACCAAGAGAAGCTGTATGGTGAGCTGGGGAACATGGGAAATAGCTAGAACAAAAAAGTCTGTGGACAAAAGAGTACTGACAGCTGATAGACAGAGGAGTACCGCCAGCTGTCTGAACAGAGATAGGAAAAATAGGAGGTCCTACTGAAGTGAGAGATGTGGAGTCTGGTGTCATGTGGAAAGAGGCACCAGAATCCAGAACCCAAGAAATACCTGGAGGAGATGTCTGAGCTAGATTGGCAGAACCTGCTGAGTTGTGAGAGAGCTGCTAAAGTAGAGCCTGGCAGAACTGCTAAACAAAGTCACCTCGCTGAGAAGGTCCTGATGTGCTGGTCTGTCCTCCCGTCGAGGAGTTAGGGCCTCCCTGCCCCCCTTGGATCGTCCACGTGCCTTGTTCTGCTTTTTGCGCACCACACAACGCCGTAGTCGTGTCTTGCACAATTGTTCTTGCAATAATTGCACCGAGACCCCGCTTGGTGCAAAACAGAGCGTAAATGCATACCGAGAAGGTGGATCGCGTAGTCGTGGCGGTAAACAGCTTGAGGTGTAGTCGAAGAAGAAACGGGTAGCAAGCACGCCGCACTTTATGAACAAAGCGCATCGCTAACCCGCAAAAGAAGCGGAGGAGCTCCTCAAAGACGAAGTGTCGAACGAGCCTCGTATCGATCGCTTGTGGCGTGGTGAGCGGCTCAACAATGCGCTTGAGCCCCGACCACGGATGGCTTGAACACGGGCTCCAACTCGCTCAAAAGGCGAAGACGCGAAACGGTCTTGGCAAAAGTCGGCGATCACGATCCGCCTTCGCACTTTATGACACTCGTGGCATGAAGCGAGAAGCAAGCTCGCTCACCGGCGCAGACCGGCAAGCTCAACATTTTTTTTTTTACCTTTTTTTACTGGTGGCTCGCACTAAAGGTCAAGGCCTTGTAAGGCCGATGCACTTGATGCGCGCGGGGGAACTAGGGTTCCCCCTGCTGCTACTTGAACGATGGTGGCGGTCGGACCGGCGAAGGTGCGCTCCGGCGGGTGGCTCTCCGGCGACGGTCGACTCTACGGCGGCGCCCTCACGCACGTGCGGCTTCGGGCGCAGCAGCAGCCCGCTTTGGGAGCAGAGCACGGCGAGGCGTCGGGCGGCGGCGGAGACCGAGCGGATGGCAGCGTCGAGAGGTGTGGCGGTGTCAGGATCGTCACCGACTCTCTGACACCGGGGTCGTCGGAGACTACGGCAGCGTCGGCTTTGGAAGCGGGCGCGGCTTGAGCGGCGGCAGAGACCGAACGGGACGTCGGGTGTCCCGTGCGTGATCTGGCTTCGGGCGCGGCGGCGGGGCAGCATTGGGAGCGGAAGAAGAGCTAGGTTATTAACCTAGGCTCTGATACCATATTGGAAATATTGTACGTATATTTCAGAGACCCAATGGGCAATATATATAGGGAGTACAAGAAGGGTTGTCATATACAGATAAAGAAATACAAAAAGAGTCCTATTCTAACAGCATTAATCCTCACCGTGATAGCCACTAATAAGATGACTTACTAGTTCGACTACCAATCCCTAGTATGCTTTCTTGACTCCCCAACACGACCACTACATGATGGCAATGTAGTAGTAAATTTGGTTTAAAGGAAAAGCTCAAGTTCCAATGAAATCTTTGCAATTCTAACGACGAGATTTTAAATAGACAACTGTTGTCTATAGCAACTCTCCTTGTCACATATAGACAGCACTAAAAACAGCTCATATAATGGGTTATCTTTTTACTTATCTTTGTAGATCACACAATCTTTTAATGTTTTCCTTGATTCTGTTCATACGATCTGCTACATAATTGTAAACAACATATTTCTCTCTCTTTATTCTTTTTCATTCATATCAGCTTAAATCCTACGTGACAGATACTATAGACAGCTGATGTAAGGCTATTGTACATAACCTTAATCATCACAAAGACAACTAGTAATTAAATTATTTTCGACCCGACGGCTACTGATTAAGTGATTTAGCAGTTGGACTCCAATATCTCCGTTGGCAAACGGAAATACCTCAGGCATATATTTTGTCTCATTTGAGCTCCACTATTTTTGCAGGGACAAGCACCGAAGCACACCCTCCCCATTGACCTCACAAGGCGATTATAGGGGGGGGGGAAAGAAAAAGGCAGCATAAACTTAAGCCGAAAAAAAAGAGAAAAAGGCAGCACAAACTTAAGCCTATGTGCTTGGTTTCAGCCGACAGCACAAAATAAACAAGGCCCTACGGGCTGAAGGAAACGAGCATCAAGAAATTCTGTCTTGCCTTAGCGGGCATCTCGAGGCATGTTTGGGTGGTGAACCCCATGATTAGGCTCTAAGCTACGAATAATCATAATGAATGAACACATGGGTAGCACAATGCTTACAGTACTGAATTACAGCTGCTTACAGCAGATTTGTAGGCTCGATGAGTCAGCCGTACGTGATGGGGCGCGGTCCGGTTTGAATCATAGGGATTGTTTTATAGTCATCAATCAATCAGCTGTTCTCTTGCAAATTATCAGTCAAAGTTTAGACCGTTTGATAGCTTTGAGATTTGTGCAGAATTCCTAATCATCTCATTGATCCTCTCAAGTCTCAACGCCTCCAATTGTGACACCGACACCTAGCCCTCTTGACGGCGTCGACGGCCTCCCCGGCGAGTCGATGCACTGCCGCCGGCCGCTAGCCTCGGCCTTCCACCAACCCGACCATTCCTGTTACTTCCATAAGAAAACTACTAACCTAAATGCAACTTCTAAAAACAAAAAACTGTTCCCAAAATTGTACAACAGGACAACCACCTGCGGAGGGAGTTTGTAAAAAAAAAAAAAAAAAAAAAAAAAAAAAAACAAAACAAAACTCGAGTGCATCTCGAAGTTCATCAAAAACTCATCAAATCCACCCTAAACAGCCAATTTACTCATTAAAGCTTCTACGTGACACTCGTGTGACAATACCAGTAGACCGATTTTATGGATTGTAAGCAGAGAAAACATGCAAGCACAAAGTAGGGTGCACGAGCCGAGCACAGAAGAATAAAACGTGATGCAAGAGCAGAAGAATGGAGGACCAAGTAAGAAGGGCAATCAGGAGTGATCGCCTACATTGCAGCCACACAGGGGATTCACGCTGTCTAGATGAACTTAGACGTGATCCCCAACTAACCGTTCTTGACTTACAGGAGCTTCAGCAGGTAAATTGAGCATTTAGAAGGGCTCAAGGAGGGAGGGTGGGGGGAGGGCTTTTACAACCACATAGAACTTGAGAGTAGATTTTTGACAAACTACCCCAGTTGCTCAAATTTAGCATCCATTAAACTAACCTACCTGGTCCACGTTCCTACTAACTAATCTCATCATGTGTTTTAGCAGTACATTTCGGCTTATCTGAAACCAGTAAATCGGCATATATTGACATTGTTTCACTATGTATATATAGCCGGTAACGTAATTTCTGTAAAGAAATGTGGATACTAATACTACACAAGGAAGCAGAGTAGCTACGACCACCCAAGCGATACACTGCTCTGACCAAAGATGTCCGGAATCCCGTCCCAGCTCCCCTTCTCCCTTGCTTCCCAGTATCCGCCCACGTAGCGGTAGCCGTCGTCGTCCTCGTCCTTCCTGAACCACCTGGGTTGCCACCCTTTCTCTTGTAACCTTCGAGCCTGCAAATTACAAGAGTTACAGGTAAAGCACCAAGAGGGCGAAAAGAATACCTGAGAAGACATGAACTTGATGACAAACGCAACTAATACACACTATCAAGTAGCATAAGCACCGAAATTAAGATTTCTTGCTCACTATGAATGTGAATGGTTAGGCCTACTGTTCTCACTTTTCAAAAAGGCCTACTGTACTCCTTGCATGGAAAATAAGTGCTATGTATGAAAAAAAAATCACTCATGGCCATAAAAGCACACATGCAATTCTCCGTGAGGTAGCAGCTACATGCTCGTCAGCGACAAGAGAATCAGATTGTTGTATACTTTATAACTTAATTGCTAGCCACGGAGTCACCTGAGCAAGTAAAACTAGATTCAAATTTAATAAACTGAATCTGAATTGCTGGTTGCTTATGTTAAGGATATAAGGGTATTAGTGGTATTTCTCATTGTATTAGTGTTTAGACTTTTGTTTCTTTGTACCCTATATATATTGCTCATTGAGCCTCTGAATACATACACACAATATTCATAACATTGTATCAGAGCAAATGTTAGGATTAGATTTATCACAGTAGCAGCCGCCACCTCCAGGCCACCGCTCGTCCGCCGCTGTGCGCTGCCCCCGGGAGGACCTTCTCTGCTCCCGGGGGCGGCCAGATCCGGCGCGCCGACCTCGTCTCCTTCCATGGAGTCCCTGCCCGACATCCCCGGCGCTTGACCTCCTCATCAACACCGGATCAAGTCGACCTTGTCGCCTCTGGAGCTCGCCGGGACCAGATCCCGTCGGATCCAGCCTCCTCGTCACCACTCGGAGCCGTTGGTTCTTCTTGTAGCCACCCGAGGGTTCATCTCCCGCATCGCCGCCATCTTTCATCCCGACTGCTGCCGTCTCGGGCGTCGGCATCTTCTTCACCCGGTGTTGACATCGTGGCCGCGCCGCCCCGATCCGCTCTTACCGCCGCAGCAGCATCCTCGTCGCTCGATGGCACAGAGCGTGCGCCTCCTCCCATCCAAACTCCCGCGAATGCAGTACTTCATTTATGTATTTATTTTTTTGAGACGGTACTCCAATTTAAAAATAGCAATGAAGAAACACCTAGGAAGTCACATTCATGCGACTATAATTCAGATATCAGATCCACGTGGCATTTTTCCAACTGTTTCTTTATTTATGAGAAAAATGAGTAAATACTATCGAGGCACGTTCATCATTACAAAGCAGATGAAATTCTGAATCTATGATTTCTGCCTTCCAAAATCTTAGCTGCATTGAGTCAGATAATGATATGAACTCAAAACACCCTTTCATATGTCTATGATGCTATGACAAACTGAAGCAAAAAAACATATAAACACAAAACGAACAAATCAAATCATATAATGCTGGAATACCTGTCGTTGCAGTTGTTCAAGCCTAAGTTTCTCTGCATTTGCCATCTCATATTCACCATTTTCCAGATGCCTTTGATCGGGCCTCAGACGAGAATCAGTAGGGGGCAACTTCTTCAACAAGTGAGGTGCCAGTTCATTTAGAGAAATTGCAAAAGGAGAAAGGTTGTATCGTGTTTGGTTTAGAGACTTGTCTCTCTCCCACAAAAGAACTGCTTCTGACATTGGGTCATATCCCTTGGGTTTTGCACTTGGATCCCCTAGCACATAATACATAGCTTCATCCCATTTTCCAATTAACATGGCTACTTTCTGTCCTGTTCTATTATCTTGCACAAATCCATGCACCTGCACGATTAATTCAAGCTATTTAAGAAGTGGGACCTGGGTGTATCCAAATATATTTATACAACTGGAAATAAACTACAGCCGACCCCTGAAGTACACCCTCAGGTGTAAGCAACAACAAATACATAGTTCGTATGCAATTTTGCTCATATTCATTGCACTGCTCTTTAAGAAAATCAGCATACACCAGCCAGTTCTCTACGAGTATCCAGAAGTGAAAGGATAATGTTGTTAAAGAGTCTTGTACATTTTCTCCCTCTCCTCTTAGCCCATGAGGCCCATGTAATTATCTATATATACTGTCTCAGTAATGAATAAGATGCACAATTATGAATAGTATCAGAGCTATCCCCAACCCTAATCCTCTTTCCTTGAGCAGCCGCCGCTATCATTGCCCCTCCACCGCGGGCCAGTGGCCCCGAGCCACTGCTGCGCCCGGCAGCAACCTCCTTTCCTCTGCTGCTACTCTGCCAACATACCACGCCGACGCCGCCTCCCCTTGAGAGCAGCTTCTCACCTGAGTGCTATGCTTCGTTGCCTAAGGCATCCTCGTCGCCTAAGGCCAAGCTCGAAGCTTGTCGCCTGGAGGCCGCCACCTCACTGGATATGTGCCGCCGGAGCTCCAGATCGTCGCTCGAGCCTCGTCGCCTGCCGCCTCTCCGGATCTGATCTGCCTCGAAGCCTGTCGTCTGATCTCTTCGAATATACGTTATAGAGGGAGCTCCAGATCGTCGGATCTGCGCCGCCGGAGCCCTTGCTCTCTTGCTCCACCAACCTGATGCTCTCCTTGCTCCACAACGACCCTCCTGCTTGGAATTTGTCACCTGGAGACGACCACGACGACCCTCCTCTGCTTGGAGGCCGCCAGAGCTCGTCATTGACTCTCTGATCTTGTCGTCTGGAGCTCCTCGTCATCACTCATCGATTGCCTCCTCGCTTTCACCGCGCGCGCCGAGCTTCTTCCGCCAACCGGTGTCCTCGCTTCACCCGGCGCTCGCCGCTCCGCCAAAGATTGCCACCGGGTCACCTACCGCCGCCGTGTCTCCCGACCGAGAGCTACTTCGCCCGCTAGTGCTTCTCCTGCTCGTCGCACCCTCATCTTTATGGTGTGCTTGGTTTGTGGTTATTGTGCTTTGCTCTCTTGGAGATCTATTGCCATTCTACTGCTAGTACTACTGCTCTGCTCTGCTACTACTACTGTTGATGCTAGTGTGCTGCTGCTCGGTACTATTGCTGTTGGATTGCTATTGTTAGCATGTGTTGTAGATCATGATCTCCTGTTGTTGCTTGTGGTGTTAGTACTACTAAGGTTGTTGCTTGGTGTTAAGTGTACTTGATCCTGTCATGGCTCTTGATGGCATTCTTAGTCTAGGACCTATTCGAGGTGATCATGCTATTGCTTGTTCTATTGCTGCTAGTGCTGTGAAGTCTAGTGCAACTCAGTTTGGTCATATTCAGACTCAGATGAGCAACCTTCCGACCCAGTTGTGTCGACTGCGGGCATCTTGCGGTGCATCCACCGATTTGACTGCACCATCATATCCTGTGTTGGGTGCATTACTCCAATGGCCGTTGGATTCAGTGGCTTCTTTTCATGTGACATCTGATGCAACTCAACTCACATCATGTCATCCTACTGCAAGATATCCAGATTCAGACAGCTAATGGAACGCCATGCACGGCCACTCATCAAGAGAATCTTTCCACCTCTCACTTCGCAGTTTCAAATGTCTCACTTGTCCACGCGCTCTCCATGAATCTCATCTCTATCGGGCAGCTTGCAGATATAAACTGTTTCGTTGGATTCGATGATAGCTCATGTTTTGTGCACAATCGTCGAACAAGAGTTGTCATTGGTATAGGTCATCGTCAGAGAGGTCATGCAAAGATCTATGTTCTTAATCGTCTAAGTCTCCTTTTATCCTCCATTTCTGGTATTGCTCCTACTCCTATTCCTTCATCCTCTGTTGTTGGTTCATCAACCCCTTGTTCTTCTGCATCTACTTCTGTTTGTAAGTCTTTTCCTCAATGGTATTATCGCTTGGGGCACTTGTGTGGCTCACGCCTCTCAATCTTAATTCATCAAGGTGTTATTCAGTGCAAAGGTTGTAGACTTGGCAAGCAAGCACAACTCTCATACCCTTCCAGCTTTTCTCGATCTAATTGTCCTTTTGATTTGGTCCATTCGGATGTTTAGGGTCCTCCTTTTGCTTCGCAGGGTGGTCACAGTTACTATGTTATCTTCATTGATGACCACACTCGATACACTTGGATCTACTTCATGAAACACCATTCGCAGTTGATTTCCATATACCAGCCTTTTGTGCAGATGGTTCATACTCAATTCTCTTCTACTGTCCGTGTTTTTCATTCTGACTCTAGAGGAGAGTATTTTTCATCAGCATTTTGTCAGTTCCTTACTTTGGAGGGTACACTTCCTCGACTCTCGTGTCCTTGTGCTCATGCTCAAAATAGTGTTGCTGAGTGCAAGCACCGTCACATCATTGAGACGGCTCGTACTGTTCTCATTTCCTCCATTGTTCCCTCACTTCTGGGGGGAAGTGGTCTCTACAGTAGTCTATCTCATCAACCGTCAGCCCTCTTCCAAGCTTCGAAGCAAATGTCCTGGTGAGGTCCTATACAGTGCACCTGCTCGCTATGCTCATCTCCGTGTCTTTAGTTGTCTGTTATGTCCTTCTAGCACCTTGTGAGCGCACAAAGTTAAACCCTCAGTCGATTGAGTGTCTTCCTGGGCTATAGTCCTGAGCATAAGGGCTATCGTTGCTATGATCCCTCAACACGTCACATTCGCATCTCTCGTGATGTGATCTTTGATGAGGGTCGACCCTTCTTTTATTATCCTTCTACACATCCCACTCCTTCCACAGATTCCACCTCTTTTTTGTGTCTCCATTCCTTCACCAGATGTGTCTTCTCCAGATACACCTAGCTTCTCCACTAGTTTCACCTTCTAGTGTATCTCCTCCACCAGCTCCACCAATTTCTGATATTTCCACTTTTCCCTTTCATTATAGTCGCCGATAGAGAGTTCCTTCTGATCCTCAGTCCCCCTCTCCTCCACTTAACCCTCTAGCCAGTACCACATACTCGAACGATCGTTCTACTACATCACGGTATGCCCTACGTGATCGTTCCTCTCTTCAGGCACCAGATTGATGGGGTTTTCCTTGTGCATGTGCAGTATCTGAGCCGAGTACCTATCAGGAGGCAGCTAGTATACCTGAGGAGCAGTTGGCTATGACTGAAGAGCTTACAACATTAGAGCCTACAGGCACTTGGGATCTTGTTTTGCTTCCATCTGGAGCTAAGCCTATCACTTGCAAGTGGGTGTACAAAGTAAAGAACAAGTCAGATGGATCAGTGGAGCGATACAAGGCTCGTCTTGTTGCAAAAGGTTTTCAATAGGCTTATGGTCGAGATTATAATGAGACTTTTGCTCCATTTGCTCATATGACTACAGTCCGTGCTCTTATTGCTGTTGCGGCGGTACGCTCATGGACTATATCTCAGATGGATGTCAAACATGTTTTTCTTCATGGTGATCTACATGAGGAGGTCTATATGCATCTACCCCTCGATGTTGAGGCTCCTACAGGCTATATTTGCCGTCTTAGACGTGCTCTATATGGTCTCAAACAGACTCCTTGTGCTTGATTCGAGTGTTTCAATTTTGTGATTTGAGCTACTGGTTTCACTCCAAGTGAGCATGACCCTACTTTGTTTATTCACACTTCTCAGTAGGGTCATACTTTGCTTCTGCTCTATGTAGATGATATACTGATCACAGGAGATGACATGGAGTATGTAATTTTTGTCAAGAAATTGAGTGAACAATTTATGATGTCCGATTTGGGACCATTGAGCTATTTTTTGGGGATTGAGGTTTATTCTAATTGTGATGGCTACTACCCCTCTCAGCATCGCTACGTTCAAGATCTGCTTGCTCGCTCTGGGATGACTATTACTCGCAATACTGCCACACCTATGGAGCTTCACTTGCAGTTTCAACCTACAAACGGTGTACCACTGACAAATCCTTCCCGCTATCGTCGGCTCGTTGGGAGCCTTGTTTATCTCACTGTCACCGGGCCAAACATTGCTCATGTTGCTCATGTACTCAGCCAGTTTGTCAGTGCTCCCACATCAATCCACTATGGTCATGTTCTTCGTGTGCTGAGATACTTGAGGAGGACTGCATCCAGACGTCTATTCTATGTCAGCTCGAGTCAGCTCCAACTCCACGCTTACTTTGAATCCACTTGGATGAGTGATCCTGCTGATCGTCGATCTATCACCGGCCATGATCTCTCTGGTACTTCGCCATTGCCCGAAATCCAAGAAGCATCGTGGTGTCACACTCTAGTGCAAAGGCTGAGCTTCGAGCCATTGCCGCTACTACCTCAAGAGATCATTTGCCTTCGATGGCTCTTAGCTGATCTCGGTGTTCATTGTAACAATCCTACACCTCTATTTTGTGACAATAAGTATCATTCAGATTGCTAGTGATCCAGTGAAGCATGAGTTGAAAAAGCACATCGGTGTAGATGCATCCTTCACACTCTCATTGTCAGCAGTCGACTATCGACCTCAAGTATGTACCATCAGAACTTCAAGTCGCAAATTTCTTCATTAAAGCTCAAACTCGAGAACAACATTGGCTTCATCTACTCAAACTCAGTGCATCAGATACTCCTGATCCACCTTGAGTTTGAAAGGGGGTGTTAAAAGAGTCTTGTACATTCTCCCCCTCTCCTCTTAGCCCATGTGGCCCATGTGGCCCATAAGGCCCACGTAATTCTCTATATATACTCTCATAAATGAATAAGATGCACAATTGTGAATAGCCAAAACCCTAGTCTCAAATGTTCTAACAAATGTATGAGTTCCTGGTCCACTCCAATGGGAAATGGGAGGTGGCCCCATCTCATCAACTGGACACACATACAAGATCAAAGTAGACCAAGTGTGTAGACCAAGTGTGAGCCTAGCGTGGCCTGAACTAGCCGAGTCATATTAAATGGGCTCACTGCATAAACCCAGGAGGTTAGAATATTATTAGTGACAATCAAAACACTTTATTGACTCCATGTAGCATGACCCACTGGTTAGTGCCGAGCCCATACGAAAGGGTAGTTGCATCACATGCAAGTGACACGTCCAAGAAAAGAAGAAATAAAATGTTATCAAGGAAAAATCCAAATATTTGTAGTGTTTATACTGGTGAAAAAGAGGGCATTATTCTAGTAATTTTAGTAGTTCTAAATTTTAATCAACTACTTTTATTATAACTTCTTGTTTAGCAAAAAAACTAACACACCATTTTTAGTCAAAGGAGGAGCTAGAGATTAGTGATGAGGTCGGTGAATCCCGAGGGAAATGATTGCAAGACTTTCTTGTTAGAATAGGACTCCTCTTGTAGTTTCCTTATCTGTATATGGCAACCCCCTTTGTACTCTCTATATATATTGCTCATTGGGCATCTTGAACAGATGCACACAATATTCATAACATAGTATCGAGCAAAGTTACTAACCTAGCTCTCCTTCCACGCTATCCCACGCTGTCACGATCGGAGCCCGACGCCGCCGCAGGCCGCCGCCGCCCGCCGATCGAGCCTCCTCACGCTCGACGCCGCCGCAGGCCGCCGCCGCCACCGACGGAGCTCCCGCCGCTCGACGCCATCTCGCCGATCGGAGCCCGACGCCGCCGCAAGGCCGCCGACCGGAGCCAAGGCGAGGACGACGCCGCCGAGCTCATCTCGCCGACGGAGTCCGCCGCCAGATCGACGCAAGGACGCCGCCACCACCGCCGCCTCGCCGATCAGAGCCCGAGGCGCCGCGACCGGAGCTCGACGCTTGTTCGCCGCCGCAAGGCCGCTGCCGCCGCTTGTTGGCCGCCCGCCACGCCGCCAAGACACGCAGGGGAACCATAGTTCCCCGTGGTTTCTTCTAGTTTGCATGGCCGTAACAGCTTCTTAGCCCGCCCAAGGAAAAAACGAGTTCTAACCGCCGCGCGCCCGGCCCGCCGTTAGACATCGTTGTTTTGGTCGCCGCGCCCAGCCGCCACCTACCGATGGCTTCCGCTCCATCCGCCGCGATCCCATTCTCGAACAAAGCTTCATGGGACGAACTACGTGTTGTGGTCTTCACTCATGGAGATCACGCCGATGGTCTCCGCCTGGGACATGTCACCGTGCTCGACCTTGTCCGCCGTCGCCAGCTCCGCCTCCCCAGACAAACCTACCGCACTCGCGCAAGATGAGGTTGCCAAGGAGGCGATGCCGCCGTTCGCCGCCGCCGACGATGCCGATGAGGCCTTTCAATACGCCATCGACGCTTTGAGCGCCGGTGCCGACGCGCCCGTGTTCGAGCCATCCCGGTGGTCGCGCCGACGACTCCATCCACCGCACATTGTTGGTCCGCATTCTACTCGCCAGTCCGGGAGTACTTGCGCGAAGCGATACCAGCAGAGCAATGATGCTCGCTTCTTTTCGCCCAACGTGAGTTGGAGACGCCGCCAGACGACACTCCGTCGACGACTTCTTCCGAGCCCCGCCGCCTCGGCGCCAACCGACGAGCTCGCCCGCTCTGCCGTGAGTGTCATAGCGCGTATAGGCGATCGTGATCGCCGCTTTTATGACTTCGCTCGCCATCTCGTGCTCGTGCAGTTTGAGCTCGCAGTGGCTCACCGCCGAGCCACTCACCACGACCGACCGCTACCGAGGCTCTTTCAACGCCAGGCCGACGAAGCCGCAAGGGTTAGCAAAGACGCTTGTTCCGATCGTGGTAGCTACCTTCTTCTTCGACTACACCACCGTTTCGCTCGACCATCGCCGCTTTCGCTTGTCCTGCCGCTCGCTTTTGCACCAATCGGGTTGGTGCAATTATTGCAAGAACTTTGGGCACGACTACGCCGTAGCGCGGGCGCAAAAAGCGTAACAAGGCGCGCGGATCGACCCAAGGGGGCAGAGGCCCTTCCTCGGCGAGGACAGACCAAGATGTCAGACCTTCAACGAGGTGATTCTGCTCAGCAGCTTCGCCAGCTCTACTTCAGCAGCCTCTCACACCGCCAAGAGTTCGCCACCTAGCTCTGACGCCTCTCCAGTACTTCTTGAGTTCGGACTCGTGCCTCTTTCCACATGACACCGACTCCACCTCTCTCACTTCACTGACCTCCTGCTTTTTCCTATCTCGGCTCAAAATACCGATGGTACTCCTCTCTGTCAGCCAATGTGGCACTTTTTGTTCATCGACTTTTCTGCTCCAAATTGCTTCTCATGTTCCCGCCTTACCATGCAACTTCTCTCGTGGGTCACCACCGATCTCTGTAGGGGTTGGTTTGACTCACACTGCTTTGTTCAAGACCGATGCACAAGGATGGTGACTTAGGACCGCCGCGCCAGTAGGGATCGTCGTGGTCTCTATATCTTTGATCGCCTCCACCTTCCGTCCACTTCGCTTGCTCTGCCACCTCTACGACTACTTCCACCGCCATCGCCGCCACCACCTCTCGAGTTTTTGCGCAGCTGGCATCACCGCTAGGTCACTTGTGTGGGTCTCGTCTTTCTTCATTAGTCCTTAAGGGTGTTCTTGGACGTGTTATCGCTGACACGACCATGTTTTGTCGAGAGTTAAGTCGGGCAGCGCCTACAACTTCCTTATCATTCTAGTGAGTCCTTGTCTTCTCGCCCTTTGACTTAGTTCATTCGGATGTATGGGGACATGCGCCTATTATCTCTAAAGGCGCATAAACTTTATGTGATCTTCATTGATGATTATTCCCGCTTTACATGGATTTTCCCTATGTCTAATCGTGGTCGTTTCTTGCGATCTATCGTAGCTTTGCAACGATGGTTCGCACTCGCTTGATTCTCCCATCCGCACTTTTCGCCGTGATTCTCACGGCGAGCATCGTTTCTAGCGCTTTTACGCTTTCTTTTCGAGCATGGCACTCTTTACCGCCTTCTTGTCCCGTGCCCATGCTCGAATGGGGTTGCCGAAGCGCAAACATCGTCATCCGATTGAGATCGCCCGCACTCTTCTCCTTGCCTCTCACGTTCCACCACGATTCGGTCGAGGTCGCTTTCTACCACGCATATCTCATCAATATGTAGCCTTCCACTGCTCTTAAGGGTGTCAGTCCTATAGAGCGCCTCTACTCTCGAGCCCCCCGGTACACTCACCTTCGTATTTTTGGTTGTACTTGTTTTGTTCTGTTGCAACCTCGTGAGCGCACTAAACTGCCAGCCCAGTCAGTTGAGTGTGTGTTTCTTGGATATAGTTCTGAGCATAAGGGTTATCGCTGCTGGGATCCTTCTGCTCGACGGATCAGGGTCTCACGAGACGTTGTCTTTGACGAATCTCGACCTTTCTTCTATCGAGATTCGGCTCCTCCTGTTTCCATCGTTGAGTCGATTTCGTGGTTATCTCTTTCTGACTCTTCACCCATTTCTCCACTATCACAGTCTTCCCGGTCCGTCCCGGTGGTTCCTTTTGTACCTCAGCCTCGCGCTCCCGCAAAGACCGCCTCTTGTTCCCGCACCACCACCGCCTCGTTTCTCGGTATTTACTACTCTGCACGCCTTGTCCTTTACCGCCTCCTCTCGGTATCTTGCCGACACCCACATCCGATCCTCCCGATGATGCTCCTCGTTACGCCCTTCGTGACCAGGACATCCTTCGACCTCCCGATCGCCTTGGATTTGCTCCGATAGCTCATGCTCTCTCGTCATCGAGCCTAGTTCTTATCATGAGGTCGCTCCTCATTCGAGCGGCACCGCTATGGTAAAGGAGCTTGATGTTCTTCGACGTACGGAGACTTGGGATATTGTACCGACACCTGTGCATGCTCGTCCGATCACGTGCAAGTGGGTATACAAGATTAAGACCCGGCCTGATGGTACTATCGAGCGCTACAAGGCTCGTCTTGTGGTTCGCGGCTTTCAGCAGGAATACGGTCGTGACTACGACGAGACTTTTGCCCCTGTTGCCCATATGACCACTGTTCGCACTTTTGTTGCGGTTGCTTCTGTTCGCCAGTGGTCTATTTCTTAGCTTGATGTTAAGAATACTTTTCTTAATGGTGTTTTGCATGAGGAGGTCTACATGCAGCCACCACCGGTATTACGCTCTCGATGGGCATGTCCGCCGCCTTCGCCGTGCTCTTTATGGCCTCAAACAAGCTCCTCGTGCCGGTTTGCGCTGCTTTACCTCGGTGATTATCGCTGCCGGTTTCACCGCGGTTCCACGATCCTCGTTTCTTTTGTCCATATCTCATCTCGGGGTAGGACACTGCTTCTTTTGTATGTTGATGACATGCTCATCACTGGTGATGATTCCTGCTTCATCACATATGTGAAGAAGCACCTCAGTGAGCATTTTTTGATGACTGATCTTGGTTCTCTTACATACTTCCTTGGGATTTAAGTCTCTTCCATGCCTGAGGGCTACTACCTCTCCCAGCAGAAGTATGTCTAAGATCTTCTTGACCGGTCTGGTCTGACTGACACTCGCACCGCTGAGACTCCCATGGAGCTATCCCTCCAGCTTCGTGTCACTGATGGCGATCCTCTTGAGGATCCTACTCGATATCGTCATCTTGTTGGGAGTTTGGTGTACCTTGTGAGCACTCGTCCTGATATTACTTATGTTGTTCATATCTTGAGTTAGTTCATGGCTCGTCCTACCCATCTTCACTACAGTCACCTTCTTCGTGCTTTTCGCTACTTGCGCGGGACCATCTCTCGTCGGTTGTTTTTCCCTAGCTCCACCTCACTACAGCTTCAGGCGTACTCCGATGCGACCTGGGCTAGTGATCCTTCTGATCGTTGTTCTCTTTCTGCTTACTGTGTTTTTCTTGGCTCCTCCCTAATTGCCTGGAAGACTAAGAAGCAGACTGCAGTTTCCCGTTCGAGTGCAGAGGCTGAGTTGAGAGCTATGGCAGCAGTGACAGCAGAGGTTACTTGGTTGAGGTGGCTACTTGCAAATTTTGGAGTACCTGTGATGGGACCTACTACTCTTTTGTCTGACAGTACAGGTGCTATCAGTATTGCCCGAGATCCAGTGAAGCATGAGCTCACCAAGCACATTGGTGTGGATGCTTCATACACTCGCTCGCAGGTGCAGGAGGGAGACTTGCTTTACAGTTTGTGCCATCAGAGTTATAGGTTTCTTAGGCTGTAAGATAAGTATAAAAGTATATAAGGAGTATAAGGGCGCCATGCAAGCAATTGCCAGCGTACGGATCATCGCCATCCATTGGGGCTAGTGTACCCCCCATAGTGACAAAATCCCGGGTCCGCTCGTGTTTGAGTTAAAGAAATTTGCAATATTAACATGTTTAGCTCTTTACAGCATAGCATAGATCTATTATCTGAATAAATGAAGACCAGGGTACCAACATCATGTATACAATACCACATTTCTATCAACTCAAATTCCTTTATAATAACAGACATGTATAGGCATAATTGCATAAACAGTTAACAAGGCTTCAGAATGAAGGAAGACTTCAGAATGATCAAAGAAGAAATACGTGGTGCATTTGCTAACAAGTCTCCTGATGCAGAAGATAGTGAATACTCTCTCCAGCCCGAAGAACATGCCACTTTCATGTCCATGCCGGTCAAAACTTTTCTAGCTTTGACCACTCGTATATATCTAGATTGCCCACAGCAAATTGTATAGCTACTATCGTAAAAAGTACTTCCATAATATATACTGTATAAATCAAACATATTATTTTAGACACGGATGGTGAGATGGATTTTGAAGACTGCACAACGCCAAAAAAAAGGCATCGTTTTTGGACTGGATGGAGTAGAAATCAAGTGCTGCTCTGCCATCACAATAATTTTCACAATCTTTTTTTAAAACAGAAGTTTCAGTAAACGGCTCTTGTTATCTAACGTGTTAACTGAATACATAGTTTTTTAAAGCTTCCCTTTCAGAAAGTGCGTGGCCAAATAGACATTTTAGGAGCAAGCATTTTATTACACAGATAGTTATCTGATATAAATTCGTTTTCTATAGAAATTACAGATGTACCTGGTGTGGATTCCGATCAATTATTGACTGTTCTTTGAATTTAAGCTTGCAAGAGTAGTGGCCACTTCCCTTGATGCGCATTGTGCCATAGTGGTCACAATAAATTTTGCCAATTATGATATTGTATATGGAAGTAGTCACTTTACTCCACTGAAATGTTTCCCCGTCATCGAATTGGAGGGTTAGAACACCTATTGGATCAAGCTGAATGGATCGACCCCAGAACTTGCCTCTCAGATTTGAATCACCCCAAAATTTCCATCCTCTACCTTCACAGTGACACGCAACAACCATCGGGTGATGACTGACCTGAAATAAACATCAATTTAATAACAGATTTTTTTAATTGACCGAATAAATGCTTCATAACACTAAAAGTTCTAACCTCTAAAAAATTGTACGATACTAAAAAAAGCAATGTCAGCAACTAGGAATTACTCTATTCAGAAATATTTTATAATGTTCTCAAACAACCATACAACCTTTTCAGAGAAAAAATGAAGTCCTTTATCCGGGAAATCAGCTTCATATGTTTCGCCCAGTAGAGGATTGAAGGGTTTGCATTGCCGACCTTCAGTTGAAGCATAGCCTGATACTGCAAAAGCCGCGACATGAAGTATCCTCATCAAGCTGTCACCCTGCATTATATTTTACCAAGAATTGGTTAATTGCAAAACACAAGGAATTAACACAAAGGGTAAGTATCCAGTGCAAAATACACTTAAGCAGAAGTAAATAGGATAAATTACTAAAAATTAAATATTTTGCTTATGAATTTTGATCAGGTTATATAGAACATGCCAAACATCACAGTTGTTTTTTCGGAAAACTTGTAAGGGTACTTTACTGCAAGGATACATTAAGGTTAAAGAATATTGTAAAAAAACATGGAGCACTGTCTGCCATATTTGTTAACCTGACAAAAATCAGAAGTAAATAGGATAAATTACTAAAAATTAAATATTTTGCTTATGAATTTTGATCAGGTTATATAGAACATGCCAAACATCACAGTTGTTTTTTTCGGGAAAACTTGTAAGGGTACTTTACTGCAAGGATACATTACACTGGACACCAATCTTTAACACAAGTACTGACATGGAAAAAAGGTTGTCTTTAATTAGACAAGGAAAGCACCCACATATGTAAAATGCAGCAGGTCATACAAAATGAAAACACCAACATAGGCAAATACTTAAAAAATCAGAATAAACTACATGAAAACGTCCGCTTTTGGTCCTTCTAATCTTCTCAGAGTCTAATTTTCACCCTAAACTCCAAAACCGTTTAAAATCCATCCCCCAAAAGACAATACCAGTGCACTCTCAGCCCAATTAACCCTGGTTTTGTCCTACGTGACTGCTGACTAGGATCCTCGCTGGCATGCCCTCCTCCACCAGACAATAGGTCCCACATGTCAGTGGCAAGAAAAGAAAACTGTCCCCCAGTGGGTCCCAATTGAGCAATAGCAACGAAAGAAAGAAAGAGGTGGAGCAGCCAAGCAAACCAAAGAGATTGGGAGATGGAGATATGGGTAATTCGGAGAAGAAGCAGATGGGAGAAAGAAGGAAGTAGAGCACATTGGGCTCAAGCAGGATTCACACCTTGGTGTTGGTGGCGATGCCGCGGTGGACCAGTGGGAGTGGAGCTCAGGCTCCAGCAAGTTGGTTGCCTTCTGGAGTAGGGAGTACGAGGCAGAGGTGCAGCTCAGGCAGAGAAGAGAGGGTTTAGGGTGAAAATTATAAAGTTAGACAAACCTTCGGGCAGTAATAGTTCCTCTAAGATAAGATTTTGATGCAGGTGTTCCTATCTTCAATGATACATCAGGTATTTAGTATGACTAGTGAACACACCACTAGAACTGTACAGAACATAAAGCTGGGTGATGCCTTCTGTCTTAAAATAGAATGATTCAGATGAATACAACACTAAGAACTGTACAAATAATGATTTCATTTCAGAATAAAACATATGCCTGTACAATTATTCAATTCTTTTAAATATATCATCCATTTTGTGTGAACCAACGTAAAGCAATCATTACCTACTTTAGGCGTCATGCATAAAATCTAAGCAGAGAATGGCAAAGGTTTCCATAATAGTTACTAGAATCACTGCACCACATTTAACGCTTTGGCCTATATCCATCAGACTTTTCGAGACTCACAAATATCTTTGACTGAATTTCCAACTATTTTTTTATACAACAGAATGTATGGGCCAATTTATGCTTATAGACATGTACGACATATGTATGTTATCTAAATATAAAAAAAAACTCAGATTCTGTCTCACATGTTTCAGATACCACATATCAGTAGAATGTTTGTTTGCAAATTGACTTGTATTACTGCAGATGGTTTTAATAAAATTTGATTATCTAAGTGGACAACCTTAATTCAATAGTAAGATGTCATTTCTCTCAATGGACAGCGTAGTTTATTCTGTATTACTCCATGCTGCATAGAAATTAAAGGCGCAATATTTCGTCAAGTGAAGGTCTTAGCAGACAACGACGCTCCTTCATATCTTCCTCTCCTCCCTAATACTACAAAAACGCAGCTCTAAAGTAGTACCATTTTTAGCTATTATCATGTAACTCAACATAACCAAGGCAAGAGTTTGTGATATTTAGATATACTAAGACCAAGCAAAGCTACTCATGACACAACTAGAATTCTATGGCCACATACATAGGAATCATGTTTTAAAGAAGATAAACTCCATGAAGGGCAGGTTCAAGCATTACAACAAGCACTGATGCACACAATTCAAGCATAAAAGTACATTGCCCAATTATCTAAATTGTCAACAATATCCAACAAAGCAATGTCAACTTGAAAGCTGGAAAATGTAGTGTATGGTCATTAAAGAAAGGAGGAGAGATCTTACACAGTGAAATCAAAACAACACAATTATTTTGCATCAATCGGCCTTTACAGAAAGAGTTGGGAAGGGTTATCAACTATACCTGTTTTCCCCACTGTAGTGCATGGTCAACCAAGTAAGAGTACTCCAGATCCTCAAAACATTTTTGCAAAGAAGACAGAGGCTCATTGAAATAAACAGGTAGACAAACACCAGAGAGATCTTTCCCTATATTTTCTTTAATTATTGACCATAATCCTATAGGCTTCTCTTTCTCCTTTGGTTCAGGTAACTTATCTCGGCGTTTAACAAAGGGATACTGGGTAGATTTGACAGTATTTGCAATGGAGTCTCCAATATATTCTAATCCATTGCAGCCATTTGTCATAAGTTCCCTCCTTCGACATGAGGCACTTCGCAGAGATTCTACAGACAAAAAGTCTCTTGTATCAAAGTACATCACTTCATCTTCATCAGTTTCAGCATCTGCCACTTGACTTGAAGTGTCAGGATCAGATTCGCTTGCACTCCCTCCTGATAAAACTGAATAGAAATCTGTACATTCAGCAAAGCAGCAAAAAGATAAGCTGGATGTGTAGGAAGCAATCATACATAAATTTATTACACTCAAAAGAATTTATACTGTCCTGTCAGTCAACAGAAAATATCTTGTTTCCGTGCTAATGTGGACACACTGATAATATTCAACGAGCTGCTAGCGGTGGAAATAGACTATCTCTAAAGACTTGTGAATGCATAAGGTGTAATCAAATGCAGTGCAGGTGACCAGCGCAAATTGCGTATTACTTCTTTGCTGAATGAAAACATGCTCTACGGATATATGCAGCCTTCTAGGAAAGTATACAGATGGAATAAGCCATGCGCATATGCATTACTCGAAACCATATTCATGTAGCCAAACAGTAAAATACAAGGGAACACAAATCATCATTGAATACCACCTAATTACTCACGACTCACGAGTATTGGTTGAACAGAACATCTAGTCTACAGTACATACTTCATATTTTCCCCCAGATTTGAGTTACAGATAAGTTCAGGCTGAGTCAAATTACCAGTCTACCCACTACTGTCTCATGAATTACTAAATAGATCAATGAACAAGAAATATATATAAAATCCTGGGTTTCGCAGGTTTAGTTAATAAATAATCTTTTCTTTTCTTTCAGTATCTAAACCGATAGAGACACAAAGGAAAAGTTCGATAAAATGCCAAATAGGCTCACCAACATATCCATTGAGAGAAATGACATCAAGAAATTGCCAATCACCTCAAGTTGTGTAATTGATTCAGAAAAACTCAATCAGATTATTTAGGCTACAAGACTAGATGAATAATCGGAAAGCCCTATCTCTTCCTACCTCACAGTTGTTAAGAGAATTTGAGAGTAGGGTTTTGCTATTCACAACTATGCATCTTATTCATTAATGGGAGAATATATATAGAGAAGATTACATGGACCTCATGAGCTACATAGACCACATGGGCTAATAAAGGGAGAGAATATACAACACTCTTAACACCCCTCTTCAAACTCAAGGTGGATGAGGAGGATCTGATGCACTAAGTTTGAGTAGATGAAGCCGATAATGTTCTCGAGTCTGAGCCTTAGTGAAGAAATCTACAACTTGAAGTTCTGAGAAAGCATACTTGAGGACAATGGTCGACTGCTGACAATGAGATCGTATAAAAGATGCATCAACACCAATGTGCTTTGTCAGCTCATGCTTGACTGAATTACTAGCAATGCGAATGGCACTTGTATTATCACAAAAGAGAGGTGTAGAATCGTCACAATGGACACCTAGATCAATCAAGAGCCATCGAAACCAAATGATCTCTGAGGCCGTAGCGGCAAGAACTCGAAGCTCAGCCTCTGCACTAGATCGTGACACCGCAGTCTGCTTCTTGGACTTCCAGGCAATGAGCTAAGTACCAAGAGAGATACAGTAGCCAGAGATAGATCGGCGATCAGCAGGATCACACACCCTGGTATGGCCTAGGTTGCGAAGAGGGTAGTCGTGGGTAACTGGTAGCTTCAACCGGTAACTCCGGCTAACCGACGTCGTGATGGCTGCCAGGCTTGCTCGGCAAAGAGAGGGATTGGGGAATCAGAGGAGACTGGGAATTGGAGTTTCTTAATTTTTCATTGCTTGCCGAATTCAAAGGAGCCGGCTGCCACTTATAGATGTGGTCCGTGGAAACCAAATCAATCTCTAGTTATTCCTTCCTAATCAATCTCTAGTGATTCTTCCTCAAAATATAATTACCTAATAGATAGCTTCCGAATGAAGCGTTACATACCAAATGAAAGATAAACTTCCTAATCAGACTTTCCTTGCACCTACGGGCTCCGTCTAACCTGCTGCTGCCGACTACACCAGGCACCGACTCCACCAGGCGCACTGTTGCGACCACGTCGACGATATAGAATTCCCCACATAACATCTCTCATGGCCTCAAGAAACAGCTCGTCCTCAAGCTGGAATGAAGGATACAAGCGTTTGAACGCTTCGACCGGTTCCCATGATGCTACCGAGGCGTCAAGACCGACCCATTGGACAAGCACATGCCAAACGTCACGGCGAAGACATGCTTTCAGAATTTTTGATGGCATAGGAAGCGCACGGCCGTGCTCAACAAGCGGTAACGCTGGTGGTGTTGGCGATGTTGGCGGATCCCCGTGAAATTTCTTCAAGAGGCCGACGTGAAAGACATCGTGTAGACGAGTGCCCTCCGGTAGATGCAGATGATACGCCATTGTACCAATACGTTCCACTATCTGATAAGGGCCATAGTAGCGGAGGCCTAATTTGCCCGACGTGCGCCCAGGAAGACCCAGTCTGCCGATGAAGGAGACGGAGCCAAACCCACTCGCCGATGGAAAATTGGACATCACGATGGCGTTGGTCATAGTAGTGCTTGGCATATTGTTGTGCCTGAAGCAAACGATCACAAATATCACTGAGGAACTTATCACAATCACGGAGCTGAACGTCAACGGCCACCACCTTGGTTGTGCCGACGTCATAGGTCGT
This sequence comes from Ampelocalamus luodianensis, assembly GCA_036346255.1. NCBI lineage: Eukaryota > Viridiplantae > Streptophyta > Magnoliopsida > Poales > Poaceae > Ampelocalamus > Ampelocalamus luodianensis. The sequence goes on from CM070640.1 coordinate 21,159,064, forward strand.
CAGTGATGGGGGGCTGCGACCATAGACCACAGTGAAGGGTGTATCGCAGAGCGCCATGTGGTAGTAGGTGTTGTAGCAATATTCGGCCCAAGACAACCACTCGAGCCATTTGCGTGACAATCCCCAGTCAAGCAACAGAGGTACATGGCAATCGCCTTATTGACTGCCTCAGACTGAATCGCGGTCGCTAACAATCAAATGAGGAATCCCTTGGAGCCACACGATTTCACGGAAGAAGGAGCGTGCAACCAAGACTGCAGTGTATGGATGCCCCAACAGAAGAAGTGAGCGTATTTGGAAAAGCGTTCGATGACGGAGAGGATTACCGATTTTCCGTGTACGCAGGGTAGTCCCTCAAGGAAGTCCATAGATATATCCACCCAGACTGTTGTCGGGATCTCCAGAGGTTGAGGCAACCCAGCTAGATGAAGGTGCTCCGTCTTATTACGCTGACAGACCAAGCAAGCGCGTACAAAATCCTGGACTTCCTGGCGGTCACGAGGGAGAGAAAAATCCATGCGCAGGAGGTGGAGGGTCTTCTGGATGCCCTCGTGGCCAGCATGTGCAGCAGCCAAGATGGTCGGTATGGACGGCGAGGTGGTCGGCACAAAGATGCGACCATTCCGGAGGATCAGGCCGTCGGCGAGGGTCCACTGTTCACCGAGTGCGCCGGCCTGGACCTGATTGCAAATGGCCTGCAATTCGGCTGAGGCTGCTACTTCCGCCCGCAAGTCATCAAACATGGAGAAGGATGGCCCGGTCAGTGCACAGGTCGTGGCTGGTGTAGCGTCGCGGCGAGAGAGAGCGTCGGCCACTGTGTTGAGCTCGGAAGCACCGACACGGCTGCAAGGTGTCGAGTCCGTGTCGGACACGAACACGGCTCCGACATGTATCCCAGGCGTGTCGGAAATTGCAACTGCGAAAAAAAACAAAAACAAAATCGGACACGTATCAGACACATATAGGACACGTATCGGACACTTGGCCCATTCAATTCGCCCAAAACGAACCAGCCCATTCCATCACCATCACTATTCACCGGTTAACCCACCCGACCCAAGCAGAGTCCGGGGCATACCTTCGACGCCGCCTGCAGCACCCGCCCGCCCCTGTTGTGTCGCCATCTCCAGATCCAGCGGCTCTCGACGGCCACCGGCGGATCCCGTCGCCGCTCGGCTTCTTCCAGCCGAGAGAGACTTTCCTGGTTTGCTTCTTCCCCTTTTTACTTTCATCTCCCAAAACCCTACTCTGTCGGCGATGGCGGAGTCGGTGGCTGCGCTTGCTGCGGCGGCGGCACCAGCGACGGTGGGGCCACCGGTGATCCCGCTCGTCAACAGGCTGCAGGACATCACAGCGCGATCGAGGCGGTGACGCCGCCGCCGTGTGGAGCCGCCGCAGTGGCGGCGATCGACGGCCAGCGGCGGCAAGTCGAGCGTCGCCGAGGCACTAGTCGGCCGCGACCGCCCCGCGGGGCCCGACATCCGCGCGCGCCGCTGCTCGCGGCGCTCGGCCCCGAGGAGTGGGGCGAGTTCCTCCATGCCCCCGGCCGCCGCTTCCACAACTTCGAATAGATCAAGCGCGAGATCCAGGTCAGTGCCTCTGTGATTGTTGTAGCTTTGCATGTTTGCTACGCAGAGGCAATATGTTTAGTGCAATGTTTGAGACTTGAGGGATCTGTTTAGTTGGGAAAGGATTGCAATGGTACCACTACAGCCATTCGTAACTTGTAGTTTGTGTAAATTGCGGTTCGGGCAAAGAATGCTGACTTGGTGCGTTAGCGTTACTACTCCTATGTTGGCTAGTGGCTACTTGTTGGATTGTTGGTTATGCCTTGTCTTTAAGTTTCTATGTTTGAACTTGGCTACTTTTTGTTGATTGCTATGATTTGTCAATTATTTGATGGTTGTTATAATGTTAGGTACTTAGGTGTTTGTTGTTGCATTGTATTTGTTACATTGCTTACTTACATTTACTAATCAAGTTTTTTCTATTCATAGGTTAAAGTAATTTTGAATTTCTTGTATTAATATGAAGTTATGCACTTATGCTTTACGAAGAACTGAAAAGGCCAGGAGAGGAGGATCATCTTTGAGGTACATATTCTTAACATTTTACACTTTCTGTTTGATAAACACTAAACACGTAGAAAAGCATTCAATACATACATACATACAGCCGTGTCCCCGTGTCGCCATTTTTTAGAAAATGGCGAATCCCGTACCAAACAACTTACTCACCCATGATCTGAGGAATAGTCAACAGTCGTTGGTCCAACAGGAACTTCAAACTGTAGTGATTTGTACGTACGGTGAAGGTGCAGCCCCAAAGATAGACACCAATGGCGGACTGCATGCACCAATCCGATGAGCTCTCGGTCATACGCGGCCGATTTAGCGTGACGCACCGCAATTAGCTTGCTGAAGAAAGCCAGTGGGTCGGCGCCCTGATGGACTGCGTCGAATCCTGTACCGGAGGCGTCGCATTCGACGATGAATGCCGCGGCGAAATCTGGTAGTTGGAGTACTAGTGCGGTGGAAAGGGCCGCCTTGAGGGCCCGAAAAGCCTGGTCTGCCTCCTACGACCAGTGGAAAGACTCCCTTTTGAGGAGTTTGGTGAGTGGTGCGGTGATGATGCCTAAGTTGCAGATGAATTTGCGGTAGTAGCCCGCAAGTCTAAGGAACCCGCGTAGGCCCCGAGCCGCCAGAGGTGCTGGCCATGTTTGGACGGCGGCCACCTAGTCTTCGTCCATGGCGACCCCATCAGCAGATATGACGTGGCCGAGATAAGCGACCGTGGCCGCACCAAACGAACATTTAGAACGCTCGAGGTGGAGTTGGTTACGACAAATGAGAAGCAAGACCGCATGAAGATGACGCATATGCTCCAACCAAGACGAGTTGTAGATCAAAATATCGTCAAAGAACACAAGCACAAAACAGTGGAGATAAGGTCGTCGTATCTCATTCATCAAAGCCTAAAAAGTAGCTGGCACGTTAGTGAGGCCGAACAGCATCACCAAAAACTCGAAGTGGCCATGACGTGTGCGGAACACCGTCTTTTCCACCTCAGTGGGGAGCATGCGAACCTAGTGGTAGCCAGAACGGAGATCAAGCTTGGAAAAGAAGCGAGCGCCACGCAATTCGTTGATACGTTCATCGATAACTGGTATTGGGAACTTGTCTTTCACCGTAAGCTCATTGAGAGCACGGTAATCGACACAAAAGCCCATGACCCATCCTGTTTCTTGACAAGGACTGGTGAAGAAAATGCCGAGCTATTGGGGCGAATGGTCCCTTGTTGGAGCATGGCGAAACAATGGCGCTCCAATTCGTCCTTCTGAAGGTGCGGGTAGCGGTATGGTCGGACCGCCACAGGAGCCGAACCTGGCAAGAGGTGGATCCTGTGGTCCAAGTGGCGTTCTAGAGGAAGGCTGACGGGTTCAGCAAAGAGGCCATCGAGTTCTTGCAAGAGAGTGTCAAGGAGCTCATCATTAGCACAGATGGCCAACCGGGTGGCAAGGCGTGGAGCAGCCATGCCGTGCCAATGAATCTGGCGGCCCTCCAGCCAAAACATCATGCGGAGGTTATCGAAGTCCCACAAGATGGGACCAAGTGTACGGAGCTACCGAATGGCCAGTACGATGTCAAAGCCGCCGAGTGGAATGGCGAGACCGTCCACCCTGAACTGCTCGCCATCGATGTGCAAGGGCATGCTACGGCAGAGGCCACCGCTAGCCACATGATCGTTGTTGGCCACCTCAACACGCAGACCCGAGCGTGGTTTGAGCGTTAAGCTGGCACGGGCTACCGTGCTATCGTTGATGAAGTTATGTGTGACCCCGAGTCAAGGAGTACAACGACGGTGCCTCGACGGTGCCGCGTAGCTGCATGGTTTCATTGGCTCTCCGCAACCCTGTGAGAGCGTGGAGTGACCGGAGATGTATGCTCCAAGGGGTCGAAGGAGTCGTCCACCTGCAGGAGTCCTCATCGTAATCATCGACCTCAATATAGAAGAGTCACTGACAACGATGACAGCGGACGTACTACTCATCGCAGTTAAAGCACAAGCCTTGGTTTCGCCGTTCGGCCATCTCCGATGGGGTGAGACGGCGCAAAGGGCGACCAGCTGGTGATGGTGTTGGTGTCGGAGTCGTTGCCGTTCCTCCGGGCCCCGACAACCGAGGCACGACTAGGATAGGCATGGATGGCCGCTGCCCTCCAATGGGTCGCCGTCCTGAGCGATGACCGCCAGCTGGCAGCACAGGTGGGGCTGCCTGCGTACGTAGTTCGTAGGCGCTGGCGAGACTCATGGCCACCTGTAAGTCAGGAGGGTTCTGAAGCTCCACATCAATCCGCAGTTGGCCGGGGAGGCCGAATGTGAAGAGTTGCATTTGATGTACTATGTGAGAGCTTCGGTGCGACAAAGGAGCACCAAGATCTTGTTGATGTAGTCTTGCACCGAATTGCCAAAAGGCAAACATGCGAGGGCCAATGGATTGCTTCGGTTTGGGGTCCGGCCGAAGGTGACAGAGCTCCTTCAGTCGGGGCCACAAAGGTATGCCTGCGTCACGCTCCAACTGACAATACCAATGTTGAGCGATTCCGTCAAATGATAGGATGCCAACCATACTTTGCCAGCCTCCTCCGTTCGCTGACAACGGAAGAATTGCTCACATCGATTGATCCATGCCAACGGATCATCCTTGCCGTCATAAATAGGAAATTCTAGTTTGTGGTAGCGAGGAACACCTGGAGTATGGATATGCTCAGTTTGGGTTTGTGGTTGAATCATGTGATGGTCTTGTGGGAAGGGTGGGAATTGGGTTGTGGTATATGGTATATGTGGAGCTGATGGTATGGTGGTGGCTGAGGGCGGGAGCGACGCGTGGGTGTGGTTATATGCGGCGGTGGCAGTGGGTGTCGGGGGCATGTGGATGTATGCTGTGGTGGTGGTGGCAAGAAGCTGGAGGGGGGGTAATGGGCGGTAGCGACAGAGGTCGGAAGGCGCGATGCTGATGAAGCTTGCCCTTCGGAGGTGGTAGGAATGGTCGTAGTTGCGGCAAAAGAGCCGGTAACTCCATGACCGGCCGTTTCTCCACGGCTGTCAGGCGATTGGTGACATCGCCCATCTACTGTTGCATGCCACCCATGAGAGCGTTTGTGTCGTTGATGCATGTGGTCAACGTCTGGATAGCCTGCAGGAGTTGCGCCATGGATACATCTTCCCCTGCTTTGAAGCCTAACATGGTGGTGGTGGGTGGAGGTGGCTCTGATACCAAGTTGGTATGGCCTAGGTTGCGGAGAGGGTAGTCGTGGGTAACTTGTGGCTTCAGCCGGTATCTTAGGCTAACCGGCGACGTGATGGCTGCCCGGCTTGCTAGACAAAGAGAGGGATCGGGGAATCAAAGGAGACTGGGAATTGGAGTTTCTTAATTTTTCATTGCTTGCTGAATTCAAAGGAGCCGACTGCCACTTATAGATGTGGTTCGTGGAAACCAAATCAATCTCTAGTGATTCCTTCCTAATGAAGGATCTACGAAAGAAGATCACGAATTGATCTTAACTAAAAATAGAATTACCTAATAGAAAGCTTCCGAATGAAGCGTTACATACCAAATAAAAGATAAACTTCCTAATCGGACTTTCCTTGCGCTCTTGCCCTTAGTCGAACCTCTGCTGATCGAGTAGATGAACGATGGAGCTACCGACTCGACTTGCGCGCGTGGGGCGTGGGCTCACTTGTCGAGGCAATGGCAAAGAGGCAATAGGGGGTGAAGGCAGTCGGGGGCTCACCCTCACGCATGACTGCCTCGTCGCGCCTTCTCTGGCCGTCGGAGCTTCCTCCAGATCTGCGTCGCCGGAGCTCCTCCGCCTCGTCCATCGTCACGCCTCCTCCGGATCTGCGCCGCCAGAGCACCTCTGCTTCGTCGCGCCTCCTCCGGATCTACGCCGCCAGAGCAGCCTCGTCTTCATCCCGGTTCTAGCAACGCCCGACCGTCCTCCTCGACGGCTTGAACCTCTGCCTCGTCGTTGCGCCTCCCCTCCGGATCTGCGCCGAGTGCCTCGCCTCTCCCATCGCCATCGCCCTCGCTCCTCCTCCCAGCCGCCCTCCTCGCTCCGCGTGGTGTGTGTGGTTGTGCTCCCTCTCCCCATCACCCTCCCCTGCTCCCATGTGGTGGGTGTGTGGATGTGGTGTGTGTGTGGTGGCTGCGTGGTGTGTGGATGTGGTGTGGTGTGGTGTGGTGTGGTGTGTGGCTGTGGCGTGGGGTGTGTGTGGCTGTGTGTGTGGCTGTGGTGTGGGGTGTGCTGGCTGTGTGTTGTGTACAGTACCTGTCGACTAGTCGGCAAGTCGATCACTAGGAGTATAGTGTCGACTTGCCGACTTAATAACCTTGTATACAACACTCTTAACAACAGTATTGGCAAATGTAAAGAAAAATATACTTGTCTACAAGAGGACTATTGAACAGTTATTGAAACTAACATGTAACTATGTAAGGCTGCTCAATTTTCTGTATATACATCCTAAAGATGACCTATAAAATTCAAATTCATTGGCTAGTCTAATGATTCATTAAAAAAATGGAGATAAAATCGGAGGAAGATATCAGCATTAACTAATATCAATCAACCATATAATAAATAAATCGTTCAGGCTATCTATGCATTGATATGACATTGTAGTTGGTTTTTTCATAGAAGCAAACTCTGAAGAAACAAGTGAAGACGACATCTTGACATAGAGATGGTCCTATATGTCAGGTATGATAAAAAAAACATGTTAATAGACCATCTTGAAAAAAATATTGAAAATTCAGCATTCAGCTGCAGTTGTGCAACAAGAAAGTATTCCCTCCAATCACAAAAGAACGTTGTTTTGCGGTATGTGCGGTCAACTTTCTAAACTTTGGCTATCGGTAACTTTTTCAATATTTGGATAAAATACATGAAAATGGTATGTACAGATTTGTCTCAAAAAGAACTTTCACAAAAGTATAATTTTGTTAGGTTTTATAAATTTATTACAATAGAAATTGGTGGTCAAAAATGCTTTTTGGAGACAGTGTCGATGTCCAAAACGACGTTCTTTTGTGACTAGAGAGAGTGGGAAACAAGTGGGAAACGGGGGAAGACATGTTCAATAAGTCCCATCTAATGTTTAATAAAAATATAGAATGATGCTAGGCCATGCTCCTAAGCTGGACTTTGGCTATTTATGTAAAATCTTACAATTAAATGAGAACTATATTACTACCATCTTATCTATTGAAATATAGAAAGATAGGTAGAGATGCTTGGGATGAAAGCTTTCCAATTTGCTACCAGCCAATAACAAAGAAACATGAAAAGTATGCGTGGGCTCAAGTTATTTAAACCAAAATGGCATAAGTGCTATGTCATCACTACAAAATTCTGGAGGTTACGAACAATTTTATCAAAAGATGATATAAAAACATGTTAGAAAGACACAGAGCCATGCAGATCACAAGCAAGATATGATAGGATGAAAATGAAATTACTAACCACTATATCTACCGTTGGCGTAACTATGTGCTTCCCTCTCTTTAGTTTCATGGACAACTGTTCTCTCCAGCTCAACTTTCTCTGTCTGCACCAAGAAATGGACCATTTTGGTCCTTAAGATTATGGTCAAATTTTGTGCCACTTCAGAAAAATCTTTCATAAGTTTTAAGAACAAGAGTAAATTTATGGCAGTTTGCAAGGATGCAGCGCTCTACCACTAATCCACATTTTCATTAAAGCAAGTAATGATTTCATATTAAGCCATGAATGGTTTTCTAGGCTGCAAACCAATGTCTGTCAATAGAAATAAATCAAATTATTGAACCACAACTAATGGTTATCCGATGAATGCAAAAGAATTAAATGAATCTCACATTTATTCAAAGGATTTTATCTCCATCAATCGTCTACAGCCCTGATGTTTGCAACATGTTCCTGACTTACACATAAACCATGACATGCACAAAAGTTCCGTGCATATGGTACTGTCTAATCTCACGAAATGCTTGTTTGCAGACTGCAACCATATAACAGACAGAGTGAAACTAGTAATGATGATGGTATACCAGAAGCAATTATGACAAACAGTAATAAAGACCTGCTAGCATTCCACTGATTACAAAATAATGTGATGTAAACCTCCAATCCTTAGACTAGACTCTGTGCTAAAATAATAAAATATCTTTCTTATTGCCAGAATTTTCGGAAGAGCACTATGAAGTGTATAAACAACAACAAAAACAGAACATCATCATGTAAACAAAACTAGAAATGGAAAGCTACCTCCAGTTGCCGGAGCCGGTCTATCAAAACAGAATGCTGCTGTTGCTGAGACTTCATCTGGTTGTGCAGCTCCAGCAGATCAGTCATCATAATAGACTCACACTCCTTGACCACTGTTTCATTCAGCCCCTCTTGCAGCAGCCGCACCCTCAGCTTCTCAGTGGACAATGTAATATCTGCCACAGGACCAAAATCGTTGCTCGTCAGTGCCCGCGGGAAGTGATCCTTCGCCGCCAGCAATGCCTCTATCCATGCATTCCTGTCCTCCTCAGTTTCACACCTCAAGTGTAACGTCTTTGTTCCACTGAATATATACAACCTCTTATCATCCGACTTGCTTGCACGGATTGACGAAACCTGAACGGCACAGCAGGAAATTCCGTTACAACAAAGCAATGCTGGTCTTGTTTCCTCTAACATTCTGCCAAATCATTCGGATAATTCCATAATAATGATAAGTTTCCTCATTAAAATAAATTCTCTGCAACGACGCAAGCATATCTATGACCAGTCCTCTCTCCTATCGCATCTCATCAATAGCAAAAGGCGAAATAAAAACTAACAATAATACCCATCCCCAATTTTTTAACCGTAAACACATCTACCCCACAATACTCCTTCGGCCAATCATTACCCGAAGTCCCGAGCAATGCCGTTTCAAAAATATCACTTCCCCAAGGCCCAAGCCACGACCCCCACGTATGAACAAACCCAATCCAACGCGAAACCGAAAGGTACCATACCTTGAGGTGTATCTCCCCGAAGGGCTTCCACTGCTTCCCCGCTGCCGCAGCTTCCTCCCGCGCCCGCCGCAGCGCGCCATCCTCCCCGATCACCCTCGCTGCGGTCGGCGACGCCGACTCCCCACCTCCTCCTCCGCCGCGGAGTTTGTAGTACGAGAGGACCCCGTCCTCGAGCACGAACCACCTCGACCGCCACCCCTTCCCGTAGTTCACCCACTTCTGCAGCACCCCAGCAACGGCCGCGGCAGCCGGCGCCGGCGGCGGGGGCGACGGCGGCGCGGGAGAGAGGATGCGCGGGTGGCGGTGGTCAGCGGCGTGGTCGAGCGAGACGGGCGCGATGCAGCAGAGCGGGTTCATGGGGAAGCCGCTGCCGCTGCGAGGTGGATCGGCCGCTCAGGAGTCACCGCCGCCGCCTAGGGTTTGCGAGGCCATGGAGATCGCAGCAGCAGTAGTACTAGCCAGTACTGTGGTGCTGGTGGTGCAGTGCAGTAATGAGGTGAAGTGGTGTTTTGATGGCGATTAATAATAGCGACGGCAGCAGCAGAAGCCAGAGAAAGCTACTGAAGCGAGGGTGGCAGGGAGGGGGAGAGCAGTAGGAGTAGGGGGTAGGGGGATGGGTCGTGGTGGGGAATAATTCTGGAGCGGAGGGAGAGTAATAGGTTGGATATCGACCTTGCATTCACTGACATGCGGGCTTTGTGGGTTCCGGGACCCACATGTCGGTCGTGTGCGTAAAGGCGGGTGTGTCGTGGTGGGAATGATGACAGTGAGGGGAGAGATATGGAGACCGTTGGTCGCTGGCGTGTGGGTTAGGGTCATGGGACCCACGTGTCGATGACGGGGCTGGTTTTTTGTTTTTGAGCCTTTTGTTTTGGTGCAGATCCATTAACGTCGCTGAGCGGCGTAGCAGCAGGGCAGACAGCAGCAACAGCAGGCGGGGGGGCCCAACGGGAAAACGCGCGCTGCGCTAGGCACCTGCTCGTAAGTCATAACGGACTGGAGAGTGGGCTCACACTAGCGTGGACCCATAAATCATTGGCAGCGTAGAATTGTGAAATGTGGACGTAGGGTGGTAGTGGGTCGAGGGGAGTGAGGCGGACGTGAGTTGCCGGATCAGGTGTGGACTGCGTGCCGTGCAATGAACTGTGGCCCTGTCCGGATGTGCCACGTCGGATTGCTCTGAATATATTGGACACGTGGGAGGAGGTAAGTGGCGGACGAGAGGGGTTCGCTACGCGGGGCGGCTCAGGGGGTGTGACGTGGGGTGGCTACTGCTGCAGAGGCACGTGGAAGGGAGTGTGGTGGAAGTGGCGGGTGGCGTCGGTGGATGGCGAGACAGGCGGAAGGGCGGTCCCACGGGGAAGGGATGGACGGATGGATAGTGCGATGGCTGATGAGCCGGGATTAACGAGGATCCCGGTTCAATCTATGCTGAAATTCCCTTCGGATTTGTTTTAATACATTGTGATCTGACTCAATCATATTTATCAATTTCATTCTGATATCAGTTGGAATGGTTGGAACATGCTATACCGGCACCCAAACTGGTACACCATAGCTTCAATCTCGTACCAACCTCAATATCGGTCAATACCGGCCATTCCGGACCATTCCGATTCATTCGATCATTCTAGTCATTCTGGTACCGGTCAAAAATTCAAAACTGAAGTGATCACTTCTTTGAATCAGCTCAGAAGGCCGAATCCAATACTACTCCTTCGATAAGTAAAATTATGCTAAATTATGGTAAAATATATGAAATTATGAACTAATGTTGTATTATTTAACTACGTACAACCTTTGTATTTATGAAGTAACTAAACTATGTGTCATTTTTATTCTATGGTTATGTATTTGAAGTGAGATTTCAAGTGAAATTACGCGTGCATATAATTACATACATATTTATATATATATATATATATATATATATATATATATATATATATATTAAAATCCGAAAGCGATACGCTGGAATGGACCAACGTATTCCATACCAAGAAGCAAACCGAAATGACCTCCGGAATGGAATTGATAATTATAGACTCAATCATTTCTACACGCTAGCCGCAGGAGTCTTTGAGCATTAAATGTTGTTGCAGCCTACAGCGCATTGAATGTTGTCACCTTTATTGTACCCATCTCCCCCTCTTGTCCCATCCTTTACCTGCTCCTATCCCCTCCTTCACTTACCCTTAAACAAGTGTGTCCTTGAAACTCCTAGCAGCCCTGGCATTATAAGCTTAGGCAGCTCCCTATCTTTGCCTTCTTCCTCATTTCAACTCTTTCTCGCCTCTCTCCGCCAACTCTTTGGATCTCCTCTGACCAGCTCCTTGGACCTCCTCCAACCCGCCAAGCTCTTCTATGGTTCTTGTTTGGTGTTTCTTTGAAGTTCATTTGAATCTTCTTGGTCTTTATTTGATTGTGTGTTAACGTGTAGACTTCGGTGCTGTTAGGGAGCCCGAGCTCTGCGAGAGTGTGTGCTAGTAAGCCTTAGAGCAAGGCAAGTTGCACCTTTGAACATTTTTGATCAATTATTTCAAATTATCTAGTTATGTTTCAACTTATTACTACATGCATATTTTACTTAGTATTTCAATACCAATGTTTACACTCATAGTTAGACCTATCTCCTTTGTATGGCCAATGTTGACATTACAACTGAACTTGTTGTCGCCTTAGTTAAAAACCTGGTTAATGCTCTAGTATGGACCAGGACCTCTTGGAAAAATAATGTTTAGTTTAGACCAAAATCTTGATTTGGGAAGTTTTGCCAAAGACCAATATTTTATCTCAAATGTTTTAACCATAGCATTGGATTGTCATGGAAATATGTTATTGTTTTCAAGGGCAAAATAATGGAAAAATGATTTGGACTTGGGCAAATCTTGGTTGGTTGTATGGTGGGTGCATGGGGAATGCACGGGGGTCGTGTCAGCCGACGCCCCAGGGTTGAGGTTGTCGTCCAAGTCAGTTAAGGACCGGTCTTCGAGCGTTACTTTGCTATGCCCCTACATACAACCACAAGTCTTGTATGGGCGGGACCTGGCTGATTAATTTGCAATGTCTCACCATGGTTGTTCCTTGGATGTGTGGGTGGTCCTTCATAACCTACTTATTTACATTCCCGCCTAGCGCAAGAGGAGGCCTAAACCTGCGGGTGGGTAGCCCAATAGAGGTGAAACCTTAGTGAGGGGGACTGTGGTGAGAAGGAGCATTGTAAAGGCCTTATGATAACCTTTTAGTCGCACACCTTTGAAAGTGTGTGAGCGGACAGTGTAATTTGGTTATCTCTTGTGGGTAAAACTGTACACCTCTGCAGAGTGAAAATCTATTCGAATAGCCGTGTCCACGGTCATGGACATGCTAGCAAAGCCTATCCAAGTTAGACTTTGGTTGGTTTTGGATCTCTATCTAGATAGGTTTTGGGCGAGGAGCCCTAGCGGTTAGCCTGGTGATAGGAGGTTATCCTTCACCCTTCAATCTTGTCATCAATCAATCAAAACAGTATTAAAAATGAATTTTATGTATGATATAATCTACTTTAGAACTTATTACTTGTACTTTGAAAGAAACATGGCTTTAGACAAATCAACCTTTTAAGCTCTCCTTTGTGATATCCATTTATACATGTCATTCTGTTAATTGACAAGTGCAACTTGCGAGTACGATTGTTGTGCTCACTCTTGCTTGATATTGTTATTAAGCATGGAAAGGAAAGCTTTGAGGTAGTCTGTGCAGTGGACCAAGAGGTCCTGAGCGACTAGGATGCGCCCTCCAGCTGATTTCCTGTGGTGTATCGGGTGGCCTACTTGTTTATCTTCCGCTATGTTTTGGTTTGTCGGCTTGTAAGCCTCCCTTGTAAACAACTTTATTGTTAATAATAAAGTTTGCGTGGATGTATGTTACCACTGTTGTTACTGTGTGAGCTAGCCAGTGATCCTTGGGACTAGCTCGGTTTGCACAGAGGACCTTGGGGGTGATCCTAGTCCTCTACGATCACCCTCAGGTCTAGTCGTGGGAGGTCATGGGGTAGTCTCAGCCCTCCATGACCACCCTCGGGTCTAGTCGTGGGAGGTCTTGAGGTGACCTCAGCCCTCCACGACCACCCCTGGTTTGGTCGTGGGAGGTCTTTGGGGGTGATCCCTGGCTCCTTGACCTCCTTGGGTATGCTCCCAGGACCTCCAAGTGGTCCCGCGGGACCTCCTGGGCGGTCTTGGAAGTCCCCTCGAGCAGTTCTGTTGGACCTCCTGGGAAGTCCTAGTGGACTTTCTAGTTGGTCCCAGAGGACCTCTCGGAAGGCCCCAGGTTGGGTCGTTACACTCTCGCCGGCCAAGCCTCACACTATGGCACTGCAGCTGAAGAATCTAGACCCGTCATTATGTGTTAATGGAGTATTTTGGTAATTAATAACAATCATCATGTGGACTAACATTTTCCATGAGTTGGTGAAATAGGTTATGTTCCATAATGATGGAGACTTTGGATGACGTCATGAGTTGATCGTCATCAAGTAAAGAGCTTGAAGAAAAGAATGCACCGTGTATTGATGCATATCAAGTTCAAGAAGAGGAGATGATCATGTTTTGGTCATCGAGTCAAACGAAGACCCATCATGTGTTGATGGTGGTCAAGTGAAGAGTGCATCATGTGTTGATGCATATCAAGTCAAGAACCCGGACTTGAAGCGAGGATGTGCGTCATCAAGCTTCAAGTGGTTGCGCAAGGCAAATGTATGGCTAGCTAGGGCTAAGGATGTGTTCCTAGTCTTTTACCGGTCTCGGTGTTTTGTTGGGAGACCGGATTGCTAGTATAGGTTGTCGTACTATTAAGAGGGGTCTTTGACTAGTAGCCTGAGTTAGACATGTGTTGATAGCTCGTTGTGTTTGCTCTAGCTCATCTTTAACATGTTGCCTATATTTGCGAATGTGTTTTGCAAATGATCGAGGCTTGTGGTTAATCCTTATAGCATCTGACTTGAGTTTGCAAATAGTTTAAGTCCATGTACCTTATTCCTTGTGGCGTCGATTCTAAGAATTGGCAAACGTGTTTTGTAACTTGTTGAGAATCTCGCTTCTATCGTTGTTTGCATCACACGTCAATTTAGCAAATGTGTTTTGCAAATTGAGTTGAAGCGGAGTGCAATTTGTGGTGTGATTCTAAAAGTGTGCAAATGTGTTGTGCAACTTGTTGAGAATCTCACTCTGACCCTTGTTTGCATATTGCATCAATTGGCTAATATGTTTTGCTAGTTGAGTTGAAGCAATTGCAAAAATCCAATCTTTAGTTACAGAGCGGTCGACGCGATGTTGTTGGCGATCCGACCGATCGTGGTCTGATCGACGGTTTAGGTGTGGTCTGACCGGACTCGCAGATAATCGCCGCGGTCAGGTTTATCGAGAGAGCGGCTTTTCTGGAAATTGGCTGAGCGGTCAGACCGGCATGTATCGGGCGATCTGACCAGTCTTGGTGGTCTGACCGGCGTTATGAGCGCGGTCTGACCGAACCCCTGGGTCGAGGACCCGGTCAGCTTTTTCCAGAGAGTGATTTTTCTGGAATTTGCTTGTGCGGTCTGACCGGCGTGTTACAAGCGGTCTGACCAGCCTAGCCGGTCTGACCGACCAGTGGTTGGCGGTCAGACCGGATGTGCCCAACGACTAGTTTTTTGACCGTTGGAGGGGGTGCGGTCTGACTAGCCCTGCTGATTTTTCAGCAAACTTGCTCCCAACGGCTAGTTTTTGTGTGTGGGCTATAAATACCCACCTTGGCCGTGTGAGGGGAGGTTGTTGCTGCCACTTCCCATTCTATTGAGTTAAGAGCAATCCCTCTACTCCCATTTGTACATGTGTTGCACTTAGTGAGGTTTGAAAGGCAAACCATATTGCATGTGTTGTATTATGTGGTGGATTTAGTATCCACGAGAGCTTTGACACTTGATTGGTTCAAGTGAAAGTTGGAGTCTTGTTACTCTTGGTGTTTGCTGAGACCTGGACGGCGTGGAGGCGTCGTGGTTCGGTGATCTTCTCAAGTGAAGCTTGTGAGAAGGCCTAGTGTTTGTGAGTGGCTTAGTGCTCGCCATCTCCGGAGTGGAGAAAGGAGCAACTCTAGTGGATCGAGGTGTTAAGTTTGATTTGGAGCTGGTCTAAGCGGTTGAACTTACCTAGAGGTGTTGGTTCGGTTAGGAACCGGTCCAAGTGGTTGGACTTACCTCGAAGGTGTTGGTTCGCGTTGGAGCTGGTCCAAAAGGTTGAACTTACCTCAACGTGGATTAGGGGAGACCGGCAAGTCTTCGATCACCACGGGAAAACATCATCGTGTCATTGTGGTTTGCTTCTTGTGCTTTACTATTGTGCAATTTACATTACTTGTATTAAATTGCTTATTCTTATGTGTATGATTACTTGTTATCAATAGTATATAATTGTTAGTGCACTTAGTTGAACCTAATTGATTTAGACTTTAATTGTGCAAAACCGTATTGTTATAAGTTTCCGTATTAGAAATCGGTTTTAGCGCATAAGAAGTTTTAAAACGCCTATTCACCCCCCTCTAGTAGGCCTCCTCGATCTTACAAGTGGTATCAGAGCTTGGTCTCTCATTTATTAGACTTAACCGTCTAGAGAGTAAAGGATGGCTAGTGAGGGTTTCTCCATCGGTAGTGCACCACACTTTGATGGTTCAAATTATGCTTATTGAAAAATTAGAATGACCATCTATTTTAAGGTCATGGGCCAAAATATATGGAGAATTGTTGATGCGGGTTTTGCTACTCCAATTGATCCACAAAGCCCCACTTAAAGGGAAGAGCAAAACTTGCGACACGATGCTCAAGCTTTAAATGCTCTCTATAGCGCTTTGAGTGTAGAGGAATTCAATAGAGTGAGCAATCTTGAAAATGCTCATGATGTTTGGACAGCTCTCATGGAAATTCATGAGGGAACCTCTATAGTTAAAGAAGCTAAATTGCATATGTTAAAGCTCAAATATGAGTCATTTACCATGTTGCCTCATGAGAATATCAATGAGATGTATTCTAGAATGATCAACATAGTAAATGAGCTCAAAGACTTATCTTGTGATTTAATCGATCTTGATATTGTGTGCAAGATGCTTAGGGCTTTACCGGAGAAATATGAGACATTGGTGACTTTATTTCTCAATTCTTCGGAATTGCCAAGGATGACTCCTACCGCTCTTTTGGGCAATCTCATCACAAATGAGATGTACAAGAAAGACAATGATGAGCTCAAGGAGATGGCCTCAACTTCAAGCAAAATAATTCATGCTTTCAAGGCCAAATATGATTCAAGTGAAGATGAGGATCAAGATGATGAAGACAAAGAAGATATGGTTACTCTCATGAAGAAAATGGAAGATCTCATGAGGAGACGTGACTCACATAAAGGCTCAAGCACATCTTCAAATGAGGAGCACCATAAGACTCTAAGGTGCTACAATTGTCAAAGAAAGGGACATATTGCCTCAAAATGTCCTTATAGGCAAGAAAATGAAGAAGAGCCCAAATCGTCATCAAGAAAGAAGAATGAAGGGAAAAGAAGACAATTTGCCGGGCTAACCATAAAAGATGATCCATCAAACCTCTCAAATGCAAATGAAGCTCCATCACTATTTGATATGCATACATTCTTCATGGAAAAAGGTAATGCTGAGGTAAATAATGATGATAGTCCTTCATAAAATGAGTTAATGGATATGCTTGAGGAGCTAAATGAATATTTTGGGAAAGATAAAGCAAAATTCAAAGTTTTGAAGAAAGAGCATATTTCTCATCAAAATAATTTTGATATGCTAAAAGAAGAGCATGAGTCACTCCTTCTCAAGGAATTCACTAGCTCTAAGGTGGATATAGGCATCACATGTAATTTATTAGATGATTTGCCATGTATAACTCCTAGCCCTTGCATTTCATCTAAAATTAGCATATCCACCTCTTGTGATGATTTGTTTGATATGCCTTGTTGCTCCGAAATAAATGCACCTATTTCATCTTTGCTTGTTGAGACTAACCTTGTAGAGGAAAACAAAAAAACTCAAGGCCCAAGTATCAAATTTGAAAAATGACTTGGATAAAAGCTACAAGGGAAAGCCACTCTTGATGGTATCTTGAGCAAGTAACAAAGATCAAATGACAAGAGTGGAATTGACTTCACTCCTAAGAAGAGGGAAAATAGCAAGACAAGACACAATACAAGACACATGAAGAATATCAAATGTCTTGATTGTTATCAAAAGGGACACGTTACCTCCGTGTGCCCAAACAAGATGGATGATAAAGGAGGACTTGGTCTCTGTAATATCCCAATTTTGGACTTGTGTTTCAAATGTAAGAAAATGAGTATAAATTAAAACTTTTTCTTACATCGTGTATCTCCTGTATGTTCTAAACAATTCATGTACAAGAATTATGGAAATACAAAGTCACAAGCCTTTTGATCCAAAACCTTGTCTTCCAAAAACAATCTTGTCAAATCTTTTGATCATCTCTTGGAAATATTTTTCCTAAGTTCCAGGGTTGGTATGTGACCTCTCTGAAAAATTTCACAATTTTTAGAAATTGTTTGAATATTTTTAGAGGGCGGTCAAACCTGTTTGACTTTTAGTCAAAACCCTAAACCAGAACACTACTTAATTGTTGGAGAAAAATGCACTACATAAAAACCTCTGAACATTTTACACATGGTTAATATCTAAGTTAGCAAGCTCTAGTAAAAATTTTGGAATTTTTGAGTTGTTTTGCTATGTCAAATAAATCCCCAAATTCCAGTGTTATTTTAAAATCCTAAGTCAAAGGGTGTTGGGCTCAAGTCAGACCCGAGCCCGGCCTAATTGACTGGGTTGAACCCAACCGCCTAATTGCACCAGCGGGCCAGCCAAAGGGCGCGTGGCATTTCCGCCGTTGGATTGCTACCGAACAACCCGCATTGATTGGGCCGTTCGGACCTCGCGGTAGCGCCAACTCATTTACACCGTTGGATCATGATCCAACCGTCCTGATTCGTTGGGCCGTTCAGGTTGCCCTAATGGCTCAATCAATCTTAGCCGTTCATTCATGATCGGTCGTCCACGTTCGTCCGAGACGTTCGGACCTCCCGATTGCACTCCTCGCTCTGAGCCGTTGGATTAAAATCCAACGCTCACGATCTCCTCTTTGGTTTTAAACCTCAGAGGCGTTGAGCAATCTCAGCCGTCCGATCCAAATCCAACCACCCACAACGCCCTAGCATTTTCTCTGGTCATCTTCTTCCTCGAGCCGTGCGTGAACAGTGCGCGGCATGGCCTCGGTCGTGTCTGCTCCCTCGACAACGTCTCCCTGGTCGGCATTTAGTGCATGCCGGCTTGCTTTCGGCTATAGCCATGCCCTACTCCTACCCCCATCATTTTTCTTTTTGATCCACAGTGGTACCGTGAGCCAAGCTCACCCGAGGAGCTCGTTTTGCCCAAACCCTAATTTTCCTAGCTATAAAAGGTCCCCAAAACCCCTCCTGGTATTTATACCACCCTTAGCTCCTCTTTGCTTGTGGAGCTCAAAACACTAAAAATACCAAAACCACCATTCATGGCCGTGAAGCTCCATTGTGAATCTTGATACTCCAATGGTTCATCTTCAATTCTTCTTGTACCCTTTTGAACTCCTTATTCCTCTATGCATTTCCCCTAACTCAATTTTGGGTTTCATTCACAGGAATTGATCAATTTTGAGTTTGGAATCATCTCGGCCGATTTTACCCCCTTTCTTCTCCAGCTCCGGTAAGGGCTTCTTTTCTCAATTCCTTGCTCATGGAGCATCTGTGAGCTATTATGGAGCTTTTGTGATGACCCGGGCATGTTCTTCGTGCTCAGGCTGTCTTCTCTGCATCATCGTCTCCATCTTCGGCGCTGTACTTCGTCGCCGGAGCAACCCCGGCCACCTTCGAGCTTCCCTAGTGCTCAGGTACCCTTCTAGTAATCCCTAGAAGCTATGACACCCGCTTACTTGGACTGTTGCGGAGCTTTTGATCATTTTTTCATTTCTGCCGTTTTGGTCACCATTACTCATCGCCGCTAGCCGCCGTTCTGGACCACCGCCGACGGTGTGGGTGGTCCTGGTGTGTGCATTGTGCTATTGCGGTTCCATTTTGGCACTTAGTTCTCGCAGTCGTGTTTTGGGTCGCCGGCAACAAGTCAGGGAACGCCCTCGATTTCGTTGTCGGATGAAAATGACCGAGCCGTAATTTTGTTAGGGCACAGTAATGACACCATTGAATGTTTAATCATTGTTAGCAATTATTGTGTCTTAGTCGTCGCCTACAACCACTTACATGTGGGCCCGCGGGCACTGTGTGCGTGCGGTAAAACCACGCACGTGTGACTCCCAGTCGCTGACAGTGGACCCCTCTTGTCAGAGCTACTGTTCACATCGCGATCGGCCCAATCGTTAGCAGCCGTCCATTTTTAGATCAGCGGCCTAGATCTATTGTGCCGTTCGGGTCACCCGATCTTCCCAAATCGCGTGAGCCGTTCATCTCTAGATCTGCGGCTCAGATCGCGGAGACGTTCGGACCACCCGAAGTGCGCAGCGCCCTAAGCCCTCCATCTCAAGATCTACGGTCGTGGTTGGTTTAAGCGTTCGCGTCGCCCGAACGGCCCAATCCACATGGACCGTTGGATCTAGATCCAACAGTGAACCTCCTTAGGCTCGCGCGCTGCGCTATTTTCCGTGCGCGTGGGCCGTTAGATTCCAAATCGAAGGCCCACGTTCGTCCACGTCGATTTATTTATGAAAACTTTGATTATATTTTGGTAAGCCTTTATTTATCAACTGAAAATTATATTAAAATTTGAAAACTCATAACTAATTCATTTTAAATCCTTTTTAGATGATTCCAGCTGGAATAAATTCACGTTTAAATAGAGTTTAATCTAAAAATGCTTTTATACATGTTTCTATAACAGAAAGTTTTATAAACAATATTAACTTGATTTCAGCCATTTTAGAATATTTCAGAAATTGATTTGAAAATTGTAAAATGCATATATTTTTCTGTATAACTACAAAATGTGCAAACTCAAGCTTGTTAATTTCCTCTGTTAACATACCTTAATATGAAATAGGTTTTGATCATGATTTCATTTCTGAAAAGCAACATGTGCTAGATTTACAACTTATAAAAATCATAAGTAATTCATTTTAACTCCAAATTGAGTAAACCCAACTTTGTTGATCTTAGGATACCATTATCTACCTAGCATAAAAATTTCATACTTTAGATCATTCCAGAAATTTATGCCATGAACAGTATCAGTAATTAATTTAGTTGAATTAATAGGCTGAGGGAAATTATTTTAGCTATAACTTTTTCATACTAAATCCAAATGACTTGATTGTTGTTTCTAAATTCATTTAAAATCATACCCTTGCTGCTGTGTAAATTTCATGAGATTTGGATAAATTTTTCTTTTGAGTTTCTTTTGGTGTTCATCGTTCTTATTGATTTTATCGTATTTTTGCGTTAGGTTCGAAGAAATTATTGATTACATGAGTTATCCTCTGCAGCAAGAAAGTAATCTCCAGCAAAGGTAAGTAATGTAAGATCATTTGATCATATTGCTCCTATTACTTTTAAAGTTTAATATCTTGTTTGCAGAACCTAAGTATGCATGCTTCTTTGTGTCAAAATTTATTTTGTCGATTAGATGTAGCTAATCATATTGCATAGTTTTCTTGAAATTGTTCACCCCTGCCATAGCTTATTATCCTCACTGGTGAATTAGAGCTCGGTGAATGATTTATGGTCTTTTATTTGTCTTTACGATATGATGCTTAGCAATGCTTAGTTACCGGTAGAACTGGGCGGTTATCGACTTAGTCGATAACCTTGATCACACAAACTTATTATGATTCTATGTTTCAACCTTTGTGCTATGTTTATTTGTGAAGACTAAAAATGAAAACAAAATGATTTGGACTTGGGCATAATGGTAAGATAGTGTGCTTTTGGGTGTGACTAGAATGGTTCTGGGTCATTAAGGCCGAGTTACTTGCGCCACCGTACTGAGCATTTTGCGTGCTAACCACATTAGAGGGAAATGAGACCTCTCTTGACTAAGTACTTTGGGGGGTGTTAATTAATGAGTCGCGTGGTGGGTTGCATATGGGGTATATGCAACACGGACATGTTTGTGGGGAGGGGAGCACCCGCCGAGGCCGGTGTATCCTACTCCACGTATGGGTCCTTGTGATCCATATTTCGCCGGCAGATCACTAAGGGTTAACCCCCATACGTGCGGCTCTTGATTAGCTCAATCCATTGGAAATGTCTCGTAGGACTTAGCCGTGCCAGCATACCAAAGGAAGTGTGCTTAATAGCTTGGCAAAAAGGTAGTCTGAAGTGTGGGTACATTGGTACACCCCTGCAGGGTTTTGATGTATTCGAATAGCCTCGTCCTAGGTTATGGACACGTTCGGATACGCCCCGTAAGAACTAGACTACAACCTTTTAAATTAAAAACTTGACATAGGTGGTACGAATAGGTAATTCGTACTATTGTTGTGATGACTATTGGGTTAGTCATCTCCAGGTTGTTGATATGTTATTACTTATTGTATCACTGTTATTTATGCAATTAAAATCCAGAATGTCAAAATTGCCTTCAAATTATTATCTATTGCAAATAAACCTTGCTTCATGCTGAAAATTAACCTTGAGCCTTCTCCTTTGATTAAAGCCTGCATGTAGTAGTAACTAGGTTTGTTACACGTAAGTCTTGCGAGTACATTTTTGTACTCATTTGCTTTGCTTAATTGTTGCAGAGGAAGAAGGTGATCCCCAAGGGATCAACTTTGGTGAGTATTGATGCGGTATGGACGATTAGCTTGGCGGCCCGGTCGGTTGCCTTGTGGTATATGGCTAACCGGTCATATTTTGGTTAAAGCCATCTTATGACACATTTTGCTTCCGATGTTATTGATATTTTGATGTCTTTTGGCCAGTCGGCTCTTTTGTAATAACTTTATATTATGTATGTCTTTTGCTAGACTTGTTATATTGTGACGTATGGAATTGATGCATGATTTGTAACGAGGTGTGTATACTGCATTTCTGGGAAGTATACATATCTCGAGGCTTGGTTTATTTGATTTGTGATGCTAGGGTCAATGGAAGGCCAAGCATTACAAGTCAAATAAATCGGGGTCTCACAGTCTCACCGCCAAGAAGAAGGTGAAGAGCGATCCAATACAAAATGGAAAACAATTAAAGGATATCAAGTGCTTTGGTTGCAACAAAAAGGGTCACTTCGCCTCGGTGTGCCCTAACAAGGTGGATGTCAAGACAAGGCATTCAAAGAAGAGGCAAGCCGGCATTGAGCAAGATAAGAAGACAAGTCGGGGAAGCAAAAGCCCAACTTGCTATAATTGCCGGAAAAAATGACATTTTAGTAAGGAATGTCCTAAAGGTATCTCTCCTAAACCAATTATATATAATGATCAATACTTGCTTAGGAAGGATAGAAATGACAATGTATTTGCTAGAAATGTTAGTTCACATATATCTATTGCTAAGGCCATTTGGGTGCCTAAATTTGTTGTGACTAACATTCATGGACCCAACCAAGTATCGGGTACCAAAAATACGGTTAAATGATTAATAGGTACTTGGAGAGGCATTGGAGGCTTGACCTATTCATGAAGAGGTGTATGCCACCATATGTCAAATTGGAGCCAAGCATGAGGATTATCATTTCATATCAAGAACCAATGTCATCTCGGTAACAAGTATTTATATTGAAGTATCTAGCCATTTTACCTTGTGTAGGTTGCATTAATGAAAATCCTTTAAAAAGGGTGTTCTTGCTCTTGTGCTATATCTTTATTATTAAAATCTTAAGAAAGATGGTTGTGGCACATTAAGGGGGAGTGCTAAGTCATATACATGTATATCACATTCCTAAATGTGCCCAAATAAATTAAGTGCTAGTATTGATTTTCAAAATTGAGTCTTTTAGCCAAAAGTCAAAATTTTCATAATTATTAATAATCCTTTGAAAAATTAGTTGCAAAATGTATACAAATGCATTTCAAAGGTTTCCCAAAAGTTTTGGCTTAAGAAAAAGCTATTTCAAATAAAAATGAGTTTCTATCCAAAATTCTAGATTCTAGAATCTTGTTTTTGACATAAACTAGATTTTTGTGTGAAATCTATTCTAAAAGAAATTTGACATTTGTCCCAAAAGAAAAATCCTAGAGTTGGCTATTGTAAACATTTTGGTTGTGGTCAAGTGGAGCTATCATAGCATGTGGTTCAGCGAGTTCCTGCGTTGTAGGTCTTTGCATTGACATCGATTGGCCTTGTCAATTTGTTGGATTTCACGGTGTATCCCAAATTCTAAGTCATGAAAATCGCCCCTTGTATCATCTTGGTATCAGAGCTCTGTTGACACATTAGAATCTTTATTTTTGTTAGTAGATTGGGTTTAGCACTATTCGGTACTGTTCCGTACTGCTCATCTGAAAATTTCAAAAAAATAAATAAATAGTGTTTACTATTTCAAACTATTCATCATTCCAACAATTCCTACAAAATAGTAGATTGATTTTACTTTTTGTGTTGTCCTATACATCGAAAATCCATAAAAATATTTGTTCATCAAACCATAGTTCCAATATAAATTTTAGTGAGTTTGATAGGTTTTGATCCATTAGAAATCTTTGATTAAACTGTTGTTTCGTTTTCCTTTGCGTGGCTTAATTTGCTTTGTTTCTAATCTATTCTAGCAATTTGGATTGGTTTGATTCAATTTAATGGAACAAAATTCATGCAAGGAGTTTGTGTCGGATTACTGTTCACACATAGGCACTGTTCACCGAGAGTCCTTGTCGGGTGCAAGTTGGACATCTCCATCCGAATTGTCTTGAGTTGAATTCAATCTCTAACTTTTTGAAATTCTTTCAATTGGATTCTATCTGATAAGAATGCCAGTACTAATTACACATACACATTATATATGTCATACGACTCTTGTACTTATGGCTATTGTTCAGCTAATCATGATACGCGAAACAAAGGGAGTGCAAAAACAGATGATAAGTATATTTACCATGCATTTACGTTATTTTTTTTTTGTTTAGTACACTTTCAGGCTACCAAAAGCCGATGATGGTTTTTCTTGAAGAAGGGGAGGATGATGTGGACAGACCTAAGCATATGTATATCTTCTGCATCTCAAGTTGCTATATTAAAATTGTGTGCACTCTCTGGTGCATGTAGCCTTAACCGCCACATG
This sequence comes from Ampelocalamus luodianensis, assembly GCA_036346255.1. NCBI lineage: Eukaryota > Viridiplantae > Streptophyta > Magnoliopsida > Poales > Poaceae > Ampelocalamus > Ampelocalamus luodianensis. The sequence goes on from CM070640.1 coordinate 21,183,395, forward strand.
AAAATAAGATGAACAATTCCACATTGTTATGACACAGCGGATGTCATTGCTTATGTGATGCAAATACTTAGCCAAGAAGTAATGAGTTGTAAAGTTGAACTTTACAACTTGAATTAAATTATAAACTCTAGTTCCAAATAACTTATTATGAGAACATCCTAGAACACACACATTATCCCAAATACTACAACAACAACTGGGCCCACTACTACAGAAAACCTCATCACAGACGGTTCGGAACCATCACCACAGACGGTTTTCAAACCGTCTGAGTTTTTTTGTCTGTGATAACACGGTTATCATAGACAATTATTGAGCCACCTGTGATAAGGCACATATCACAGACGATTCTATTTACCAACTGTATGTGATAGTCTATTTTCACAAACGGTTCTTGTTCATAACCATATGTGATAGTTTTTCTGTTGAAAAAAAATTGAATTTTCTGTTATTCAGAACCTCATCAGGAACACTCCAGGACCTCCTCAGGACCTTCTCTAGGACCTCCTCAAGAACACTCCAGGACCTCCTCCAGTACCTCCTCAGGAACACTCCAAGACCTCCCTTAGGACCTCCTTAGGACCTCTCTAGGACCACTCCAGGACCTCCTCAGGATGTCTTTAGGACCTCCTCTAGGACCACTCTAGGACCTCCTTAAGACCTCTTCAGAACCTCCTCTAGGACTTGGATGTGGTCGTAGACCACATGGAAGTGGTCGTAGACCTGCAGTGATGACCAAAGGAAGCTATATCCTACTGGAACTCTTATAATAACATGACAACAAAGGGAAGTCAACTTCGTCTGAATGTTACATCATATAATGACTTGAATACTACATACTGAGCAAGCAAAGTACAAGCTGTACACATCATATAATGAGTAAGGAAGGTGAACTAACATTTCCCTTGATCTAGTAATGCAAGAAATGAATTACAAATAAACGAACTAAAAGACTAAGACTGAAGTGGCGAAAACGACATGATACACAATGCATACCTATCAAGACCACTGGTGGGATCATCCAGGAAGAGCAGCCTAGGCCTCATCAGTATCTCCAAGGCAATGCTGACCTTCCTCTTCTCACCACCACTGATCCCCTCGGTGCGATTGTTGACGCCGTGTCGTCAAGACAGTCCTCTGACCCATCTCGACGATTGTGCCCTCAACCAGGGCATGCTTCTCCTCCCTGGGCATGTTGTCGGGGAGGTAGTGGAAGTTCCAACAGAAACCAATGAAGCACAAGTCATCAAATGCTTATGAGAACGATAATACACATAATAGAAAAAGGCAAGCTGGTAATACGAGACGGAACCAAAGCCAAGCTCGTATTCTCCTCCTCCTCGCCACCACCACCTTGTCTGCGGCCACCGTCGTAGTAGTGGACTTTGGCACTGCCCTCGTGGACTTCCTCTTGCACGCCCTCCTGGCGCCGTCCTCCGCCTCGATCTCCTTCTCTAGCGTTCAATATATAAGGATAGCGCCAAAATATTTTGCTTCCCGCATACACGTTCAAAATTGTTTCGAACTCCCGCGCTACTGTGACGACATATCACAGACGGTTCATATCATGAACCGTCTGTGATAAGTATTTCATCACAGACGATTCTTAATATAAACCGTCTGTGATAAGTACTACTACAACTTTCACTTGCTATCTCCAATAGAATAAATTTTCACCTAAATTCATCTAAAATCATCATCTAGCTACTGTAGAAAATCCATGCATTTTTAGCACTTTGAATTTTTAGGTTTTTCTCGATGTTGTTTTTATTTCGTATAGAATCCAAATATTTTAAATGAATAAAATAAACTTCAATTAAATTCAAAAAAAATTTATTAAAATTTTATGTAATTTTCTTGAAATTTCGGATTTTTGCAACAAAAAAGAAGAGCGGGGGGTTACAAATGCCAAAAATTCAGCAAATGAATGGGAGCTAGGGAGTGTGCGATTGGAAGAAAAAAAAAAAGAAAAAGGTGAAGGAAGCAAATAAAAGGTCAAGACGAGAGAGAGAGAGAGCGCCAAAGTGAATGGCATGGTTTGACATTTTTTTCTGAACGGGATGATACGACATAAAGAGGGAATATTCTCATTTCTTGAACCATCTCATCCCGGATGGTTTGGTACCTTCCAACGAACCGAACGCCGAACACACTCATTTCCCGGACGGGATGGTCCCGTTCAGCCTCGTACGTCCAATCAAACGCACCATTAAGGGGCCAGTCGTCCCCCTAGGCCATGGCACGATGGAATGTCTCCATGTAATTTCTAGAATTCTCTTTTATTTCCAGTTAAATACCTTTCCAATTCAATTAAATCCTCCAATGTTTAATGGGATATTACGTGATATATCTTCAACTGGGTAGTTGTTGATCAACTATGACTTGCCACATTTAATCCGGATATATCTTCTACTATGAAGTGCGTATAATGTCAGTTTAATAGCCGACAAGTACATCAGCCGTCCCAAGCTTTGCAAACAATTCATCTTTCTTGGCCTTTTGCAACCTGGAGACTAGACATTCTGGGACCTTTCCCAAGAGCACTCAGGGGCTTTGAGTTCCTTTTCGTCATGATTGACGCGTTCATCAAATGGATCGGAGCCGGTTGTGAAAATTATAACTGGAGCAGCCAAGAGGTTTCTCACAAAAAGCGTGATCCCACGATTTGGTGTACCCGATCGATAATCATCGATCGCGGTACCCGTTCTCGGCAAGCAATTTTCGTGAATGCAGCGAAGACCTAGGTATCGAGATACATTTCGCTTCTGTTGCTCATCCGCAGAGCAATGGATCAGTTGAGCGAGCCAATGGTATCATAATGCAAGGAATCAAACGACGAGTTTTCGACCAGTTAATTACGCGGTCAGGAGCTTGGGTTCAAGAACTTCCTTCTGTATTATGGGTCGTTCGTACTACAACTAGTAGTGCGACCGGTGAAACACCTTTTTTTTGGTTTACGGGGCCGAAGCCATGCTTCCTCCAGAACTAAAGATTGGTTCCGCTCGAACTGATCGCTTTCGAAAGTGACCAGTGTGAACGAAGACTTGATGACATCAATTTTCTTGAAGAACAACGAAATCAAGCTTTAATACGATCAGTAATCTATTAGCAAGCCATGCGTCGGTACCACAACCGTAAGGTGCAACCTCGGAGCCTATCTGTAGGTGATCTGGTTCTTAAAAAAATTCAGAACCAAGCGGGTCGCAACAAACTTTCACCCAAATGGGAAGGTACATACACTGTGGTCGAAGTCACCCGACCAGGATCGGTACGATTAGCTATGTCGGATGGGTAAGTTTTGTCTAATTCTTGGAATATTGATCAATTGTGTAAGTTCTTTGTGTAATTTCCTATATTTATTTCATTTCGTATTTCAATAAAGATGCATTTCCTTTTTCTGTCATAAGGTATGGTTGTTTATACTTATTATTCGTTGCCCCTGGTCATATGCCTTCATTGTCGATGGTTGGTCGGAGAAGACACTCATTCTCTCCGATATTCCTTTCGAGGGAATCTCCATTACTTGTAATTGCTGACTTCAAAGTCAAATACCATACTGGTCTTCGTCGTGATCATTACTTCAATGATACACACACACGATCACATCTTCTTTTCTTAAAGAAACATCCGAGTATATGGCGTACAACTCAGGCAATATGTATGGTTCCGTTATTTCAAGAATTCACAGATTAAATACTTTATTTCACAATCTGTTCTACTTAAGTTTGGCTATTGGTTGGGACACGGAAAGCCTCCTAGTCGAAGTCTCTCCTCTCTGCATGTGGTCCTGCCCACTCAAAGGAGCTTCCTAGTGACGGTCCTTTTCTTACGATCCTCGCTGCCAGTCGGACTTGAGCATGAGCACGTTTTGCGAAATATTTTACAAATATTTGATTCTTGATATTCGCTATGACCAGATTCGAATAATTTGTAAAAACAACGGTACTTTTTCATTTCCTTGTTTGCATACATTCTTAATGCATATCTTCTTATCATCAACTCAAGCTTTGTTATATCTTTAGACTACGTATGGTATCTCACAGTGATTCGATAATGGACAAGATCTAGACTAGTCGAAATCATCAGCCGGTTCCGACCACATGATTTCCTAGTGTTCATTGGATCACTGTCATAAACATTGTCAGCACTTCTACCATGGTCATTGTTATTACTCAATTTCTTGGTCTACTGCTTTTTTTATTAAAGTTCATCTACTAATATAAGCAGTCGGGGGCTAGGAGGTATATGAGTATTTAATAACATTGGTAAGACAAAGCAAGATCTTCATTGATGATAAAAGGTAAGTTTTATTTACAAAATTTTAAATTTTACATTCATCTACTTGTTAGAACCACCAGATTGGTCGCTGCGTGATGGAGATCCGACTTCCATTTCCTCAGCAACTTTCTCTCCGAGAGGTCTTACTTCCTCGAGAAGTTTTGTTGCTTCATCTTCGGAGCAGTCGAAGTCTTCCTCAACAGCTCTAAGACTAACAGAGGGGTCGGAAGCCTTCAGTTTTGCTAAGGCAACACTAACTCCATTCGCAATAGCTTCCTTCATCGTCTTAGCATGGTTCTCTCGAAAGAGTGTTATCACTTCTTTGAGATCTTCGAGTTGATGGCCGAGAAAATTGATTCTCTCCGCAGGGTCTCTTAGAATGGGCAGTTGTGTTCTCGACCCCAGGTCGAAGAGCATCTTGTTCAGAGCCTTGACTTTGTCTTCAAGACTCCGATCGAGTTCAGCCCCTTGGTCACGCTCAAACTCGAGGGTTTTTTCGCTCATTCAAGTGCTTCAGTTTTTTCTGCACGAGTGGATAAAGTTAACACACACTTTAAAAATTGGAGTCGTTGGATACTGGTTAAGTCTACGACCAGTTACCTTTGATTTTATTCTCTCAAGAGTCGAAAACCTTCTTTTGCCTAGTCATCGCATGCTCGATCGACCGGTCTTTACCTTGATTTTCTTCCCTAAGTTTTGTTATTATGGCTTACTTAGCCACGACCTCTTCTTTAATTTTCTCTAAATCTATCAAATATAATAGAAAGAGAGGATTAAGTTATAAAAGAGGAGCAGAATGATAAAACATAGGAAGTCAAGCCAAAAGAGAAAAGTTTTTACTTCTCAAATCGGAATGCTTCTGCTCCAAAGTTTTATTCGCTGAGACAGTCCTCAACCACAACATATTTCTCGACCATATGCTACAAAAATAAAATTCATTTCTTTTGATAAGTTTTCAAAGAGACTTCAAAGGAAAGAGTTATAAGGATGGTCGTAGAACACTTACCCGAATTGCCATGTCATTATATTCGGCAAAAATCATATCTGGACCTATCTCAGCTTGACGGTCCGATATCTTTCCCCAGGCTTCGTCAAGTTCCTTATCCTCGATAAATCGGGGGGAAAAAGGGAACTTGTTAACCTGAGACATATTTCTAGGAGGAGGTGGAACGTGTTGAGGATCTCTGGAGATGACTACCTCCGGAGAAGGAGTAAGGATTACTAGAGGATCTTGAGCAGATGTCAGAGCTAAAACCTGCTCGGGGGCTTGTCTAACCACTTCATCCTCTGCAGTCTTAGCCTAAGGAGTGTCCTGATCAAGAACCTCCACGACCACCTCTTCCCTAGGAACCTTTTCCTGAGGGGTGTTCTGGTCGGACACGACTAGAACACCAGAAGATCTGTTCAAGATTAACTTTCTACTGTTAAGAGGATGTTTTTCCCCTTTTACCATTCTTCTCATAATCTTTAAGCTACTCATTCAGATCGGATAATAAGAGTGTTGTTTATTTGGATTCTTTTTCTATATCTGGATGCATGCCCACTAGAAAAAATATCCAAGATTCGACTTAACCTCATTCCTTATTACAAAGATATGAACATAATGAAGCTTTATCCAAATATTACAAAACAAAATTCCCTGGTTGCATTTCTTCTATAACTTTCTAAGCAAAAGTCCTTTGACTGGCTCTTCGAAGAATATCTTCAGATTGATCGAAGTTGATTTCTGGCAGAAGGAGATTTGAGAAGTACAACCAAGTAAGCGTTCACACATCAAAGATGATGAAGTGTTCACTCGATCTTCAAAGGCCATATTCACCTTGAAAACAAAACTCATAGACCAAATTGACTTCTAGACCACCTTAAGGTCACTCTCCATGGATCTTGGTCCTGAAATGGTGGTCTAAAAGTCAATTTGTCCTATGATTTTTGTCTTATCAAAAGACATAAAGGTATTATGAACTCTGGGATTCTAAATCCCATCCTTGCGAAGGTTTGAGAAGGAAACTTTCTAACACGAAGCGAAACTAAGAAAGTTGAGGATTTTTTCTAAATTTTCTCTTCAAAGATCTACCTTTTGAGGGTTATTTATAGCCTTCAGATTGTGATAGAATTAAAGAAGAAGATAAGAGTAGAAGTCCAACGGACACAAAAACTCTTCGATTCCCAAAGCAAGTTCTCAACTTTAAAGTGAATACAAACCGCTTCAAATGCATTTGCATTTAATGAGCGTCAGCCCGATACGACTTCATCGGAAGAAAGGTGTCCACACGACCTATTCATTTAAAGTTCGGGGGCTAGCTGACGAGGATTAAAACCTCTATGTATTATTTTTAATACATAACAGACCATACGTCTTCATGGTCGTAACCCCTGAGGTGCACGACCTCACTGGTCGTAGAGATTCCAGAGGTTACATAATGGGTACCCTGGTCGGACGAAGGCCTAAGCCAAGCTCCCGACTAGGAGAACTGCTCGTAAAAGGTATGAACTGATACTTGAAACTGATTCCAGGTATATTCTCTACCGTGTGATGAATAGAACACGTGCATGTTCCATACCATACGACGTCTCTTATCCAGAAGCACTGATGAATAACCACCATGCGGTTATATGTCTCATAGACATACAACCGTCGAACAATTGGCTTTCCATCAACCGTCATCCGACTCCGACCAGTCGTGACGCTTCACATCAGACGTCTTCTCTAAAAGTAACTGCCACCTCTTCAAGGGCTATTTAAAGATGGAGATGGAGCATGGACAGAGCGGAGATAGAGCCATCGGACTGAAGCACAAGCCTTAGATCCGTGTTTTAAGTCTGACATTGTAAAGTAACAAGCAGTGTTCTCAGTGTATACAAGAGTAGTTCATCACCTAGTCAGGAGGCATCCCCTATAAAACCCAGTTCATACTAATAAAGAGCAGTCCCATTATCACCCTAGATTTCCTACGTCACTCTCTCCTTTTCTTTTCGTAAGATCGACGTCTTGATCGTCGACACCTATCGATACAACCATATTTGCTATGCTTGTTGTTCTAAGTACAAGAGCTCGTATTTAGGAGTGCATTTATATTATATGAACTATATGATGCTACCTAATGATGAAAATGTATATTTGTGCAGCACCGCGTCACTTTTGGTCCAAGATAAGCAAGAGTTCAAGCTGGACCCATTTGGAATCCAATTCGGCCTTCGGAATCAATCTGACAGCACCAACTTAAAACATGCATAACTTTCACATACGAAGTCCGTTGGAGGTCCACGAGTACTTGATAAAAAGCTTATTTCATCCTCTTTCCAATGGATCTAGTCTCACCTCCAAATTCCTTCTTGACTGATCGCAATCATCAAAAGAAGATGTCATATCACCTGTTTGGGCCAATCTGGGCTTTGTAATCATACTCAACTTGGCCCATATGCCGGTGGCCCACCTAGGGGCGCGGTTACATGAACAGTAACCCATGAGTTTAGTCCCACCCCGCTTTTTTCTTTTAGATTTGTGGCTCCTCATCCCCTATTTAAGGAGGACGCATCCTCTAGTTTCGGTGGATTTTGTTGAGTTAAGGTTTAGCCATTGTGTAAACGTCTGTTCTTAAGTTGTGTCAGACGACCACTTAAGAGCTCCACTATCCCCTATTATGCAGGTAAAGGTCCACTCCCGTCGATACAAGAGCTCGGGGAAACAAACTCCAAGAAGGATAAAGATGGTGACGAAGAAATAGAGAACCAAGAACCTCAGCACACTGTCGATGTGATCTTCGGTGGATCCTCTTCGTACGAGTCCAGACATCACCTGAAAGCTATGGAGCGAGAAGTCAACCTTACCGAACCTTCGATCGCCGTTAAACCTTCAAGGTGGTCGGAGACAATAATCTTCTTCAGCAAAGAAGATTGCCCTATTCCTTTGACTCGACCAGGGAGGTTTCCAATTGTCATTGAGCCTACTATTAATAACTGCAAGGTTAATCGGGTCTTGATAGATGGGGGTAGTTCTCTAAATATTTTATTTGCAAGTGCTTTGGAAGACATGCAGATTCCCAAATCCAAGGTAAAACCTGTGAAATAACGTTACATGCCTTGGTCACTAGGGCTTCCTTTCTTTTCCCTTTCTTCCCTTATTTTGTTATTATTGGGCAATATAATCAAGAAGAAAAATACGATCGGCCACGCTATGTTGGTCGAATAATATTTAAGAATTTTTATCTCTTGTTCCTTACTGTTATGTACATATAACATTACTGCAATGTTTTCTTTTGGTTTACTGCTGGAACACACAAAAAAAAGGATAGGTAAAAATGAAAATGCAACAAAATACAGATTTACTAGTTTATAATGATCGTTTACCTCTTCCTGCATGTGCTTTTACTGTCACACTACATTTTCGCTATACTGCTCGATGAACATTTACTGCAAAAAATATTATGTGATAGCTCTTTACTATGAAATGCAAGCACAATTACTGAGCTTCTATTTTGTTCGTAATTACTGCATACATGTCATGTTTTACTATATTGTGGTCTTATATTTTACTATACTACCTTCACACTGTTGGTGATATGCCTTAGAGGCAATCATAGAGATAATTGTATCATGTCTATATTTATGAGTTAGTGAATAAATGTTATCCAGTTTCTTGAATGATTTACTAGTTATAAGGATTAAAAAGTATGTGACTTGTTGGTGAAACTCTTTAACTTATATGATGTCATTCTAAATGTATCTATAGTCGGATGTCACTGGTCGGAATACTAATGACTTATCGACCAACACATGTATTGATTGATGACCATATTTCATCGGTCATAGATATAGGGATATCAAATCAATAATATGAACACATGTTAGAGAACATGGTGTTGGATTGACTCACCTTGAGATACTATTGAGATTGTTATAATTTTATGTGTCATTAGTTGGTCTCAAGCAATAATAATGTATAATCTTTAGACCTGAGATCAACATGAATTCCTACATGCGTAATAGTATATTTAGGGGTTGCCAAACACTACTCCGTAACTAGATAGTTATAAAGGTAATTTTCGGGTATGCTATGAAACATGCGAGAGATGTGACTGATCGGATATAGGATTTGCCCCTCCTAACATAATAGGAGAGATATCTCTAGGCCCCTCGAAGTGGTCGGATAAAGAAAGTACATGGCCAGGCCACTAGTGGTTGAAGAGTCGACCTCATGAAGTTATCTGTACTTGATTGAGAAAGTATTGAACAGTCCATAGATGACATATTATCTCACCTGGAGTTCAACTAGATATCGTGAGGCAAAGGGAGAATACACGAGCAGGTCATTCAGTTCTATCAGATACGGACTAGTCGTATGGAGATACAAGCTGGTCGTAGACTGGTCGAACATGATCACTAACTGATCATGAACTAATTGTAAGGAGTTACGAACTGGCCATGACTAAATATGAACTGGTCGTATAGAGATACGAGCTAGTTGTAAGTGATAAGGACCTGGTCATTAATAATATTGCATTAAGATTCGTCCGATATAATTTGCGTGTATTAGGGAATCGTTATGTCCTACTAGGAACCGCTAATGACTCGTGGTCGGAAAGGGTTTCCGAGTTACAACCGAACACGCATGAACCTACAGGGCCACACATTTAACGGGTTGGAACAAATGAGTTCGGATAGGATCTGTCATGGGCTCTATATAAGGAGATGCATGAGGCTATTGGGAAACACACAAGTCACATGAGTTGCTCCACCGAAACCCTAGCCACCATCTTCTCGGAGGGTACTACCGTGCAAGTTGGTGCTAGCACACCGGCATACGGTGTTCCATCCCTAGATGTGTGGATACCGTAGATGCGCTACTGCGGTTGCTGTTGCGCTCGAGGACGATCCACGATCTTCAACAAGGAATGTGATTGGTTACTGGAGGTAATGTTTGGCTTCGAGAGCACTAGACGATCGACTACGATCACTTCATTGACGCGCCCGACGTTGGATCAGGCTATTCCAACTCTTCTTCCGCTGCACTGCGCGTCTGGTGGTAACGATATATAATCTTTTGCTTGCATGGCATCCTAGTTTATGCGGTAGAAATTTTGAATTGCTAACTAGTGTAGCATACTCGTATCCCTTCACACACTCCTTCGTTTTGTATGTTCGCGTGTGCATAGCTGAAACACATGGTACCAAATCAAACCAAACCCTCATTTTTTCCTCCAAAAACAAATCGTTCAATGCCGCTCGGGCTACCCGATGCGTCTCTTCGTCTCCCCCATTACGACTTATAATGATGTTCTCGGCAGTAAAATATGTTATAACTTTACTATCTTATCATTGTGTTTTTACTATCAAATACATACGTACTCGAATAAAAATCGGATGCCGCACAAAAATCAGGAAAAACAGATAACAATTTTACTATCTTATCCGTTATATTTTACTATCAAACAAACGAGTTCGAAAAAAATCGCATGTCGCGAAAAGGCAGTAAACCGATTCACAAATTACTGTCATGTCTTGTGTTATTTACCATCAAAATTGAATCCCGCACACGATACAGGCGTTTTTTGACTACTGAATGTAGTTGGTGGGCTACCGTATGCTGGTTTCGCGCCCGCGCGTCGCATCTGGCCTGCATCGCACGGTGGACTGCTATAACACCCAAATATTGGCTTGTGTTTCAAATGTAATAAAATGTGTAGAAATTAAAACTTTTCTTACATCTTGTGTTTCACGTATGTTCTGAAAATTCTTGTAAAGGAATTATGGAAATACAAAACCACAAGCCTCTTTTGACCTAAATCTTGACCCTTTAAAACTTTCTTGTCTAATCTTGTGATCACCCATTGGAAATATTTTTCCTAAATTCTCGGCATGTTGCGTGACTCCTCTGAAAAATTTCACAATTTTTAGAAATTGATTGAATATTTTAAGAGGTCAATCAAATCAGTTTGACCTTGGGTCAAACCCTAGCTCAGAACCTTGCAGAATTTCTGGAGGAAAATGCACTGCATAAAAATCTCTGAAAATTTTATACAAGGTCAACCTTAAAGTTAGCAAGCTCCTATAAAAATTTCAGAAATTTTGGAGTTAGTTTGCTACCTCAAACAATTCCTCAAAGTTCGTCTCAATTCTAAACCCTAAATTTAAATCACTGTTGGGCTCGAGTCAGACCCGAGCCCAACCACTTGACTCGGTCGAGTCAAGTCTTTTAAACCGCACTCGGGCTCGGTCATGGGCGCGTGTATTTCAGCCGTTGGATCTCGATCCAACACCTCAAACCTCCCGTGCCGTTCCGGACCTCCGGAGGTCTCGTGAAATCCTAGCCGTTCTTCTCTGATCCTATGATCATGACCTCCCCGACCTCCCTCTATTCTTCTTCTTCCTCCTCGTGCCCATACGCGCGTGCGCCATGGCTGCTGAGGTGCAGCGCCTGATCACCTCGCGGGGCCCCTTCAACGGCTCCGAGCACCGTTTTTTAGCGCATGTCAGTGTTTAGCCTAGTAGCCTTTTTGTCCTCACCTGCTCCCATCGCTTCTGTTCTGTCCCAGACCGGCTTTAGGTCTTGTCGCCATTAAACCTCGTCCGGGCTCGATCGTTGACCCTCGAGCTATTTGAGGACCTCCGAGCTCTTCCCTTGGTTCCTCTTTAACACCTCTCTGTCGCCCTTGCTCTCTCGCTGTGTGTTTGAGCGCAAATCACCGAGAGCCCTCTTTTCTGCCATTTTCGGCGGCTTAAGCTCTCCGTCGCCGACGGTGCTCCAGTGGTCCCCCTGCCCTTCCATCGTATCGCTCGACTCCTTTCATCATTTTGGGCGATTTCCCTAACTCAATTTAAGTTGCCATTACAGGAACAACTTAAATCGAGTTTTGGGTCTTCTTCGGCCGCAAACCTACGCTTTCGGCCTGAACTCGTAAGGACCATCTCCTTTCAATTCCTTGCTCAGGGACCATCTTTGGGACCTGTTGAAGCTGTCCTTACAATCTCTTTTCTTTCATTTAGCTCAGGACCTCCTGTCCTCGTGGTCGTCCTCAGCTCCGGCGCTGGTCTCCGCCGCCAGAGCTCCTCCGACCTCCTTCGAACCTCTGTGCCCAGGTACCTTCGCGATAGTCCCTTAGTGCTCGGGCACCTGCTGTTTTAGACTGTTGCGGAGCTTTTCGCGTTTTTGTTTTAGCCGTACTTGCTCCTCCGCCACTTTCCGGCCCGCCGGCGTTTTAGGCCAGCTTCACCGTCGAAAGTGCTCCCATTGTGTTCGCAATTGTATTGCGCACGTTTTGCCGTTGTTGGTTTGCGTCGTCATGATCAGAGTCGCCGGCGGCAAGCCGGCGAGCAAAACGCGTAGTACCGGAGTACTGTTGTCGTAAGACCTCCCCTTCGACAAGTTCCAGGACCTCTTAGGTTTTATCGTAGCCATTAAGACCTCTTTGGGTTAGATCTTAACCGTAGGATCTCCCTCTGCGAAAACCTTAGTTGTCAGGACCTCCCCCAGCGTAGATCTTGGCCGTTAAAGACCTCCTTGGTTTTAATATTGACCGTTAGAATCACCCTTGTGCAACAGACCACCCCCGTAGTCATTTTTTTGTGTGTAAAAACCACCTTCGGGACCACTCTTGAGGTCCTCCTTACAAAAGACCACCCCTTCGTCTTTTGTAAAGAAAACCTCAGGACCTCCCTCCCCATAGATTTGAACCTCTAGGACCACCCCCGGGTAGATCTTGACTGTTCAGGACCTCCCCATGGAGATCTGAGCCATTCAAGACCTCCCCTCTCTTTTAGACCTTGTCGTGAGGACCTCCCCGTGGAGATCTTGACCGTTAAGACCTCCCTCCATTAGAGCTTGACCGTTAAGACCTCTCTTGAGAGATCTTAGCTGTCAGGACCTCTTTCAGTTTTGATATTGACCGTTAAGACCTCACTCTGTGAAGATCTTAGCTGTTTGGACCCCCTCAGTTTAGATCTTGGCCGTCCAGGACCTCCTCTGGTAGATCTTGGCCGTCCTAGACCTCCTCTCTTAGACCTACCCCTTAGGACCTCCTTTGTAGATCTGGACCGTCAAATCTAGATTCAATCTCAACGGTCACGACCTCTCCGATTGAGTTAGTTCTTTAGGAGCAGTCCGAGAGTTTTTATTTGCAAACTATTAACTGTGTTAAATTTCAAAAGTGCATAACTAATTCATTTTAACTCCTTTTAGGGTGATTCAAATTGTGTTAGCTCTGGTTTAAAATGAACTTTAATCTAAAAATGTGTGTAGACACTGTTCTGTACCAGAAAATTGTATATATTGTATTAACTTGCTTTAGCATTAATTAGTGCTCTAGAAATTACTATAACCCTGTAAAATGCTTAAGTAATTCTCTGTGATTCCAAATTGAGCAAACTAAAATGTGTTAGAATCCTCTGTTAATATGCTTTAGCATAGAATAGGTTTTCATTATGTCCTTACTTCTGAAAAATGTTATACACTAGTTTCATGACTTAGAAAAATCATAAGTAATTCAATTTAACTCCAAATGAAGTAAACCCAATTTTGCTGTCTTTAGAATACCATGTTCTGCCTACCATAAAAATTTCATGTTCAAAAACCTTTTGAAAAATTGTGCCATGAACAGTAACAAAAACAATTTAAATTTGAATTTTCATCAGACTGAAATTGTTTAGGCTATAACTTTTTAATGCTTAGTCCAAATGGATTGATTCTTGTTGATAAATTCATTTAAAATCATGATCTTCCTTTTGTGTAAATTTTATGGATTTTGAGTCTCTTTCGGTGTTATTCGTTGTTATTGGATTTTCGCGTTTTTGTGTTAGGTTCCGAAGAATTGGTTGAGCCCAAGAGTGATCCTCTGCAGCAAGAGCACTACTAGCAAGGTAAGCAGATGTAGCATCATTTGATCATATTGCTCCTATTATTTTCAAAGTCTAATATGTTGTTTGCAAATTCTACGTATGCATTGCTATCTTGTGGTAAACTATTGTCGATTAGTTGACCCATTAGATGCATAACCTGTAGGCAAATGTTTATCCTCTACTACTGAGCCTAGGGTTATCTTGCTGTGATTTAGGGTTCGTTGGATGAGCCTTTGTCACTTAGTAGTTGACGAGTTAATGTTGCTTAGTCATGCTTAGCTACCGGTAGAATTAGACGGTTGTCGACTTAGTCGATAACTTTGATCACACAAATGCTTATTATGCCTTTATGTTCAGCACTTTGTGCTATGTTTAATTGAGAAAACTAAAACTGAAAATAAAATATTTTAGACTTGGGCACAATGGTATGTTGGTGTGCTTTTGGGTGTGAATGGTTGGTGCTCGAGTCAACAAGGACCGAACATCTTGTTAAACTAAACCAAGCATCTTTGCGTGCTAACCACACTAGAGGGATATGAGACCTCTCTTGATTAAGTACTTTGAGAGGTGTTAATTAATGAGTTGCTGGTGGTAGTGATAGAGAAAAATATTCATTTTGGGATGAGAGGGATGGGTTCCTGTTAGGTTCTCCATACCCAGGAACACCCGCAGTTGCTTCGGCTGGGCCGGTGTTTCCGACTCAACATATGGGTCCTTGTGATTTTTGTCGCCGATAGATCACTAAGGGTTAACCCCATACGTGCGACTCTTAATTATTACAATCCATTGGAAATGTCTCGTAGGACTTAGCCGTGCCGACATACCAAAGGAAGTGTGCTTAATAGCTTGGCAAAAAGGCGATCTGAAGTGTGGGTACATTGGTACACCACTGCAGGGTTTTGAGCTATTCGAATAGCCTCGTCCTAGGTTATGGACATGCTTGGCAAGGTCTTTCAAGAGTTAGACTATAACCTTTTCATTAAAACTTGAATTTAGGTGGTACGAATGGGTAATTCGTGGTATGTTGTGGTGGCTATTGGGTTAGTCACCTCTAGGTTGCTATTTATGATACTCATTATTATCTCGGTGTTATTTCAATGATTAAAAACAGATTTGACAAATTGCTTTTAACCTATTACTTTACTGCAAATGAAAATTGCTTTATGCGTCCAATTAACCATATAACTATTTCCTTTGATTCAGCTCACATGTAGCTATGTATAGGCTTGTTACTCGTAAGTCTTACGAGTACATTTTTGTACTCAACTGCATTACTTTGTTGTTGTAGAGGAGGAAGTGGATCCCCAAGGGATCGACTTTTGTGAGTTTTGCTGCGGTGGATGCGACTAGCATAGCGTCCCAGTCGATTGCCTTGTGGGTTATTGGCTAACCGGTTGGATTTTGTTATAGCCATCTTATGTCGCTTTTGCTTCCACTGTTATATGTTACTTTGATGTAATTTGGCCGGTCGGCTCTTTTGTAATAACTCTATATATTGTATGTTTTTTGCTAGACTTAGTATTGTAAGTGTATAGAAATGATGTATGATTTTGTAAAGATGTATGTGTGCTGCAATTCTGGGAAGCACATATCCATCGAGGCTTAGGATATTTAATTGATAATACTAGAACCAGTGGAGGTTAAGTATTACGAGTTAAATACCCTGGGTCCTCACAACTGCCTAGCGTAGAATAAGGGAAATGATGTTGCATGCTAGTGAACTCTAGTACTATATATCCATACCATGAATCTTGCATATAGATGTCTGTAGTGGAGAGAGAGAAAAGATGTTGGGAGTTAAAGGTTGCAATGTCCATGCTAGATGAATGTGTGTGTGTGTGTGTATAAGAAAATGATGTGGTACTCTTGGGAGTACGTACTCCTACATTTCATATATTACTTAAATCGTATGATGATACATCTTTATCAATTTGAGCATACTCTAATGATGATTATAAGATACTTCAAAGTGAGTTACATGAAAATTTTCATTAAAGCCCTGTTTGGTAGAGCTCCAGATTCTCATTTTTCAGATTCTGCTCTTGATTATCTGAGAATCCACTTCTTTGAGAATCAGAAGCTATCTGTTGAAAGCGTTTGGCTGATAAGTTGGCTCCAAATCAGAAGCATCAAGCCCTCTTCAATGATTAAATCGAAATGGATAAAGATGAAGCTAGGGCAAAACAGGACAATATAAACTGACAGTAGCTTCCAGCTAGATATACTTTTGAGAATCCTAAGCCTCTCATATATGACAAAACTGGATATCTTGCTACCCAACTACCACTAATAGCAATACAAAGAAGAAACATAGCAGCTTGTATTATTTGTTCACAGTTCACATAGGAGGTAGAATGGTGCTTTCAGATGCAAAAATAGCCCTTCATGGCAGGGGAGGGATGGCTGGTAGGAAGCAGGAGCTCACTTTGGTGCCTCACAAGTAGGCATATACAAACACAATTCAGTGCATTGCTAACACGAACTCTTATGAATATAGAAAGCAATGCTTCAAAGTGACTCAGTTAGCATCTTGCATCAACTGACTAGGGCTCTACCACTTGTGCAGAATTCAGCAAACTCCGAAGGTACACATGTCTCAGCTTCCTTCTGCCTTCTCAGATGGCATTGGAATCCTCACAATATCATGGAAGCAAGCAGGATTTGACTCCTGTAAGATCGAGTAGGCCGACTAGAGGAGGGGTGAATAGGCGTTTTAAAACTTTTATGCACTAAAACCGATTTCTAATGCGGAAGTTAATATTAATACGGTTTTGCACAATTAAGACCTAAAATCACTAGTCTCAACTAAGTGCTCCAACAATACAAGTATAAAGATAATAATCAATAGAGCATGAACTTGTAAGCTTTCAACTAATGATATGATCAATCAAGCACATACACGATAGCAATCAAATAAATAAGCAATTATACAATGAATGTAAATTGCAATAAGGTAAAGCTCAAGAAAGCAAACCACAATTGACACGGCGATATTTTTCCGTGGTGATCGAAGACTTGCGGTCTCCCTAATCCACGTTGAGGTATGTTCAACCTTTTGGATCGGCTCCAAGGCGCGAGGCAACACCTCCGAGGTAAGTCCAAACAACTTGGACCGGTTCCAACCGAACCAACACCTCTAAGTGAGTTCAACCGCTGAACCGACTCCAACTCGAACTTATCACCCCAATCCACTAGGGTTGCTCTTACTCCGCTCTCCGAGATGGCGAGCACCAAGCCACTCACAAATCGCCGGTCTTCTCACAAGCTTCACTTGAGAAGATCAACGCCGCCCAGGTGTGGCAAACACCAAGAGTAACAAGACTCAACTTTCACTTGAACCAATCAAGTGCCAAAGCTCTATGGATAAGCAATCCACAACCTAATGCAACACATGCACTTAGGTTTGCTCTCAATCACTCACTAAGTGCAACACATGCACACAAGAGTATGAGAGGCTTGCTCTTAGCTCAAAGAAACTCAATGGGGCAAGAACTCAAAGAATCGCTTCCTCACGACCAAGGTGGGTATTTATAGCCCACACACAAAAACTAGCCGTTGAGAAAGATTCCAGAGAATGGACAAAATCGGTCCGACCGCCAACTAAATACCGGTCGGATCGCCCAAGCGCCAACGACTATAAAACTAGCCGTTGGACTCATTAATCGCCCGACCGCCAACCAATGGCGGTCGATCGCTCAACAACCGAGCGACCGGAGGGGCGGTCGGACCGCTCAAGCGAGCAACGAGCAATCGAGAAAAACACTCTTACGGAAAACACGCGTCGCAATCAAAGTTGGTGATTACCGCATCCCATAGTACCGCTTCAAACTCCGTACTACCGCACTTGTGAGTACCGCTTTCACACGGCACAAACGAAGATCGGTCGCACCGCCCAACCCATGGCGGTCGTATCACACCACGGCCGATCAGCTACTGGGCGGTCGGATGCGATCGACAAGGTAGCGAAACCGACTTTGTACATTTGCCTCAACTCAATTTGCAAAATATATTTGCCAAATTGATGCAATATGTACACAAGAGATAAAAGCTAGATTCTCAACAAGTTGCAAAACACATTTGCTAACTTTTAGAATCAACGCCACAAGGAATAAGGTACATGAACTTAAACCGTTTGCAAAACGCATTTGCAAACTAAAGTCACATGCTACAAGGGATAACCATGAGCCCAAACTATTTGCAAAACGTATTCGTAAATATAGGCAACATGTTAAGTTGAGCTAGAGCAAACACAATGAGCTATCAACACATGACTAACTCAAGTTACTAATTAAGACCCCTCTTAATAGTACGACAACCTATTCTAGCAATCCGATCTCTCAACCAAACACCGAGATCGGTAAAAGACTAGGAACAAATCCTTAGCCCTAGCTAGTCATACCTTAGCCTTGCACATCTCTTGAAGCTTGACAATCATCAACGCATGATGATTTCCTTTGCTTCAGGATTTCGACTTGATGTCCATCAACACATGATGACACCTTCTCTTGTCTTGATGATCAACCAATGATCATCTCATCTTCTTGAACTTGACACACATCAACTCATGATGCATCATTTACTTCAAGCTCTTCACTTTAATATCATCAACGCATGATGATCATCCTTTTCTTGAACATCATCAACACATGATGATTTCTTCTTCTTCAAGAATCATGACTTGATGACAATCAACATATGACGTCATCCAAAATCTTCAAACACCTAGAACATAACCTATCCATCCAACTCAAGGAGAAATATTAGTTCCATAATGTGATTATCATTAATTACCACAACATACCATTAACTCATAATGGTTGGGACAAGATACCACAATCTTTCCCTCTTTGGTAATTGATGATAACCAACACAATTACAGATAATTGAATGTAATTTGTATGAGTATATATAAACTACATAAGTTATATATATACTCAAGAGTTATGTTTCAAAGTAGATCACAAAGATCAATACTAGTGAAACAACAAGGTCATGAGTATATATGAACTGCACAAGTTATATATACCAAAATGAGTGTATACAAACTACACAAGTTGTATATACTCATATGAATATATTAACTACACAAGTTAAATATATTCAAGGATATATTTCAAAGTAAAGATCCTTAATATATGTGGACAAAGAAATATGGATCAATACTAATGAAAACACAAGATATAGATTGAACTCCCCCTAAATGTGTGCATACACGAGTGTGTAAATGAAACATATGCACATATACAAGTTTTCCTTTTTGGTGAAGTTCAACCTATATATTGGATCCGAGGAATGCAACAAGATATAATAACAAGTTGTCGAATGTATACCTCTTTGATCTTTATATCCAATTGAGACTAAACAATAGATATATCAGAAAGAGTGTTAGTCTCACAA
Source organism: Ampelocalamus luodianensis (assembly GCA_036346255.1). Taxonomy (NCBI): domain Eukaryota; kingdom Viridiplantae; phylum Streptophyta; class Magnoliopsida; order Poales; family Poaceae; genus Ampelocalamus; species Ampelocalamus luodianensis. The sequence goes on from CM070640.1 coordinate 21,202,901, forward strand.
AGCATTTGTCATTAATAACCAAAACACCATTAACATATAATAGCGGGTCTAGATTCTTCAATCTTCCCCTTTTTGGTAATTGATGACAAATCCTTTATCAATAGCCACATTTGAATATTATCAACGTATATTGAGCAACTAGGCTATTGAAATGTAAATCATGTAAATAATGAATTCTTTAAGCATATGAAGGAGACATGTAGAATATTTGATACACAACCAAATGTGGAAAGATATTGATCCATCATTCTCCCCCTTTTGGCATTAATCACCAAAAACTTCAAATCAACCTTAAGCAAAGTAAAAGATTTTGCATGATCAAGAGCTTGGCAAGAGAAGACATTTTATTTAGTGATTAAATAAACATTCTCCTCTTTTAAAGAAAGGATTCTGTAACCAAGAACTAAACAGAGATAAAAATCCCCTAAACATGTGCATTTAAGATCCGAAAGGAATACATGCACAATAGATTTTATGAAATTTTGTGAGTTTTCTCCGAATAATAAATCCAAGGAAGCATGACAATTTATAATCGAGATAAGAATATTCATGCAACAACAATAAGGATTCAATTAATAACATAGCTTAGACAAGGATAAGAAACACAATTCATAACATTTAACAACCACATATCCAAAGAGTCGCAGAATTAATATCACAACAGGTACAATAAGCTCATAACAAATAACAAAAGATAACATGCGACTTATCCCACAATACAAGGTCTATTGACCTACATATGAAAAGACAGACTCTAAGACGGAGGAGCAGCTGAAGTGGAAGGAAGATCGTCCTGAGCGCCTGAGGATGTATGTCGACGTCTCCCAAACCTCTGATAAACAATAGGCACTTGCTGCTGATAATACTCAGAGAGTCTCGCATCCATATGACTGACTCTCAAGTCCAAAGTCTCCAACCTAGCTGTAGTCTCTGCATGCATCTGATCATATCTTGCATCCATGCGATCAAACCTAGCATCCATACTATCAAACCGAGCATCCATGCTATCAAACCGAGCATCCATGCTCGTCTGAAGACGCAAGATAGCGCCGAGATCGCATCCTGCTCCCGAGGAGCCTCTCGACTGGAGGTCCCCGAGAGGATGATCCCCGTCTCGATCTTTGAAGAGGAGGTGGAGGAGGCACCGAGGAGGAGGAGCATCTCTAGGTGCAGACTCCTTATGCTCCATATCATAGTCCCGATCAAAATCAATCTTACTCAATGAGCTTCATAATATAGGGATCAAAATAAATGCTCTTGGTCTTGTCTCCTTAGAGGTAGCAATCTCTCTAATGATCGATCCATCACATCAAATCTAGTGCCATCCATAATATACTTAATTACATTCCAGCACGCCATGAATCTCATCATTATTCCACTCCTAGGAAAAATGATGCTCTCATGATCCTATTAATAACACTGGCAATGGAAGAAGTCTCATTACTCTTCCTCGCACAAAAACAGATTTCTGGATCATAGAACTCATCCACCGAGTGAGGTCAAGAGATTCTGAAGATGTACCTTTAAACCACTTGAATCTCCTAGGCTCAGGCACTTATAAAATCATCCTTGGTAGCTTCCAATTTTTGATGTCCAGTTATCCATTCAAGATAATCATGATCGGGAGAAACATAGATCGTTGCATAAAAGCGTCGATGGCTTTTGCATGAAAATTGCATTGTAAAGAGACTAATGATTCCAATCGTGACTCTAAACAATCTAAGCGCACCATTATAGACTGGATTCTTGCCAATATAGCTCCACTTTACAAATCGATGATTTGCAAACTTTTCTTAGCATAGATTATCGATAGACATTTGTTGAAATAAAGTGTGGAACATACCCATGGTTGCATTTCTAGGAAACCTGAACTGATTAATATGCCTCAGAATAGTATATTGCTCACTCTTAATAGTAGACACATCAAGTCCAATAAACTGACTCTGATCAGGAGCATCATCATCATTATCATCATCCTCATTATCATCATCATCCTCATATTCATTATCACTGCTGTTATTGTCACTGTTGTCATCACTTGCACTTTCTTCTTCTTCTTCAACTTCTTCTTCTACATCTTCCATATTTTCATCTCTTGAATAGGAAGGAAGTGCAGGGCGTTTCGCAACCCTCTTGACAGGCATCGTCACTGAGATAAGATAGCAAAGAATATCAAAGATTTTCAAAGAATGGATTAACAAGCATTCATAAAGCCATTTACATCGCGCCCATCGCCACAAAGCGGTCGCCATCGCCGCTCGGCGGTCGGACGCGGGAGGAACTGGCCGACGAGCCAAAGACATCGGCGGCGATCGGCCAAAGATGACAAATGATGATCCCGAATTTTGGAAAATCCAAAATATCCAATTTTGTGCAACGGCATTATGAGTGATTGTTAATACGGTCTTAACATACTTGCATATCAATAAATTTCCACCATTGAAGTGAATTTGGGGACATTCATGTCAAACCCTAGAAATTTGGGAAATTTGCAATGTGGGTAAAATGCAAGTAAGGAAGGAGAGATTACCTGGCTAGGGATGAAGAGATTAGTCCAAGGAGATGATCCCTTGAAGCAATTAAGAAACAAATAGCCGGATTTTAAAATACACCTTCACCTAGGGTTCCATGGCATTTGAGATTAATTGATTTAAAACTCAAATCAATCAGTGGAATAGAGATAGGAGATGAAGGAGATCGCTTGATTACCTTTGACTTCCAAAGAGATGGCGAGAGGAGATCGGGCCGAGAGAGAGCAACGAAGAAAGCAGAGAGAGCGGGTTTCGGTTTGGAGAGAAGTGAGAAGAAAATCGCTCGGTGGAGGTTAAGGACTCCACGCAAAATCTGGTCGCCATCGCTGGGCTCAAGTGGTTCGATCGATTCCATCGGCCGAACGCCAAGGTGGCGGTCCAGACGGTTGAGACCGAAGCCCGACAAACGCCAAGATCTTTGGATTTTGAGATTTGAGAGAATTGTTGTAATTTGCTCCAAATTTTCACACAATCAATCAAACAAATATCTTTGGAGCATTTCCAACTTATATAGTCCTTTAAAGTCCAATTCTCAAATAATTTTTTATAAATTAAATTTTAGTTTTCGCAAATGAAACCGTATTTTTGAGAACTTTCACAAAAAGAACCAAATTGAGCATTTGATGAAATCTATAGCATCCAATTGCATGTATGAGTCATAAATACCATCATGGACCTATTTATGTGAATAATTTAGGTTCAAATGGCTAAACTCACTTAAGTGCTAGAAAGTGACTTTTATGGTTAAGCTAGTATTTTGAATGAGTTTCGAAAACGAATAACTTTTGATGAGTTGGTCTTTTGGAGATCATTTGAATACCAAAAAGGTTTAGTGTAATCAACTCTAGGATTTTCCTTTTGGGACGAAGATCAAACTCTTTTTAGAATAGATTTTACACATAAATCTAGTTTAGGTCAAAAACAAGATTCTATGATCTAGAATTTTGGGTAGAAACTTATTTTCACTTAAAATATGTTTTTCTTGAACCAAAACCTTTGGAAAACCTTTGAAATGCATTTGTATACATTTTGCAACTAATTTTACAAATGATATACTAATAATTTCAATTTTTTTGACTTTTGGCTAAATGGTTTAATTTTGAAAAACATTTTAGCACTTAATTAATTTGGGCACACTTTGGGATATGATATACATGTAAATGATTTAGCACTCCCCCATAATGTGCCACTTCTATCTTGCTCAAGTTACGAATAAACAAAATTAAGCACGAGAGCAAGAACAACCCTTTTCATAAGATTTTCATGAATGCAACCTACACAAGGTAAAGGGTCTAGATACTTCAATGTAAATACTTGTTACCGAGATAGCATTGGCTCATGATATGATTTGATTAGCCTCATATTTGGCTCCAATTTTGAAATATGGTGGAATACACCTCTTCATGAATAAGCCAAGTCTCCAATGCCTCTCCACGTACCTATTAATCATTTAAGCGCATTTTTGGTACCCAATACTTGGTTGGGTCCATGAATGTTAGTCACAATAGATTTGGGCACCCAAATGGCCCTAGCATTAGTTTTATGTAAACTAACATTCCTAGCAAACACATTGTCATTTCTATCCTTCCTAAGTAAATAATCATTATTATAAACAATGGGCTTAGAAGTGATACCTTTAGGACATTCCTTACTAAAATGTCCTTTCTCCCGGCAATTGTAGCAAGTAGGGCTTTTACTTCCCCTTGATGTCTTCTTATCTTGCTCATTGCCATCTTGCCTCTTCATTGAATGTCTTGGCTTGACATCCTTTTTATTTGGGCACACCGAGGCAATGTGTCCAAACTTCTTGCATCCAAAGCACTTGATAATTTTGAATTGATCTCCATTTTGCTTTGGGTGACTCTTCACCTTCTTCTTGGCGGTGAGACCAAATCCTCTCTTGTCCATTTTCTTGATAGGGCACTTGGAGGCAAAGTGACCTTTCTCATTGCAATCAAAGCATTTTATATCCTTGATCTTTTTACTTTCCTCTACAAGATTAGTCTCACAAGACATAGAGGAAATCGAAACATTTAATTTAGAGCGACAAGGTATATCATTTAAATTATTTACCTTGTTAGGGCACACGGAAGCAATGTGTCCCTTTTCATAACATCCAAAGCATTTGATATTTGAGTATTTCTTTCCTTTTTTGCTTTGGGATGAACTTCACCTTTTTCATTTCGATGAAGCCAAGTCCTCTCTTGTAATCTTCCTTATTAGGGCATTTTGAGGAGATGTGACCCTTTTGATGACAATCAAAACACTTGACGTTCTTGTTGTGTCTTTGATTGTGTCTCATCTTGCTATTCTCCCTTTTCTTCATGGGAGTGAAGCCGATTCCACTCTTGTCATTTGAGCTTCGTTGCTTGCTCAAGATATCATCAAGAATGACCTTCCCTTTGTGGCTTCTATCCAATTTATTTTTCAAATTTGTGACTTGGGCCTTGAGCATTTTGTTTTCCTCTACAAGATTAGTTTCAACAAGCATAGAGGAAATAGACGCATTTTCACAAGTGCTACAAGACATGTCAATTAAATCATCGCAAGATGTGGATATGTTAGCTTTAGATGAATTGCAAGAAATAGGAGCTATGCATGGCAAATCATCTATTAGATTACATGTTACACCTATATCCACCTTGGAGCTAGTATATTCATTTAGGAGGAGCTTTTCATGTTCATTTTTTAGAACATCATAATTATTTTGAAGTAAGACATGTTCTTTCTTCAAAACTTTGTATTTAAATTTCTCTTCTCCTATATATTCATTAAGCTCTTCTAGCATATCCATCAACTCATCATAAGAAGGATTATTATCATCATAATTATTTACCTTCTTATTACCTTTAGCCATAAAGCAATGAGGCGAAGTGGATGGAGTTGATGTCTCATCATCGTCGGAGCTAGAGGTTGAGCAATTTTCTTCCGACATCCATTCTTGTATGCAATCATCACTTGTGGAAGTGGACATTTCATGATGGTAATGTAATTGTGTTCACATCTCATGTGCATTCTTTAGATCGCATACTTCATTGAACACATCTACACTCAAAGCACTAAATAAAGTGTTAATTGCTTGAGCGTCGAGATGTAAGTATTTCTCTTCCTCAATTGTTGGATCAAGGCTATCCAATGGAGGAGAAAAGCCAACATCTACAATCCGCCATATATTTAGGCCCATGGCCTTAAAATAACATGACATGCGGATTTTCCAATGTGCATAATTTGTGCCATTAAATTTAGGTGTTTCACCTAGGTGCATAAAATCTCTAGTCGTCATCCTTTACTCTCTAGACGGTTAAGTCTAATAAATGAGAGACCAAGCTCTGATACCACTTGTAAGATCGAGTAGGCCGACTAGAGGGGGGGTGAATAGGCGTTTTAAAACTTTTATGCACTAAAACCGATTTCTAATGCGGAAGTTAATATTAATACGGTTTTGCACAATTAAGACCTAAAATCACTAGTCTCAACTAAGTGCTCCAACAATACAAGTATAAAGATAATAATCAATAGAGCATGAACTTGTAAGCTTTCAACTAATGATATGATCAATCAAGCACATACACGATAGCAATCAAATAAATAAGCAATTATACAATGAATGTAAATTGCAATAAGGTAAAGCTCAAGAAAGCAAACCACAATTGACACGACGATATTTTTCCCGTGGTGATCGAAGACTTGCCGGTCTCCCCTAATCCACGTTGAGGTAAATTCAACCTTTTGGATCGGCTCCAAGACGCGAGGCAACACCTCGAGGTAAGTCCAAACAACTGGACCGGTTCAACCGAACCAACACCTCTAAGTGAGTTCAACCGCTTGAACCGACTCCAACTCGAACTTATCACCCCAATCCACTAGGGTTGCTCTTACTCCGCTCCGGAGATGGCGAGCACCAAGCCACTCACAAATCGCCTGGTCTTCTCACAAGCTTCACTTGAGAAGATCACCGACGACAACGCTCCACGCGTCTAGGTGTCTGCAAACACCAAGAGTAACAAGACTCAACTTTCACTTGAACCAATCAAGTGCCAAAGCTCTATGGATAAGCAATCCACAACCTAATGCAACACATGCACTTAGGGTTTGCTCTCAATCACTCACTAAGTGCAACACATGTACACAAGAGTATGAGAGGCTTGCTCTTAGCTCAAAGAAACTCAATGGGGCACCGCAACTCAAAGAATCGCTCCTCACACGACCAAGGTGGGTATTTATAGCCACACACAAAACTAGCCGTTGAGAAAAGATTCGACAAAATCGATCGACCGCCAACTAAATACCGGTTGATCGCTTAAGCGCCAACGACTATAAAACTAGCCTTGGATCCGACCGCCAACCAATGGCCGGCCGGATCACTCCACCGGCCGACCGCCTAAATACTCAAAGAGCAACGAGCAATCCAAAAACACTCTGAAAACACGCATCGCCTAATCAAAGTTCGGTACTACCGCACTCCAGTACCGCTTCAAACTCCTGCATTACCGCACTCTGTGAGTACCGCTTACGCAAACAAACAAACAAAGATCGGTCATCGCCCACGTTGCGCATCATACCACTGGCCGATCACACGGTGAGGCATGATGATCACAAGGCAAGAAGGAATCGACTTTGTACACTCAACTCAATTTGCAAAACATATTTGCCAAATTGATGCATGTACACAAGAGATAAAAGCTAGATTCTCAACAAGTTGCAAAAACATTGCCAACTTTTAGAATCAACGCCACAAGGAAAAGGTACATGAACTTACCGCTTCAAGCATTTGCAAACTAAAGAACAAGGGATAACCATGAGCCCCAACTATTTGCAAACGTATTCGCAAATATAGGCAACATGTTAAGTTGATCTAGAGCAAACACAATGAGCTATCAACACATGACTAACTCAAGTTACTAATTAAGATCGACAACCTATTCTAGCAATCCGATCTCTCAACCAAACACCGAGATCTATGAAAAGACTAGAACAAATCCTTAGCCCTAGCTAGCAATCATCAACGATGATGATTTCCTTTGCTTCATGATTTGACTTGATGTCCATCAACACATGATGACACCTTCTTCTTGTCTTGATGATCAACCAATGATCATCTCATCTTCTTGAACTTGACACACATCAACTCATGATGCATCATTTACTTCAAGCTCTTCACTTTAATATCATCAACGCATGATGATCATCCTTTTCTTGAACATCGTCAACACATGATGGAATCATGACTTGATGACAATCAACATATGATGTCATCCAAAATCTTCAAACACCTAGAACATAACCTATCCATCCAACTCAAGGAGAAACGTTAGTTCTATAATGTGATTATCATTAATTACCACAACATACCATTAACTCATAATGGTTGGGACAAGATACCACAATCTTTCCTCTTGGTAATTGATGATAACCAACACAATTATGAGATAATTGAATGTAATTTGTATGAGTATATATAAACATAAGTTATATATATACTCAAGAGTTATGTTTCAAAGTAGATCACAAAGATCAATACTAGTGAAACAACAAGGTCATGAGTATATATGAATCGCATAAGTTATATTACCAAAATGAGTGTATACAAACTACACAAGTTGTATATACTCATATGAATATATTAACTACACAAGTTAAATATATTCAAGGATATATTTCAAAGTAAAGATCCTTAATATATGTGGACAAAGAAATATGGATCAATACTAATGAAAACACAAGATATAGATTGAACTCCCCCTAAATGTGTGCATACACGAGTGTGTAAATGAAACATATGCACATATACAAGTTTTCCTTTTTGGTGAAGTTCAACCTATATATTGGATCCGAGGAATGCAACAAGATATAATAACAAGTTGTCGAATGCATACCTCTTTGATCTTTATATCCAATTGAGACTAAACAATAGGTATATCAGAAAGAGTGTTAGTCTCACAAAGCATTTGTCATTAATAACCAAAACACCATTAACATATAATGGCGGGTCTAGATTCTTCAACTCCCAAGATAAAATCATTCGCAGAACATTGACATCAATTAAAGGTATCAAGGCAAAGAACATTGGCATTACAGATCGATCCACCATAGGGCTAAAGGCGAAGAGGAGGGAGACAATAGGGAGGGCAAGAGGGAAAGACGGATGGCAAACTTACCTTCACCGAGCGTGGTCCTCTGAGAAAATCGAGGTCTGGAACCCCGGAGGTTTGGCGTGCAGTCGAGATCGCGCGTGAGAAATCGAGGACCGGAGGTGGCGTAGTCGAGATCCCGAGGCGGCACAGTGGAGGACCCGAGGAGGCGCACGAGATGGTCGAGGCGATTTTCCGCTGGTCGTGAGAGCGCCGAGAGGAGACGAGGAGGCGAGAGGAAGGCTAAGGGGCATGGGATCTGGAAACGCGCGGTGGAAAATCTCGGGGTAGTTGTATGGCATTTGCGGGTAATAACTTCAAACTTCAAGGGATATTTTTGTTTATGCAAGTTGGATTCTAATGAGAATCTGCGGGAATGTTGCTTCTTGTTGCTAGTTCATTTTTGAGACAACTCCTCGTGAGAATGAGGATCTGGTTGTTTTGAGAATCGGAGTGTTTGGTACGGCCCACGAGAATCGATTGAGAAGCTGAGAATGGAAGTTGTACCAAATAGGACCTAAAATCCGTTTTTTATACCAAAATTCATATATATACTTCTTTTATATATGAAAAATGATATATAGCAAAAATAAAGAGTTTCAATGAAATTTTTTCAATCAAGTCGTATTGAAACATCTTATAATCGGTATTTAAGTATATCAAAAGTGATAAAAATATATAATATATTTGTTTAAATAGTATATTGAAGGTGGGAGTACGTGCTCCGAATTACGAAGCGGGTTAAATGAAATTCCATCCATACCAAACGGGTTAAATGAAATTCCATCCATACCAATTAACTAGCACGTAGCCACGTATGCACTTAGCCGCTAGGGAGTAGATATGTGGCTGTAGATAAGGGCCCACCTTGCAGTACTCTCTACCTGTCTTCTAGCTCGTCACTTTCCCCATCCTCACAGCACAAAATTCCGATTTGGGCAGCTCCATCTCCATGGACTGCGGCAGTAGCTACAAAATCATTCACAGCCAGTCACACGAGCAAATCCCCAATGTTTTGTTTTACTACTTCAGCCTCTCTGCTGCCCGATTACACCATGCGGTACGGCGCTTCAACACCAAGGCCGCGTCGTCGACGAGGGGGCTCAATGCAGCGCAAACCAGCATTGCGGACTCTGTTTCTCCGACTCGGCGCAGGTGGGTGCGCCGAGGCCCGAGGCGAAGGGCCGGGGGACACGAGAGGCGGCATGCGCCTGTGACATTGGCGGCAATGTGTGGTCCGCTGCAGTGGATGGTAGTGAGTCCACGGGACCACGGCGGTACTGGCGGCGGGCTAAGGTGAGCAAGGAGGTTCCTCTCGCCAGTGCGGCGGGAACCGACGTGGTGCGTCATGCACACGTTTGGGCTTAATCATAGGAAGCACTAACATACCCGACTGGTCTCATGTAGATGTTTACTTTTATACCCTAGTAACTTCGTATTTCTTTCTTCCATCGTAAGTCTTTTTTCAACTGCCGTCGTCATCTGTTTTAAGGCTCGTCTTGGCAGGGAGGCATCACGAAGGTCCAGCAGTGAGGCCGGCGTGCTTCAGGGCAGCCATCCTGCTCAATGCAGCAGCAGGCCTGCTGCCGAACGATCACATTGTGTTCCACGTTCATCATCTCCAGCCTCATCGACGATCGTGTAACAGGTGTCCTCATCGACAAAGATCCTCTGCTGTCCTGCTGGCGTTACGGTAAGATCCACATACATTGGTTTCATTATATTCTTTTCGTACTGCTGTGTCCTCACCAATAGCCTATTTAGTGATTCATCTTACTGTGAGTAACGAAACAACATCAGGTTATCTACAACTACAAGCGAATAGAGTAATTGAAAACACGAACACTAGCCGGACAACACGTAAGTGTACATCTATTACCTTTGTTTCCCAAAGAAATTTCTATCAACTATAGTCATAAAAGGCGTGTGATTGTCAATTACTTTTCAGATAATATCAATTACTTCCCAAAGAAATATATGAACAGAAGTGATATATATTATAAATATTATGTATATATTGAAGAGGTCCAATGAGCAATATATATAGGGAGTACAAGGGGTGTATGCTATATATATATAAGGAAATACAAAAGGCAAATAAAGAAATACAAAAAGTTCCTATTCTAACACCCTCCTCAAATACAAGGCGTATGCAATAACATTACATTTGGAAAGAGTTGACACTAAAATATGGAATCCAAAGTCCGGGCCTTGATAATGTTGTCGTAGTGTGCAGCTCTTGGAAAATATATCAAGTATCAAAAGATCTCCTTTCATCGGGGTCGTGCGACAGCCCATAAAGCATAAGGTGCAGGGGCTGAGAAAGTAGAGGCAAGCAGGAGAAAAGTCGATCGCAGCAACATGATGAAGAAGATGATGAAACCAATAAAAATAGAGAAAGCTGTCAAATCAAGTCGAAGAGGAATAGGTAGAAGCATGGCGCGCAGATCAAGTCCAAGGCAGCGCGATCTTTGCACACAAAGCGAAATGTAGCGCAATCTGGAGAAGCGCATGGCCTTAGAAGCCCAGAGCGGTGGCTAAGAGAGAAGCGGCGGCATCATAATGACTTCTACGATCTGTAGTGGCTCGAAGAAAAGAGCGGCGCTGTCATGCAGAAAGAATTCATATGCTTCTATGACTGACAATAAATTTGTGGACTCGCATGGCTTAGACAAACTCAAAGATAGAGTGGTACAAACTTGGATGGACGCAACGGAAGAAACGATACAAAGGAAGAAAAAACTCAAAGAATAGTTAGCAACAAATACTGGCAGCAACAGAAGACCTATCTCCTCATCCAACCAGCAAGCGCCAGTGCATCTCCTCATCCAACCAGCAAGCACCAGTGCAGCCTACCTAGCTTGAAGCAACACCATCAGCAACTAAAGCTTCTTTCAACTTTTCTGGACCAAGCTCAACAATAAACAGTACCACCACTTTTCAATCCACCAGCAACTAAAGCCTCTCTCAACTTTTCTCAATCTACCTCCCTCTCCACTGAAAGCAGCAGCACAGATCTCCTCCTCTCCTTTCCTTCTACCTCCCTCTCCACCGAAGGAAGGAGGGAGGCGACGCCCAGCAGAGGACGTCGGAAAGCGGAGGCGGAGCAAGGGAGGCCGCACTAGGGGCGGCGGAGCTCGGCTTGAGCAGCGGCACGTCGGGTATCCAGGAGCAGGGGGCTCGGGTCGGGGGCGACTCGAAGATGCGGCGCGGCTGCCACGCGCGATGTTGAGATCGACATCGCTCGGGTGGAGGAGGCGCACGGAGATTCGAGTCGGGGCAGTTGGATCCAGGCGGGAGGCTCGGAGGCGGCCCGATCTGGGGCGGCGATGCGGATCCGGATCTGTTGCGTCGTCACGGAGACGAAAGATCTCGTCGAAGAAGGCGGCTCGTTGGTGCGTCGTCGGGCGAGCAAAGGATCCTGTTGAAGGAGATCCCATTGGATCTGTTGCGTCGTCACGGAGACGAAAGATCCCGTCAAAGGAGGCGGCCCGTCGGTGTGTCGTCGGGTGAGCAAAGGATCCCGTCGAAGGATCCCCGAGCATCGGTCGAAGGAGGCGGCCAATCGGTTGAGATCGAGCACCGGGCGACGTCGGGCAGAGACGACGCCTCCGTATCTGGCCGCCTCCAGGAGTGGAGACTGCTCCTCCCGGAGGCAGCGGGCAGCGGAAGACTAGCAGAGACTAGGAGGAGGCGGTGGTGGCAATAGTAAACCCTAACCATAACTTTTGTTTTGATACCATGTTACGAATATTGTGTATATATTGAAGAGACCCAATGAGCAATATATATAGGGAGTATAAGGTTTGTATGCCATATACATATAATGAAATACAAAAGACAGATAAGGAAATACAAAAGAGTTCCTATTCTAACACCCTATTCAAACTATATACATCAAACTCTAAATTTTGATTTTTACCGAGCAATGTTCGAGGACCGTGGGTGGATGTATGAGGATTGGAACAACGGCAAACCTAATATTAATTGGGTTAGAAAAAGCAGAGGATTTTGTCGAAAGGGCATTCTCTGTACCAAATGCAGAGGGGGAAGGGTGTTATGCCCATGTCACAAGTGTGCCAACTATAAGAGGCAGAACAAACGTGACATATCCACACACCTTTTTAATAATGGTTTCATTCCGCGATACTTAGTATGGGCAGAACATGGGGAAAGGGTGAATGTGTCTCCGGCACTAGATGAAGGATTTGCTGAAACAGACCATTGGGATGAAATCCCCTCAAACTATTGATACAGAAGTCTACCAGGAGGATTGTCATACTAGTACATTTGATGTTGAATTTGGCTCAGGGTTAGATGGTGCATTCATACCAAGAGGTGTAGACATAGTGCAAGATGACACAGACTTAGAAATTCTAAACAAACATCCAACTCCAAATGATGCCCAAGAGCCAAATGAACCTCCACTTGATGACCTATCAAACGATGAAGATGAATTGGATGAAGATGATGATCCTGATGATTTCTGATTTTATTGTATTTCTTTTTAGCAGAATTTTGTTGCATTTCTTGAACAATGTGATTTTATTATTTGAGCATTTTAAGCTGAATATTAAATGGTTTATGCAAATAATTTATTCCTCATTTGTATCTGACATACATATTGCCGTTGGAATTCAATGATTCACATTACTTTTTGTTGCATACATGTTAGTTTTACTTGAATTGTAAATGCAGGAGTCAACTTGCAGCTGCCTTATGCTCTTCTTGGAAAAAACGAGCGCTCTTCTCGGAAAAAACGAGCGCTCTTCTCAGAAAAAACGAGGTGTCAATGTGGATCCAGAACTATCCTTTCAGCAAACCACCAAAGAGGGAAATTGTTGACCGCCTGCAATAGCAGGAAAGTGAGATAATAAGGCAGGTCCAAGAGGCGGCCTGGCAAGAGATTGAGCGAGCAGGTCGAGCGAGAGAGATGCAAGACAAGAACTGCAAATGCAGCAAATGTTCTCCTACTTTGCACAATTTAGTCAGGTACCTATATATATTTTCATCTTTACAAATTTTGTTGGATGTTAAATATGCTATATGAAGTTACAACACGGAGCTGAATAAAACCTCTAATTATTTTGTTAGACTCAACCAAGAGGCAGCTTCCAACAATGCCACCATTCAATAGGAATAATTTCTTTGGAAACGCTCCAGCCGCATATCAGGTATTACTTTGAGATGTTCATTTTTATCATCAAGTAAGCATTCCTCTAGCATTTTTCTGCATAGCATGTATCCGCTTTGAAGTTTTGATATCTTCTGTTAGGGTCCTCAGAATTCACATGAAGCTACAATTAAAAGAACTGGTGATAGTTCATTTGGGTACAAACAAGTTGCACACAACATTGGTGAAAATGGAAAATGGTATGTTACTGGTAGGACAAGTGGTGAGAATGACAACAACGGTGAAAAATGGACATGGATCTACTGTTGGCGAGACAAGTGGTTGTGAGAATTCAGGCCATGCTGATGGACGTGTTGATAGTTTTGGCGAACAGTGGTTTGGAACAAATGTTGGATGATGAAGGAATGTAGCTTTATTGGTCGCGGACGGGCGTTCGGATATTTCATTCAGTTGGCAATTTACAACTTGTTGTGGCTTACATGTTTACTGTCCTCTATTTCTATTTTAGCAAGTACTATGCTACTTGTCAAATTGGAACCATTTTTATTTACCACTACTGTATATGTTTCTACCAAGATTGGTTGAGTCTATTGTTTAACAGTGTTTGCTTGTTCGCTTATTTATTGTAAGAAATGCTTGCTATGCTGAATTGGTAACAAAATTTGATTGGTCCAAATATCATATAAAAATAAATATAATAAATTAAACTCATATATCTCCGATAGGCTTGCCAGTGAAGATATATCTACATGATGCAGCAAAATATGTAGCCACAATAGGGCAGTCGCACATTCACAACATGATCTCCGACTGGGTAGTTGTGCATTCACAACACAAACTCCGCTAGAGCAGTTGGCATTTTGTAGCAAAATCTTCGACAGGGCAGTTGCAAATTTATAACAAAATCTCCGACTAAGCTGTCATACATCCTTGTGTCCAGTGTGGCCTGGAGTGCACCCAAGAAATAATCACCGACTAAGCTCACCCTGTCGGTATTCACATATCAACGGTATTCAGAGGAGATGAGCCACCTTCTCGAATTTTTGGCTAATATAGTACCTTTTCAAACCGTATTTGCAGGATTGACCACGCGCGAAACATAATTGCACATATAGTACCGTTGTCGCATGACCGTCGTGCGGCAATGCCTCCCCCACCGCCACGTACCCGTCTGTAGCTCACCCACCCGCCCCCGCTGCCATGTCGGCCGTTGCCGCATGGCGGCTGCCGCCACGTAGCTCTCCCCGCCCGCCCCCGCTGCCATGTCAGCCCGCCACGTGTCTCGGTCACGGTTTGGCTGAAATTTGTATGAATTATAAAATATAGCAAATGGCTCAAACAAATTATGAAATTTTATGTGGAACCTCCTAGTATAGTGTACTTGCCCCACATAAAATTTCATAATTTTTTGAAGTCATTTGCTATATTTTAAAATTCATGCGAATTTCACCCGAACCCGAGGCCGAGACACGTGGCGGCCTGTGGGCCATTGCCGTACGGCCGGCGGCCGTGCGGCAACAGCTACGTGGCGACGGGGGAGGCGTTGCCGCATGGTGGCCGTGCGGCAACGGTGCTATATGTGCAAATATGTTTCACACTTGGTCATTCCTGCAAATACAGGGCGAAAAAGTGCTATATTAGCCAAAAACTCCACCTCCTCTGACTAATCATCTCCAACGGGACATCTTCGATAGGGCCCTCTCAGACAATATAATCTTTGACTAGAAATCGATGTTCCCCGACTATTTTGCCCCGCCACGAAAAATCGAATGCCTTTAGCGTTTGTAAAAGTAAAAGTTGCCCCTGTTCGCACAAAATTGTAAAAATAGTATTACGGTAGGTTAGGAAGGTCATGTACCGCGCTCCTAGTCCACGACATATTTGTATCAGCAATATGGATTATCGTAGAACTGCTTAGTCATGCTTAATTATACGATGGGTTCATGTCATATGATTAATAATGTTAATTTGACTTAATGAGATATGGAATTATGGTGCGATGCCACTGTTGTGCAATGTGTGGTGGGATGCCGCTATTGTACGAGTTGTGGTGTGATGCTGATGTTATAAAATTGTGTGCTATGGATGGCATTGTCATTGGTGTGGTTAAACCAAATGGTTTTACGCTCAGACGAGCGATCGTACAGTAAAGAGGGTGCCGTTTGCACATTGGGATGAGGTAGTCTCACTTGAGTACTTGTTATGGACTTAATCTTGTGCGATATTGAACTGGGTCATATCGTACAACCATATGCCCAATCTGGGATGAACCTAGCTAATTAATTAGCAATGTCTCAGCTTCAATTCTGTTGTAGTTGTGTGAGTTCTGGGATGGATGTATACTCACATGGTGCAAGAGGGGGTCCTTTTTGGTTTCTGGAATCTAGTAAGAAATATGTAGCATATTCAAGCTATGACCATAATTAAAATATTCCATCTACTATACGTAATTAACCCATCTAAACGATGGCTACCATTGATGACCAATTTTTGGACTGCGATTGTAACACCCTAACTATGAGGAAGCCAAGATATTACCTAAACTCTTAACATGAATCAACAGAATACTTTAATTTCATCAATTTAACGAATACAAACATCCAACTTCAACCTACAAGGTCACTATAAAATTAAACAGCCTAATTTTAGCAAGCTTATAACCCTAAATTTCAGATCACGATTATTCATTCAAGAAGAATACTAACAAGATTATTATTGGAAAATGTAAACCAACAACTATTGCAATCAAAACTTGAAGATGAACAATAGGAAACATCATGACACCAATTATTACAATCCATGGTTTTCATATGAAAGGTAATAACAAATTATTTAACTAATTGTGAAATAAATGGTGGAGTGTGTTCTTCCATGTGACTACTCCCTCCCAAGCATGCCCGTCTTCAGAATTTACCTAAAACAAACAACTAGTAAGAGTGAGTTCATGACTCAGCAAATACAACTAAATAATACATAAATACTGGATCATATACATGTCGTTCACAATACTCGAATACATGAGAAGAAAGATAGAAAACTTATGCAAGTATGAAAATGCATGCTCTTCTCTTCTGCTTATACCGATATAGCTAGTGAACACCCGTCGGTGTTCACTCATGCCCGCATTATACAAAATACGGGGATCCAAGGCCCGTTTGAAGAATATTTCAAACGGGGATCCAAATTGCCCACATTAGAATGGTGGGTCTTACATGCCCATATTGGAATGATGGGACTTCATTACCCACTCCCGTGGGTGAATCATGAAGGAATGAATGAATAAAGACATTGTAATGAAAAACATACTCGCAACGAAGCATAGGATAACAACGATGAAAGGAACAAGTAATACTGGAATTAATCACCATTCATATAATTTAACTATTTCATAAGCTTTAATCACTTAGCAAATAAATAGTCAAGTCAATTCAAATTGTACATACCTTTCACGTTGCGACGCGTTAGGAGGCAAGGAAGATGCCACTAATCCAGAAACCACTCCTCCTACACAATCGAGTTACTCAAAATAAGATCGAGATGATAACATAATGCTAACGCTTTCCCAAAACCCAATGTTTATTTATTTGATCTATTCAATTTAGATGACAAACTAACAGGGAACTACACTGGACAGTGGCCTTAAAATATACATAACTTTCGTTCTGTAAATCATAAAAATGCATTCTCAGATTCATTGGAAATATAACAAAATTATCTACAATAACTTAGTTGACGAGATCCTCTAATTCTGCCATTATCTGAATCTAACATACAGTTGAAAACCTAAAGTCAAAATCTAACAAACAGAATGAACAACTGTACAAGAAAATCCATATCTTTCAAATGGCTGAACCAAAATTCATGATCTTTAATAATATGGAAAGCTAATAGAATTTCCTACGAGTGTTGGGAGACCCCCCTGGATCGGCCATTAACAAAACCTTATTTATTAAACAAGACTACTGCTGTATCTCGTAAGGATTTATGGACAGTGGTAAAGAAACTAACGTATCTCCCAAACTACAACTTCGAATTAGGTGACCTTAGAACCTATAGAACCCTAAAGATAAACCCCACAATTCTCTAGGAGACCCTAACCTCCAATTCTGCCTTGAACTAGCCAAAAACTAACGAACAAACAGGGTACATATTACTGATTCCCAAACACAGCAGTTTAACGAATCTCTAATCGACAACAATTAAGAAACTAACATGATCCAACAGTGAGGAGATGACTGTTACCCTTGAAGACACTAATGAAACTCGCTGGAGATCCCCTACAAAGAACTCCTCCCCCGTCCCCTTCCTTTCACCTTTGGCCGGCACATCCACGGGCTTCTCCCTTCTTCATTTGCTTTGGCCAGCAGCGAGGAGGCAGCACCAATGGGAAGGGAAGGTGCTGGAAGTTTGCTGGATAGGAGGGGTGTGTTGGCCAAGAGAATGAGGGAGGGGAGGGAGGCAGCCAAGGGAGAAAAGGGGGAGGGTAGCTAGGGTTAGGGGTTGGGCGCCCCCTCTTGGTCCACTTAAGGCCAGCGCACAAGGGCTACATTGCCTTGGGTTGGAAGCCCAGGGTCCAAATCCCCCACAATTTCTAAATTTTTAACTTAATTCCCTCTCTAATATTTATTGCATTCGATATTGAATAATTAGGATATTACAGTGACCTTCCCGAGGCCATAACTTTTTGCTCAGAACTCCAAACTTAGTAATCTAGACCTTCCTAGAAAGCTACTGAAACTTTCCACAACTTTTCTACCTATATGAAACATTGATACAAGTCAATGCAATTAGATTTTGTAGCTAACACAACATGAGCTTTCAATTTAATTTCACTTGAGGCTATAATCTTATGATCATCTTTTGTCTTCTTCTTACTTGTTCTCTCAGTTCTTCCTAATTCATCCTTTAAAATGGCAGCAAGAGATATTGGATGCAAAGTGATTTTCTTTTCTTTATATGTGAAAGTATAGTGATTAGATCTACCATGATGTTCAGTATATCTATCATATTGCCAAGATCTACCTAATAATAACGAGCATGCTTGCATAGGTACGACATCGCAACCAACATAATCATGACATGATCCAATAGAAAAATGTACGCGCACATGTTTTGTCACCTTCAACTTACCACAAGAATTCAGCCATTGAATGTAGTAAGGATGAGGATGTTGAGTTGTGGTCAAGCCAAGCTTCTCGACTATGCCTGTGTTAGCAAGATTGTTGCAACTTTCACCATTGATGATGACTCTACATGAACGTTCCTTGATGATGAACTTTGTTGAAACAAAGTGTGGCGTTGATTTTGTTCAGCGAGCTCCATTTGAGCACTTAACACACGCTGGACAACTAGGCTTTGGTACTTGTCAGATGCTCATGGCCTAATTGTTCTTCCTCAGTTTCATCACCTGCATTGTTAGCTGCAACCAAAACATGTTCTTCCTCAATATTGCTAGTTGAAGTGTACTCATCATTGTCCTTGATAAGCAAAGCTCATTGACTTGGACAATCGTGCATCAAGTGTCCAAATTCTTTGTAACGGTGACATTGTACATCTCTGGATCGCCCTATAGAAGCCACGGAAGAAGCACTTTTTGTGGGGACTTGTACCTTTATTGATTTGCTTGCATCAGGTACATGTGCAGAGGTGGAAGGAGTAGTAGGGGCGCAAGGCTTGAGGAGGGTGCATCATGGCCATAAGTGGAGGAAGGTGCCATGTGTTGTTGCTGCATTGGCTGACCTGCAAAAGATCCTCCAATGTTGCCCCTAGAGTGAGATTGTCGACCCTGCACTTCTCTTTTGTCTTTGCAAGTAAGATGAAACAAACAGGTGATAGAATTATATTCTTTATAATCTAAAATATCCTGAATTTCACGGGTTAAACCTCCCAAAAATCTTGCCATCTTAGCATTTTCAGTTTCTTCTAAACCACAACGCAACAATCCAGTTTGCAATTCTTGATAATAGTCCTCTACAGAACTACTACCTTGTTTTAAGCATTGCAATTTATTAAGCAAATCACGTGAATAATATGAAGGTACAAACCTATGTATCATTGCTCTCTTTAAAGCATTCTATGTTCTAGGTATGTCGTGATGAGTACGACCATATTCACTCCACCAAATAGATGCAAAATCAGAAAACTCACTAGTAGCAGTCCTAACTTTGTTATCTTCAGGAAATTCATTAGAAGCAAATTTCTGTTCTACGGTAAGTTTCCATGTGAGATAAGCATCAAAATCATATTTTTCAGCAAAAGGAGGCATAGTGAATTTAATTTTACCAAATGCATCATTATGGTCACGTACCTCACGTGGATTTCTTCCCATACCTTGACGATTGTGATGAAGCCAACGATGGTTGTGATCATTATGAACATTGAATCCATCGGTTTTCGTATCAACGGTGTAGTTGTTCATGTCTTCTTCTTCCGCCTTATCTGCCCAAGAGCGGGCAGTAGGTGGTGTGCGGCGAGCAGTAGGTGGTGTGCGACGAGTAGGAGGGTCCTCCACTCTTGGCTCATGATCATGGGTCCTGGTGTCAGCAAGTGGCTGACGTTCGATGAGCGTAATGCGTGTGTGGAGTGCCGCGAGGTTGTCGTTGATTTTATCCAAGGCATTGCGAATGCTCTCTCTGAGTGAGTGCTCAATGTGCTGCACAAGCTCTCTCTGTGAGGTGTGAGAGATCCCTCACCAGTATGCTCCAAAGAGTGGTCTGTAACAGCCCAAATTTCAAATTCCAGTTGAAAAAAAAAATCATTTTGGTGGTTTTTCTGAATTTTTAAAGCTTTACTTAATTAATTTAAAGCTAAACAAATTTATTTACAAAATATACTACCAAATAATAGTTGGAAATATTTTATTTAAATCCAAAATGCCTCAGAGAATTTTTGTGAATTTTCTTATAATTTTTGGACTTAACCTACTATTTTCTAAAGCCTACTTGAATTATCAACATTTAATTATTTAGAAAAAATCAAAAGAAAAACCTAAACAGGGATTGGGCTGAAACTCCCTCGGCCCAGTTCATTTACCTCGCACGCCGGCCCGCTCAGCCGCTTAAACCCGCATGCGCTCTACACCGTTGGATCGCGATCAAACGGTCACCCGCGCCCCGCTCCTTTCCTTTCTCCGCGGTCGCCGACAAGTGGGGCCCACATCGCCACATCACCCTTTCGTCTCCGTCCTTTCCTTCTTCTCCGCGGAGACCTCGCCCAAGTCCGCCATTAACCGCGATTGGAAAACCTTCCAAACTCGTGCAAATCCGCCCGGATCCTCCGTGATTCCGTACGCATCAAAACCCGGTGTCAATTCCGCGCCCGACACGGCCCTCGCTTTCCTTCCTCGCGCCCTTAATACCCCGATCTCCGCCGACATCGCCGCGCGGCCTTCGTGCGCCTCACGTCGATCCCGTGCCACCCTCACCCTATTTAAGGGCGCCCCGAGACCGCCTTCTCCACCTCACCAAGAACCCCCAACCCTCGCCCTCTCTACGCCTCTAAATCCACCGTGATTGGCCGTTAGAGCTTTTCGGTCGCAAGCTTGTCGTCGGCGGATTCCGGCGCCATCAACAACGCCTCGACCTCGCCTCCGCCACCATCGGCATCGCCGCCTACCTCGTGTGCGCGCCACCACGACCAGAGAACCCCCACATCGTTGTCTTCATGGGACCCCGACCACGCCGCCGCCGACCACCTAGTCGCACCCCGCCACCACAAGGTAGTGCGAGTCCGTTATCACCCCCTCCCTCTTTTGCGCCTATTCGCGTAGCTTGCCACGACATAGAGTGCCGGCGAGTCCCAGCCCGTAGCGCCGCCGCTCACCGGACCTACGTGGCATGTCCACGTAGGCACCATGTCAGCGCCACAACGGCGCTAGAGCCCACGTGGTTGTCAATGTGGCTGCCATGTTAGCCATTGCACCAGCGCACCCGCACCCTTGGCACTGTAGCATAAACCGAGTCCATGGTGGACCTTTGACCAGCCGTGGACCTAGTCCATTAACTAGGGGCCCACCTGTCATAGACTCAAAAGGATTTTCCTTTAGAAAAAGAATTCGCCGGGAAAAGAAATTCCCTCACTGACGTCAGCCTTGCGTAGTAAATAGCTTTTCCTTTAGAAAAATAAATCGGGAAATTCATTTAATTTGCAAATTTAGATTTAAAACTTCAATAATTCATATCTTTTGCATCTAAACTCCAAATTGGGTGATTCAAGTTGCAAAATTTGTATAAAATTATAATCTAGCTAACTAAACCAAAATATTTCAATTTGGAGTTAATTTGAGTTGTCCTTTTGAATTTGAATTGAATTTATCGTATTTTCGCGTATAGACTTCGACGACTTCGAAGAGTTTGACCATCCCGAGGACCTAGATTTTCAGGTTGTCAACGAAGGCAAGTTATACCATTGTTCATGTTGATCCCATTACTTTAAATTTATTTTCAGTTTTTAAATTACTTAATGCATGCATATGTTTATACAATTATTTCAATGCCCTGTTTTTGTATATAGTTATTCCAATCTTCATTGTATGGCCAATTTGAGTATTGAACACGAATTCCTTGTCACCATTAGAACAAATGCTACTAAAATTAGTCATATGCTTAGCCATACTTAGATCACACTTATGAATTTTGGAAGGTTTAGCCAAATCTTTTACAAACTTGTTTTAAATTTGACACCGTGGTATTGTTTTACCACAGAAGGTTTATAAAAGAGGGTTTTACTCTAAATAAAATAAAAAATGGGTTTGGACTTGGGCGAATTGGATGAATGGTGGGTGCAGGTTCATGTACGGGTTAGTCTGGTTAAGATTAAGGCCCAGGGTTTGTTTGAAAGACGCTCAAGTCAATTGAGGACCGGTCTTTGCGTGTATTTTGCTACGCCTTACGGTACCACCATATGTCTAGAATGAGACAGATTTGGCTAAATAATTTGTGACGTCTTAGTGTTATTTGTGCTATGTTGTTTGTGTGGGTATCGGTTAGACAGTAGTCCCACGTGGCGCAAGAGGGGGCTCCCGGAGGATGGTTAGTCCAATGGTAGCGAAACCTTAGCGGGCATAAATACAATAAGACATTGTATTGTAAAGGCCTCATGATAATTGCTTAGTCACACGCCTTCGGAAGCGTGCATTGGCCGACATTAAAAGCAAATTATCTCGTGTGGGTAAAGCTGTATAAACTCTGTAGAGTATAAAACTATTCGAATAGCCGCGTCCGCGGTCATGGACATGCTAGCAAAGCCACTCTAAGTTAGACTTTGTTTTTGGTTTATAAAATGATTTCAACAGATGATTTTAGGATGGTTAATCCTATGGTAAAAATTGGACGAGTTAGCCAAGTGATAGGAGGGTATCATTCACCATTCAATCAATGGAGGTTATCCACTATAAAACTATCATTTTAAACCCTGATTTTAGTTATATTACAAAAACTGGCCTTGGAAATTAATATGCGTATTTAACCTGAAAATGCCGTTTATGCAAAATGAACCCTGCCAATATCCTTTGTCTACTTTATGCATGCATTACCTTTCAATATTGGGTGTAACTTGCAAGCATGGTAGTTGTGCTTACTCTTGCTGAATAATCTTTATTCAGGAGAAGACTTTTATCAGGACGGTGAGGATCTTGACGATTAGGCCTACGCCCCCAGACGATTGCCTGTGGCAAGTCGTGTGGTCTACTACTATTTTGCTTTCCGCTGTGTTATTTCTTTTCTATTTGGCCTCAGGCCCCTTTTGTAATAAACTCTGAGTTATTATTAATAAAATGCGTGATATGTTTGTGTTATCACTTTTATTGTCTGTGTACACTGGAAATCTTGGACTAGTGTATGAACACAGAGAATTCGGGATCCTTCGTTCCCGGGTTCGGCAAAAGTGGTATCAGAGCCATATCGACTGTAGGTCGTGGCCTTAGAATTATCTTAAGGACTTATTTTCAAAAACTAAAACTATTTTGAGTCTGTCCAGAGTCCTCTCTCAACCCTTCTCTTTAAAATGGTTACTGACTCATCTCTTTCTCAAAAATTGTAGATGGCTGAGATACCGGATGCTACCTCTCACGGAGTTCTTGCTGCACACTGGGCCGAGATTCTTTGGGAGATGATGCAACATCTGGAGTACAAGAAAAGGCCAACATTCCAAGGCTACAAGTACAAAGTAGGAGAACAACATCTTTGGAGAGTAGAAGTGCTGATCTACTCCAACCTTTCGTCAAACACAGTTTTCCACATTTTTCACGCTCCGATCAGACGCGACACCTTCGCCGATGGCATCCAAGATGCAGCGAGAGAGGCAATCCGTCGTCTCCGCTACCTCTATGACCGCTATCTCAATGGCACTGGGTTCTATTATCACCTGATGCATATCCCGACTAGACTCGACAGCACCTTCTGCTCAGCCAGAAATGAGGATTCTCCCGAGCTGACGCACTAGGTGGACCTGGCGAAGGCATTGGACTATGCTTATGGGAACACCTTGGAGGACTTGCGTACCACCCAGGAGAGCTTGCAGAATGCAGAAGAAAGGCTGAAGGCAGCAGAAGAAGAATTGGCTCGCTACAGGGCAGGAGAGGCTAGCTCTAGCGAGATAGATTACACCCCTAACACCCCTAGTACCCCATAGTTGTTTTCCCTTTAGTCCGTGCATTAGTTGCGAATTATGAGCTATCAATTTCCTTTGTGATAGCCATAATCAATTAATAAAATAAATGAATAAAATAACTATTTTGAAAAATTGGCTCTTTGTTGTGTGTTTATTGGTTCTTGGGCTATTTTAGATTTATTCCCCTTAGAGCTTTATTTCTATCTTTTCTAAGTCTTTGGAGGATCTAGCAGATGGTGAATACCCGCAGGACAGGCAGCGACAGTGCAAGTGGCCAAGGGAATAATCAGGCTAACCCCATTCCGCAGCCACCGCCACCGCCGGCAGAAGGACCCGACTGGCGCTAGATGATGGCAAACCCACTTGATCGACCTTCTCGCCCAATCCCTACACAATGCCCAGAATGCTCAAGCAGCCACCGCAGCAGTAGAAGCTCAGGCCCCACCCCCGCACAACCCAAGGATGAACATGTCAAAGTTCATGAGGATGCGTCCGACGACCTTTTCAAGCAGTACAGAGCCAATGGACGCTGATGATTGGCTTCGAGCCATTGGAAAGAAACTGGACATCGCCAGTGCACCGATCGTGAGAGGGTCCTATTTGCCTCTCACCAACTTAATGGTCCCACATCAGAATGGTGGGATAACTTCTGCATCTCCCATAATGATGCTCAATCCATTACATGGACCGAGTTTGTGCGAGCTTTCGCACGCACACATCCCTGCGGGAATGATGACTCTGAAGAAGAAGGAGTTCCACGCACTCCGTCAGGGCAATCACACAGTGAATGAATATCTGCACCGATTCAACCAGCTTGCCCGCTACGCCCCAGCCGACTTAGCCAAAGATGAGGATAGACAGGAGAGGTTTCTGGAAGGACTAAATGATGACATCTCCATCCAACTGATCTCTCAAAACTTCACCAACTTCCAGCAGTTGGTGGACAAGGCAATCCGCCAGGAGGCCAAGCACCAGGAGATGGAGAACCGCAAGCGGAGGATGACCGCTCAGAGGTTCAACACGGGAGGTCTTCCCAAGCCTCGTTTCACCACACCGCAGCCACCGCAACTTGGGAAATTCCAATCTTCTACGTCCAGAAACCCAGCACAGCCACAGCGCCCCAACACCTCCAGCTTCCGCAACACCTCATCTGGAGGGCAGTTCCAGCAGAAGCACTCAACTTCCTTGGCTTCAGGAGTGACCTGCTTCCATTGTAACGAGACGGGGCATTATGCCAACAAATGTCCGAAGAAGCAACAAGGTGTGACCCCAACCAAGCCAACATCAGGAGTTCCAACCATTGGCGGCACCACAAGGTCAATGGTCCAGTTCACCAAGGGACGGGTGAACCATGTCACTGCAGAGGAAGCCCAGGCAGCACTAGATGTTGTTCTTGGTACGTTTCTTGTTAATTCAATACCAGCATCTGTCCTATTTGATTCTGGATCTTCAAATTCCTTTGTTTCAAATAAGTTTGTGGGTAAAAATGGGTTACCTATATCCTCCTTAGCCACCCCTATGATAATCCATTCCCCAGGCTCAGCAATGAGAACCAGTTCTCTATGCCTAAATCTTACCCTTGAGATATCCGGAGTATCCTTCCTAGCGGACTTGATAGTCTTGCATTCCCAAGGTTTGGATGTAATTCTTGGAATGGACTGGCTAGCCAAGAACCATGGACAATCAGACTGTGCCAATAGGTCTATCACCCTCACCAATGAACAAGGAATTTTAGTCGAATTCAAACTCAAGACCTGCACCGGAGGAAGTTCCATCCTCACCAGCTTGAAGGAAGTAAAACTTGAAGACATACCTGTGGCGTGGGAATACCCCGATGTCTTTCCTGATGATTTACCCGGCATGCCACCGGATAGGGACATAATGTTCCTAATTGATCTAGTCCCCAAGACAGCTCCATTTGACGGCCCTACCAGCCAATGAGTTAGCAGAGCTAAAGAAACAAATTGAAGAATTGCGAAACAAAGGGTATATTCGACCTAGTTCTTCACCTTGGGGAGCACCAGTACAATTTGTCAAGAAGAAAGACAATAGTATGAGAATGTGCGTGGATTACAGATCACTCAATGAGGTGACAATCAAGAACAAATACCTGTTACCTAGGATTGATGATCTGTTTGATCAGCTGAAAGGAGCAAGTGTCTTCTCCAAGATCGACTTGAGATCCAGCTATCATCAATTGAAGATCAGACCGGAAGATATTTCAAAGACCGCTTTCACCACCAGATATGGACTGTACGAGTTTACAGTAATGTCTTTCGGTTTGACGAACGCCCCTGTTTATTTCATGAATATGATGAATAAGGTGTTCATGGAATTCTTGGATAAGTTTGTGGTTATTTTCATCGATGACATTCTTATCTACTCAAAGTATGAAGAAGAACATGAGAATCACCTCAGAATGATCCTGGACAAACTCAGGGAACATCAGCTTTATGCCAAATTCAGCAAGAGCGAATTTTGGCTAAGTCAAGTTGCATTCCTTGGACATATCGTGTCAGCAGGAGGAATTGCAGTAGATCCTGCTAAGGTTGAGGCAATAATGAATTGGAAGCAACCCAGATCAGTCACCGAAGTGAGAAGTTTCCTTGGACTAGCGGGTTATTACCGCAGGTTCATCGAAGGTTTCTCTAAGCTTGCAAGACCCATGACTTAACTTCTGAAGAAGGAAAAGAAGTTTGAATGGACAGACGCCTGCGAAGAAAGTTTCCAGGAACTAAAGAAGAGGCTAGTCTCAGCACCGGTGTTAATTCTACCGGACATCCGCAAGGATTTTGAGATCTTCTGTGACGCATCCCGTCAGGGCCTCGGATGTGTACTGATGCAGGAAGGCAAAGTTGTGGCTTATGCATCCCGGCAGTTGAGGCCACATGAAGGGAATTATCCGACTCATGATCTTGAGTTAGCAGCAATTGTGCACGCTCTTGAAGATCTGGCGGCATTATCTCATTGGTAACCGCTGTGAGATTTTCACGGATCATAAGAGTCTGAAATACATCTTCACTCAGTCCGAACTCAATCTCCGATAGAGAAGATGGTTGGAGTTGATAAAGGATTACGACCTCGGAATCCATTATCATCCGGGCAAAGCCAATGTGGTGGCAGATGCCCTGAGTAGAAAGGGGTATTGCAACACCATCTCGGTGCAGAAGAATCAGCCAGAGTTGTATGAAGAACTGAAGCACCTGAACTTAGAGATTGTCAACCAAGGTTGTGTGAACGCTTTGGAAGTTCAACCAACTCTTCAGAGTCAGATCAGAACAAAGCAGTTAGAAGATGAAGACATCAAAGAAATAAAAAAGAATATGAGAAGAGGCAAAGCCCCAGGTTTTTTCTGAGGATGAGCAAGGAACAGTGTGGTTTGGAGACCGCATCTGTGTACCCAATCAACAGGAGATAAAAGAGTCGATTCAAAGAAGCTCATGAATCGCCATACTCCATTCATCCTGGAAGCACCAAGATGTATCAAGACCTAAAGGAAAAATATTGGTGGGTCAGCATGAAGCGCGAAATTGCTGAATTCATCGCTCATTGTGATGTTTGCCAGCGAGTCAAGGCAGAGCATCAAAGACCCACTGGTCTGTTGCAACCATTACCAATTCCCGAGTGGAAGTGGAAAGAAGTTGGTATGGATTTCATGACCAGACTCCCTAGAACCCAATCAGGATATGATTCCATCTAGGTGATAATTGACCGGTTGACTAAAGTAGCTCACTTTATTCCAGTCAAGACCACCTACCAGAGCAGCAAGTTAGCATAATTGTACATGGCCAAAATCGTCTGTCTACATGGAGTACCCAAGAAGATCGTATCCGACAGAGGTTCCCAGTTCACTTCTCGGTTTTGGAAGAGCCTGCATGAAGCCTTGAGAGCCAGACTCAACTTCAGTACGGCCTATCATCCCCAGACGGATGGCCAGACGGAACGCACCAACCAAGTTCTTGAAGATATGCTTCGAACCTGTGCCTTAGATTATCGAAAAAGTTGGGACAAGAACCTACCATATGTAGAATTCTCATACAACAATAGCTACCAAGCCCGTCTGCAGATAGCTCCATTCGAAGATTTATATGGTATAAAATGCCGAACTCCGCTCCTTTGGAATCAGGTGGGAGAACATCAGCTCTTTGGACCTGAGTTGATCAAAGAAGCTGAAAGTAAGGTGAAAGCTATAAAGGAACGCTGAAAGTGGCTCAATCCCGACAAAAGAGTTATGCTGATAACCGTCGGAGGGAATTAAACTTTGAGGTAGGAGATTTTGTCTATCTCAGAGTTACTCCATTCAGAGGAGTAAGGAGATTCCAAACAAAAGGAAAACTCGCACCCAGATATATTGGGCAATACAAGATCTTGGCAAGGCGTGGAGAAGTAGCTTATCAATTAGAGCTGCCAATAGCCTTGTCAGCAGTGCATAATGTCTTCCACGTGTCACAGTTAAAGAAATGCCTTCGAGTGCCCGAAGACCACACCCTTCTAGAGAGCTGGGATCTTCAAGAGGACCTCACATATGTAGAGCGACCAATTAAAATTCTGGATGTCGCAGAACGTGTTACCAGGAGCAGAATCATCAGATCATACAAGGTGCAGTGGAGTCACCACCCAGAAAGTGAAGCCACATGGGAGAAAGAAGAAGACCTCAAGACCAACTATCCCGACCTTTTTGCTGATCAAGTATGAATCTCGGGGTCGAGATTCTCTTTAAGGGGGGTAGGTTTGTAACAGCCCAAATTTCAAATTCTAGTTGAAAAAAATTTAAATCATTTTGGTGGTTTTTCTGAATTTTTTTAAAGCTTTACTTAATTAATTTAAAGCTAAATAAATTTATTTACAAAATATACTACCAAATAATAGTTAGAAATATTTTATTTAAATCCAAAATGCCTAAGAGAATTTATGTGAATTTTCTTATAATTTTTGGACTTAATCTGCTATTTTCTAAAGCCTACTTGAATTATCAGCATTTAATTAATTAGAAAAAATCAAAAGAAAAACCCAAATAGGGATTGGGCCGAAACTCCCTCGGCCCAGTCCATTTACCTCGCACGTCGGCCCGCTCAGCCGCTTAAACCCGCATGCGCTCTACGCCGTTGGATCGCGATCAAACGGTCAGCCGCGCCCCGCTCCTTTCCTTTCTCCGCGGTCGCCGACAAGTGGGGCCCGCATCGCCACATCACCCCTTCGTCTCCGTCCTTTCCTTCTTGTCCGCAGAGACCTCGCCCGAGTCCACCATTACGGCAATTGGAAAACCTTCCAAACTCGTGGAAATCCACCTGGATCCTCCGTGATTCTGCACGCATTAAAACCTGGTGTCAATTCCGCGCTCGACACGGCCCTCGCTTTCCTTCCTCGCGCCCTTAAGACCCCGATCACCGCCGACATCGCCGCGCGGCCTTCGTGCGCCTCACGTCGTTGCCGTGCCACCCTCACCCTATTTAAGGGCGCCCTGAGACCGCCTTCTCCACCTCACCAAGAACCCCCAACCCTCGCCCTCTCTACGCCTCTAAATCCACCGTGATTGGCTGTTAGAGCTTTCGGTCGCAAGCTTGTCATCGGTGGATTCTGGCGCCATCCGCGACGCCTTGACCACGCCTCCGCCACCGTCGGCATCGCCGCCTACCTCGTGCGCGCGCCACCACGACCAGAGAACCCCCACATCGTCGTCTTCATCGGGACCCCGACCACGCCGCCGCCTTTAAGCTCGTCGCCGGCCACCTAGTCGCACCCGCCGCCACAAGGTAGTGCACCGAGTGCCTTATCACCCCCTCTCTCTTTTGCGCCTATTCGCGTAGCTCGCCACGACACAGAGTGCCGCTGCTCACCGGACCTACCTGGCATGTCCACGTAGGTGCCATGTCAGCGCCACAACAGCGCTAGAGTCCACGTGGTTGTCAACGTGGCTGCCACGTTAGACATTGCGCTAGCGCACCCGAACCCCGGCACTATAGCATAAACCGGGTCCATGGTGGACCTTTGACCAACCGTGGACCTAGTCCATTAACTTGGGGCCCACCTGTCATAGACTCAAAAGGATTTTCCTTTAGAAAAATAATTCGGCCGAGAAAAACAATTCCCTCGCTGATGTCAGCCTTGCGCTGTAAATAGCTTTTCCTTTAGAAAAATAAATCGGGAAATTCATTTAATTTGCAGATTTAGATTTAAAACTTCATTAATTCATATCTTTTGCATCTGAACTCCAAATTGGGTGATTCAAGTTGCAAAATTTGTATAAAATTATAATCTAGCTAACTAAACCAAAATATTTCAATTTGGAGTTAATTTGAGTTGTATTTTTGAATTTATTTGAATTTGAATTAAATTTGTCGTATTTTTGCGTATAGACTTCGACGACTCCGGAGAGTTTGACCATCCCGAGGACCTAGATTTTTAGGACGTCAATGAAGGCAAGTTATACCATTGATCATGTTGATCCTATTACTTTAAATTTATTTTTAGTTTTTAAATTACTTAATGCATGCATATGTTTATACAATTATTTCAATGCCATGTTTTTGTATATAGTTATTCCAATCTTCATTGTATGGCCAATTTGAGTATTGAACACGAATGCCTTGTCACCATTAGACCAAGTGCTATTAAAATTAGTTATATGCTTAGCCATGCTTAGATCATACTTATAAATTTGGGAAGGTTTAGCCAAATCTTTTACAAACTTGTTTTAAATTTGACACTGTGGTATTGTTTTACCACAGAAGGTTTATAAAAAGGGTTTTACTCTAAATAAAATCAAAAGTGGGTTTGGACTTAGGCGAATTGGCTGAATGGTGGGTGCAGGTTCATGCACGGGTTAGTCTGGTTAAGATTAAGGCCCAGGGTTTGTTTGAAAGATGCCCAAGTCAATTGAGGACCGGTCTTTGAGTGTATTTTACTACGCCTTACCGTACCACCACATGCTACTCCTTATTTTGTCAAAGTAATTTATTCGGTAGAGAAGTTGGCTAGAGTACGATATTGTGGATTGCAAGAGTCTCCCTGCATAAGTGTGGATTTTGTGTTCGATAGAATATAGCTTTGAGGTTGGCAATTTAAGAGAAATGAGTTAATGTGTTATATGATGATTTAGATCCTATAGTTTAAGGGAAAGTTAAATTCTTAAAAGAATGATTGTGGAAAAGGGTGTGATCTTGGATAGTGAGATATTCCCTTAGTTCTTACTTGAACTATGTGGTTATGACGGATGTCAATTACAAATTGAGTTGGTTTTTGTCGGTATGTGTGATTCCTTCCAGCTAAGAAAAAAAAAGAAATGGTTAATCTGGTTTTTTCTAGTGATTTCGCTTTTGGCTTGTGTGACATTTGTTTCTAAACTGCCTATTTGAAAAGTGGAAAAGATTTCGTGGTAAATCCATTGATTTTGGATTGGGCTCTTCTAAGAGAAGATGGTTTTGAATTGGATGCATTTTGACCCTTTTGTTTTCAGTTGAGTTCTTCGGATAAGTGAGTTGGTGTGAGGACCCCAATTTATTTGGCTTGTAATGCTTAACCAACCACCTGATCCTAGCATCACAAATCAAATAAATTGATCCTCGAGATATGTATACTTCCTGAAAGCAAAGATACACACCTGTTACAAAATTAGACATCAACTCCATTCCAAACATAGAGTCCAAACACCACACTACCAAACGGAAGATAAACAAATAGTAGAGTTATTACGCATAAAGGCCGAGTGCCACAAGATACACAAATAAAAGACTGACAATGAAGCAAAGTGCCATAAGATGGCTATAAACAAAGCCAATCGTGTGCCTCCAACCCACAAGGCATCCGACCGACCGCCAAGTCTAGTCGTCCACTAAACAAGAACACACTCACGTAGTGGAGGCCCTTGGGGCCCACCTTCTTCCTCTCGCAACAAAGACATTAAGCAAAGCACATGAGTACAAAGATTGTCTTTGTACCGTAAGATGACGTGTGAACCAGTTGCACTGCTCATATGCTACATGCAGCTTGTTTAGTGGAGGCCATATGTTTCATTTGCATAAAGCCAATTTTCATTTGCAATAATATAATACAGTTTGAAAGCGGTGTTTGCAATTCATTTTTATCGTTGAAATAACTACAAAATAAAGATAGATACAAGTAACCACCTAGAAGTGACTATCCCAATAGTCACCACAACATAGCACTAATCCCCAGTTCGTACCACCGCAAGTTTTAATTTAAATGTTGTAGTCTAACTCTTGGAAGACCTTGCCAAGCGTGTCCATAACCTAGACGAGGCTATTCGAATAGTTTTAAACCTCGCAGGGTGTACCAATGTACCCACACTTCGCATCGCTTTAAGCCAAAGCACACTTAGAAGGTATGCTACATGACTAAGTCCTACGAGACTTTTCCAATATTGTGTATTAACTCACGAGCCTCGTATGGATAGAAATCCATACGCTTACATGGTAAAGCCAAAAGACAACTACCCACTTAGGATAAAGCTTTTGACAACTACCATGCTCCCACCTCCATCCTCCCGCGACCTCCTCGCGACCCGAGCCAATACACGCCAAAGTACTAGGTCAAGAGAGGTCCCATATACTCTAGTGTGGTTAGCACGCAAAATGCTTGGTTCTGTAACAAGATGTTCGGTCCTTGTTGACTCGGGCACCATTCCAGCCACACCCAATGAGATCACACCAATCATACCGTTGTGCCCAAGTCTAAATCATTTTTGTTTTGATTTTAGTTTTGCAATTAAACATAGCAAAAATGTGAAACATAAAGTTATAGTAGATTTTGTGTTATCAAGGTTGCCGACTAAAGTCGATAACCGCCCGATTCTACCGATAGCTAAGCATGTCTAAGCAAGTCGACCGGATCTACTAAGTGACAAGAGATCATCCAAATGACCTCTAATCACAAAGAAATAACCTAGGCTCAGTAGTAGAGATCAATATTTTGTCTACAGATATGCATTACTGGATTTAACTAATCAATTTAACACAAATTAAGCGATGCATACATACAGTTGAAACAAAATATTAGACTTTAAAATACTGGGATTATCATGATCAAACTGCTTGCCTGGCTATTGTTGCTCAGAATGCTCAACCTGTTGCAGAGGATCGCTCTTAGGGTTACCGCAAATGTCGAAGCCTAACGATTGAACAAATAACAGCGAATAAGAGCGAATAACACCGACAAAACTCAACCATACAATAACAACAAAACATACCAAACTCCCACAGCAACCTACGCATGATATAACAAAATTTTAGAAACAGAGAACAAATCATTTTAAGTTATTAAGAATTTTCTATGAATTTTCTAAGCTAAAAACACATCAAAACACTAGATAATTACTTAACAAATTTTCATGAACAGAAACAGTATCTAAAACCTATCCTGAATATTAGTATACAAAAATGAAATTTTACAGAATTGATTTCACTGGATTGGGATAATTATTGAAAGAGATAAACATTTTCTAATTTAGAAGATACCTAGAACATCCTTTAATTAATTAACAGATTTTTACTACATATACAAGGTTGAAACTATTTTTAGTAAATACCACATTTAAAATGAAAATTAATAGCACTGGATTCATGCGATTTAGATAAAAATTGAATTAGTTATGCATTTTCTAAGTTTAAATGAATTAACAAAGGCAATGTAAAAACACATTACAGAAATACTAAAGCATTTATTCCCTTTTCTACCCACCGCCAACTAGCCCCAGACATCGATCGAGGGTCTGCGCAAAGTGTCGACGGGATGACGCCCATTCACGAAGGTGATGTCGGCGTATTCTAAGAATACGCCTTTGACTTATCAAAGTGTACTTCTAACATATACTACGGATAAATCGTTTCCCAATAGAGAAAACGAGCATCAAAGTGCACAACCACCAACCGACAAAGATGGACCCACATGGCGTTGACTAAGAAAATAACATAACAGTTGGATTAAAGGACTTCTAAACGCGACAACGTAGTAGGCCCACAAGTCGTCGCATCGACTAAAAGACGATTAGCACTAAAGAGTAGGGTTAGATCTTAACGCGCCGGCTGCTCACCGCGACCACGGGGACGGTGGCGCGCCGCACGATCGTTTCGCAAACTAGGAGGTCTTAGGCGAGTGAGATATACCTTCAGTTCGCAAAGACCTCGCAAACTCGCTGACGGTGACCCGACTCGAGGACGCCGCGGCGGCTGACGACGGCGAACGGAGGCGGAGAAGAAGATGCGTGCTCGCGGAGAAGACGCCGCGAGCTTCGAGAAGACCCCGAAGGTGCGCTCAGATCGCCTTGCTCCTGTGAAGGATAAGCCTCACCACGACGCGGAGGAGAACGGAGGTGGTCGGAATTTAGCGCGGCGCTTCACCGAGCTTGAGAAGAACGCGTCGCATGCACCTCAACGATGCACCAAAGATGAAAATGAAGCCACCATTAGATTCAGTGCACCAGTGCGATCCTAAGGGACTAAGTGACGAGGCTAGAGACTCACCAGATCGCAAACGAGCTCACGGAGCAGAGATTGCCGGAGACGGAGACGACGAAGTAGCTCCGGATGATCCGCTGGATGCCAGAGGCTCGGGATGGGCAAAATGGACGCGGCGAGGAGAGTGGATCACGATGGTGCGGTCGCGGGCTCGAGTGCGGCTTCAACGCGGCGGCGCTGCCTTCGTTCTCTTCTCCGGCCGAAACGGAGAAGCGGGCGGAGAAAGCGAGAGAGCGAAGGAAACGGTGAATGGATGAGTGCGGTGAGGTTATGAAGGCCTGGCGATGCGCCATGGACGGACACGCGTCCACGACGTGGCAGCGACGAGCTGCGTGGCACGCATGCGCGCGCGGCCGCGAGCTCCGGTGAGACGCGGAGAAGACGAGGGTGGTCCTGACAGGTGGGGTCCGCTCGTCAGCGAAAGAAGCGAAGCGGCGCGAGCCGGAGTCTGACGCGGTGCGATTAGGTGGTTTGACTCGATCAAGATTGTGCTGACCGCTAGATCTGAGATGGACGGCTGAGATTGGTGTATGCATTCGGACAGGTCGGTTGATTCGACGCACGCGAGCCGCACGATCTGCATCGGACGGTCGACAATGATCGGGCTCGCGCTGTGTAGTTAGGCGGTGCGGCCGAGTCAAGTGGTGCGGTCGGACTCGAGCTCGAGTTGGGTTCGAGCCCGATAAAAAGTGATTTCAGATTTGATTTCAAAAGGCTGAGCGGGTTTGGGGAATTTTTAGAGATAGCTCCCGAGCTCCAAAAATTCCGAAATTTTTATGGAAGCTTACTGGAACAGAGGACAACCTTGTGAAATTTTTCCAGGAGTTTTCATGCACTAGATTTCTCCCAATAAAATTCACAAGCTGCTGAACAGAAGCTTGACCAGATTTCAAACTAGGTTGACTTGGCCATTTGAAATAGCAAATAAAATCTAAAAATTGTGAGATAATTCAGGGAGGTAGATAGGATGATCAAGATGATAGGAAAAATAATTTCAGAGGATGATCACAAATTTGAAAGCTAAGAATTGGCTGACAACAATTTCCAATCACAAGAATTAAATTCTAAAAATTGGAAATTGCTAGGGAAAATTGTA
Organism: Ampelocalamus luodianensis; assembly: GCA_036346255.1. Classification (NCBI taxonomy): domain Eukaryota; kingdom Viridiplantae; phylum Streptophyta; class Magnoliopsida; order Poales; family Poaceae; genus Ampelocalamus; species Ampelocalamus luodianensis. The sequence continues at coordinate 21,238,873 of CM070640.1, forward strand.
GAAACTCTCAAATGATTCATGAGGCATCAGAAGTTTTTTTTTATTTCTCCTCATAATTTACATTTGAAATACAAACCCTAAGTTAGGGCTGTTACAGTTGGTAGGCGAGTTCTTTGTGCGTACCTTGGTAAAGGAGATGCTGCTTGCATAGGTAAAGTGATCGACTGAGAGTTGGAACAAGAGTTCTGTGTGTTTTGTGTAGACGGTGTACTTCGGTACCAAAAGGAAGTTTAACAAAAGGTGTGTTGGATAGATTCCTTAGTCACGGGAATTTGTAGATTGACGTATCGCTAGGACCGTACTGAGTCCATGCGCAGAGTACGCATCATCTTGTTTGTTCTAGTGTTGAGTGAGTACCATAGAGGTCCAAAGTTTGAAGTTTTGTGGAAGCCGCCGACCTTTGAGTAGCATCCTGCGTGTTGTTAGAGAGGTCAGAGCGAGTGCTGAGGCACAAGTCGTTGGTTTGTGGCAAAGTGCTTTTGTCCCATTAGTCCGAGAGAGGGGCGACTTGGGAATTGGGGTCTCATATGCGCGAGAATTATCCGGATTGTTCACAGCAGGTACGTGGTAATATTAGTAAGTTCTTAGCTGTGGTTATTCTTTAACGTTAAGGGTGAGTAGAATTCGGGGTCGAATTCCGTTTAAGGGGGGTAGAATGTAATACTTCAAAATTCAGAGAATTAAATTGAGAGAGAATTAAGAGAAATAAGGTAGGAAATTCAGAATTTTAGGAGAGGAATGGGCCGCCAATTCATATTCGAGAGGAGAGGAGCCGACCATAGTGGCTCAAGGCCCATAAGTGGGCTAGCAGCCCATTAGAAGGCAAGGGAGAGGGGAGAACTAAACCCTAGCCACCTGTGCTACAGTAGCCGCCGTGCTACAGTACCTCCGCCTCCGATTGCTCCTCTTATCCTCAGCGCCGTCCTCCCTGCTGCCGGCCATTGGGAAGATGGAGGGGAAGGAAGAGAGGAAGAGGAAGAGGTAGAAGAAGAGGTGAATACCATCTTCATGGGGAGAGATCGTATGGTGGGTGCTCTTCGTGGCCAGCAATCGGTTCGTCAAGGGTAACCCATGTTTTCCCGATTAGATGCACCTTTAATCGTTGTAGCAATGTTGGTAATCAGGCCTGCGCAGGACAGTTCGTGTTAGATCCACGTTTTGTTATAGATACGGGCAGATTAAGTTCTGGACATATCCTAGAGAATTGTAGAGGACGTCACTAGCTTTCGATGAAGTACAAGATCACGTTATTCGAACCTCTGTAGCAGAAGTTATGAATTTATTAGTGTGACTGTTCTGCAAATCCGTCGGTATTCTAGCAGGTTTTAGTAATCTGACTTGAGCGATCAGTTAAATGGAAACTTAGAGGAGCTCAGTATAACAAAAGTTGTGTATAATTGTCGTAGCTTTCAGGGAAGCTCAAGAACGTGAAATTTGGACAAACGTACTTAAAGTTATGGTAGTTTCAGTGTACTGTCCAGAGAACATGACGTGAAATCGATATTCTGTTAATTAGATTGATAGGTGTATTATATGGCCGAATCAGGAAGGCCCACCAACTAGGTTTAGTTGGGGAAATTGATAACCTTTCAAGTAAGTCCAAGAACACCTCATTTGGACTCCTTTACTAAAAGATATGAATTTTAGAACGTTACTGTCCACAGAGGGGGACAGAACAACATTTAGGAATTGGAGTTGGGTTCGCGTTAAAAGAACTATTACAAGTTCGTGTTCGCTTTTATAGTTTGTTTGATCCATTACTGTTGTCTTAGTACACTTTTAATGAATTTAGGTTGGGGACTGGTCCCAGAGACAGCATCCTCTTCACATCCTCCGTTCTCACACGGTTAAGGCAAGTAATATGTTTGGTAGAGTAATTATGGATGGTTTGACAATGAATGCTAGTATTTGATATTTATTAGCTGTGTTTGATTGATAGTGTGATATGCTGGATAAAGATGATGAATGCTTATGATACATGCTAGTATTTGATTTATATTAGCTGTGTTTGATTGATAGTGTGATATGCTGGATAAAGATGATGAATGCTTATGATACATGGTAGTATTTGATATATATTAGCTGTGTTTGATTGATAGTGTGATATGCTGGTTAAAGATGATGAATGCTTATGATACGAATGATTGTTATTCATGTATGTTGTTGAAGTTGTTCATGATTATTGCAAAATTGTAATTGTTCATGTGCACTGTGAGAGCATATATAAGACCTGGTCATGCGGTGATCAGGAATGCATATTTGAGGTCCCCGTCATGTAGATGACGGGCTTGAGGTCCCCATCAAGAAAATGATGGGCTTGTGGTCCCCACACTTCTGGAGTGTGGGCTTGAGGTCCCCTTTACTTGCGGAGTATTGGGCAATTGGTCCCTGTGCTTGCGAACATAGGCATGGGTACGTAGCGACGGTTGCATACCCCGTATTACTGGTGTAATGTGCAAAGAGTGAAAAGGAGAAAAGATGCATTGCACATTTGCATTCATACATCATGAGATATGTTTCCGAGCAAAGTTTTAGACTTGAATGTTGATGTTGTGATTGTGAAGTTAATGTTTCATTTTTGGTACTTGCTGAGTCTTTGGGCTCACTCTTGCTTTTGTTGTGTTTTAGGTACCTTTGCAAGAACAACATGCATGGGAGGGAGTAGACCTGAGTTGGATTCACACACTGCCACGCATCATTAAAAGTTGATTAAATTTTTAGAATGTCCATTAATAAATAAGCAAACTGCTTAAGTATTGATTATGGTTATGCTTCATGCATCGAGTTTTTGTAATAATGATGAGTAACATATTTTGGACAACCTTGATCATGTTCTAGCTGATTAGCGTTTTTTAATGCTTAGTGATGATACTGGATGTTGAAAGATTTAGTTTTGATAATCTTACTTCTATTGGAACCTCTGTATAGTTAACTATACAAGGAGGTTCTGCCAAAATTTAGTAAATTGTCCTAAATTAGCTTTGTTAATGTTTCATCGGTAGCTGGGGTGTTACATTTTTAGCCCTGAGATACTTCTTGTTCTTCTTCTCATTCTTCTCCAGACTTGATTGGGGATTTTTATCTTTTCGATCAATGGCTTCATACCATTCGATCGCTTCACTAGCGGCTGCATATTTGTCTGCCATGTCGAAAAGTTCGACGGTCGTTCGTGGAGGATTTATTGCAATATCCTCCATAAACCGGCGATTCCTCAGCCGTGCTTTAAAATCCTGGATGACATAAGACTCTTCGATCTCCGGGATAGAGTTTCAAACCTGACCGAATCTCTTGATATATTGTCGAAGAGTTTCATTGGTTTTCGGCTTCATTCGATGAAGATCATCCTCCTTCCCGGAGTGGTCGTACGTCCCTTGAAAGTTGGCGATCAGAGTATCGCAGAGCTACTCCCAAGTGTAGATAGATCCGATCGTTAGGTTAAGCAACCACAACCGGGCAGACCCTTCAAGGACCGTGGGCAAGTAATTTGCCATCACATTGTTATTACCTCCAGCAGCTTTGATTGTGGTAGAATATATTTGAAGAAATTAATGGGTTCTGAGTCCCGTTGAACTTCTCTATGTTGGCTAGTCGGAACCTGTCCGGCCAACGAACAGCTTGGAGACCTGTTGAAAATGCTTGACAACCCGTAATAGAATCATGGTGCCTTCTCTGAAAAGGAGCCGAATTATAGTCAATTGGGGATTGGTTCCTCGGGTTTGCATACCTAGGATCTAGTGTCCCAATCCGGTCGTAGACATTACGATAATGTCTTTGACCACCTACTTGGTTCAGGCGATGCCTGAGATCGCCCGAACCAAGTGGTTGTTCCTCTTGACGAGGAAGAGTGGCTTCTGTGAAGAGTCGTCTTCTTTCATGATTCCCTGGTCAAAACCTACCAGGGGGTCTTGGTGTCAGTCGATCCTCTATTCGACCATGTTGTCCTTGACTGAGAGAGGAGCGCTGGGACAAAGTCATTGTGTGACTTTGTGAGTTCCTTCGCTCCTGGTACATTTCTATACGCTGCATGGTTTGTTGGAAGATTTTCGACACCTGACCTGCAAGCTGAGCATAACTGGAATTCTTGCTAAAGCAGGATCTAGATTATTCAGAATATTCTGGACTCGTTGCAGGTTTTGTATTGTTACCGAAGTTCTGGGAGGGTTCCGCTGGCAGTGGGTGTCTGATGACTTGAACTTTTCCTTGACCTCCTGGTTGGTTCCGTCCAACCCGTTACGTGAGGTCGGGCAGAACCAGGTGAATTAACTGATGGACGTCCACCAGTTCTATTACCTCCGGAATTTGGTGCTTGAGGGCCCATACTATTTCCACCAACAGGTGGTGGTGAGGTAGATTGTGTAGGACCGTACATGGTATTTTGATCCGTATCTCCGATCGCATTGACCTCGTGCCTCCAGCAACGATCTTTCGACGAGCTTCCATCGTAACTAGTGGAGATCCTTCTTGATGGAGATGGGGTGCCCGATCTTTCGATGAGATTGATAACTATCAATTTGGTGGAGATAACTCCGCGATCTGACTACAACCGTATGACAACGCTTGCACCTTAGCAATCGTTGAACCAACTCCGAGATGTTATTGACCTTGCTGGAAGCGCGATCAACCTGAACACGAGGTTCAATTCCTACGAGCAATCGAAGAACTAGCAAGAATAAGATGTAGGCAATCTGTTATTGCGAATAGGATTGTAGCATTTATGGTATTGAAAACAAAGATGGAACCCGAAGGCTGTCTTGACAGGTGGTCGACCGACACAACTGAAGAAGCAGTTTGCACAATAGCTAAATCTAAACTCAACAAAATTAGAGTTCTAGCAAACGGAGGTGGCAGCTCCTATATGGGAAGACGACCAGGGGTGACGGCCAGGGATGTCGATGCACACCCCTAGGGTTACAAGGCCCATGGGCCCAAGAGGAGGTGGCGCAACACCCTTTGACTCAGGCTCAAAAACAGACATCAATTGTTTTCTTGATTATGGCCGCCTCGACTAGAATTTGAAGCTGAGGTTGGATCCATGGGAAAGTAGACTAGATAAGCTTTCAATGAAGTCTAAGAACGTCCCAAACGGAGTCTGTATGAAGAAGTTATGGCCGTTTGAACTTAGTGCTATCGCAACAGTCCGAACTCGAATCCAGAACGAGCCCAACTCGAACTCTTGCTTGGCTCGGACCCAAAGTGACGTGATAACCTCCATTATGACTTCTATGCTTGTATATGACTCCACATACCTCTCATTGATCCTTTCCCATGTTCCTAAGTACAATTAAATCATTTGCATTAGGTAGCGGTCTATTCTCAATAATATATAAACATATGAACGAATTCACCTGGTGATTAAGTTGGCGAGCACGAGCTCGAGTAATTGGTCCTTGTAACACTAGTTGTGGTCAGTTGTGTGTGTAGGTGTGGTTGTATCCAAGTTAGGTATGTGCTCATCACTTCTAGTGCTTCTGCAAGGAGTTTTCACGATGGAGAATGGTCAGAGATTAATACCTCCTGAGGTTTTTATAGTGGACTCAGTCTGATCCAGCGGATTGCCGATCGTATACTGAGCCTTGTCATTCCTACTTGGCCTACGACCAGTGGGAGCTTCATCGAAACCATTACCAGATGTCGATTGGCCCCTGGAATTGCCAAAAGCTATTGATGAGTACCTGTCAGCCATGATCGTATCGAGAGTACCTTGATCCTCGAGTTGTGGTGCTGAGCTTTTGTCACCTTTTTCGTCGGTCGGAAAGACTGAGCTTGCAGTGGTCCTTGGGCATTCCAAACTAGTCAGACCAATTGGTTCCTTTGAAGACGCCATTGGTGGCGTGTCTTCCTCCATTCGATCGATCTCGCTGGCCTTAGCGAATGTTGGGCCTACGACGGAGGAGGAAAATGATGACATTGCATCATGTTCCATGGCGCGAATGCATGCATCCACGTCAAGGTTGGAATAGTACACCAAGTCGAACCAGTTTTCCAAATCCCAAGTCCCTGCCATGTTCGCATGAGCGATGATGGGGCGAAGGAGGTGGATGAGGAATGCTTGAGCGAAGTAATCTTCGAAAACTCAACGCCTTCTTCCCCATGGATGGCGTCAGCTGTCGACGATCGAGCCACTGATCTTACAAAATAAATAGAGAAAATTGCAAAGAGTTCTTGGGAGAGAATGGGTCTGTTCTTTATTGCTATGAACTGGATCCTTTACAGGGGGTGCCCTTGACAAGGCGGTGAACTAATCCTAATTACATCGAGCATAATGCTTGCTATGCTGTTGAATCAGACTTGAAACATGAATCTAATGCCTCTTGTCGTGCTTCAATCTCTCTATCCCCATATGCCCCTCGTTACTCTTTGCTCCATCTTTAAATAACCGTTGAAGAGGTGGCAGTTACACCTGGAGAAGATGCCTGTTGGGAAGGGTCGTGATTGGTCGAAACGAGACGACGGTTGATGAAGTACCAACCGTTCATATGGTTAAATGTCTAAGAGACATTCAACCATATGGTGGTTGTTGTCAGTATCTTAGGACTATAAAACATCGCGTGGTATGAAACAAATATGACATGTGTTCCATTCATCACACGATAAGGAATATGCCTGGAGTAAGATCCCGATACCAGTTCATTGCTTCTATGAGTAGTCATTTTGTCGGGTACTGGGTACAGGACCTTTTCGACCAGGGTACCCATAATGTAACCTCTAGAATCCTTACAACCACTAAGGTCATTAGCCTTAGGGGTTACAACCACGAAGACATGATCTTTTATTATGTATTAAAGTAATAAATAGATATTTTAATCCTCGTCAGCTAGCCCCCGAACTTTAACAGAATATGTCATGTGAATACTTCCTCCCGATGAAGTTGTATCGGTCATACACTTATTTAATGCTGTGACACATGAAGTGGTCTGTATTCACTCTAATGTTGAGAGACTGCCTTGGGACTCAAAGGGTTATTCTATCCGTTGGAAAAAAGATTTTGTCCATTGGACTTTTTTGGGTAACACCCGGTTGCTGTTAAGGAACTGTGGCTGTAAAATCCCCATTGTGCTAGCTCTAGGGTTTTTATGCTTCTAGATTTCCTTCAACCCCTTTCATCTTCTTGTTAAGAATTTCTTCTGACCTCCTTTGTTCCTCTCGCCCAAATCCTTTTCCGACCACCTAACCATGTCGGACCCGATCACCAAGTGGATGGTCTCAGATCTGAGCAAGAAGAAGCTCAAGGTGTTGGAAGAGATTGGGATGCTTCCGAATAGGAATTTGACCAAATGGAGGTTGGTGGCCAAATAACACTTTCCGAGCCGTGAGGAAGGGGAAATCCCTATTTTCTCACCTACATTGAGTGCAGGCTCAGGTTGTCGGCTCACAAATTCCTCTCTCGGGTCCTGGAGTACTACGGAATTGAGCTGGTGAACTTGGCTCCGAACTCGTCGCCAACATCAGCATCTTCACTTATCTATGTGAGGTGTACCTAGGGATTTGACCAAATTTGAGGGTCTTCAGGTATTTTAACCGGATGGCAAAGCCAGGGAAGTCGACGGCCGGACCCGGGGAGTGTTCGCTGTGCCTCCACGATGGGAAGGTCGATGAGTACATTCAAATGTACTCACAATCTTCGTGGTCGTCATGGAAAAAGAACTAGTTCTACATGACGGTCACGAAGGACGACGACCTCTACTTCATCGGTAAGAGGGAAAGCAAGAATATAAAGTAGAGATAGACTATGAAGAAGGAAGGATGGGTCGGATGGGTGGTTGATGCCATTCGAGACCTTAGTGCCAAGGGATTGACTGCTTGGCACGTGGTTAGGGACTATTCCATGTGTCGGATTAGTCCCTTGAAACTCCGAGAGCATTCCCTGCTCTGGTATATTGGTCGTGATGAAGCGATCAAGGACTCAAAGGATAGTAAGTCTTGAAAAACTCCGACCAATATGGCCTATTTAGTTGATTATTATTATTTTTACCTTGAAATCTCTTTGTCTTTTTGAAGTCCATTCCTCTGATGATGTCATAGAGCGGATTAAAATGATCTATGTCAGGGAGCCTAATGATAAGGCCGCATTCCCAGGTATTTTGGCGATTGTCTCTGAAGAAGAGAGACTGAAGAGACTTAAGGCAAATAACCACTTTTCTTCATCTTTTATATGCCCTCTGATCTGTTTTTGATTTTGTTCTAATATGTAGGCAGTTGGGATAAGGTTTATCAAATCCAACAAGGATTCTTCCAATACTATCATTTCGACCGATTCTTGATTCAAGACCGCACAAGGCGATGGTCTCCTAGAGGTAAAGAAGAGCATTTGCAGAAAGACAATATATAATTTAGATGGAATGTTACATTGCCTGATTTTAAAAATTGAACTGTAATTCAGACGGGAGAAAGAAGACCCGCAAACCAGTGCTGCGTAGGTCATTGGCCCCAGGGCGGTCGTTCACGACCTAACAGTCGCTATGGAAACGGCTGCTCCTGAGGTCGACGAGACCACACCATCTAACCCGATGGTCAGGGATCTTGTTCTCGATCAGCTGGTTGAGAATATTGCTTCGGACCTCTTGTCGGATGATGGTTTAACCAGCCCTATCAGTTTAGAACTGGTGAAATCGGTTGAGAAAAAGAGGAAGTCAAGCACCACGAACTATGCTCCGGGGTGTTTTGAATTCAAGACCAAGAAGAAGACCAGGTATGCATATATGGAAAAAGACTCTTAAAAATACATACCTTTGATGTTTCTGATGTTCTCAAATTCGATTTTAAACTTAAGCTTAAACCTCAAATTCGATTTCAAATTAAATCACAAATTCAGAATTCAATGGAAAACTTGCGGTATTACACCTGTGCCTCGGCTCAGCTGCACAATCGCCCGCGTTGACCTCCCATCCCCTCCTCTTTCCCCTCGCCTGGCCCACCTCCCTTCTGCCCAGTGCCATGCCTCGCTCGGCCGCGACCCACCTACGTGTGTCCACTCGCCAGCTCGCCCACTCGCACTGATTCACTGCCCAGTGGTCCCCGAACCCAATTGTCAATGACCCTATTCATCATCGTCCTCACCCACTCCAGCGCCACTCACCGCACTCTATCTCCTCTCTACTTCCATTAACATCAAGGTGCTAGAGTGCCTCTGTGCTGGCAGACCTTGAGCGCTACCCGACCCTGTTGGGACCTTGTCACATCGCTCTACCAGTCGTCGGCTCTTAAATTCTGTGAAATCATGAGTTCCTATCACCCAGTTGCGACATTGTTGCCACCATCTCGCTCCTTCTTGCTGCTATAAAGCCTACCGAGCGTCACACCAGCTTCATTTCCTACTCATGCATTTGCCCTCACCCACTCCTCTCTCTCTCGCTCAATGGCCAGGAAGACGTAGAGAACCGAGCACCTGTTCCTCCTCGGCCCTCTCTATCACCGTCCATTCCTCACTACCTCGGTGAGCTTGACCTTGAAGGTCACCATCTCTAGCATTGCCTTGCTCTCCTATTTCTGATGCTCCCATTCCTTTTCCAGTTGGAGCACCGGAGAGCTAGAGCCCCTTTGTGAGACCCCGGTTTATTAAACTTGTAATACTTAACCTTCCACTGGTTCTAGTATCACAAATAAAATAATCTGCGTCTCGATGGACATGTGCCTCCCAGAACAAGCAGCACACATACATCAAATCACAGCATGCATCATTTCCATACAACAGGATAAAACAAGTCTACCAAAGACATACATAATATAAGTTATTACAACACAGTAGTAGGCCAAATGACATAAGTAGCAAATAAGTAACAATGAAGCAAAAGTTGCCATAAGATGGCTTAAACCAAAAGACGACCAGGTTAGCCACATAACACCACAGAGCAACCGGCCAAGGCCGCCAAGCTAATCGCCCCTTAGGCCACTTGCGGCACAACTCACAAAAGTGAGGTCCATCGACTCACTATCATCCTCTGCACAACACAAGCAATGCAGTGAGTACAAAAATGTACTCGCAAGGCTTACAAGTAGCAAGCCTATACATAGCTACATGAAAGTGTATTCAAAGGAATGTGGTTATATGGTTCTTTGGCGCACAAAGCACGATTCATTTGCAATATTGTAATAGATTGAGCAATGATTTGTAAAATCTGTTTTAAGCATTTAAATAACAATGAGTAATCATAAGTAACAAGTATCCACCTAGAAGTGACTTTCCCAAAAGTCACCACAACATAGCATGAATCCCTGATTCATACCACCATTCAAGTTTTAATTTTAAAATGTTGTAGTCTAGCTCTTGAAAGACTTCCCCAAGCGTGTCCATATCCTAGGACGAGGCTATTCGAATAGTTTTAATCCCTGCAAGGGTGTACCAATGTACCCACACTTCAGACCGCCTTTTGCCATGCTATTAAGCACACTTCCTTTGGTATGCCGGCACGGCTAAGTCCTCTGAACCCTTTCCAATGGAATATGCTAATCAAAGAGCACGACGTATGGGGTTGATCCATAGTGATCTGCAGGCGAAATATGGATCACAAGGACCCATCGTGGAGCAAGATACACCGCCTCGGCGGTGTTCCTCTCCCTACAGACGTGTCCATGTTGCATATAATCAAATATGCAACCCACCACGCGACTCATTAATTAACATAGCCCAAAGTACTCAGCTAAGAGAGGTCCCATATCCCTCTAGTGTGGTTAGCACTCACAAATGCTTGGTTTGGTGTAACAAGTAGCTCGGTCCTTAATTGACCCGGGCACCATCCCAATCACACCCAACAGATCACACCATCTTACCATTGTGCCCAAGTCTAAATTGTTTTCATTTTCAGTTTTAGTTTTGCAATTTAGACGAAGCACAAGGCTGAATTATACACATAGTAATAGTTTGTGTGATCAAGGTTATCGGCGAGTCGATAGCGCCCATTTCTACCGATAACTAAGCATGGCTAAGCATAATGACACGTAAACTACTAAGTGACAAGGGTCCATCCAATAACCCAAAATCACAGCAAGTAACCTAGGCTTCAGTGGTAGAGGAATAAACATTTCCTACTGATAATGCATCTAGTAGGCCAACTACCGACAGTAGTTTAAAACAACATAGCAATGCATACATAGAATTTGCAAACAACATATTAGACTTTGAAAATAGTAGGAACAATATGATCAAATGAATGCTACATGCCTTGCACTTGGTGAAGTCTGAGTCGATGGTCTTGTGGCTCAATATCAAGATTAATAATATTGTCTTGGAACCTAACGCGAAAAGCGATAAGCAAATAAGAACGAAGAACACCAAATGAAACTCCAACAGCAAAACACATCCAAGACTAATAAAATTCACACTACAGCTAGGAAAGATCTAAGACAATGATAGGAACAAGAATCATGCAATTAGGACTAAGCATACAAAAGATATGAGCAAAATGTCCTTCTCGACCTATAACAACCTAATTAATAATTAGCACTGTTCATATGAAATTTTCTAGAATGACCTAGGGTCTGAAATTTTTATAGTAGGTAGATTATGACATCCTAATAACAGCAAAGTTGGATTTACTAAATTTGGAGTTACACATATTTACTTATGATTTTTCTAAGTTGTAAATCTAATGCAAGTCATTTTACAGAATTATGAACATGCTCAAATCCTATTTTATATGAAAGTATACTAAGAGATGAATTTAACAAAATTGATTTTGCACAAATTGGATTTATATAGAAAAAGATATGCATTTTTCAAGATTAAAACTATTTCTGGAATATTCAAAATGACAGAAATCAAGTTATTCCTAGTTACACAATTTTCTGCTACTGCAACATGCTTAATTCCATTTTTATAATAAACTAAAGTGACAACATAATTTAATACCGTTGGAATTATCTAAAAAGCAGTTAAAATGAATTAGTTATGAGTTTCTAAAGTTTTCATATCATTTTAAGTTGTTAAACAAATACTTACCGAAATACAGAACAACCCAAATAAAAGAATAAGACGTGGACAACTCCCAACCCTTGATCTAAAATCCTCACGGCTCACGCGCAAAACGCGTAGCGCGCGCAAACCTAATCGGAGCCCAGGTTGGATCAAGATCAACAGCAGCACTGCAGTGTATGCATTCGGACGGTGCGGTTGCATACGATCTCGGTACCGTTGATCGAAAGATCGACGGTCGAGAACGATCAAGGCATCCGGAGGTCGAACGCACACAAAGATCAGGCGCAGATCTAAAAATGAGCGGTAGATATTGATCGCGGTTCAAGGGAGATCTTGACACGTGGGACCGCATGTCAGTGACCTAGAGTCACTACTGCGAGCGTTTAACCCACGTGCACAGTGCACTGGGCCCACTTGTCAGCGACTGAGAGTGGCGGTTAAGACCAAATTAATGCCATTAATGATTAACCTTAACTAAACACTAATGACTGCTGAAATTTGATTTTAACCCCTCGGGCCCACAAGTCAGCGACCCAGAGGAGATTTCCGACAGTGATTAAATGCCGACACATTAATTAAGCAATGATTAAGCATTAATGATGTCGGAACGAGGCGGATTGAACAGAGTGATTTAAGGATATTGGGGGCGGTCGGTGGCTCAACGACAATGATTAAGACATAATTAATAACTAATGATTGGTAATTAATGTGTCCTAATTAAGTGACGAAAACGGGAGCTGCTGCGCCGGCAAAACCCAAGCGATTTCCAAGGCGAATCGCCGGCGACACTGGCCGCGGCGGCGCCGAACAAGAACCAAAATGGAATCGCAATAGCACTGCGAATCTAATGGTGGCATTCTCACCGGCGGTGAGGGACTGGAACGCCGGCTAGCCGGAAAACGAAAATGGGAGCTTTTACTGCTAAGAGCGAAAATAGCGAAAAGCTCAGCTGCGGTCCAAGGAAGCGGTGCCAGAGCTACTAAGGACTAATAAGAAGCTACCTTAGTGACGGGAAGCTTCAAAGATGGCCGGAGATGCTTGATCACGGTGAAAGCCCGCCGGACTTGGAGAAGAAAACCCGAGATAGATACCCTGAGCCAAATGAGTGATCCCAAAGCATCACAATAGCTTCATTAAGGTCAACAGAAGCTACATGAGTAAGTAATTAGAAAATGGAACACTCACCTAAGCTGAGGAGGAAGATAACCAACTTTGGCCGAATTTGAACAAACCCCAAATTGGACAATTCCTGAGAATCAAATCCAAAATTAAGTGAGGGGAAATGTTCAAGGAAGTAAATAGATAAGGTTAGGGCAAAGAAACGGAAAGGAGGACCACTGGAACACCAAGAACACCAGAGAAGCTTCACGGGTCAACAATGGCGATTTGCCATTTTTGAGGTGTTAAGCTCCAATACTGAGAATGAAGCTTGATGGTGGTCTAAAGAAATGCCAGGAGGCATTGAGAGTGCTTATAAAGCCATGAAAGCATTAGGGTTTGCACCACACCTCTTTTCTGGCAAAACACGGAGCACAATGCGCTACGACATGGAAAAGATAATAGCTGGTGCAATAGGGCATGGCATGGCGATCGTGTCTCCCACGACCCGCGACCGCTGACTAGGGCGGTCAGAGGAAGCATGAGATGACACCGCCATAACCCCTACTGTTTCGCGCGGCTCAGGTTGAAGAAGACCGGGAAAGATGCTCGGGCGATTTTGAGCCCTACGATCTAAATCGGACGGCTACGTAAAGCGCCACGCCCCTCGAGTTCAAAACACAACGGGAGATTGCGAGCCTAGGATTAGAAATGAGCGGCTCCGGTGCCCCACGTTGCAAACTCAACTTACAACGAAGGAACAAGCGGCGTTGGATCTTAATCCAGCGGCTCGATTCAAGAATGCAACCGAGGGTCCAAAGTTGCGGAGAATCTCAGCGGTTGGATGGAGATCTAACGGTTGGCATTGGCGCAAGCAACGGAAGGTCAGAAGTCTTACACGCGCGGGCCGTGCGATTTAGATCCAACGGTGGAGATCAACGCTGCGTTTTAAAGAGAGGCTCGGTGCGATTAGTTGGTGGACCGAATCAATTTAGCTCGAGCCGAGTCGACTCGAACAAGTAACGATAAAACCAAGTTTGACTTTGAAATAAAACAGAGACTTTGAAGGATTTATTTGAGGTAGCAAATTAACTCCAAATATTATGAAATTTTTACAGGAGCTTGCTAACCCAGATATTAACCTTGTGTAAAATTTTCAGAGGTTTTTATCCTGCGAATAAATCTCCAAAAATTCTGCAAGGCTCTGTTTTAATGTTTGTTGAGAGTCAAAAGCAGTTTGTACCTCTAAAAATATTCAAACAATTTCTAAAAATTGTGAAATTTTTGAGGGGTCACATACCATCACAGAGACTTAGGAAAAATATTTCAGAGGATGATCACAAACTTTGACAAGATTGTTTTGGAATATCAAGATTTGGATCAACTAGACTTGTGACAATGTATTTCCATAATCCCTTGTACAAGAATTGTTTGGCACAACAGAAATACATGATGTAAGAAAAGTTTTAATTTCTACTGATTTTCTTACATTTGAAACACAAGCCCAAAATTGGGATGTTACACCCTTCCACCCTCATCATCGGAACAATGCCGCCGCCTAGCCCATTCTTCGACTTCTCATCTCCAGTGAGTCCCTTCCTCTCTTCTGTCAAACCCGGGAATGAAAGATCCCAGATTCTCTGTGTTTCATACACTAGTCCAGGGATAGCTAGTGTACACAGTCAAACAAAACTGATAGCAAATTCACATCACGCATTTATGGAATAATAATCAGAGTTGATTACAAGAAAGGCTTACAAACCAACAATAAACAAACACAACGGAAGACGAAGAAGAAGTAGTAGAGTCCAGCTGATCTGCCATAGGCAATCGATTGGGGGTAGCGGCCTAGTCATCGAGATCCACACTGGTAGCGAAGTCCTTCTCCTCTGAAATTTATTTGCATTAAGCAAGGGTGAGCACAACTTCTGTGCTCACAAGTTACACCCAATAATAGAGTTAATGCATGCATGGGTATTATCAAAGGAAGGCTTATAGGGTTAGTTGTGCAAAAACAATATTTGACATTTTAAATACAATACTAAAGTCAAAAGCTCAAGTTTTACAATATTTGAAATCAAAATTTATTTTTATTCATCAATCCTTGAGTGTAGGATAAACCTCCATACACCAAATGGTAAAGGACTAACCCCCTTACACCAGGCTTTCTACCCGAATTTTTCACATGGAATAAACATCCATGAAATCATTTTTGTCAAAATATTTTTAAAACAAAATATAGTCTAATCCGCAAAAGGCTTTGCTCAGCATGTCTATGACTGTGGATACGACTATTCGAATAGATTGACACTCTGCAGAGATTGTACAACTTTACCCAAAAGAGATAATCAACTTGTATTGTCCGCTCACACACTTCCGTAGGTGTGCGACTAATTGATTATCACAAGGCCTTTACAATGCCCATTCCAAAGTAGTTATGCCCGCTAAGGTTTCGCTATCGTAGGCTTCGCACCAAACGATAACCCCCTCCTGCGCCATGTGAGTATTAACAATAAGTCTTCACGACACCCACACAACCAAATGGCACAACCACATTGAAACATTACAAATTAGTTAGCCAGATCCCACCCATACAGGACATGCGGTAGTACGGAAGGGCTTTACAATCCGTAGCTCGTAGACTGGTCCTTAATTAACTAGGCGACTTCCAAAACAATCCCTGGGCCTCAAACATTCGCTGAATTGAGCCCGTGCATAAACTTGCACCCACCATCTATCCATTTCGCCTAAGTCCAAATTAGTCTTTCATTTTATTTTGTTTTTCAAATCATTTTCAAACTTCCATAGCACATCAATTCTATGGATACCATTTAAACATCATTTGATCTTTCGCTGAAAATATTCCCAAATCAAATATTTTAGGTCTAAGCATGACTAAGCATAATTTTTTTTTCAAAAGTTCTAGTTCATACTATTGCATAAACTAGATTTTGTCTAAGGTATCAAGATATGTTTGATTCAATATCAAAATTGGCTATACAATGGAATTAGGATTAACTACAATTAAAAACAGGAATTTAAATTACATTAAATAGAAATAAGCATGTAGTACTAATTTAAAATGAAATTTAAATAATTTAAAATAATGGGATCAAATATGATCAAAGATGTAACTTTCCTTGCTCAATTAGTTGTTCTCAAATGGCGTCAAAATCTCACTCTCCGAAGTCGTTGAAATCTATACGTGAAAATAAGCCAAATTCAAATAAAATTCAAATAAAATTAAAATAACTCCAAATCAAGAAATTTTGATTTAATTGGCTAGATCTTGAATTCATATGAATTTAGAAATTTGAATCGTCTAAAACAGAGTTCGTATAAAGAAATACGAGCTCCTCGAAGTTTAAAACCTAAATAAAACCCTAAAAAGGATTTTTTTTTGGAATTATCCGATTTATTTTTCTAAAGGACAAACGAGTTACTACGCAAGCTGACGTCAGCACTTCGAAAAATCAATTTTTGGCTGAATTATATTCTAAAGAAAAACTTTTTTCTATCTATGACAGGTGTGCCCGCTAGTCCATGGACTAGGTCTATATGCGGTCAACAGTCCACCATGGACCCGACTCATAGAATAATGTAAGGGGTGCGTGTGCTGGCGTAGATTGCCACGTAGGCAATGATTTGGCACTGACTAAGCCACAAGGGCTGACATGGCTGCTAGATGGCTGTGATGTGCGTTGCCACGTCATGCCCGAAACAACGGCGCTATGGCAACACCCTTGCCGACGCTATGCACCACAGCGAGGCATGCGAGGGGTACCAACGTGACGATCGCTATTCACTGGGTATGGTGCTCACCTTAGAAGCTAGAGGCCATGGGGTTTTGGCTGTTGACGACGAGGTTTGGCAGCGGTGATGTTGGGGTTCCAATGAAGACAACGCTGCGAGGGTTCTCCGGTCGTGGCGGCACGCGCACGAGGTAGGCGGGACCAAGGTGATGTCGAATCCGGGTCGATGACAATGATGCGACTTGGATGGCGCTGGAGACGAGGAAATTTCGAGCTTCAGTGGCGTAGAAGGAAACTTGAATCTTTGGCGATTGGGAGGCAAAGGAGGTAGGAAGCTTGGGGCGTTGGGTTGCATGGGGAGGTGTGCACCTGGTGCTCCCTTTTATAGTGCATGGGGGTGGCCGAATCGGCGATGAGCCATTGGAGTCCGTTTTGGAGCCACTACGAAATAGGAGATTGGCAGCGCTACGGGATAGGATAGAGTTCGTTTCGGATGCGGGGAGATAAGGGGATAAGATTGGCGGTGTTGGCGCGACAAAATCGGGCTGTTGAGCCTATTTTTGAAAACGAGCTTGAAGCTCTAGCAATGGAAGTAAACGCGGTCACAGGGAGAAGAAAGCCGGAGGTGGGAGATGGTGACGTGGCTAGAGCGAGCCCCACTTGTCAGTGACGCCAAGGAAGGAAAGGGGCGGGTAGTGTCTGGGCCATTCGATTTAGATCGAATGGTCCACACCGATGAGGACGTTCGGACCACTCCAATTGGCAATTCTTGATCCAATCGTCTAATCTTGATCGGACGGTCCACATTGGCTGGGACGTTCAGACCGCCCGAATGCGCCAACACGATCGGACCGTCCATTCTTGATCCAACGGCTTTGGGCTGAGCGGTCCGCATGTGCGTGAGAAGTGGGTTGGACTGAGGCAGTTTCGACCCAAATACTGGTTTCCGTTTTAGTTTGATTTAGCAATTTAATAAATCTTGTTAATTCCAAAAGGGCTTTAGAAAATAGCAAAATAAATCCAAAAAATATGAGAAAATTCACAGAAATTCTCTGAGGCATTTTGGACTTAAATAAAATATTTTCAACTTATAATTGGTAATAACTTTAGCAAATACTTTTGTTTTGGCTTTAACTTAAAGAGGAAAAAGCTTTTAAAACTCCAGAAAATTATAGAAATTAATTAAATTTTCCTTTTTCCAATTTAAGGCCAATGAAAAGCCATAAAACTCAATAAATTTTATTTTTGACTTTTTAAATCCAGAAAATTGAAGAAAAGCAATAAAACTCTTTTAAATTTTAGAAAATCTAATAAAATAACAACTTTATTAATTTTTATTTTGGTAACATAACTTGGGATGTTATATCTTCTTCGTATCATAATGTTCACCTCGTTCTCGTGAGCTTTTAGGCTAGACCATGTAGTCGTTAAGCGTAGTAGCGCCACCAGCACGTAGTTCATCTTCTTCGTTACCAGTCGTTGCCTCTAGAACGCTCCAGTGAACCTATATGCGCGCCACCACTGTGAATAGCATCACCATAGACCGTATAACCTCACCGAGCATTCGTTGCTTGCCAATCACCACGTAGTATAGATTCCCCCATAGCAACAGTAGCGCCACAACTGTCCCTCCATCGCATTGCCGCCTCGGCCCACCTATCGATGTGTTGCCACCACCCTTATCTCCGCTGTGATGCTCGCATTCAATTTTGGTCCTCCCGAGTGCCAGCTGAGCACCTCCTCACCAGTGGCGAGTTCCACCCGAGACAGCAAGGGAGATCCCTAGAGCACTCCTTTATTCTAGAGTAGATGCTGACATAGACGCTGATATGGCAACCACGTGGATGTCATTAGGGTCGACCGATAATGAGTGTTAGTTAATTAGGTAGCTAATTAGTGTATGACAAGTGGGCCCGACGTGATTAGAAGTTAAGTAAATCCATAGGGTTAAGATGTAGTTTGTACACCAAGTCCGTGGACCACGGTCTCTAACTAGTGGGCCCTCGATCCGGTGCAGCCTTGAGTGGACCTCGTGCAATGGACCCTGGCCCAACCTATCAGCCTATCGTGTTTTCCCGATTAAAAATAAAGGAAAAATAAAAATAAAAAAACCCGGTTGACCCCACCTATCAATCAAAGAGATTTCCTTTTAATAAAAACAAATTAAAATGAAAATAAAATCCCAGTGGGACCCACTTGTTAGGATTTCCAATTTTCTGGAATTCCCTTTAGGGTAAAATTTTGGATAGCTCGTTCTCCCTCATTTTAAATAAAAACCAAATTATTTTTGTCTATAAATTCATCTAAATTCAAGATCTTTTCAACAATATGAAAATCATAATTTTTGGAGTTTATTAAAATTTATTTTTCATTTATTTGTATTATAGGTATTTATTTGAAGTTGTTGTTTTCGCAATAAATAGATTGGAACGTCGTCTAAGACTTCGTCACTACTTCAAGTCAAGACAAAGACCAGTCCACATTTGAGCAAGGCAAGTCCTTTCCCTTGATAATGTTGAACGTACTTTTCAAATGCAAAGTATTTCGATTTAAATTACTAATTGTGTGTTTATTATTATTTATGAAATGATATGTCAAATGTTGATGCTTTGCTATACCAAAGTTGAATATCATTATGAATCCCTTCCTAGTATGTTGACTCAGTTTTACCTTGTCGCCCTAAGGATAAATATTACTTGAGTAAAAACTCCCGTTGACTAAATGAACAGACTATTGGTTGTGCTTAGACACTACTTAGTAATTGAACATGAATATGACACAAATATTGCTACAACGAGAACTTGATACTCGCGGGACCTGCATTACGATTCTCGAACCCTCGTATATCTTGCACTAGTCCAGATCACGCTAGTGCACACAGGTTAACACGAGGTAAATATCGATCCACACAAGCGATAAATAAAGTAAACGATTAGTTTGAATAACAAATAAGGGTTTTGACCTTATGGTCGAAGTTTACACTTATTAAGCCACGCAGGCTACAGAGAAATAAAGCAAAGAATGAACGGAAAACTCCAGCAGATCCCACCAATTCACCACAGCAACCAATCGGGATCCGACTTAACGAACGATCACCTTCAACGAACTCCTCCTAAAGCAAAGCGTAGACTCCTCCACTTCAGAGGTTTGGACGCAAGTTTTACAACAAGCGTGAGTACACAACCGCACTGCAAATCATACCATGAATGCAATGTATAGATGCGTGCTTATTCCAAAGAAAAGGCTTCGTGGTTCTTTTGCATAAAAGCAACATTTGCAATTGAATACGATAATAGATTGAAAGCATAATTCAAACAAATAGACAATATTAATTTAATGATTGTTTCACAAAGACACACAACTAAACAGATTATTTCACATAGCCATATGATTGAGATCACACAGCTCCCATTCCCACATTTTATAAAAACTAACCCTTATGTGAAATCACCGAGCATGTCCATGACCGAGGACGGCTATTCGAATAGTTTGATTAACACTCGCAGAGGTTGTACACTTTACCCACAAGATACAACTAGTGTAGCAAGCACCAATCGTAATAAAACAGTTCGTAAACTTCATCTCAACATTGACACTCGATGTGCTTACAAACCGTTATACATATCACATAGCCCATGCATAACACACATCGTTGGACGGGACGCACGAATCCTCCGTGATGCAACTACCAAGTAGTCACACCTCCACCCTATCACATAGCCTAACCTATCCACCGAACATCAATGCCGAGAATCCATAACTTACTAAGTTAGGCCCGTCCCATACCGGGCATGTGGTCGTCATCGTAAGGCTCAGGGCTCAATGGCGCACAAAGTTAAGTCCTTAATTGACCAAGGCAAGACTTCCATTTTCTAACTAAGCCACACAGATTATCGCTCCCATCACATAGTCCACCATGTCACAGTCTCCACCACTTGCCTCGCCTAAATCCTTTACCACCCGGTTGGTTTTAGTGCAACACATGCCATCACAAAGTAATAACATACAAGACTACGTTTTACACAAAGTTCCATAGTCACTTAGTCATAATTGATATTTGCAACTTACATGAGATGATGACTCGTAGCATGGCTAAGCAATTGTACTCGCATCTAACCAACCCACGTTGGTGCTATAATATTACCAACTAATAACCAATCTAGGTGACAAGGAATTATGACATACAAGGCCAAGGTGTGATAACAATTTGATAATAACTATGCCCAAAGCATTTAAATAAATAATTAAACTATCATGCAATAATTTAACACAAAGTAATTTGAAAACTGGGTTCAAGATGATCAAAGGTATGACTTGCCTTGGAAAAGGTCTATGTACTGATCTTGATCTTGGGGTGCTCCTTCTTCCACAAAATTCCCAACGATCGACGCTCACTCAAACGAGACACAAACAAACAAAACAAATAAATAATAGAGGCAAAACAAACTCCAAAATTAAATAAAAATCTCAGATAAATAGATCTTGAATTTAGACAGATTTAGGAATTTGAATGGGCTCAATCGGAGTTAGGATGCAAAGTTATGAGCTTTGGAAGATTGGAAACTAAAAGAAACCCTAATTCGATTTTCCGAATTTCAATTACTTTTCTATTGAAAAATCGGATTATTGCGCAATGTCGACGTCATCCGAGGACGTTCGGACGATGAAAATCGGCTCGACGGTGGGTCCCACTCGCTGACTCTGCTCACGGTGACTGGTCTCACCGAGCCTCGGGCTGGGACCCGGGACCATGCCGCGTGGGCGCACGTGGATGCCGACGGGGCTCCACGCGACGCACACGAGGGCACGTGGCCGACGCTACCGAGGTGGCGGCGAGGTGGCGTGCCACGCCGACCCGACGACGGCGCGGCTCGGGAACGATGGCACCGCGAACGGCGCTCGCCGGCGAGGGGTGAGTGGTACCAACGTAGCCCTTGCTATTGCGAACCTAATGAAGTAGAGCTGGGTGGTCGGGACGACGGAGGTGGCCTGGCGGCGAGGTTCAAGCGGCGGTGCTTCGTTGTTGTCTGACGGCGGCCCGCGGGTTCCGCAAAGTGGATGGCACCGGGAGATTGCTTATGCTCGTGCGATGTCGGTGGTGCGGTCGCAGCTCGACGGCAGCGACGGCGGCGGAAGAGCTCACCGAGTTCTCGCGGTGAAACCCTAGAATCGGCGGGACGGCGCGCAAGGGCTCTCGGGTTACGGGGTTTGGGGTTTCGATGCGGGAGAGCGATCCTCGGGGCCTTTTATAGGGGCCTGGAGGGTGCAGAGGCGCGCGCAAAACCCTAAAAAGGAGTCCGAGACGAACACGAGCTCGATTTCCGATTTTAAACCAGATTCGGATATGATTTTACCGCAATAGGTGCGGTTGAGATGGGGATAAGATTTGGCACGTTTTCTAGAAAGGTTTTAAAAGGAAACGTGTTTTTGCCTGACGGCTCGAGCTTGGAACATGGCGCGCGCGCGCGCGCGCGGATCGGCCGGCGCGGATAAGACTGACGTGTGGGCCCCACGTCGATGCTGGAGCGGCCTTGGCACGCGCGTAGTACTGGGCGGAGATGGGCCGTGATAATGAGCGAAGGAATGGGCCGAAAGTTAAAGAATTCGGCCCAATGGATTTCGAGATTTTAAATAGGTTTTTCATTTTAGAAAATACCTAAATTCAAATGGGCAATAGAAAATAGCAAATGAACTTCGTAAAAATTCTAGAAAAATCTAGAAAATATATCTCGAGCACATAGAACCCAAATAAAATAGTTTTGGCTATTGTTCATGTTGGGATTATTCACATTAAATGTTTTTGATTGTAAAGTCCAATATTAAGCTTTTGAAATTAAATTCAAATAAAATTCAAATGGTGAATTTTTCCCTACTAACTATTTAAAAGATTTTTAAGCTCTGAAAATTGGGATGTTACAGATACATTGAATAGTAGTGTGGTAACTGTAACACCCAAGCCCGACTTGAGCCTGGAATGCTACTGAACATACCCTAATAATTTTAACCAAGGCAATTTTTAGTAAATTTCGGCAGAACCTCCCTTGTAAAGTTAATTACACAGAGGTTCCAACATACAGACAATTCATAATTAACTAATCTATCATCCAGAGACATCAATAGATATTCGAAAAACATGCTAAGTACTAGCATTCTCAACGAAGTATAAAGTTCCACTACTCATCATTATTACACTTAAACCAATGCATGAGACAAGACATAATAAACCTTTGAGCAACTCGCCCAATTATCAATAAATACTGTCTGAAGTTCATTCAACTTTATTTGGTTCATGGTGGTGTGTGTGTGACTATTAGACTACTTCCCCCCATGCATGTCGTTCTTGGATCGGGTACCTAAAACAACAATAAAAGCAAGAGTGAGTCCACAGACTCAGCAAGTACAAAATAAAAGTTATAACATCAGCATCCAAAGATAGAAACGCATCAATAAACATCTCACATGCAAATGCAATGCTCAAGGATCTTTTCTCTTTATCTCTTTTTGCATTTTAATGTAATGCAAAGTATGCAACCGTCAGCCAGATACCCATGCCCGTGCTCGCAAGCACGGGGACCAATTGCCCATTACTCGCAAGTAATGGGGACCTCAAGCCCACACTCCACGAGTGTGGGGATCTCGGGCCCGTCACATTCATGACGGGGATCTCAAAGGAAAACATACTTGGTCACCACGTGACCAAGCCTCAACATGATCTCAATATGCACATGCTCATCATTTATTCATCATCAAATTACCACAAGACGATAACATCATGCAAAAATAAAGCATAGCCATACTTGTTGCAACCATCAATACTTGGAACAATCATCATGCTAGCATTCTTGCTACACTATCATATATCGAAATCACACAAACATGGCCAATCAATCACGACCAAGTAACAACCAATGCACTTGCCTCAACCGCGTGAGAACGGAGGACGTGAAGACGGTGCTACCTTCGGTATCGTTCCCCACCTAAATCATTAAGAACATAAACTAAGACCATAGTAGTGAACCTCATAAACTATAAAAGCAAACACAACCTAGCGATAGCTTGCAACGCGATCCCGTCTCCAATTCCCTAAATACTGAATTTTGCCTTCTGTAAACAGTCAAGTTCAAAAATTCATATCTTTTTGTACAGGGGTCCAAATTAGGTATTCTTGGGCTTCATTGAAAGGTTATCAATTTCCCCAACTAAACCTAGCTGGTGAGCCTCCCTGATTCGGCCATCTAAAATCATTTTTAAGCTGATTAACAAAACATCGATTTCACATCAGACTTTCTGGATAGAGCACTAAAACTATCATAACTTTCAGCTCGTTTATCCAAATTTTGCGTTCTTGTGCTTCTCTGAAATCTACGACAATTATCTACAACGTTTGTTATACTGAGATCCTCTAATTCTCCCTTTAACCGATCGCACAAGTTAGATTAGTAAAACCTGTCAAAATACTGACAGATCCGCGGAACAGTCGCACCATTAAATTCATAACTTTTGCTACAGAGGTCCAACAAATACGATCTAGCACTTCATTGAAAGCTATTGACATCCTCTACAACTTTCTAGGAGATGCCCGAGACTGAATCCGCACTTAACTTCATCAAAACGTCCCTCTAAAGCAATCTGTCCCGATTCGACAGAACTACCGACAAAACAATTAAGCGCTAACACATCTAAACGAGGGAAAACGAGGTTACCCTTGATGAACCGATTGCGGGCACGACGAGCACCCAGCAGCGAATCCTCTCCTTGAAGATGGTCTCCTTCCCTCACTTCTTCTTCCTTACTCCTTCTTTCTCTTGGCCAGCAAGTCTCCCGGGAGCTCCTCCTTCGTCTTCCTCCAAACCGGCAGCGGGGCGCACACCTCTAAGGCTAGCAGCAATGGAGAATCAGCAGGGAGGGGTGCTAGGAACCAGGGGAGGTGCCCAAGGAGGTGGAGGAGAGGGGAGGTGGCGGCCACAAGTGGGAGGAGGGGGAAAGGAGGGTGGCGGCTAGGTTTTGGGGGAAGGGTGGCGCCTCCCCCCCTTGGCCGGCCACTACAAGGCCAACCGGCCAAGGCCTGTGCAAGTTGCCTAGCTTCAGAAAACCCTCCTCTGCTTGCTGTTCAATCTATTTTATAATTTGTCCTTCCCCTTTTTCGGTCATTTTCTCCCGGATTACTCTCCCTCGAATCATTCCATCTCGAATTACATTTGAGGTATTACAGTAACATGGGTTACCACTGAAAACAAGAAAATGTATTTATATATGGTTGAGACTTGGGTGAGTGGTTGGTTGAGATCGGTGTTGTATACACGCTGTGGGTTGGTGGTTTATCTCGCCCGAGTCGATTAAGGACCGAATCATGTGTTCCATTCTACACTACTAAGTCATTGTAACATCCCCATTTTGGCTTGTGTTTCAAATGTAAAAAATTGAGGGTAAATTAAAACTTTTCTTACATCCTTGTGCTTTTGAACTTCTCTGAAAATTCTTGTAAAAGAATTTTGGGAAATTCAAAATCAAAACCCTCAATTATCTAAAGTCAACAACCTCCTTGGTCAAGTCTGGTGTCAAACCCTTGGAAATAATTTTCCTTGGTTCTAGGGTTGCATGGTAACACCTCTGAATTATTTCATAATTTTTGGAAATTATTTGAAATATTTTAGAGGCAAGTCAAACCTTGGTCAAACCTTTGAAATAACCTTCTGGAATTTCTTGAGAAAATCTCAGTGCACAAAAATCTCTGAACATTTTATGGAAGGTTAACCCGAGGTCAGAAGCTCCAGTTAAAATTTCATAAATTTTGGAGTTGATTTGATGCCTCAATTAAATCCCCAAAGCTTCGGTTCAAAAATCAAACCTAATCGGTTTGCATCGTTCCTCGGTGCGAAGTCGACTGGGCTCGAGTCACTTGACTCGACCGAGCCAACTAATCGCACTCGCGGCCGAGCGAAAGCGCCGACGCCATCACCGTTGGATCTCCATCGAACGGCTCTTATTCGTAAGCATTCGGACAACTCCGGCCGTATACATTTCTCGACCGTTGGATTTACCTGACGGTGGACGACAGCGCGCATTGTTTTGACTCGATCGACGGAGCCGTTGGATGCAAATCGGACGGTGGCCATTGTCGTCCTCCTCGCCGCGCTGGCGAGCCATGGCGAGCCGAGCGTGGGTGCGCAGCCTCGCCACCTCCGCTTCAACGGCTCGCAGCGCATTAAATGCCCGCTACCCACCGCTCGCTTAGTCGCCGCCTCAATCGCTCCCGCCGCCATGGCGACCGCACGCGCGGGAACTCCGAGGCGCCAACGGTGCCATCTCGCTCCTCGTGCCTTCTTAAGCCCCCATTGTTCTCCTTTATCCTCCTTTACACACCCCTTGAGCTCTCCTGCACCCATTGCCCTTGTGGAGCTCCCGAGCGCCAAATCTCCTCACCGCCATTGTTTCTCGCGAGCTCTCGGTGAACCAGTGCTCAGTGGTTCCCCGCCCTCCTTGCTCCTGTTGTTTCTCCTCTCACCTCTGGTGCTTAACCCCACTCTATTTCAAGTTGCTTCGACGGAGCACCGGATTTTGGATTTCCCAAATCGCCGCGAGCACACTTCTTCGTCTCCGCCGGTGAGGCCTTCTCCTCTAATTCCTCTCTCGGTAGCATCGGTGGGGTTATGCGACCTATCTTGATCACGGGCTCCTTGTTTTGGCTCGGTGATCTTCCCTCGTCGCCATTGTTGCCGCCGAGCTTCGTCGCGAGTCGCTCGGTCGCCCTCCACCTCTCGCCACTCGTAGCATCGCCGAGTCCCTAGATGCTCGTGCACCATTGAGGTTGAACCGCCGGAGCTCTTTGCCGCTTGTCGCCGTTGCCGTCTTTACCGCACCCGCCGCCGCCGCGCCGCCGCTCGTCCACCACCGTCGGTGTGGGTGGTGCCGGAGGGTGCGCAACGCCATTGTGCGCACTCCATTCCCGTATTCACTCGCGCCGCCGCGCCTTTGGTCGCCGGCGTTTTGCCGGTGAAGCCCGCCGCGTTGTCGGACGACAACGCTGCGAGCGACGTGGTCGGTCTTCGCCGTTGGATCCAGATCAACGACCTCGAGCCTCCACGCCGCCTCCGCATCTCGCGCGTGAGGAGTGTTTTGGTCTGGTTCAATGTCGTCCGTTGGATCTGAGATCGACGGCTCTCAATCGCCCACGCCTCCGGTGTTAGGAAAAGCCCCGAAAATGCTAAGTCCAAAAACCGAAGAACTTTAGGGTCTTGTCATTTTTGTATCTCTGTAACTATAGATCCAAATTAGATGATTCCAATTTTGTTAGCTTCCTTATACCTTGAACTTAAATAGAAAAATAATTGTAGACCACTATCAAACCTGGAGAACCTTTTTCAAAAATAGTAAACAAGTGAACTTAATACTGTTTTTCAGAACTTTTAGCAAACTTGTAAAATGCATATCTTTTTATCTATAGCTGATTTTTGTATGAATCCAATTGGATTAGCTTCCACTGATAGTGTATTTGCTAGGAAAATTGGGTTCACAAATTTTACTGTTTTTAAAAATCATAAGGATCATATTTTAGTTTAATACCCTAAACAATTTAGACAAATCATAACTCTTTCAATATAACTCCAAATGACCTGAAATTTTATATGGCTTATCACTATACGAGTAGGTAGCCACCATAAAAGTTTCAGCTTCAAAATCTTTCTAGAAAATATTTTTGCTACAGTACCTAATTATGGCCGAAAATAGGTTTTTAGGGAATATCTTTTGCACCACAAATCCAAATTAAGTTTTTCCAGTTTCTATGTCTAGGTATATTAGTATTTTACCTTGTGTATAAATTTCGTCGCGTTTGGATAATTTTTTGCTTGCTCTTTGTTTAAGTGTTGCTGCCTTATTGGTGGTTCTCGCTTCTTTTTGCTTTTCGCTTAGGCTTCGACATTTGCGGTAACCCCGAGAACGATCCTCCACAACAGTTTGAGCAACAGCAAGCAGGCAAGCAGTTTGATCATTTCCCATTGATCCCATTACTTTTAAAGTCTAATATTTTGTTTAACTTCTATGTATGCATTGCTAATTTGTTGTTAAATTGATTAGTTAAACCTCTAGTTGCATAATCTGTAGGTAAATGATTATCCTCTACTACCTGAGCCTAGGTTATTTGCTGTGATTAGAGTTCATTGGATGAGCTCTTGTCACTTAGTAGATTTCGGATAAATATTGCTTAGCCATGCCTAGTATCGGTAGTATTGGGCGATCATCGATTTAGTCGGTGATCTTGATCACACTAATGCTATTATTATTCCATTATGTCCAACCCTTGTGTTTTACCACTTTACAAATCAAAAAACTGAAAACAAAACTATATCTTGACTTGGGCACAATGGTATGTTGATGTGATCTGTTGGGTGTGTTGGAATGGTGCCTAAGTCCCCAAGGACCGAGTTACTTATGTCACTAAGCCAAGCGCTTATTGCGTGCTAACCACACGAGGGGATATGGAACCTCTCTTGACTAAGTACTTTGGAAGGTGTTAATTATGAGCTGGTTGGTGGTGTGTTCTGTGTGTGTGTTGGAGGAGCATTAGCGCACGGTTAGGGTGCCTAATGTGTCCTTCTCCGTGGGTTGCGGCTCTTAATTAGCATCGCCCATTCAAAGCGCCTTGTTAGACTTAGCCATGCCTCGCATACCAAAGGAAGTGTGCTAACCGTGGCTATGGAAAGGCGGTCTATCGTGTGGGTACATTGGTACACCCCGCAGGTTAAAACTATTCGAATAGCCTCGCCCTAGGTTATGGACATGCTTGGTAAGGTCGCAAGAACTAGACTACAACCTTTCAAAAACTTAAACTTGACTCGGTGGTATGAAGGGTACTTCATGCTATTGTTGTGGTGACTATGGGTTAGACACTTCTAGGTTGGTGTTGTCATCTATCTATCGTTATAATCGTCTCTCTTTATTTGAACAATAAAAGTTAATTGCAAACTTGCTTTGAATCTATTACCCTATTGCAAATGAAAGCTTGCTTTATGTCAAAATATGTCCAGAGCCTCATCCACTTAAATAAAGCTTGCATGTAGTTAATTATAGTTCTGTTATCTCACACGTCAGTTCTTGTAGTACAAAACAAGTTTTGTACTCATCCGCTTTGCCTAATATTAATTGTTGCAGAGGAAGAAGGTGAGCCCCAAGGGCCTCACTTTTGTGAGTCGTGTTATGCGCTGCTTGGGACGATTAGCTTGGCGGTCCTGGGTTGGTTGCCTTGTGGGTGAAAGGCACACCGATTGACTTTTGTTTATCGCCATCTTATGGCCATTTTGCTTCCATTGCTTAAATTAGTTACTTATGTGTTATTTGGCCTGGCCTCTCTCTTTGTAATAACTCTCTTTATATTATCTATGTCTTTCATTGTTGCTTTGCTTCGCTCTATGTGTATGAATGGAATTGATGCATGATTTTGTAACGGGGTGTGTGTACTGCAATTCTGGGAAGTATACATATCTCGAGGCTTGGTTTATTTGATTTGTACCGTTAGGACTAAGTGGATGGTTAAACAGTACAAGCCGAATAAACCGGGGTCCTCACAGTCATGCAACCACAAGTCTAGTTATGGGATGAACCTGGCCTATTACTCTACTTAGTTTCAACGCGAAGATCTGCGACCCTATTATACTAAGTTGAGAAGGGCCGTGACTCCCCAACAATGGCGGGTCCCTCAATAAAGATGTCTTGGCCTCTTGGGTAACAGAACATTCTGGAAAGTTGACCCGTATGCCGGCACTGTCTCAATCGTTGAGGGGTTTAACCTAACGGAGTGGGTTTAGTGTCAGAGATAGGGATTGGAAAAACTTTGTGGTAATCACTTAGTCGTACACCAAGGAAATGTATCAGACGGACATGATAATACGATTATCTCTCGTGGGTAAAGTTGTACAACATCTACAGAGTGTCTTAAAATCTATTCGAATTGACGTGCCCCCAGTCATGGGCATTGTGAAGAAAGTCACACTGGTTAGTTTTATTAACTTAAAATTCTAAACTAAAACTTGTTGGGTAAATATGGTGGTTATAGTTGTGACATGCTGGTTACGCATGGTCGTGTGGTTGTCACGTGCTGGTATAAGCACTATCACTGTGTATGGCACATGCTAGTATAAGCATGGTTGTCGAAGTTGGGACATGTTGGTTTAAGCATGGTCTCTGTGTTTGCGACGTGCCGGTATAAACATGGTCGTTGTGTATGCGTGTAACATCCCCATTTTCAACTTGTGTTTTAAATGTAAGAAAATGAGTAGAAATTAAAACTTTTTCTTACATCATGGGTTTCCTGTGTGTATTAAACAATTATTGCACCAGGGTATGGAAATACAAAGTCACAAGTCTGTTGATCATCTCCGGGAAATATTTTTCCTAAGTTCTTGGGTTGATATGTGACCCTCCAAAAATTTCACAATTTTCGTAAATTGTTTGAAGAGTTTTATGGGTCACTCAAACTTGCTTGACTTGTAGTCAAACCTAGCTCTAAGCATTGTATAATTTCTGGAGAAAATGCTCAGCACAAAACCTCTAAAATTTTTATACAAGGTCCAACTCAAGGTTAGCAAGCTATCACAAAATTTCATAGAATTTGGAGCTAGTTTGCTAGCTCTAAAAGTCCCTTCAAGATCCCAGCTCAAAATAAACCCTAAACCTGTGTCCGACCTCCGTGTCTTGGTTGCACTGAGCCGCTTGAGCCGTGTCGGGCTCGGGCATTGGGCACTGTGTGGTCCGGGCCGTTGGATTTTAAATCCGACGCCAAAGACCTCCTCGGGTTGTTGTAAAGGACCTCCCACCCTACGACCTCCTCGTGTTCTTTTACGAAGACAACCTCGAGGACCTCCTCAGACCTCCTTTGCACCTTTGCAAAGACCACCTGGCGACCTCCTCGCACCTCCACGACCACCCCTAGCACTTGGGTGATCATGAGCCGCCCATCTTCAGATCCGTGGCTCGGACCTCCCGAGTGTTAGGACCTCTAATACTTCGCCAAAAACTGAGCCCTTGATTTCAATCCCACACCACGACCTCCCGTGGAGCTCGCCACGATTTAGCCGTTGAGTTCATTTGACCAGCTCTTCCCTATTTCTCTCACCGCTCGGTGGGCCTGGCATTATCAATTTTTGTGCGTGGCAAGAGGGAAAGTGCCTTGTCAACTCTAGGGTCGACAACGGCTATGTGCTGCCAACATTAAATGTCCGCAAAGACCTTTTGCTCAAAAGTCACCCCGACACCGCTCCCATCATGTCGCTGATGCCCTAGCTCAGTGCACGGGTGGGTGTGACCTTGTTTCCATTTTGGCTCTTCGGCATATATTGAGCCCGAGCTTCTCCCTTAAGCTTCTTTGGATCCATTCTTGCACCCCTAGTTTCTTTCTCCGCTCTTGTGCTCAAGTCACCAAAGCCTCGCCACCATTGTTAATCCTTGGAGCTCTCCGCCCTCCGAGCTCCAAAGGGTTCATTATTGCGCTTGTTGGCTGTCATTTGTTCTCTTGGTCACCTCCGAATCTCCCTAAATTGCTTTGTTTAAACCTTCACAGAGGTTGACAAAGAGGGAGCTTGTTGCTCGTGGTCGGAGCTTCGTCTTCTTCACCTCCAATGACTCTCCACCACACCGAGCTCCTGCGACCATTCTTGGACCTCCTTCATTCCTGTGTTAGTGCCTTAGTGTTGAAAGCCCTTGGCCATTTTGAGCCTCTGTAGCTTTTCGCTTTGGCAGGTTTTGCCTCCGCGCCATCTCACTGGCCGCGGCTGTGGTTTTAGGGGTAGCTTTTGGCTCCTCAGAGGTTCCTCGCTATTTAGAACCTAGCCGTGTTTTGGTTCTCGCCGCGAAGACCCCGCCGCCATGGTGAGCTAAAAACCGTAGTCATGTTGTTGTCGTGCCTTACTCGTGCGGGTATTGTAATCTAATGATTAGCATTTGTTGTCCGCGAGTCCAATCATTAGTAGTTAATGTCGTTCCCGCTGGCACCGTAGGTGTCATTATGGCCCAGACCTCCCGAAGTTCTTCGCGTGGTGTAGGACCTCCGGCTGTGTTCTTAGCTGTCCACTACCTCTTCATTGTCGATCTAGACCGTTGTTGATCCTCGTGTGTGAAGTCTTTAAGCTCCGTGACCTCCCCCAAATCTCGCCGTAAAGACCTTCGAGGTTAAATCCCACCGCTAGGATCACCTCCTCCTTGGGGTCCTCTTTGCAAAAGACCTCCTTGAGGTCCTCTGCGGAAGGTCACCCTGCTGCTTTTGTCAAAACCACTCTCCTGACCTCCTGGGGTCCTCTTTGCAAAAGTCCTTCCTTAGTCGCTTTCTAAAACCACCCCGAGCCACCCCAAAGCTGTCCTCTTTGCAAAAGACCACCCTGGTCTTTTGTAAAGAGAACCTTCAAACTACCTTTAGGTCCTCTTTGCAAAAGACCACCTCCGCCCTTTGTGAAGAAGTCGAGACCTCTCTCCGCTCGAGATCCGACCGCTCATGACCTTCCCACTGAGATCTGAACCGTCCCGACCTCCTCACTTCATCATAGCCGCTCAGACCTCCTCCTGGAGATCTTGACCGTATAGGACCTCCTCGCCACTCTCGACCGTTAGATTTAGATCTAACGGCCAGACCTCTTCGCCTATTTGCAACTCTACCGCTTTGATTCTCTCTTTATCGCTCGCCTTTAGATCTACGGCTTGGATCTGAGAACATTCGACTTCTCCCGATGCAATCTTGATCTAGGTCGCCCATCTCAAGGTCCAAGGCCCGCATTCGTTGAGGCGCTTGGATGGACCGAATATCCCATCTCACGTGGGCCATTGGATCTAAATCCATCGGTGGAGTCATCGCGCTAAGACCTCCTCGGGAGATCTTAGCCGCCAAAGACCTCCCTCCTTCCGATCTCGCCGCCTGCACCTTTCCCCGAGATTTAACCCTAGGACCTCCTAAGGAGGTCGTGACCGCCGATCTTGATCTAACGATCCCACCACCTTTAGCGCGAGGACCTCCTCCGTGCGCGTGCGTGCACTAGTCGTGAGCCGTTGGATTCAATATCGGCTAAGACCTCCCTAGCGCGATGAGGTCTTTGCACCTGTGAGCTCGTGCGGGTTTTAGACTGAGATCGTGAGCCGTGCGATCTTTGATCAACGCCCACGACCTCCCAGCTTTTATTGGTTTTCCGCATTTAGTTCCGAGAGCTTTTATTTGCACATATTAATTGTTTTAAACTTCAAAATTGCATATCTTTTCTCTGTAGTCTAAATTTAACAAACTAAAGTTCTATAAAAGCATCTCATAAAGTACTTTAGCTTAGTATAGGTTTTGCAAGAGTCTTTAATACTGAAATTAATCATGTCTTAGATTTATAACTTAGAAAATCATAACTAAATCATTTTAATCCAAATGACCTGAAATTTTATATGGGTTACCACTATACCAGTGGGTAGCTACCATAAAAATTTCAGCTTCAAAGTCTTTCTAGAAAATATTTTTGCTACAGCATAATTATGGCCGAAAATAGGTTTTTAGGGAACATCTTTTGCACCACAAATCCAAATTAGGTTTTTCCAGTTCCTATGTCTAGGTATATTCGTATTCTACCTTGTGTATAAATTTCGTGATTTGGATAATTTTTGCTTGCTCTTTCATTTAAGTGTTGCTCGTCTTATTGGTTGTTTTCGCTCTTTCGCTTATGATTCGATATTTGCAGTAACCCAGAACGACCCTCCGCAACAAATTGAGCAACAGCAAGCAGGCAAGCAGTTTGATCATTTCCCATTCAATCCCATTACTTTTAAAGTCTAATATTTTGTTTAACTTCTATGTATGCATTGCTATTTTGTTGTTAAATTGATTAGTTAGACCTCTAGTTGCATAATCAGAGGTAAATAATTATCCTCTACTACCGAGCCTAGGTTATTTGTCGTGATTAGAGTTCATTGGATGAGCTCTTGTCACTTAGTAGATTTCGGATAAACATTGCTTAGCCATGCCTAGTATCGGTAGTATTGGGCGATCATCGACTTAGTCGGTGATCTTGATCACACAATTGCTATTATTATTCCATTATGTCCAACCCTTGTGTTTTACCATTTTGCAAATCAAAACCGAAAACAAAATTATATCTTGGCTTGGGCACAATGGTATGTTGGGCGATCTGCTGGGTGTGATTGAATGGTGCCTAAGTCCCTAGGACCGAGTTACTTGTGCCATTGATCCAAGCAATTATTGCGTGCAACCACACGAGGGGATATGGAACCTCTCTTGACTAAGTACTTTGGGAGGTGTTAATTATGAGCTGGTTGGTGGGTGTGTTCTGTGTGTGGTGTTTGGGGGAGCATTGGCGCACAGGTTAGACTGCCTAATGTGTCTTTCTCCGTGGGTTATGGCTCTTAATTAGCATCGCCCATTGGAAAGCGTCTTGTTAGACTTAGCCATGCCTCGCATACCAAAGGAAGTGTGCTAACCGTGGTGGTGGAAAGCGGTCTATCGTGTGGGTACATTGGTACACCCCGCAGGTTAAAACTATTCGAATAGCCTCGCCCTAGGTTATGGACACGCTTGGTTATTTCCCACAAGAACTAGACTACAACCTTTTAAAAAAACTTAAACTTGACATGGGTGGTATGAAGGGTACTTCATGTTATTGTTGTGGTGACTATGGGTTAGTCACTTCTAGGTTGGTTTTGTCATCTATCTATTGTTATAATTGTCTCTCTCTTATTTGAACCATAAAAGTTAATTGCAAACTCGCTTTGAATCTATTAACTTATTGCAAATGGAAACTTGCTTTATCTTTGAAAATAAGTCCAGAGCCTCATCCACTTAAATAAAGCTTGCATGTAGTTAATTATAGTTCTGTTATCTCACACGTCAGTCTTGCGAGTACAAAAACAAGTTTTGTACTCATCTGCTTTGCTTAATATTAATTGTTGCAGAGGAAGAAGGTGAGCCCCAAGGGCCTCACTTTTGTGAGCTGTGTTGCGGCGCTGTTTGGGACGATTAGCTTGGCGGTCCGGTTGGTTGCCTTGTGGGTAAAGGCACACCGATTGGCTTTTGTTTATTGCCATCTTATGGCCCTTTTTGCTTCCGCTGTTTAAGTTAGTAGCTTATGTGTTATTTGGCCGGTCGGCCTCTCTTTTGTAATAACTCTCTTTATATTATCTATGTCTCTCAGTTGTGCTTTTGCTTCGGCTCTATGTGTATGAATGGAATTGATGCATGATTTTGTAACGGGGTGTGTATACTGCATTTCTGGGAAGTATACATATCTCGAGGCTTGGTTTATTTGATTTGTACTGTTAGGACCAAGTGGATGGTTAAACAGTACAAGCCGAATAAACCGGGGTCCTCACAAAGTTGGTATCAGAGCCATTCCGACCGTAGTAACCCAAGCTTGATCGTCTTTAGGATATTTTGGAAAACTTAATTTTCAAAATATCAAATGATTTTTGAAAGCTTAAGTAAGTTCTCAGATTTTATTCCTTACCTATCTTAGCTTTCTATCTCATCTTGCTCTAATTTGAGTTTTAAAAGTTGTTCTCCTTTCCTCCTCTCAAAAGATAGTCATTATCGTTAAATTGGGTTTGGGAACCAATGAGCTTGGCAAATTGAAGTGTTAGCTGCCCTCACAAGGTTTTGAAGCTTCCGGTTGAAGATTTCAATTAGAGGCTTGGATGCAAACTGACAGCGAGCATTGATTTCTGGACAGCAGGCTCAAAGGTTTCTAAATAGGGTAGAAAATGAGAGGTTAATCAACTAAAACTTGTGGGAATAAGAGGTAAGATGTGATACTAGTTAGCTAAGTACCTAACGCTAATTTTGTCGCCTTAACCTTGATCTTTAGTAGTGTTAGACTTGTCGAGTGTGCTGAAATTTTTATCTTCTCACACTATTACTCGCTCATTCCATACGGGTTAATGGCATTGAGAAGTTGAGCTTGGTTTATGCTTCCTTGCTGTTTTGGAGCTTCTTTGAAACATTTAAAGTTTGTTTACTTGCTGTTTTTGGCTTTCGGTTAGGTGATGTCTCATTCCCTAATCGTTAGCTTTTCGCTTTCATCAACTTCTAATGTTAGCACTTTGGTTTCTAACCTAAGTTTCTTGAACCAGATGGCCGGAGGTACTCAGAGCGCCGTGGTCGCCAGCCTAGTTTGATGAGGAGCTCCCGCCTCCTCCAACCATGGCCGAGGTCCTTCTTGGATCGAGTGCAACCGCTCAGAGGATGAGGGTCCTCGCTGGATGTTATTGCGCCGCAACACCTCCGCCCCTTTCCGGTGCCTCGTGATCCGGGCAAGCGGTGGACATCACCCGTGGGGTTTGGCCGAGTTTCTTCGCACTCACCCCACGCTCTCCGTGTCCGAGGACCCTTTGACGCAGACGATCGGCCGCGCGTCAAGTTGAGCGTAAGCTCGACGTTGCTCGCTGCTCGACCAGACAGGCACTCTTTGCCTCCCATCGCCTTCGGGGCGCACTCTCTCGGTGGGAGAACTTGGCCATGCAGCCCGCCGCCACACCTGCTCTCTTGGGATGAGTTCCGACGGCGTTCCGCCGAGCTCACATCCTCGCCGCTTGATGAAGTGAAGAAGAAGGAGTTTCTCGCGCAAGCAAGGGCGTAAGTCGGTGATGGAGTACATGTACGAAGTTCAACCACTTGGCTCGTTATGCTCCATCCGAGGTGGCCACCGATGAGGCCAAGCAGAGAAGTTCATGGAGGGTTTGTCCGAGGAGCCGCAAGACAAGCTCTCCATTGTGGACTTTGCCGACTTTCGGACCTTGGTGGACAAGGCCATTGTTGCCGAGCACAAGGCGAAGGCGCCGGGCGAGTCCTGCAAGCGCAAGTGGGAGGCCCAATGGTCCGCACAGCCGCCTCTCCGCCCCCGTGTCGGGTCTACCCAGGCCCGCTCAGGGCTTCACTACCACCGAGGCCGCCAAAGACGGCTCCGCTTCCGCAGCCGTGCCGCCCCGCCACGCGCGCCGCGAACCGCCAGGTGGCCCCGCAATCCGGCCGCCGGTCACTTGCTGCGGCAACCGTAAGGGGCATTATGCCAATGCTTGCCCTAACAGATCGAGCGCCCTCGCCCTAATGGAGGACGCGGGCAGGAGGTGGTCCTCCCGTGATCGAAGGTTGTCCCCGCTACCCAAGGCGTGGGTAGTGGCCACAACCTCATCTCCGCGAGGAGGCACAGGAGGCACCGACGCCGTGTTGGGTACCTTTCGCTAACTCTTTCCTCGCTGCTTTGTTTGATTCAAAGCATCTCATTCGCTTGTTTCGCAGTCTTTGCCGCTGTGGGAGGTCTTCTTTTACTCCATTGTTGGTCCCGCTGCTCATTCGCTCTCCCGCCGGAGATGAGAGCCGAGTCCGAGTGTAGGGATGTCCTCGTTGAGATAGAAGGGTAGGATTCTTGGCAAACCTTATCCTCCTTCGATCGGCGAGCTTAGATGTAATCCTAGGCATGGATTGGTTGTCTCA
The DNA here is from genome assembly GCA_036346255.1 of Ampelocalamus luodianensis. Classification (NCBI taxonomy): domain Eukaryota; kingdom Viridiplantae; phylum Streptophyta; class Magnoliopsida; order Poales; family Poaceae; genus Ampelocalamus; species Ampelocalamus luodianensis. Next base: position 21,276,092 of record CM070640.1, read on the forward strand.
AAGACATGGGACAAATTGATTGCGCTAGGAGGCTCATCTACCTCACCATCCTTCCGCGAAAGTTGTTTTCGCCGGCCGCTGTGGTCCGCATCTCTTCGCGCCGGCGAAGCCACTCTAGATATTAGTGAAGTCCCAGTGGTATGTGACTTTGTTGATGTCTTCCCGACGACCTTCCGGATGCCACCAGCTCGAGACCTCGAGTTTGTCATTGAGTTGGTTCCTGCATCGCCCGATTTCAAAGAGGCCTTACGGATGGACCCAATTGAGTTGGTGGAGTTGAAGAAGCAGTGGGTGAGCTTCAAGAGAAGGGTTTCATCCGCCCTAGCTCATCTCCTCGGGATGCTCAGCAATCTTTGTCCCGAAGAAGGACAAGACGCTGCAAGATGTGCGTTGATTACCGCCCACTTAATGAAGTAACGGAAAGAACAAGTACCCTTTGCCCGTATCGATGACCTCTTCGATCAATTAACTGGAGCTCGAGTCTTCCAAGATTGATTTGAGAGTGGGATATCATCAAGTTCGGATTCGACCGAGGATATCCCAAAGACGGCTTTTTCTACTCGTTATGGCTTGTACGAGTATACCGTCATGTCATTCGGCCAACCAATGCTCCGCCTTGTTCATGAACCTCATGAATTCGGTGTTCATGGAGTATTTGGATAGGTTCGTTGTGGTCTTCATCGATGATATCCTTATCTACTCCAAGAGCGATGAGGAACACACCGAGCATTTGAGGCTTGTGTTGGGCAGCTCGTGAGCACCACCGTATGCGAAGTTCAAAGCAAGCGCGCTCGTTGAAGGAAGTAGCCTTCTTAGGCCATATTCTTTCTGGCAGGAGGCGAGTGTGGATCCTAGCAAGATCAGCGATGTGCTTTCTTGAGTCACCTACTTCGGCCACCGAGGTTCTGAGTTTTCTTGGTTTAGCGGGATACTATCATCGCTTTATCGAGAACTTCTCCAAGATAGCGGCCGATGACGGAATTGCTCAAGAAGGACAAGAAGTTCTCGTGGTCCGCCGATTGCGAGGAAAGTTTCAAGAACTTAAGAAGCGATTGACCACCGCTCCCGCTCTTGTTCTCCTGATGTCACGAAGCTTCGATATCTTTTGTGACGCTTCGCCGAGGCCTCGGTTGTGTCCTTATGCAAGAAGGCAAGGTAGTGGCTCATGCATCAAGGCAATTGAGACCTCATGAACTCAACTACCCTACCCACGACTTGGAGTTAGCCGTGATCCATGCACTTAAGATTTGGCGACATTACCTAATCCAGAATCGTTGTGAAGTGTATTCGGATCGCAAAGCTTAAAGTATTTGTTCACCCAACCAGATCCGAACCTCGTGCAAAGGAGATGGTTGGAGTTGATCAGGACTATGACATGGGTATTCACTACCATCCGGCAAGGCCAATGTCGCTGCAGATGCGCTTAGTCGCAAAGCGCATTGCAATGCATTGTTGCTTCAAGAGCCTCATTCCCTTCTTCGAGGAATTTCAGCTGCCTCAACTTGGGTTTGGTTGAGCGCGTTCCCTTGCCGCCTTGGTTGTACACCAACCTTGGTGGATCGGATCAGTCCGCCGTGAATGATGTTGGAGTAAACCGCATCAAGGAAAATGTCAAGAATGGAACAACAAGTGCTTCTCCGTAGATGAGCTTGGTGTCTTGAGGTTCGCAACGCCGTGGTTCCAAAGGACAGGAGTTGCGGATTTGATCCTCCGCGAAGCCCACGATTCCTCGCTATCCATTCATCCCGGCCACGAAGATGTACCAGATCTTCGCCGAGATTTTGTGGACCCGAATGAAGAGGGAGATCGCGAGGTTCGTTGTCGAGCGCGACGCGGTGTCGCCGTGTCAAGGCCGAGCATCGCCCACCGGATTGCTTCACCCTTGCCCATTCCGAGTGGAAGTGGGAATCGGTCGGGATGGATTTTATCACCGCCTACCCAGTCACCGAGGCAATGATGCCATTTGGGTTATCATTGATCGGCTGATTAAAGTGGCACACTTTCTTCCACCAAGACCAAGATTCGCATCGGCCACCTTGCGGAGCTCTATATCGCCGTGATAGTGAGCTTGCATGGGGTGCCAAGACGATCGCTTCGATCGTGGTTCCATCTTCACTTCCTAGCTCGCATAGCTTGCAAGAAGCTATGGGAACTCATCTTTCTTTCACCAGCTTTTCACCCCCAAACCGATGGTCGATAGAAAGGATCAACCAAGTTTTGGAGGACATGCTTCGAGCTTGTGTCCTTTCCTATGGGAAGCATTGGGAGAAGTGCTTGCCATTCACCGAGTTTTCTTACAACACGGTTTCCAAGCCGGCCTCGGCATGGCACCATTCGAGGCCTTATACGAGAAAGTGTAGAACCCCGTTGAACTGGTCTCGAGACCGTGAGAGACCTTTCTTTGGCCCGACTCGATCAATGAAGCCGAGGGTCAAGTCCGGCTCATTCGGATCGCCACGCACACTCAATCCAGCGTAAGAGCTGCGCGGATCGCCGCCGCCGTGAGTTGAGCTTTGAGCCCAATGACTACGCTTACCTCAAGGTTTCTCCTCAAAGGGTCACCAGCATTTTGGTGTCAAGGGCAAGTTAGCTCCTCGATATGTCGGTCCATACCGTGTCATCGAGAAGAAGGGAGCTATTGCCTACAAGTTGGAGTTGCTCGCCGCACTTGCGGGGTACATGATGTGTTCCATGTGTCCCACTAAAGAAGTGCCTCCGTGTTCCAATCGAGGAAGCTCGCTGGAAACTCTTGATGTCCGTGAAGATTTGACCTACCATGAGCGCCCTGCTCGCATACTCGAGGAAGTCGAACGAAGAACGAGGAATAAGACCATCAAGTTCCTTAAGGTTCTGGTCGAATCATTTCGAGGATGAAGCTACTTGGGAGCGAGAAGATCGCCTCCGTGCAGACTACCCTCTTTCTTTTCCAGTGAGACAAATCTCGGACGAGATTTTTGTAAGGGGAGGTTTGTAACATCCCCATTTTAACCTTGTGTTTTAAATGTAAGAAAATGAGTAGAAATTAAAACTTTTCTTACATCATGGGTTTCTGTGTGTATTAAACAATTATTGCACCAGGTATGGAAATACAAAGTCACAAGTCTGTTGATCATCTCCCGGGAAATATTTTCCTAAGTTCTTGGGTTGATACGTGACCCTCCGAAAAATTTCACAATTTTCGAAATTGTTTGAAGAGTTTTATGGGTCACTCAAACTTGCTTGACTTGTAGTCAAACCCTAGCTCTAAGCATTGCATAATTTCTGGAGAAAATGCTCAAAGACAAAACCTCTAAAAATTTTATACAAGGTCCAACTCAAGGTTAGCAAGCTATCTGTCAAAATTTCATAGAATTTGGAGCTAGTTTGCTAGCTCTCAAAGTCCCTTCAAGATCCCAGTTCAAAATAAACCCTAAACCTGTGTCCGACCTCCGTGTCTTGGTCGCACTGAGCCGCTTGAGCCGTGTCGGGCTCGGGCACTGGGCACAGTGGTCCGGGCCGTTGATTTTAAACCGACGCCAAAGACCTCCTCGGGTTGTTGTAAAGGACCTCCCACCCCACGACCTCCTCGTGTTCTTTTACGAAGACAACCTCAGACCCCCCAGACCTCCTTTGCACCTTTGCAAAGACCACCTGGCGACCTCCTCGCACCTCCACGACCACCCCTAGCACTTGGGTGATCATGAGCCGCCCATCTTCGGATCCGTGGCTCGGACCTCCCGAGTGTTAGGACCTCTAATACTCGCCAAAAACTGAGCCCTTGATTTCAATCCCACACCACGACCTCCCCGGTGGAGCTGGGCCACGATTTAGCCGTTGAGTTCATTTGACCAGCTTCTTCCCTATTTCTCTCACCGTCGGGTGGGCCTGGCATTATCAATTTTTGTGCGTGGCGAGAGGGAGCAAAGGCCTTGTCAACTCTAGGGTCGACAAGCGGCTATGTGCTGCCAACATTAAATGTCCGCAGCACCTTTTGCTCAAAAGTCACCCGACACCGCTCCCATCATGTCGTTGATGCCCTAGCTCAGTGCACCGGGTGGGTGTGACCTTGTTTCCATTTTGGCTCTTTGGCTATATATTGAGCCCGAGTTTCTCCTTAAGCTTCTTTGGATCCATTCTGCACCCCTAGTTTCTTTCTCTCGCTCTTGTGCTCAAGTCACCCAAAGCCTCTGCCACCATTGCTAAACCTTGGAGCTCTCTCCGCCCTCCGAGCTCCAAAGTGGTTCATTATTGCGCTTGTTGGCTGTCATTTGTTCTCTTGGTCACCTCCGAATCTCCTAAATTGCTTTGTTTAAACCTTCACAGAGGTTGACAAAGAGGAGCTTGTTGCTCGTGGGTCGGAGCTTCGTCTTCTTCACCTCCAACGACCTCCACTGGCCACCGGAGCTCTGCGACCATTCTGGACCTCCTTCATTCCCTGTGTTAGTGCCTTAGTGTTGAAAGCCCGGCCATTTTGAGCCTCGGTAGCTTTTCGCTTTGGCCGTGTTTTGCCTCCGCGCCATCTCTACCGCCGTGGCGGTGTTTTAGGGGTAGCTTTTGGCTCTGTAGGTTCCTCGCTATTTAGAACCTAGCCGTGCCTTTGGTTCTCGCCGCCAAGACCTCTGCCATGCCATGTGAGCTAAAACCGTAGTCATGTTGTTGTCGTGCCTTACTCGTGCGGGTATTGTAATATAATGATTAGCATTTAAGTTGTCCGCGAGTCCAATCATTAGTAGTTAATGTCGTTCCGCCGGCACCGTAGGTGTCATTATGGCCCAGACCTCCCGAGTTCTTCGTAGTCGTGTAGGACCTCCCGGCTGTGTTCTTAGCTGTCCACTACCTCTTCATTGTCGATCTAGACCGTTGTTGATCCTCGTGTGTGAAGTCTTTAAGCTCCGTGACCTCCCCACAAATCCTCGCCGCAAAGACCTCCGTAGGTTAAATCCCACCGCTAGGATCACCCTCCTCCTTGGGGTCCTCTTTGCAAAAGACCTCCTTGAGGTCCTCGGTGCGAAAAGGTCACCCTGTCGCTTTTGTCAAACCGCCTCTCCTGACCTCCTTGGGGTCCTCTTTGCAAAAGTCCTTCCTTAGTCGCTTTCTAAAACCACCCTGAGCCACCCCACAAGGTCCTCTTTGCAAAAGACCACCTGGTCTTTTGTAAAGAGAACCTTCAAAACTACCTTTAGGGTCCTCTTTGCAAAAAGACCACCTCCGCCCTTTGTGAAGAAGTCGAGGACCTCCTCCGCTCGAGATCTGGACCGTTCATGACCTTCCCACGGAGATCCGAACCGTCCCGACCTCCTCACTTCATCATAGCCGCTCAGACCTCCTCCCGGAGATCTTGACCGTATAGGACCTCCCCGCCACTCCGGACCGTTAGATTTAGATCTAACGGGCAGACCTCTTCGCCTATTTGCAACTCTACCGCTTTGATTCTCTCTTTATCGCTCGTCTTTAGATCTACGGCTTGGATCTCGAGAACATTCGGACCCCTCCGATGCAATCTTGATCTAGGCCGTCCATCTCAAGGTCCAAGGCCCGCATTCGTTGAGGCGCTTGGATGGACCGAACATCCCATCTCACGTGGGCCATTGGATATAAATCCATCGGTGGAGTCATTGGCGCTAAGACCTCCTCAGAGATCTTAGCCACAAAGACCTCCCTCCTTCCGATCTCGCCGCCGCACCTTTTCCCGTAGATTTAACCCTAGGACCTCCTAAGGAGGTCAGACCGTCGATCTTGATCTAACGATCCCGACCACCTTTAGCGCGAGGACCTCCTCCGTGTGCGCGCAGGCGTGCACTAGTCGTAGCCGTTGGATTCAATATCGGTGGCTAAGACCTCCCTAGGCGCGATGAGGTCTTTGCGCCCGTGAGCTCGTGCGGGTTTTAGACTGAGATCGTGAGCCGTGCGATCTTTGATCAACGCCCACGACCTCCCAGCTTTTATTGGTTTTCCAGATTTAGTTCCAGAGCTTTTATTTGCACATATTAATTGTTTTAAACTTCAAAATTGCATATCTTTTCTCTGTAGTCTAAATTTAACAAACTAAAGTTCTATAAAAGCATCTGTTAAAGTACTTTAGCTTAGTATAGGTTTTGCAGTAGTCTTTAATACTGAAATTAATCATGTCTTAGATTTATAACTTAGAAAAATCATAACTAAATCATTTTAATTCCAAATGACCTGAAATTTTATATGGGTTACCACTATACCAGTGGGTAGCTACCATAAAAATTTCGGCTTCAAAGTCTTTCTAGAAAATATTTTTGCTACAGTGCTAATTATGGCCAAAAATAGGTTTTTAGGGAACATCTTTTGCACCACAAATCCAAATTAGGTTTTTCCAGTTCCTATGTCTAGGTATATTCGTATTCTACCTTGTGTATAAATTTCGTCGCATTTGGATAATTTTTGCTTGCTCTTTCATTTAAGTGTTGCTCGTCTTATTGGTTGTTTTCGCTCTTTCGCTTATGATTCGATATTTGCGGTAACCCCGAGAACGACCCTCCGCAACAAATTGAGCAACAGCAAGCAGGCAAGCAGTTTGATCATTTCCCATTCAATCCCATTACTTTTAAAGTCTAATATTTTGTTTAACTTCTATGTATGCATTGCTATTTTGTTGTTAAATTGATTAGTTAGACCTCTAGTTGCATAATCAGAGGTAAATAATTATCCTCTACTACCGAGCCTAGGTTATTTGTCGTGATTAGAGTTCATTGGATGAGCTCTTGTCACTTAGTAGATTTCGGATAAACATTGCTTAGCCATGCCTAGTATCGGTAGTATTGGGCGATCATCGACTTAGTCGGTGATCTTGATCACACAATTGCTATTATTATTCCATTATGTCCAACCCTTGTGTTTTACCATTTTGCAAATCAAAAGCTGAAAACAAAATTATATCTTGGCTTGGGCACAATGGTATGTTGGGCGATCCGTTGGGTGTGATTGAATGGTGCCTAAGTCCCTAAGGACCGAGTTACTTGTGCCATTGATCCAAGCAATTATTGCGTGCTAACCACACGAGGGGGATATGGAACCTCTCTTGACTAAGTACTTTGGGAGGTGTTAATTATGAGCTGGTTGGTGGGTGTGTTCTTGTGTGTGGTGTTTGGAGGGGAGCATTGGCACCGGTTAGGTCTGTCTAATGTGTCTTTCTCCGTGGGTTGCGGCTCTTAATTAGCATCGTCCATTGGAAAGCGTCTTGTTAGACTTAGCCATGCCCGCATACCAAAGGAAGTGTGCTAACTGTGGCTGGTGGAAAGGCGGTCATCGTGTGGGTACATTGGTACACCCTGCAGGTTAAAACTATTCGAATAGCCTCGCCCTAGGTTATGGACACGCTTGGTTATTTCCCACAAGAACTAGACTACAACCTTTTAAAAAACTTAAACTTGACATGGGTGGTATGAAGGGTACTTCATGCTATTGTTGTGGTGACTATGGGTTAGTCACTTCTAGGTTGGTTTTGTCATCTATCTATTGTTATAATTGTCTCTCTCTTATTTGAACCATAAAAGTTAATTGCAAACTTGCTTTGAATCTATTAACTTATTGCAAATGGAAACTTGCTTTATCTTGAAAATAAGTCCGAGCCTCATCCACTTAAATAAAGCTTGCATGTAGTTAATTATAGTTTCGTTATCTCACACGTTGGTCTTATGAGTACAAAAACAAGTTTTGTACTCATCGCTTTGCTTAATATTAATTGTTGCAGAGGGAAGGTGAGCCCCAAGGGCCTCACTTTTGTGAGTCGTGTTCTTGCGCTGCTTGGGACGATTAGCTTGGCGGTCCGGTTGGTTGCCTTGTGGGTAAAGGCACACCGATTGGCTTTTGTTTATTGCCATCTTATGGCCCTTTGCTTCCGCTGCTTAAGTTAGTAGCTTATGTGTTATTTGGCAGTCGGCCTCTCTTTTGTAATAACTCTCTTTATATTATCTATGTCTCTCATTGTGCTTTTGCTTCACTCTATGTGTATGAATGGAATTGATGCATGATTTTGTAACGGTGTGTATAATGCATTTGGGAAGTATACATATCTCGAGGCTTGGTTTATTTGATTTGTATTGTTAGGACCAAGTGGATGGTTAAACAAGACAAGCCGAATAAACCGGGTCCTCACAATGCGATGTGCTGGTTTAAGCATAGTCACTAGTAAACTAAGAATTATTGGGTGGACTTGCGACATACTGGTTTAAGCATGGTCGCTAGGGACATGGCCATGTTGGGTTAAGCATGGTCATGATAATAATTGCTTATACAAAATAACACTTGGTTTTTAAGTTAAACATCCTAAGTCATAGGTTTGGTATATAACTTTAGTATTTGAGCAAACTGGCTTTGTGCTAAACCAAACATATAACCCCACCCTTGGAAGCCTTGCATCTATATAATTGCATTTACAATACGGGTTTGTTGAGTACTTTTGTACTCATGGTTGCTCAAACATGTGGATTCAGACTATGAAGCTTAAGATGATGGAGACTTTGTTAACTAGGTCCTAGCCCCAGTAGGTGGAGTGTGGCAATGCATGGAGGCCACGCTCTTTGAAGTCTTTCCGCTGCTATCATTTGACTTTACGCTGCTACTCTGAACATTTGAACTATTTTGCATGTCGTCCTGTTCTCTAAACTTTAGCCTTAAGGCCCTTTTACCATGTATTGTAATATTATTTAATTACCATTATGCATGTGTTGTATGGATGTGATATTCACTTATATATGTACTGTGTGAGGTAGCTACTGATCATGGGACTAGCTCAGAATACACAGAGGGTCTAGATGCAAATCCGGGTCGCCACATGTATTTGATAGGATACGAATATGGTTTAGATTTTTCCATCCGATTAACGATTTCTCCACTATTTGTATTCGCATTCGCATAAAAAAATATGGATACAAATATGGTATAGACTTTTGCCATCCAAAATATTATTTTATCTGCACTATTTGTATCCGTATTTGAATTCGATAAAATAATATACATATCTTATCGTAGTATGGCTAACTAGTTGGATGAGTATTTTATCGCACTATTTGTATCCGTATTCGAATTTGAATTTATGTTTTTAGGTGAAATAGATAAAGTAGAATGATTAAGTGTGCTATGTACGAGGATAAAGTATCATAAATATATTACCATTACATAAGTTATGAGGATATCCGAATCCGACCGAATTTAGTAGGTATTCAATTCGTATTCGTATGCATTACAACATTCAATTTGTATTCGTATTCGACAATATTCGTATTTGTATTCACTTAGAAAATACAAATACGAATACGGGAATACCACTATTCGATTCGTATTCGATCCGTTGACACCCCTACTCTTATTGTCCATCAAATGGACGTAAAGACAACGTTCCTAAATGGAGAGTTGGAAGGAAAAATTTATATGGAACAATCGGATGGATTTGTGATACCCGAACAAGAGGGCAAGGTTTGTAAGTTATGGAAATCTTTGTACGGTCTCAAACAAGCACCTAAGCAATGGCATGAGAAGTTCAATAGAACTTTGACATCTGCGGGATTTGCGGTAAATGAAGCCAATAAATGTGTATACTACTGCTATAGTGGGGGTAAATGAGTAGTTCAATGTTTGTATGTTGATGACATACTTATATTTCAGACAAACATTGATATGATTAATGAGGTTAAATTATTTTTATCCCAAAGTTTTGATACGAGAGATCTAGGAGAGGCTGATGTTATTTTAACATCAAGTTGATCAAGGGTGAGAATGAGATTACCCTATTACAATCCCATTATGTGGAAAAGGTCATGAGCCGTTTTGGCTATATGGAAAGCAAGCCCTCTCCAACACCTTATGATCCTAGTTTAATACTTTGAAAGAACCGAAGACTAGGAAATGATCAATTGAAGTACTCTTAGATTATTGGTTCACTCATGTATTTGACAAGCGCTACATGATTTGACATCTCTTATGCTATAAGCAAATTGAGTTAGTTTACTGCTAATCTGGGAGATGGTCAATGGCTCACACTTGAGTGGGTTATGCACTATTTGAAAGGTACGATGAGTTACAAAATTCACTACACTAGGTATCCCAGTGTACCTAAAGGATATAGTGATTCCAATTGGATTTATGATCCTAATGAGATAAAGGCTATGAATGGATATGTATTCACTCTCAGCGGTGCTACCGTCTCATGGAGGTCTTACAAACAGATCATACTGACGAGGTCAACCATGGAGGGAACTCACAGCGCTAGACACAGCCACTGTTGAGGCAGAATAGCTGCGAGAACTCTTAATGAATTTACTAGTGGTTGAAAAACCAATTCAGGCTATCCTTATGTATTGTGATGACCAAATAGTTATCATAAAGGTGACAAGTGCAAAGTATAACATGAAATCCTCAAGACATGTGAAAAGGTGGTTGAAGTCTGTCAAAAAATTGAGAAAATCCAGAATGATATCTGTGGATTATATCAAGTAGCTAAAAATCTGGCAGCCCCCTTTACAAAGGGACTATCACAAAATGTGACCCACGTGAGTTACATAGTGTTAACCCAAACCTATTTGATCGGAGATCCCGTGAAATAGGACTAGGGGAAAACAATATGTTTAGGTAACAGGAGATTACATTCTTACTTTATAGCGTTGGATATGTAATACTATAATTACTATAAGGTAGGATGACTTTGTCTTAATGTGTTCTAAAGCTTAACAGCAAAATACCATCCTACAGGGTATTCTTATAAGAACACCTATATGAGCCCAACTATTGGTTACAGTCCATGAGATGTGAAAGCTCATTACGAGACACAGGAGTATGACCTATATGCTCCACTCGAGGAGTAGCCTATCGGTAGCCAAGTATCAACAAAGGCATTAGGTGAAACTTGTCCGCGCAAAACTGCTAATTCAAGGCTTAGTCTATTGTGTAGTTATGGGCGAGTGTAGCTTGAGTTTCTAGGTGGATGTTCAACCTTAACCGGTCTTTATTGAAAAAACTGGTATATCAACAACACTTTAAAATTGTGGGCAAATTCGTGGTGCTTTGGTGGGGAATTGTTTGAGTTTATGGGCTTGGCCCAAATAATACTCTTCATAAATCCAAGAAAAATCCCAAATGCCCACTCATGCATGGTGGAAGGTGGAAAGTTTAGTATCATATTCCTGGTCTAGGTGGGAGGAGACCAACTTATAATGTGGAGTTGGTCTTACCTAGCTGAAGCAAGCAAAAGAAGAACACACGTGCACGCGAGACATGCACGTGAATAGTCCAGTGATTTCGTATCCAGTTGGGTGTACGGCTGCTTATGAGGGAGAGACGTTTCTATTGAGATCAGACAAAGATATCAGCCTATATACTTTGCCCTGAACTCCTCTATGTTGCACTACCTTAGCTACTCGATCCATGTGCTGGCGTGCATCGTCACGGGGAGAGCAATGTCTCCGAAGCCATTGTCCATCATGATCTTACACGAGTTGGGGTGAATTAGATTTTTGGGAAGCGTTTGCGTGACTGCTCACGAATTCCTTCATCATCTATTGTGTGTTGTCTTCTTCGCATTCGACTCTACCACGACCTTCATCGGAGCAATTCTCTATGTCGTAGTGAGCTCTCTTGACATGGCTAGGCCTTGCTTCTTAGAAATTAGTCATGTGAAGATAATGATTTCTACTTGTGTTAGTACTATTCTTTTTTATCGGAAAACAGTAGGAGAGCCTCCTACTATAGTATAATTAGAATAAAAATAGTATGAACAAAACAACAAAAGAAAAGAAAATATGTACAAAACTGAACATGTATAAGGAGTCTAGCCAAGTACTAATTTCAGGTGATAAATCCTCTTCCACTTTGTGCAAATGCAGAGTTACTTCATCCTTGAACTTCCTTTTCTAGGCAACAAAAGTTGAGTTGATTTGCTAAAAAAATTACATTTCGTTGTTTCCAGATATGCCAAGTCGTTGTAATGAATACTTCCATGAAAAAGTTTTGCAAAGGCTCCTTTTGCTTGCAATAAACTAGCAAAAAAATTTCTACCGAGTGCCATTGAATTCCCAAACTTTCCTAGCAACTTTTACTAAACGAGCAGCTGAAAAACAAATGTTGAACGTTTCATCTTCCCCACAGTCATAGAGAATGCTGGCCTCACTGTTTCCAATGTTGTTGTAACACCCTGGCTATTCGAAAGCTAAAGTGCTACCTAAAGACCTAACATAAAACCATACGGCGGAATAATTTCAACAAAAATTCATCAACTAAGTTACAAAAGATCAACATCTTTTAGAACCTAAGCAGGTATTAGAACTGAATCCAACAACAGTCCACAAATTCCAAATATTTAAGTCTACTGAATCTATTAAGATAATCATATCCAACGAATGATTAGGGAACATAAGCAGTTATTTAAACAACCTTAACATAGAGAAAGTTATCATCCACATCTAAGTTTATTTATTACAGTCCATCACTTATTGAAAGAAAAACAGAACCTAATTCTTTTATTGAAGCTGGTGTAAGGTGAAGTGAATGAGTAGTGCGTGTCTACTCCCTCCTAAGAGGAACATCATCAACGATTACCTAAAAATAAATAAACAAAGCAAGAGTGAGTCCGATACTCAGCAAGTACATGGAATAAATTAACATACAACCAATATGGACAAGTCAACCTCTTCACAAATTCTGAACATACCACGAACGAATATTTAGGAATGCATGAAATGAATGAATGTAATCAAAGGATGGACTGCACACATGCTTATGCACACATGATTTATGATCTCTTGTTTGTATGACTTCCTTACCATGTTTCATACGGGTGTCCAAAACTGCCCACATTGGAATAGTGGGACTTCACTTGCCCATACTGAAATTGATGGGACTTTAGACTCCACTCCCGTGGAGCTCCACTCCCGTGGACGGAACATGAACATGGATGCATGAATAAACTTATGAATAATGACTAATATCATCCCCACACATATGAAAGAGCATACGTAAAAAACATACTCATTGGAACCTCTTGTCTACTATAATCTCCACTCCTGTGGACAGAACATGAACATTGAAGTTTCTCACATATCAAACAAAATACAATACTAATAATTGAGCATCCAGTGTTTACAAATCACACAAAATCATTGTACTTGCCATTAGCGTTGCGATGCGTTAGGAGGTAACGACGATGCCGCTAATATCGGAGCCTTACCTCCTACACCATTAGTTTACTCAATAAGAACCATGAAGTCAAGACACTACTTTCTACACTTACCCCAACACCCCAACGTTTAACTATACAATTTTACTCTAATTGAACTACATTCCATCAGAAAACTATAATGGGCAGCAATACTAAAATTGACATAACTTTTGCTCTGAAATTCATAAAAATGTAAACTCAGGCTTGTTTGAAAGGTAACAAGATTATCGACAACAACCTAGTTGATGGAAAACCCAAATTCTGAATATCCAAGCCCCAAAAGATCGATGAGCATCCTCCGTCAGAACTGCTCGACACTTCTGGGCAGTGGCACAAAAATGGCCATAACTTCTAATTGGCTAAACCAAACTTAGAGTTCTTTATCAATATAAAAGCTAAGACCCAGGCCTACAAAAACCTAGTTGGGTGAAAGCCCTGAATTTGCCATTAACTTGATCATAAATTAAAAGGCAATTTGATAATTCATTCTTGTTAGGGTTCTGGACAGTCAACTTAAAACGTGCATAACTTTTGTTCTACAAATCCAAATGGGGTGTTCTTTATCAATCCTGAAATATAATGAGATCACGTACAAAAGTCGTTATGGGCAAGACTTCTGAATCATCCTCTAACTAGATCAACTTTTAACAATTACAGTGTCTGCTAATTCTCGTCAGAATTCTGGACAGTAGAAACTAAAACGAACATAACTTTTGATCCGTACGTCGGAATTTAGTGTTCTTGGTGGCCACCGAAAGCTAAGAACAATACCTAAATTACTCTAGGAGATGGACCTCTCAAATTCGGCTTCTAAGATCACGAAATATGCCACACAACATTCTGGATAGAACTAACTTTCTAATCGCAGCATTTCGATCTAATCAATTATGATCCAAATCACATCTACCACTAATCAAACAATGAGGATCGGCATTCGTTACCCTTGAAGCAACCAGGAAGACGATGGTTGATCCGCGAAGATGTTCCCCTCCTTCTTGATCAGCCAATTCCACGAAACACCACTCCTACCTTCGCGAGAAGCCGGCAACGGGAGATCGGCACCAAGGACGGCCCGGGAGGTGGGGTGCTGCACTAGGGGCTTGGGGCGGCAGCAATGGAGGTGGAGAAGGGCTGCAACCAGCAGGGGAGGCGCAAGATGGAGGGGAGGGAGAGGAGGGAGGCGGCGGCCAAGGTGGGGAGGAGAGGGGGAGGGGCGGCTAGGGTTTTTGGGGAGGGTGGCACCTCCCCCCTATTGTCGGCCAGGCCTCATGGGCCAAAGCCCAGGCCCAGGTTGCCGGGAAAACGCAGAAAACCCCCTCTATTCTCCTGATTAAACATTTTTTTTCAAAAGAAACCTTCTAGCGATTAATTATTCTCTCCCGAAAATTATTTCTAGCACTATCGGAGAATTACATTAATTCTCTCTCAATTTGTATTGCACTCTCAAATGAAAGTTGGGATATTAAAGTTGTAGTGCCATCTTTTTAACATATTTCTAGTGTTGAGCCTGTCACTACGAGCCAAGCAAAGACTTTTAACTTTGCAGTACATTTACTTTTCCAGACCCATTTGTAAGGCTTTGGAGTATTTATGGAGAGAAAAGTGTGCATAAAAGTGACTAGAAGAATATTTTGAATTACCCTGTATATAACTCTAAGAATCAATTGTTTCAGAACTGATGGCTGAAGGGATACAGGTAGGCTACACAAGTTTGTAATTCAAAAATTCTATCAGTAAACCAGGAAGTCATACAAACAAGAGATCATAAATCGTTACCAGTACATGCGCAGTGCAGCAAAAGAACAGTTAGAGCAGCCTAGTCCAACGTTGATCACATCGAACTAGTGGTCGTAGTTGATCGTCCAGCATCCTCAATGCCGATCCTCTCTTCTAGCAACCAATCGCGTTCCTTATGATGATCGTGGATCATCCCCATTCAGCATAGCAGCAATCGCGCAGCACCTCTACGGTATCCACACGTCCAGGGATGGAACACCATATGCCAGTGTGCTAGCACCAACTCACACGGTAGGTCTCTCGAGAAGATGGCAGATAGGGTTTTGGTAGAGCAACCCACATTGTCTGTCTCCCTTAACAACCTCATATATCCCCTTATAAAGAGCCCATGATGGATCCTATCCAAACTTGTTTGTTCCAACCCATTAAGTATGTGACCCTGTAGGTTCATGCGTAATCGGTTGTGACTCAAAAATACCTTTCCGACCACGAGTCGTTAGCGGTTCCTAACAGGACATTGTCAGGACCCGCGATTAACACCCCAGATCTTCTGTGCATAACTGAACTAGTCCCATGATTAGTGGCTAGCTCACACAGTAAACAAATGTGATAACACCACCATAAATGCTAAAATTTATTAATAAACAACAGAGTTGATTACAAGATAGCCTTACAAGGCAACATTAAATAAATACAGCGGAAGACGATGAAGAAGTAGTGGAGTCCAGCTGATCTACCACAGGCAATCGACTGGGGTAGCGGCCTAGTCGTCATGATCCACACCTGAAGCGAAGTCCTTCTTCTCTGAAATTTGTTTGCATAAAGCAAGTATGAGCACAACGACTGTGCTCGCAAGTTACACCCGTCAAATAACATAATGACATGCATACATGGATGTAACAAAGGATGACTTATAGGGTTAATTGTGCAAAAACAGCATTTGACATTAAATACCATATAAGTTCAAAAGCTCAAGTTTTATAAAAATCCAAAATTGATTTTTGAATTGATAAAGATAGTGTAGGCACCAACCTAACACCAACATAAACACGAGCACCAACCCGGGGCTTCAACCCACAACTTTTCTCATGGACACCCATCCAAGTCAAAACTATTTTACAAAAACATTTTGAAATCCAAAACCAGAGTCTAACTTTGAGTGGCTTTGCCAGCATGTCCATGATCGTGGACACGGCTATTCGAATAGTTTTACACTCTGCAGAGGTTGTACAACTTTACCCACAAGAGATAATCAACTTTTAATGTCCGTCTGACACACTTCCGAAGATGTGCGACTAAGTGATCATCACGAAGCCTTTACAATGCATCATTCCTCCATAGTACTCCCTCGCTAAGGTTTTGCCCCCTTTGGACTACCCGTCCGTAGGGTTCAGGCCCCCTCTTGCGCGGATGGGACTAACAAGGTCATAACATGACTACCCACCGCACCAACAGGAACGACCATGATGGAACTTTGCAAATTATTCAACTAGGTCCTGCCCATACAAGACATGTGGTAGTACGATGTGGCTTAGCAAGATGCGGCTCGAAGACCGGTCCTTAACTGTAACATCCCAAAGTGTTGTTACCAAAATAAAAATAAATAAAATTATTATTTTACTGGTTTTTTTGATAATTTGCCAGAGTTTGATTGTTTATTTGAATCTCTGAAGTTTTGAAAGTCAAAAATAAAAGTTTATTTGAAGTTCTTGAAGCTTGATCTGAAAAATAAAATTTAAATTAATTTCTAGAATTTTCTGAGGTTTTTCCTAAGTAATTTAAAGCCAAAACAATTTATGTGCAAAAACTATAGCCAACTTTAAGTTGGAACTATTTTCTTCAAGTCCAAAATAACTCTAGAAATTTATGTGAATTTTTCTAGAATTTTTGGATTTAATTTGCTAATTTCTAAAGCCCTTTTTAATTATCTGGATTAAATCAATTAATAAATCATTTTTAAAACCCTAACTCACCTTTGGACCAAAACCCACCGGTCCGGCCCATTCTCTCCGCGCCCGGCCCATCTCGGCCTGTCATCCCGTGCGCCTGCTCATGACCGTCGGATGTAAATCCGACAGCTAGCCTCTCGCCCGCCTTTTCCTTCCTTTTCCTGCGGTCACCGACTCGTGGGCCCGCCCGATGTCTTCTTCCCCGCCCCCTTCTTCCTCGCGCGAGAGCCCGCGCACGCCGCCATTACCGCGCCCTAGAGCTCGCTCAATCCCGAGATTCTCTCCCTCTTTCCTCTCACGGACGCGCGCATTAAATTCCCCGCGTTCCGCCGCGCCTATTCCGGTCATCTTTCCCTCGTCCGCGCGCGAAATCATTGGAATTGCCCCATCGCCGCCGTGATCCCCGCCGCGCCCAATCTCCCGCCTCCGGCCTCCTCTGCCCCTATAAAAGGGAGCACGCCGTGCCCCCTTCCATCCTCAACTCCCTCCCACCATCCACCTCTCACCTTTCCCTCCGAGATCGTCGGAAGCCGAGTTTTTCCGCCGCCACCACCGTTGGTCTCCGCCGCCTCTAGCGCCACCACCGTCGCCGCTCTCGCCTCGCCACCGCCACCAACGGCATCGCCATAGCCTCGCCTACGTCGTGCGCGCCTCCGCCTCGCCCGAGCGCCATCGGAGCTCGCCACCGCCGCGGACCCGAACTTCACCACCGCCAAATCTCGTCGCTGGTGATCTTTTCACCGCGCATTCGTGCAACCCCGGTGAGCATCAACATCCCCATCGCCTCCTCTTTCTTTTGGCACCATCCACTTCCGCCGGAACGCCGCCAAACGCCGACGAGCTCATACCCGAGTCGCCGCCGGCCATTGCCTACGTGGCCTTGCCACCTCAGCCGCCACATCAGCGGGGGTGTGTGCGTGGCAGCCTGCGTGGCGCCACGTGCGCACACGCGTGCCACCCAACCCTAGCCCCCGAGCCGGAAGTCCCATGGACTTGGTCCATGAGGACCGTGTCTATGACACGTGGGCCCACGACCAATTTCTTTTTCTTTTAGTTATTTCCAGCCGAAAACTCCTTGCTGACGTCAGCATGCGCAATAAACCGGAATTTCCTTTAGAAAAATAATTCGGGAAATTCGATAAAATCTGATTTTAGGGTTTTATTTAGATTTAGAACTTCCCGGGGTTCGTTCTCCCTCATACGAACTCCGATTTCGTCGTTTCAAATTCCTAAATTCCTATAAAATCAAGATCTAGCCATCCAAGCCAAAATTATTTAATTTTGAGTTCATTTGATCAATAATTCCTTTAAACCCTAATTCATTATTCCATGTAAATTCAAACTTGGAAAATTTATATCTTTTGCATCCAAACTCCGATTTGGGTGGTTCAAGTTGCAAAATCTTTATAAAATTGTAATCTAGCTAACTAAATCAAATTATTTTCATTTGGAGTTCTTTTGAATTGTTATTTGAATTTGGTCGTATTTTCACGATTAGATTTCGACGACTTCGGAGAATCAGATTTCGACGCCGATTGAAGAGCAACATAAGAGGATTGATTTTGACTGTATGATCATCGTGATTGTACACTTGGACTACCTGAAGTTAGTACTTGTGAGTACTAGGTGACCTGTTAAGAAAAACAACGTCACCTCAACACCAGACGTTCTGTTAAGGTGATCTGTTAAGAAAAACAACATCACCTCATCAAGCAAGGCAAGTTATACCCTTGATCATATCGATCCCATTATTTTAAATTATTTATATTCTGTTTTTAAATTATTACTGCATGCTTATTTATATTCAGTAATATAAATTCCTGTTTTTAAATTCATAGTTATACCTAAATCCTTTGTATGACCAATGTTGATATTGAATCAAACACATTGTCACCCCAGATAAACCTAGTTGATACGATAGTATGAACTAGGATCATTTAAACGTATTGCTTAGCCATGCTTATAGACCAAACTTGTCTGATTTGGGGAATTTCAGCCAACAATCAATTATTGTTTAAATTGTACCCTTGGTATTGGTGTGTCATGGGAGTTTTACAAATGACTTGGAAAATAAAATAAAAATAGATTTGGACTTGGGCGAAATGGATGATTGGTGGGTGCAGGTTTATGCACGGGCTTAATCTGGTTAGGGTTAAGGCCCAGGGGTTTTTATGGAAAGTCGCCCAAGTCAGTTAAGGACCGGTCTTCGAGCGCATGATGCTACGCCATACCGTACCACCACATGTCCCAAGTATGGGTCGGGACTTGGCTAAATAATTTGTGATGTCTTAGTGTCATTGGTGCTATGTTGTTGGTATGGGTGTTGGTCGACAAGAGACCCATCTAGCGCAGAGGGGCTTCGGAGGATGGTCACCCAATGGCGTGAAACCTTAGCGGGCACAAATACATTAAGGCGAGAACATTGTAAAGGCCTCGACACGCGTTTCTAGACCGCTTACCAAAGGTAGTGAGCGGCATAGATATATGCCTGACAAACTAGAGAAGTCTTGTCATGTGGGTAAGTCGTACAACCTCTGCAGTGTAAAACTATTCGAGTAGCCGTGTCGCGGTTATGGACATGCTAGCAGAACTACTCAAAGTTAGACTTTGGTTTTGTTTGAAAATAAACTTCTTCAAAACTGGTTCATCCAGATGGGAATTGGGCATGCAGCCTTGTGATAGGAAGGTATCCTTCATCATTCATGTGTGAATGTTATCTTACTATAAAAGTGAGAATTTATAAAATGATTTTTAGTTATAGAATAACGGCTTTGGAATCTAGTACCAGTATTTAAAGAAAATGCTGCTTTATGCAAATAACCCTATAAGCCACCCTTTGTTACATCCATATATGCATGTCATTCTGTTATTTGACGGGTGTAACTTGCGAGCACGAAAGTTGTGCTCATTCTTGCTTATGCAAACAAAATTTCAGAGGAGCAGGACTTTGCTACCGATGTGGATCTCGACGACTAGGCCGCTTCCCCAGTCGATTGCCTGTGGCAGATTAACTGGACCCTACTACTTCTTCGTCTTCCGCTGTGTTTATTTTATTGTGGGCCTGTAAGCCTCCTTTGTAATTAACTCTGTCATTATTTATTAATAAAGTTGTGATATGAATTTGTTATCATTTTGTTTACTGTGTGGACTAGCTACTGATCATGGGACTAGTTCAGAAATGCACAGAGGATCCCGGATATTAATCCCGGGTTCTGACATTTACTGACCTGGGCGACAACCAACAGAACCCTAGGCCTCAACCTACCCAGTTGAGCCCGTGCATAAACCTGCACCCACCAGACAACCATTTCGCCCAAGTCCAAACCATCATTTTATTTCATTTTCTAAATTCATTTATAAAACTCCCATGACACACCAATGCAAGGGTACCATTTAAACAATAGTTGATTTTTGGCTGAAATTCCCCAAATGAAACATATTTGGTCTATAAGCATGGCTAAGCATAATATTTTCCAAATGATCATAGTCCATACTATTGTATCAACTAGGTTTTATCTAGGGTGACAATATGCTCGCTTCAATTATCAAAATTGGTCATACAAAGGATTTTAGGTATAACTATAAATTTAAAAACAAGAATTCAAATAATTGAATATAAATAAGCATGCAGTAATAACTTGAAACATAATTTAAATAATTTTAAATAATGGGTGCAAATATGATCAAGAATGTAACTTGCCTTGCTCAAATAGCTGCTCTCAAACGGCGTCGAAATCTGACTCTCCGAAGTCGTCGAAATCTATACGCGAAATAAGCCAAATTCAAACAAAATTCAAAACAGAAGTAAAATGAACTCCAAATTAAAATATTTTAGTTTATTTAGCTAGATTACAATTTTATACAAATTTTACAACTTGAATCACCCGAATCGGAGTTCGGATGCAAAAGATATGGGCTTTGGAAGATTGGAATTACATGAAATGATAAAATTAGGGTTTTTCTGAATTTTGGGAATTATTTTTGTAAGGAAATAGGCTTTATTGCGCAAGATGACGTCAGCAAGGGAATTTCTTTTTCCTGGCCGAATTCTTTTTCTAAAGAAAATTATTATGTGACACTGACAAGTGGGCCCGAGGGTCAATGGACTAACTCCACGCCCGGTCAAAGGTTTATGGTGAACCCGGTGCACCACAACAGTGCGCGCGAGGTGGGGTGGCTGTGTGCGCAATGATGTGGCGCCACGTGGGCTCCACGTCGGCTTTTGTGATAAGGTGGCCATGATGTGGCGCACGGGTGGCGACCACGGTGGCAGCCACGTCGGTGCCGGACGGGGCGGCGCTCGGGTTCCAAGGAACTGGCGAACGGCGGCGTTTCAGTGGCGGCGAGGGGTAACATCGGGTAGAGGAAGGTTCGGGGATCTCAGGGCTCATCATGGTGGCGTACGGTCACAAAGGATTCGTCGGAGGCGAGAACTTTGGCGGCGGCACGGTCGGGGTTGCGGTGGCGAAGGCGCTCGGGGGGTGCTCCGGCGAGCCTAGTGCGCGCACGGGGTTGCCCTGTGGACGGCGATGCCGATGGTGGCGGCGGCGAGGCGAGAGCGTCGACGGTGGCGGCGCTAGAGGCGGTGGAGGGGAGCTCAGCCGGCGATAAAGAAATGTCGATTCCGGCGAGGTGAGAGCGAGGGAGGACGAGTGGATGCTGGGGATGGAATTGTAATACCTCGAATATCAAATAGAGAGAACATATTATTCGGAAGAGAAATTTATTCAAATTTGAATGCATTAAAGTTTAGAGGAAAATTGAAAGAAAATTCAGGATTTGAGAGAGGATTGGACCTTCGCTTTTAGCCCAAGGTGTCCTAGCCAAGTGGGCGGCCTTGTAGTGGAGTCAAGAAGGGGGTCTCCTTCCCAAAACCCTACCCTCTGCTACAGTACCGCGCCGCACTGTAGCACGCGGTACTGTAGCAGCCCCCTCCGTGCTGCTCTACCAAGATGAGGAAGAAGCTCAGGTGCCGCCGGCCATGGTGGAAGGAGAAGAAGGAGAAGGAGAAAGGAGGAGGAAGATCATCTTCTCAAGGTTCTCCCACCTACGTCCTGGTTGCTACAAGGGTAACGAGTGCCGATCCTCATCGTTTGATTAGTGGTAGATGTGTTTTGGTTCAATTTTGATTATATCGATTTGCTGCGGATAGAAATTCGATTCTGTCCAGATTGTTGCGTGGACTTTTTCGTGATGTTAGAGGCCGAATCTGAGTTTCCAATCTCCTAGAGATATGTAGGTCTTGTTCTTAGCTTTCGGTGGCCGCCAAGATCACCTAATTCCGACTTTCGAGTCAAAAGTTATGATAGATTTAATATCTGCTGTCCAGAATCCTGACGAGAATTAGCAGTCTCTGTTTAGGTTGATATATGGCCTAGTTAGAGGGTGATTCAGAGGTCTTGCCCATAACAAATTTTGAAGGTGATATCACTAGCTTTCAGGATTGATAAAGAACACCTCATTTGGATTTATAGATCAAAAGTTATGCACTTTTCTTTGTGACTGTCCAGATTGTAGATCAGTCTGTCCAGATTGTATGTCAGTTTCTATCTTTAGTTTTCAACTTATCTAACAAATTTATCAGATTATCCGATCGTAAAGATCAACCCGATACATCCACATTTTTTCCACAATTCTTAACAACAATAGGTTCTTGAACAAATATGAACAACCTCTTATCTAAAACTCATCCTGTACCAAATACAATGACATTTCACTTTAAGCAATTCACTTCCACGGATACTAGTTAAGAATAGACTGTTTGCACAAAGCTAATAACCCAAATCTGATAACTCATACCATAATAATTAATTCATTTAATTAACACCTCGTACTTAAGCATGTCAAGACATCACTTGAAGATTTTAACCTAATCTTTCAGAAAAAGAGGCATTACATTCCAACACCGAACTAATCCAAAAGAAATACATAAAGTCAAAGCTTTCACATGTTAAAGAATTTGCAATGAAAACTTTCAGCACCAGAATACTCAATAATAAATGATTCACATTCTCCAATAAGAAGGGCGAACTCCCAAGAAAAGATAAGTTTTTTTTGCCGATATCCAACGATCCCAAGAACAACTTTAGACCAGCAGTCGGAGAACAAGTAGTCGACTTATGGAACCAAGAAAGTCCAATGAGAACTCATCAGAAGAAATGTAAAACACTAACTCAAGAAAACTTCATCAAACGCAACTATTACCAGAACTAGCCACATACAGAACCAAGGAAGAGAATAATATTTTCTAAAGAATCTCACCCTCAACACTCCACTATGGTATTCGGGGTAGATACTACTCTATTCTGCTACCACAAATATCGGTGCAATCGACAAAGTCGGGGCCACAACCACGGCCTCCACTTCTTAACCTCCATCATCGACACGTTTAAATAATATAATCAATTATGATTATACATGATCATATCATGACAATCATAGAATAGATTCATAGATATGGAATATCATAACATATCATAGATTAACAACAAGAAAGATAATACAAAAGCAATTCAACAATTGCTCAACGAATGAAACATAACAATAGAAATACTAAACAATGGATTTCCCAACCCCACCTCACGTGTACGTGTGTCAATTTAATATTCAATTACCACGGACCTAAAGCCCGCTCGATACCAATCTGTAACACCACGGCTATTGGAAGCCAAGATGTCACCTAAAACATCTAACATACATCCATAATGCGTAAGAATTTGAACTAAGTATTTCAACTAAAGATGACATTAAATTAAACAGACATGGTGAAGGTATCATTCCTTCACCTTCTAAGTTATTTAATACTGATCATCAATAAAGAAGGTTCACACGCATAATAAATCAACATCCATGTGGAGAAGGTATCCTTCCTTCACCAATTATAATTTAATTATTACAGTTCATCATTAACGAATGTAAGATAGAACTAAATTTAATCTTGAACATGAATAGGATGATGTGAGCAGTAGTGCGTGTCTACTCCCTCCCAAGTGAGCCAACATCGGGGTTACCTAAAATAAACAAACAACGCAAGAGTGAGTCCATGACTCAGCAAGTACTGATGAAAGAAAAAGAACACATATACAAACAGGACATCACCATTTAAGAATGCGAACCTTGCATCGAGTGAGCACTTATGAAAACATGAAATGAATGAATGTAATCAAGGATGGACTGCACACATGCATATCTCGGTATAGTGAGTGACACACCGTCGGTGTTCACTTAAGCCCGCACCTTAACAAAAGTGCGGGATCCAAGTCCTATATGAAGAACGTTTCATATAGGTGTCCAAAGCTGCCCATTTGGAATTGATGGGTCTTACGTGCCCATACCTGGAATTGATGGGTCTTTCAATCCACTCTCGTGGACGGACATGACAATGTCCAAATTTGCCCACATTGGAATGGTGGGACTTACAATCCACTCCGTGGACATAACATGAATAAAAGGATGCATGATATGAACATGAGCAGTGATAATACCATCTCTCAAGATATACTCCACATAATGAAAGAACATAACCAATTCCGCATCTCGGGTAACACAATATGTCACACTATATTCATGAAAACATTCACAATCACAAAGACTCAAAAGCAACAAAGTACTTGCCTTCGCGTTGCGGCGCGTTAGCGTGCAACGATGGCGCTCCCAAACCCGTAGCCTCGTGGCCTAAACAATTAAATAACCGAAATAAGAACAACATAGAATCCAACCCGAATTAATAGTCTACAATACCCCCTTGAACTCCCAAGGAATCGCCATAAAACCTAATCGAAAAACAGTGCAACCCAAAAGCGTGTCGGGACAGCAGCACGAAAATGACAGTAGTTAATGACGTGGGACTCAAATGAGATGAGTCCAGATCCTACCTCATCTTAACGAACATATCTATAACATTCAAGTTGATGAGATTTCCCAATTCGGCCAATAAACTTCTCTAATAAAGAAAACAAAACAGCAGCACAACTTCTGTCGAACAAACAGGACAGCAATACTAAAACAACCATAACTTTTAATCTACAACTCCGAATTGAGCGTTCTTTAACAATCTGAAAAGGTTATGAAATTACCTACAATAAACTAGTTGGCACGACATTCAAATTTTGCATTTAACAAAAAGTGGCACACGGGTCAAAACTAAAGATAGAAACTGACATACAATCTGGACAGACTGATCTACAATCTGGACAGTCACAAAGAAAAGTGCATAACTTTTGATCTATAAATCCAAATGAGGTGTTCTTTATCAATCCTGAAAGCTAGTGATATCACCTTCAAAATTTGTTATGGGCAAGACCTCTGAATCACCCTCTAACTAGGCCATATATCAACCTAAACAGAGACTGCTAATTCTCGTCAGGATTCTGGACAGCAGATATTAAATCTATCATAACTTTTGACTCGAAAGTCGGAATTAGGTGTCTTTCAGTTATTTTAACCGCTAGTGATGGTTAAGTTAAGGATATGTTCGAATGTTGTCTTGATAAATATTAATCTTGAATTTGTCTTCTATTTGGATCTTGATGATCTTATTTAAATGATAGCTTTACTTGATTCTTGCCATGCTAAAAATTATTGAAACATGTTTAAATGACTAGATGAATGATGATGTATCGCCTTGTGAAACCTTGACTTATGTGTCCTATATTATTGAAGTTAAGGACATTTTATTCTAATTGTCGATCATAAGTTAGAATGTCGATTATATCCTCTTAATCATTGTTGAGGTTGCAAACAGAGGTAGGATCATGTTTGTGCCATGTGTGGCTAGAGAGCATTTAGTGTGTACTATCTTGGC
Organism: Ampelocalamus luodianensis; assembly: GCA_036346255.1. Taxonomy (NCBI): domain Eukaryota; kingdom Viridiplantae; phylum Streptophyta; class Magnoliopsida; order Poales; family Poaceae; genus Ampelocalamus; species Ampelocalamus luodianensis. Next base: position 21,301,737 of record CM070640.1, read on the forward strand.
ATCGAGTGTCACTAAGAGTTAAATGGATGAAAGCTAATCGAGATTTGTTGGTGTACATTGGTGAGATTGTCATGTTCTATTATCATCTTGTTGAAAGAGTTTGTTTCAATTATAAGGTTTTGCACTAGGTTTTCCTAGATCAAGTATATGTAACCTTATTTAGATTTTAGAGACATGATGAAGTAGTTCATTGTGATTCTTTTCAAAAGTTCATGGAGTGTTAAGAGATTTGATGATTCTCGCCAATAGCATATTATTTCGTTGATTAGTGTGATTGTCGATTTGTGGTTGTGATGATAATGTTCAACGAAAAATCATTTGCATGATCTTGTTTTAGTGAAAGTGTTTTGAGTTTTGCGTTTGTTATCTTTGGACCTCATGAGTTATGTGGTAACTTTGTCATTTTGAGCAAAGAGACGGGTTGAAAGATTTTATTGGTTCTTAAGTGGTTCTTATGATTTGGTCTTAAGAGCTTATCTTGTTTAAGCCGCAAAGTGATGTAGTAATCACGAAAATAACTTTCTGGTTAAAGGAAGGAGTGAAGTAAAAGTATTTGAGATTTAAGTCGCGTTTCGCCACTTGCAGTTTATTTGGGTGTGCTTAAACCTTATGCATTTGTTCCATAAGAGTTTATCAAATTTTCAAAGGGCATTACCTTCTTCTCATTTGTGGTTTGGTATTTGCTTTCAATAGGGCTTGAGCCTCGACTATTGATTTTCCTTATGTTTTCCGAGTACTTTGCCTAAGTGACTATATTTTCTTGATCCTTTGTTCACCATGGTGGCACATGTTTTCCTAGTTGAAGAAAATTGATTTCATTCGCTCTTCCTTTTGAGAAAGAATCAATCTATTCGTTTCACCGGAGTCTTTTGAGGTGTTTAATGATTGTAGTTGTGAAACTTTGGGTTGGAAATTATTCGATGAGCAATGGAGGATGAAATAATTTCGTAATATAGTTATTTAAGAGGAGTTTATCTCATTAGAAGGTTGCCTTTTGAGGTTAAACTGATTGCATGGTTACAACTAGTAGAATCTATAGCGAGACGTAGTCCAAGTTCTTTTGTTCATTTCAATGGAACATAGAATTATCCAAAGTATGAAAATCTTGATCAATGTATTAGAGTGTCGCGGTTGAGTACCTTGCGTGGTTGTGTAGATGAAATATGATGGTGTTGTAATGGGAGTAATATTAGCAAAGTGATCTGATCGTTAAAGAGATTAAAGAGATAGCCGAGATTGTTGGATTATTGCCATGAATGACTTGGACGTAGTAAGTAACTCTCTAAGAATTAGAATCTTGATAAAGATAATTGGATCGAAGAAATGTTTTTGTGTTGATGTCAATGCGCGAGTATGTTTGGATTGTGAGAATTTTAGGGATTTAATTTGAGGCTTCCCCTATCTTCTATATGAGAAGTTCATGGTAGGAGTCTTGGAGTTTAATTTTGGACTTCACATTCTTTTTGCTAGGATCTTGAGTCTCCCAATGATTATGTGTAGAGAAAGTAGAATAAGGGTGGATTCCGAACAATGGGATGGTCATTGATAGAACCCTTTGAGGAAGTATATGAATGTGTGTCTTTGGAATTTCGAGTTGTTTATTCTTAAAACATTGAGGTGATGTGATTGCATGTGATATCTATTTTGAGATGCATTGGAAGTCATCTCACAAATTAATTCATGGTAGAGGAGTTGTTGAGAGAAAGTTTCAGTGTAGTTGATAGAGCCTCTATACCGAGGTGTGGATGATGTATTTCGACTTGAGCATAGCGTTGAGAATGTCAAGTTAAGAGAGATGAGTTAGGTGTTATGCGATGAATTGGAATTCCAAAGTTTGAGAGAAGTTTTATTCTGAAAGAGAAACCGAGAAATTGATGCTTCCTAAAGTAGAGACACGTTTTCTTGATTCTTGTTTGAGCTATGTGTTTTGAGATGTCTTTATAAGTTGAGCTCGACATTTATGTTGATATGTGTGATTCTTTCCGATTGACGGAATAAATGATTTTTTTGGGCATTCAAGTGATTTCTCCTTTGGATTTCGTGGACGTTTATTCGCAAACCGCCACTTGGAACGTGGAAAGGTTTTTCGTGATGAAATTCGATTTCTGTGTTTGGCTCTTTAGCATCGAAATGTAACGATAGATGCGATGTGAATCTTTCTTTTCGATGGGTTTTGTCGGAAAAGAGTTTGCTTAAGGAGAGCTCATTGTGTGTTTCGTTAAAGGAGGTGATCCTTATTTTAGTGAAGAGTTCAATTGAGAGGTGGAACAAGAGTTCGTGTTCTATGTGCATGTTGTGTGGTTCAAGATCAATTGGAAGGTTAGCCAAGGTACTTTGGGTTGTTTTCGTTAGCTACGGAATTCGAAGTTGGCGTATCGCAAGGACCGCCTCGGTCCATATGTGGTGTACTACATTTGGCATGTTTGGTGCCGAGTGAGTACCGTGAGAACTAGAGTTTGAATATTCGTTAACGCCATTGACCATCGAGTAGGATCTTACCTTGAATCTCTTCCGATGAGTGTACTTGGCAATGTCGGATTGAGTGTTAGGTCGATGTAGTTTACGCCAATGTCTTGTGGTCTTGTCACCGAGAGATAGGTCATTTGGGACTGGAGTCTCGCATGCGCGAGTTTTATCGCACATGTTTGCTCGGGCATATGTTAATAGATGTTTCTTTTAGGTGGCAATTATTCTTTCGCTTATTTCGACGGTTAGAATTCGAGGTCGAACTCATTGAGGGGTAGAATGTAATACCTCGAATATCAAATAGAGAGAACATATTATTCGAAGAGAAATTTATTCAAATTTGAATGCATTAAAGTTTAGAGGAAAATTGAAAGAAAATTCAGGATTTGAGAGAGGATTGGACCTTCGGCTTTTAGCCCAAGGTGTCCTAGCCAAGTGGGCGGCCTTGTAGTGGAGTCAAGAAGGGGGTCTCCTTCCCAAAACCCTAACCTCTCGCTTGTAATGCTTAACCAACCACCGGTCCTAGCATCACAAATCAAATAAATCGATCCTCGAGATATGTATACTTCCTGAAAGCAGATATCGCACTCGTTACAAAATTAGACATCAACTCCATTCAAAACATAGAGTCCAAACATTACACTACAAACGGAAGATAAACAAATAGTAACAATATTACGTATATAGGCCGATGTGCCACAAGATACACAAATAGACAAGAACGATAAATGAAGCAAAAGTGCCATAAGATGGCTATAAACAAAGCCAATCGGTGTGCCTTCAACCCACAAGGCATCCGACCGACCGCCAAGACTAGTCGTCACCCACGGCAGACAAGACACCACGTAGTGAGGACCCCGAGGCTCACCTTCTTCCTCTCGCAACAAAAACATTAAGCAAAGCACCGAGTACAAAGATTGTCTTTGTACCGCAAGATCGACGTGTGAACTAGCGGCACTGCTCATATGCTACATGCAGCTTGTCCGGTGGAGGCCATATGTTTCATTTGCATAAAGCCAATTTTCATTTGCAATAAGGTAATACAGATTTTAAAGGCAAGTTTGCAATTCATTTTTAAGATTGAAATAACAGAAGGATAGTAATAACAAAAGCGAAAGATAAACAACCTAGAAGTGACTATCCCAATAGTCACCATTAACAATAGCACTAATCCCGCATTCGCACCACCCATCAAGTTTTAATTTAAATGTTGTAGTCTAACTCTCGATAAGCTTACCCAAGCGTGTCCATCACCTAGGACGAGGCTATTCGAATAGTTTTTAACCCCGCAGGGTGTACCATCGCACTCCACACCTCGCACCGCCTTTAAGCCAAAGCACACTTCCGAAGGTATGCACACACAATGAGTCCTCACGAGACAGCTTTCCAATATTGTGTATCAACCCCGAGCCGCTCAGATGGGTAGAAACACCACACGCTACATGGTAAAGCCGAAAGACAACTACCCACTCGTGATAAAGCTTTTCGGACAACTACCATGCTCCCACCTCCGTCCCTCCTGCGACCTCCTGCGACCCGGGACCAATACACGCCAAAGTACTAGGTCAAGAGAGGTCCCATACCCTCTAGTGTGGTTAGCACGCCGAAATGCCTGGATAACAGAAACTCACAAGATGTTCGGTCCTTAATTGACCCGGGCACCTTTCCAGTCACACCCAAAAGATCACACCAATCTTACCATTGTGCCCGCGTCTAAATCATTTTTGTTTTCATTTTTAGTTTTGCAATTAAACATAGCAGAAATGCTGAAACATAAAGTTGTAGTAAATTTTGTGTGATCAAGGTTACCGACTAAAGTCGATAACCGCCCGCTTCTACCGATACTAAGCATGTCTAAGCAATGAAATCGTATCTACTAAGTGACAAGAAATCATCCAACGATCTCTAATCACAGCAAATAACCTAGGCTCGTGTAGTAGAGATCAATATTTTGTCTACAGGATATGCAACACTGATTTAACTAATCAATTTAACACAAATTAAGCGATGCATACATACAGCTGAAACAAAATATTAGACTTTAAAATACTGGGATAAATATGATCAAACTGCTTGCCTGGCTGCTGTTGCTCAATATGTTGCGGAGGATCGTCCTCAGGGTTGCCGCAAATATCGAATCCTAACGATTGAACAAAACAGCGAATAAGAACGAATAACACCGACAAAACTCAAACATACAACAATCACCAAAACAAGCCAAAACTCATACAGCAACCTAAGCAAGATATAACAAAATTTTAGAAACAGAGAACAAATTATTTTAAGTTATTAATAATTTTCTATGAATTTTCTAAGCTAAAAACACAACATGGCACTAGTTAATTACTTAACAAATTTTCATGAACAGAAACAGTGTGTAAAACCTATCCTAATAGTTAGTATACTGAAAATGAAATTTTACAGAATTGGGTTCGCTGGATTTGGACAATTATTGAGAAAGATATGAATTTTCTAATTTTGGAAAATGCATAAAGCATCAATTAATCATTTAACAGATTTTCGATACAGAGACGAGGTTGAAACTAATTTTAATAAATAGAACATTTAAAATGAAAATTAACAAAGACTGGTTTTATGCAATTTGGATAAAAATTGAATTAGTTATGCATTTTACAAGTTTAATTGATTTAACAAAGGCAATGTAAACGCATTTCGTAAATACTAAAGCACTTAATACTTCTTCACGGCGCACGGCTAGCCCCGACCATCGACAGTGCGGGCCCGCGAAAATGTCGACAGAGCGGATCGCTCGCATAGGTGACGTCGGCGTATTCAAAGAATACGCCTTCGCTTAACGTAACGTAATCCTAACACATATGCCCAAAGAAAATACGCTTCATGAAAGAGAAAACGATTAACAAAACTACACAATCCCTAACCGACATTCAGGCCCACATAACGAGACTCGAGAATTAAAACGATTAGATTTGAATCCTAAAACAGACTTAACACGAGAGGGCCCACAAGTCGGTGACTCAACGTAACTAGGTTTAGCGATAACTGCCGCGGCGGCTCGTCGCGCACGCACGGGGACGGTGGCGCCGCCGCAGTGATCTAGCAAACCGTGAGTTTCAAGACGAGTGAGTGGTACCTTAAGGTTCGCAAAGACCTCACGAACCGGTGGACGGTGACGCGAGCCCAATGGTCGCCGGAGATGGGCTCACGACGGCCGAGGCGAGAAGAAGCTACGGCTCGCAAAGAAGACGCCATGCACTTCGAGAAGCTTCGAAGGTGCGCCACGGAATCGCCCGACTCCGGAGCAATAAGCACAAGATAACGTCAAGAAGAAGGTCCGAGGCGCGGAATTGCCACCACGGCGCGAACACCGTGATTGGAGAAGAAAGGGTCGCGAACCTCAACGATGCACCAAAGACAAAAATGAAGCCATCATTAACTCCGATTGCATCAATGCGATCCGGAAGGACCAAGTGTCGGCCGAAACTCACCGAGCACTAGCAAGCTTGCAGAGCCGAGACCAACGGAGTTGGGGACGAAGAAGTGGCTCGGACGATTCACCGGATGCCACGAGCTCGGGATGGGAAAAATGGATGCGGCACCGAGTGTGGTTCACGATGGTGAGGTTGCGGGCTCAAGGGCTTTTCCAACGCGGCAGTGCTACCTTCGATTCCTTCTCCGGCCGAAACAAGAAATCGGGCGGAGATAACACGAGAACGCAAAGGAGAAGAAGTGGATGAGCTCAGGGCTTTTATGAAGTCACGGCGATGCCTCCCAGCCGGACACGAGGGCATAAAGGTGGCGGCGACAAGGTACGTGGCAAACATGCACGCACGCCGCGAGCCCGTGAGGTGCGGAGAAGACGAGGTTGATGCCGACAGTGGGACCCACATGTCGGCGACAAACGAAGCGGTGCGAACCGGTGGTTTGATTTGATCGGCAACACACCACCGCTGGATCTAAAACGGACGGCCGGGATTGGTGTATGCATTGGACAGTCGGTTGCATACGCGACGTGGATCGCTCGATCTTCATCGGACGGTTACGATCGATTGACTCGCGCAGGCGGTGCAGCCAGGCGGTGCGACCGAGTCAAGTGGTGCGGTCGGACTCGAGCCCGAGTTGGGTTCGGGCCCGAGGAATGTGATTTTTAGAATTTGATTTAAAAGACAGAGAAGGTTTGGGGAATTTTTAGAGGTAGCTCCTGAGCTCCAAAAATTTCGAAATTTTTATGGAAGCTACTAGAGACAGAGGACAACCTTGTATAATTTTTCCAGAACTTTTTATGCACTGCATTGTTCTAGAGAAAATTCACAAGCTGCTGTACAGGGAGTTTGACCAGATTTCAAACAGAGTTGACTTGGCCATTTGAAATAGCAAACAAAATCTAAAAATTGTGAAATAATTCAGGAAGGTAGATAGGATGATCAAGATGGTAGGAAAAATAATTTCAGAGGATGATCAAAGTTTGAAGGCTAAGAATTAGCTGACAACAATATCCATTCACAAGAATTTAATTCTAGAAAATGGAAATTGCTAGGGAAAATTTGGAAAACTTCCAAATGATTTGAAGAGACAACAAAAGTTTTTATTCCTCCTCAAAATTTTACATTTGAAATACAAACCCTAAGTTAGGGCTGTTACAAATCTCCCCCCCTTACAGGAATCTCGCCCCGAGATTCTGATCACTGGGAGAAGAAGGATGGGTAATCCGCTCAAGGCGGTCTTCCGCTCCCAAGTGGCTTCATCCTGAGTGGTTTGACCACTGAACTTTAAGGAACTTGATCACACGGTTCCTTGTTCTACGTTCAGCTTCTTCGAGGATACGAACGGGGCGCTCACGATAAGACAGATCTTCTTGCACATCGATATTTTCCAATGGCGTTTCCTCCACAGGAACACGAAGGCACTTCTTCAATTGCGACACATGGAAAACATCATGCACCCCCTCAAGTGTAGCTGGCAACTCTAACTTGTATGCAACAGCTCCCACTCTCTTGATGATGCGATACGGCCCGACATATCGAGGAGCCAGTTTGCCCTTGACACCGAAACGACGATGTCCTTCGAGGTGAGACCTTGAGATACACCAAGTCATTGGGTCGAAACTCACTCACGACGGCGCCGACCGCATAACTCTTCTCGCTCGATCGAGCTACGCGCAAGTGCTCACGAATCAATCGCACTTGGCTTTCGGCCTCATTGATGGAATCGAGCCAAAGAACCGCCTTTCACCGCCTCTCACCGGTTCAACGGTGTTGCAGCGCCTCCCATACAAAGCCTCAAACGGTGCCATACCGAGACTAGTCTGGAAGTCGTTGTTGTAGGAGAACTCGCAAGCGGTAGGCACTTCTCCCAATTCTTCCCATAGGAAAGAACACAAGCACGGAGCATATCTTCAAGAACTTGGTTGACTCGCTCCGTCGACCATCGGCCCGAGGATGATAGGTCGAGAAAGAAGAAAGACGGGTCCCCATGGCTTCTCAGAAATCGTGCCATAGCCGAGAAGTGAAAAGAGAGCCACGATCGACACAATCGCTCGTGGCACACCATGCAAACTCACAATGCGGGATGTGTAGAGGTTCGCCAATTTATCGACGCCGAGGGCGGTACACTTGGCGTAAAATGCGCTACCTTCACAATCGATCGATAACAACCCGGATAGCATCCTTCCTCGAAGAAGTACGGTGTAGACCGTTGATGAAGTCCATACCAACGAATCCCACTTCCACTCCGGTATGGGCAAGGGTCAAGAAGACTCGCTGACGCCGATGCTCGGCCTTCACGCGACAACATACGCCGATCCGCAACGAACACGGCAATCTCGCTTCATGCGAGTCCACCGTAATCTCGACGCAGATCTTGGTACATTTTAGTGGCCCCGGATGGATGGACAAAGGCGAATCATGGGCTTCGAAGGATCAAATCCGCAACTCGGGATCTTTGGGACCACGAGACGCCCAAACCATACAACACCGTGCTCATCCTCCGTGAAACACTTGGCCGATCCATTCTCGATGTTTTGCTTGATTTTACCCACACCATCATCGATTTGTCGGCCGACTTGATCGATCCACCAAAGTCGGTTGCACAATCAGGCGCAGGAACCGTGCTCAACCAAACCAAGTTGAGATGCTGAAATTTCGCAAGAAGTGCGGGTTCTTCGCTCTGGATCATCAAAGTATTGCAATACACCTTTCGGCTAAGTGCATCAAGAACCACATTGGCCTTGCCAGATGATACCAATACCCATATCATAATCTTTGATCAATTCTAGCCATCTCCTCTGCACGAGGTTCAGATCTGCCGAGTGAATAAGTATTTCAAACTCTTGTGATCGGAATACACCTCACAGCGGTTTCCGATCAAATAATGCCGCCAAATCTTGAGTGCATGAACTACTGCAGCAAGCTCTAAATCATGGGTGGGATAATTGAGCTCGTGAGGCCTCAATTGCCTGGATGCATAGGCAACTGCCTTGCCTTCTCGCATAAGAACACATCCGAGTCCCGACGAGAGGCATCGCAATAAATATCGAAGCTCTTGTGGATATCGGAAGAGTAAGGACTGGGGCTGAAGTCAATCGCTGTTTGAGCTCCTGAAAGCTCTCATCACAAGCAGAGGACCATACAAACTTCTTGTCCTTCTTGAGCAATTCAGTCATCGGCTTTGCGATCTTGGAGAAGTTCTCGATAAAGCGGCGATAGTAGCCCGCTAAACCAAGAAAACTCCGCACATCGCTGGATCGACTTGGCTGGCCCCAAGATAGAACATCGACTTTCTTTGGGATCCACAAATATGCCTCCGGTGAAAGAACATGGCCCAAGAATGCCACTTCCTTCAACCGTAACTCACATTTCTTTGAACTTTGCATACGGTGATGCTCCCGCAACTTGCCCAAAACAATCTTGGATGCTCAAAGATGCTCGCTTCATCTTGGAATAAATAAGAATATCATCAATGAAGACCACCACAAATTTGTCCAAAAACTCCATGAATACTGAATTCATCAAGTTCATGAACAAAGCCGAGCATTGGTTAATCCGAAAGACATGACGGTGTACTGCATGTGCCATAACGAGTAGTGAAAGCCGCTTCGAATATCCTCACCCGATCCGGACTTGATGATAGCCCGATCTCGCATCAATCTTGGAGAACACCGAGCTCCGCATAACCGGTCAAAAGATCATCAATGCGGGCAGAGGATATTTGTTCTTCACCGCCACTTCATTGAGAGGACGGTAATCAACACACATACGCAAAGTCTTGTCCTTCTTCTTCACAAAGATCACCGGACAACCCCAAGGAGATGAACTGGGACGGATGAAACCCTTTGCTTGGAGCTCACCAAGCCGCTTCTTCAATTCTTCTAGCTCATTGGGAGGCATCCGACACGGCGCCTTGAAATCGGAGCGGTACCGGCAGAACTCGATGGCAAACCTGATCTCGAACCGAGGCATCCTGCAAATCTTCGTGAAAGACATCCACAAAGTCGATACTATGGGAACATCTTGAATTTGCAAGGTCGGCTTTGCTTCTAATGCACATAGACACGGGCCCCAAGCCGTGGCGAAACCCGACTTGCTCACCCGAAGGGTGGTAAGATAGACAATCTTCCGCACAATCGATTTGCCCCAAGTGTTGGGACAACCAATCCATGCCAAGAATCACATCCGACTCGCTGAATCGAAAGGTAATGAGATTTGCCAAAAATCCCACTCCTTCAACTATGATAGGAACATCCCGACATCAGAATCTCTCATTTCCGACCCCGAGAGCGGATGAGCAAAGGAACTTCCAAAGGAACACAAAGTGAAGACCACTAGCAGCAGCAAATGATCTTGAAATAAAAGAATGCGATGCTCCGTAATCAAATAATACCGCAGCAGACGAGAATTGACAAGAAGTGTACCAATCACGACATCCGCGCCCCCGAGCCTCCTCACCGAAAGGTGGTTCACTCGACCACGCTCGCACTCGGGTCTTCGAATAATCTTCCGGTCGCGGTGACCGCTCCCCGCCCGCGTCCTCCATTAGGACGAGGCCGCCGCAACACTCGAGGCGTGCATTCGCATAATGGCCCTTGTTGTGGCAATAAAACAAATCACCTCGGCCGCGGATTGCGGAGACCGCTCTCGGGGCTGATCGCAGCGCACGTGGTCAAACACGCCCGCGGTGGGCGAGGAGCCGTGCAGATGGTCTCGCGCGGTGGAGCAAAAGAACGGGCCATCAGTGCCGCCCACCGAGGACGAACGAGGGTGGTGTGAAGCGATCGATGCGCCTCCCATTTGCGCTATGGGACTCGCCAAGCGCCTTCGCTTATGCTCGGCAACAATGGCCTTATCTACCAAGGCTCGAAAGTCCGAGAAGTCCACAATGGATAGCTTGTCCCGCAGCTCCTGACAAGCCATCCATAAACTTCTCCGCTAGCCTCATCGAGGCCACCTCTCCTGAGCATAACGAGCGGATGATTGAACTCGCATGTACTCCGTCACGATTTGCGCCCTTGCTTGAGCGCGAGGAACTCTTTTTCTTCACTTCATCAAGGCCATCCGGGATGTGGGCCCGACGTAAAGCCGACGGAACTCCTCCCACGCGACACATGCCCGCGGGCCGCATGGCGAGATAGTTCTCCCACCATGAGAGTGCCGCGCCTCAAGTGGTGGGACGCGAAGAGTGCCTTATCTCGTGCTCGCATCGAGCTATGTTGAGCTTTCGCTCAACCATGCGCAACCAATCGTCCGCATCGAGAGGGTCCTCGTGAGCGGAGAAAGTCGGTGGCGCGCACGGAGGAACTCGCAAGTCCTCCGCGAGTCCGTGGCCGCCACCACCGGCAGGAGTGGAGGTATTCCTAGCAATAACCTCCAAGATGCGCTGTCGTCCATGCGGTTTCGCTCAATCGAGCGAGAACCTCACCATGGTTGGAGGAGGGAAGCTCCTCATCATGACCCACTGGCTGACCGCCACGCTGCTCTCCGGCCATCCTGTTTTACTAAGACAAGTTAGCAACAAATTTAAGAGCAAGAAAGCCCAAAATTCATGAAAGCAATCAGAAACAAACACAAGGCAGATAAAGTTCGACCAAAGAAAATCGGACACATAACTACTCCCTTTACATCTTACCCTATTATCCCCACAAGTTTTAGTTGGATTAAACTTCATGGTTCTCCCCAAACTAATTCCACCTGTAGTAACTATCTTTTGAAAGGAAAGAGAGAAACCAAGTTTTAAACTCAAATTAGAGTAAGATGAGAGTAGAAGGCTAAGATAGGTAAGGAGTAAAATCTGAGAACTGCCTAAGTTTTCATAAACCTTTTATAATTTGAAAATAAGACTTTCAAAATACCCTAAGGACGACTATGCTTGGGTTACTACGGTCGAATGGCTCGATACCAACTTTTGAGGACCCAGTTTATTTGGCTTGTAATGCTTAACCAACCACCGGTCCTAGCATCACAAATCAAATAAATCGATCCTCGAGATATGTATACTTCCGAGCAAAGATACGCACCTCGTTACAAAATTAGACATCAACTCCATTCAAAACATAGAGTCCAAACATTACACTACAAACGGAAGATAAACAAATAGTAACAATATTACGTACATAGGCCGATGTGCCACAAGATACACAAATAGACAAGAACGACAATGAAGCAAAGTGCCATAAGATGGCTATAAACAAAGCCAATCGGTGTGCCTTCAACCCACAAGGCATCCGACCGACCGCCAAGACTAGTCGTCACCCACGGCGACAAAGACAGACTCACGTAAGTGAGGACCCCGAGGCTCACCTTCTTCCTCCGCAACAAAAACATTAAGCAAAGCACCGAGTACAAAGATTGTCTTTGTACCCGCAAGACCGACGTGTGAACTAGCGCACTGCTCATATGCTACATGCGAGCTTGTCGGTGGAGGCCATATGTTTCATTTGCATAAAGCCAATTTTCATTTGCAATAAGGTAATACAGATTTTAAAGGCAAGTTTGCAATTCATTTTAAGATTGAAATAACGAAGAAGGATAGTAATAACAAAAGCGAAAGATAAACAACCTAGAAGTGACTATCCCAATAGTCACCATTAACAATAGCACTAATCCCGCATTCGTACTCACCCATCAAGTTTTAATTTAAATGTTGTAGTCTAACTCTCGATAAGCTTACCCAAGCGTGTCCATCACCTAGGACGAGGCTATTCGAATAGTTTTTAACCCTGCAGGGGTGTACCACTGTACCCACACCTCAGACCGCCTTTAAGCCAAAGCACACTTCCGAAGGTATGCCGGCACAGCTGAGTCCTACGAGACAGTTTCCAATATTGTGTATCAACCCCGAGCCGCTCGTATGGGTAGAAACACCACACGCTTACATGGTAAAGCCGAAAAGACAACTACCCACTCAGGATAAAGCTTTTCGGACAACTACCATGCTCCCACCTCCGTCCCTCCTGCGACCTCCTGCGACCCAGGACCAATACACGCCAAAGTACTAGGTCAAGAGAGGTCCCATACCCTCTAGTGTGGTTAGCACGCGAAATGCTGGATAACAAAACTCACAAGATGTTCGGTCCTTAATTGACCGGGCACCTTTCGATCACACCCAAAAGATCACACCAATCTTACCATTGTGCGCGTCTAAATCATTTTTGTTTTCATTTTTAGTTTTGCAATTAAACATAGCGTAAATGTGAAACATAAAGTTGTAGTAAATTTTGTGTGATCAAGGTTACCGACTAAAGTCGATAACCGCCGATTCTACCGATACTAAGCATGTCTAAGCAGTGAAATCGTATCTACTAAGTGACAAGAAATCATCCAATGATCTCTAATCACGACAAATAACCTAGGCTCGGTAGTAGAGATCAATATTTTGTCTACAGGATATGCAACACGATTTAACTAATCAATTTAACACAAATTAAGCGATGCATACATACAATTGAAACAAAATATTAGACTTTAAAATACTGGGATAAATATGATCAAACCGCTTGTTCGGCTCTTGTTGCTCAATATGTTGCGGAGGATCGTCCTCGTGGTTGCCGCAAATATCGAATCCTAACGATTGAACAAAACAATAATAAGAACGAATAACACCGACAAAACTCAAACATACAACAATCACCAAAACAAGCCAAAACTCATACAGCAACCTAAGCAAGATATAACAAAATTTTAGAAACAGAGAACAAATTATTTTAAGTTATTAATAATTTTCTATGAATTTTCTAAGCTAAAAACACAACATGGCACTAGTTAATTACTTAACAAATTTTCATGAACAGAAACAGTGTGTAAAACCTATCCTAATAGTTAGTATACTGAAAATGAAATTTCTGAATTGGGTTATCTGGATTTGGACAATTATTGAGAAAGATATGAATTTTCTAATTTTGGAAAATGCATAAAGCATCAATTAATCATTTAACAGATTTTCGATCTGAGACGAGGTTGAAACTAATTTTAATAAATAGAACATTTAAAATGAAAATTAACAAAGACTGGTTTTATGCAATTTGGATAAAAATTGAATTAGTTATGCATTTTACAAGTTTAATTGATTTAACGAGGCAAATGTAAACGCATTTCGTAAATACTAAAGCACTTAATACTTCTTCATCGGCGCACGGCCAGCCCCACCATCGACAGAGCGGGCCCGCGAAAATGTCTGACGAGCGGTTTGCGCATAAGGTGACGCCGGCGTATTCAAAGAATACGCCTTCGCTTAACGTAACGTAATCCTAACACATATGCCCACCAAAAATACGCTTCATGAAAGAGAAAACGATTAACAAAACTACACAATCCCTAAGCGACATTCGGGCCCACATAACGAGACTCGAGAGAATTAAAGCGATTAGATTTGAATCCTAAAACAGACTTAACACGAGAGGCCCACAAGTCGCTGACCTAACGTAACTAGGTTTAGCGATAACTAAGCTTCACGCGCTCGTCGGCACGCACGGGACGGCGATGGCGCCGCGCGCGGTGATCTAGCAAACCGGTGAGTTTCAAGACAGTGAGTGGTACCTTAAGGTTCGCAAAGACCTCACGAACCCGGTGACGGTGACGCTGAGCCCAATGGTCGCGGAGATGGGCTCACGACGGCGGGAGGCGGAGAAGAAGCTACGGCTCGCAAAGAAGACGCTATGCATTTCGAGAAGCCGGGAAGGTGCGCCACGGAATCGCCTCGACTCCAGGAGCAATAAGCACAAGATAACGTCGAAGAAGAAGGTCCGAGGCGCCGAATTGCCACCACGCGAACACCGTGATTGGAGAAGAAAGGGTCGCGCAGCCTCAACGATGCACCAAAGACAAAAATGAAGCCATCATTAACTGATTGCATCAATGCGATCCGGAAGGACCAAGTGTCGGCCGAAACTCACCGAGCACTAGCAAGCTTGCAGAGCCGAGACCAACGGAGTTGGGACGAAGAAGTGGCTCGGACGATTCCTTTGGATGCCACGAGCTCGGGATGGGAAAAATGGATGCGCACCGAGTGTGGTTCACGATGGTGAGGTTATGGCTCAAGGGCTTTTCCAACGCGGCGGCTACCTTCGATTCCTTCTCCGGCCGAAACAAGAAATCGGGCGAGATAACGCAGAACGCAAAGGAGAAGAAGTGGATGAGCTCGGGGCTTTTATGAAGTCACGGCGATGCCTCCGGTCGACACGAGGGCATAAAGGTGGCAGCGACGCAGGTACGTGGCAAACATGCACGCACGCCGCGAGCTCGGTGAGTCGCGAGAAGACGAGGTTGATCTTGGCGGTGGGACCCACATGTCGGCGACAAACAGCGGTGCGAACCGGTGGTTTGATTTGATCAACAACACACCGACCGTTGGATCTAAAACGGACGGTGGGATTGGTGTATGCATTCGGACAGTCGGTTGCATACGCGACGTGGATCGCTCGATCTTCATCGGACGGTTACGATCGATTGGACTCGCAGGTGCAGCTAGGCGGTGCGACCGAGTCAAGTGGTGCGGGTCGGACTCGAGCCCGAGTTGGGTTCGCCCGAGGAACAGACTTTAGAATTTGATTTAAAAGACAGAGAAGGTTTGGGAATTTTAGAGGTAGCTCCTGAGCTCCAAAAATTTCTGAAATTTTTATGGAAGTTACTAGAGACAGAGGACAACCTTGTATAATTTTTCCAGAACTTTTTATGCACTGCATTGTTCTAGAGAAAATTCACAAGCTGCTGTACAGGGAGTTTGACCAGATTTCAAACAGAGTTGACTTGGCCATTTGAAATAGCAAACAAAATCTAAAAATTGTGAAATAATTCAGGAAGGTAGATAGGATGATCAAGATGGTAGGAAAAATAATTTCAGAGGATGATCAAAGTTTGAAGGCTAAGAATTAGCTGACAACAATATCCATTCACAAGAATTTAATTCTAGAAAATGGAAATTGCTAGGGAAAATTTGGAAAACTTCCAAATGATTTGAAGAGACAACAAAAGTTTTTATTCCTCCTCAAAATTTTACATTTGAAATACAAACCCTAAGTTAGGGCTGTTACAACTCGGCCCACGGCCGCCTACTCCTTTGGGCCAAGCGCCTTTCGCTAGCGCTGCCTTGGTAGGCCAACCAGGCGCTGCGGGCGGCCATCTCGGCCCGCCTCCCGCACTGTCGCAGCCCGTCCCTCCTCTGGCGGCTTTTGGCGTTGGGCAGTTCAGCACGGGTGCACCGGCCGGTGCGGCTCATGCTCTGCAGATGTACTACTCGCCTCCTTCGGCGGTTTGGGCGGCACAGCGAGCTCCACTTTGGCGCCTACATGGGGTCAGCACGCACTGGCGAACGCGTTCAACACCGTCTCCCTGACGCAGCCATCTTCCCCTGCGCATGACTGGTACATGGACACAGGTGCCACATCTCATATGGCTTCCGATGCCGGTATCCTCTCCCTTTTCAATACACCTTCCTCACATACACCTTCTTGTATTATTGTGGGCAATGGCTCTCTTCTTCCTGTCACTTCCGTTGGCTCCACCCATTTACATGGCTCTTTTGCACTTAACAATATTCTGGTCTCTCCTCAAATCATCAAGAATCTTATTTCTATTAGGCGTTTTGTCTCTGATAATAACTGCACAGTTGAGTTTGATCCTTTTGGCTTTTCCGTGAAGGATCTACAGTCCAGGACCGTGATCGCCAGGTGCAATAGCTCGGGTGATCTCTATCTGTTCTGCACGTCATCTCCTGCGCATGCTCTCACCGCCGACTCCACCACCCTTTGGCACCGACGCCTTGGTCATATCGGTCATGATGCTCTCGCCCGCCTCGCTCGCTCCTCGGTCATTCCCCATGGAGTCTCCACCACCATTTGTCACGCCTGTCAACTTGGTCATCATGTCCGTCTTCCTTTTACTAGTTCTTTCAGCAGAACCACAACTGCTTTTGAGTTGATCCACTGTGACTTATGGACCTCTCCCATTGTTAGCGTTTCAGGCTACAAATATTATCTTGTCATTCTTGATGATTATTCACATTATGTTTGGACTTTTCCTTTGTGTCTTAAGTCTGACACTTTTTCTACCATTTCTCATTTCTTTGCATATGTACAGACTCAGTTTTCCACTACTATTCGTAGTGTCCAGTGTGATAACGATCGTGAGTTTGACAACTCCTCTGCTCGCACCTTCTTTCTCACCAAAGGAGTCACCATGCGCATGTCTTGCCCACACACTTCTTCACAAAACAGGAAAGCTGAACGTATGCTCCGTTCCATCAATAACATCGTTCGCTCTCTTCTTTTTCAAGCCAACCTTCCCGGCTCTTTCTGGGTCGAGGCCCTCCACACCGCCACCCACCTTATAAACCACCACCCTACCAAAACCCTTAGCCAGCACACTCCCTATTTTGCTCTCCATGGTGTCCACCCATCCTACGATCACCTCTGTGTGTTTGGGTGTACTTGCTACCCCAATCTCTCTGCCACCGCACCGCACAAACTTTCGCCCCGCTCTGTTAAGTGTGTCTTTTTAGGCTACCCCCTTGAGCACAAAGGATACCGGTGTTTTGATCCAGTCTCCAACAGGGTGATCGTTTCTCGCCATGTGGTTTTTGATGAGACATCATTTCCTTTTACTGAGCAACCATCTACTGCCACAAGTGCTGCTAACTATGAATTTTTGGAAGACTTTTCTGGTGTTTCACAGGCGCCTATCCGCAAGGTCACTATACCTCGTCATGCCGTACGCGGCACTGGTGCCCATCTCGGTGTGCCGCCTGGACCGTCCTCACCTCAGCTACTTGGGCCGGCCAGCCTCCTTGATGAGGCCTACTCTCCCCCAGTGGCCGGCCCCATGCTTCGGGCCACCTCCGCTGGGCCTCGACAGCTTGCCCCCAGCCTTGGACCGGCCGACTTTCCCGATGCGGATTGTGCTTCGCCGCACGACGACTCAACGCCTCGGGCCACCTCAACTGGGCCTGCCACGCAGTCCACATCGCTTCGCCGCGCGCGTGGGCGCTCGCCTGTCTTTGGATCCGACGGCCGTGCATACGCGTGGCGCAGCGCACACATTCCTGGTGGACTGCAGCCATCGTTCGCCCTTGGCGCCTCACCGGCTGTGCCTGTGGTCAACTCTCATCCGATGATCACTCGCAGCAAGGACGGCATTCGCCAACCCAAGCACAAGGAGAGCTTGCATGTGTCCGCCTTGTCTCCTGTATCGTGCACATATCGTGCAGCCTTGGCGGATCCACACTGGTGTGCCGCCATGGAGGAGGAGTTTGCCGCCCTTCAAGCAAACCACACTTGGGATCTTGTTGCTCGCCCTCACGGCGCCAACCTCGTAACTGGCAAGTGGATCTTCCGCCACAAATTCAAGTCCGATGGCACACTGGATAGATATAAGGCGCGCTGGGTGCTCCGGGGTTTTACTCAGCGCACCTGGTATTGATTTTGATGAGACTTTCAGCCCGGTTGTCAAACCGGCCACTGTCCGCACCGTTCTGAGCCTTGCCGTCTCCCGGAATTGTCCTGTTCATCAGTTGGATGTCAAGAATGCTTTTCTCCATGGCACCCTTGATGAGACAGTCTATTGTATTCATCCATACGGTTTTGTTGATTCCACTCATCCAGACAAGGTGTGCCGTCTCAACAAGTCACTTTATGGTCTTAAACAAGCTCCGCGTGCCTGGTACAGCAGATTGGCCACCTTTTTGGTGTCCATTGGTTTTCATGAGGCTAAGAGCGACACATCCTTGTTCATTTACCGCCGCGGGGCTGATTGTGTCTATCTTCTGCTATATGTTGATGACATTGTTCTGACGGCCTCATCCTCCGCCTTACTCAGCTGGACGATTAGTGCTCTTCAGTCCGAGTTCTCTATGAAGGATTTGGGTACTCTTCATCACTTTCTTGGCATCAGTGTTACTCGACCCCGGCCGCCTCTTCCTCGGCCCGCCAAGACGCCTTGAGCTCTTGAGCGTCTTTGGCATGTGCAATTGCAAGCTTTGCAGCACGCCGATCGACACGTGTGCCAAGCTGTCAGCCACCATATGCGCCCCTGTCTCCGACCCGATAGATTATCGTAGTTTGGCTGGTGCATTGCAGTACCTCACTTTCACTAGGCCTGATATTGCTTATGCCGTTCAGCAGGTGTGCCTTCACATGCATGATCCTCGGGAGCCTCATCTTGCCGCTCTCAAGTGAATTCTTCGCTATGTTCGTGGCACCTTGGAGCTCGGCTTGCTTATCCAGCGCTCATCCACACACGACTTGATCGCCTATTCTGATGCTGATTGGGCCGGCTGCCCCGACACCCGGAAGTCTACTTCCGGTTATGCCGTCTTCCTCGGCAACAACCTCGTCTCTTGGTCATCCAAGAGGTAGGTCACCGTCTCCTGCTCCAGTGCTGAGGCTGAGTACCGGGCTGTCGCCAATGCAGTGGCAGAGACATGTTGGCTTCGACAGCTCCTACACGAGCTCCACGCACCTCCTGCTCGGGCTACCCTGGTTTATTGTGACAACATCAGCGCAGTCTATCTCTCGACCAATCCGGTGCAACATCAGCGCACCAAGCACATTGAGATCGATCTCCATTTTGTTCGAGAGAAGGTTGCTCTTGGCGCTGTCTGTGTTCTTCACATCCCGACGACGTCACAGTACGCGGATATCTTCACCAAGGGTCTGCCTACGTTTGTCTTCACCGAGTTTCGGTCGAGTCTCAACATTCGATCCATCGACGTTAAGACTGCGGGGGCGTGTTAGACATGTCATATCTAGCCTTGCATGGCAGTTTGTATCACCACCGATATTCCCTCCAAACCTCCGATTCTGTTGCTATAAATCGGTTGAGCAGTTATGGTAAGGGTGAGGTGTATATATGTGTTTTCCTCAACAATGAATCGCATTGCGTTGAGCATAATCATTCTTACAAATGCCTCCTTGCTTTGTCAATATGTTTGATTACTGTTTTCGGAAGCTTAAGAGAGCACATGTAATATGTGGGAAGTGAAGAGGGAACAGATTTCACAACGGTGAGACGCTCTCCATAGGATAAAAAGGCAGCAGTGCTGGGCCATTTTGTTTCTACTCTGTTCACTAACGGTGAACAATCTTTGACTGATGGCCTTGTTGTGCCTAAAGGGAGCCCCAAATAGGTGAAAGGCATGGATCCAATTTTGCATTCTACGACTACTGCTGGAGAGGTCATATTGTGATCTGAAACATTTATTGGCATGATAGAGGATTTGTGAATGTTGACATTTAGACCCGTGGAGGAAGTGAAGGTATTCAATAAGCTTTTAACCATCTCAAGTTGAACTTCACAAGCTTGTAAAACAATCAGTGTCATCCGTATATTGAACTATGGGAAAGTCACCATCAGTATGTACTATCGCTACTGAAGATCTCCTTTGTGATAGGCATCATTAATTATCCATTGTAGTAACTCTGCCGCCAAAACAAATAAAAAGGGGACAAAGGATCTCCATTGTCGAACTCCTCATTGAAGGTCACTGCAGAATGTCATGATGGTAAAATCACAGAAACGCAAGAGAACCACTTTTGATTGAACCCAAATGCCTCGTAATTTCAATCAGGGAGAATTCATTATTTACCCTCCGTTAGATTTGTATTATAAAAAAAAACTTTTTTTCTAACGTAATTTATTTTTTACCCATCACTTACTATGTTGTTTCATTAAATATCGTCTTTGCAATTTTTTAATCATTTGTGGCCATTTTCCGTTATAAGCCATGGGAAAAGACATTTATGTCCCACGGTTTTTCACATAGACAAGAAAGCCTGGTTGAAACGAACGAGGGCCAGCTTAGCTCCCACCCAACCCAACCGTGAAGCGACCAGGAGAACAAAGTGTTGGAGATATGCCCTAGAAGCAATCATGGAGATGATTATATGTTCATAATTTATTGGATAATTTATTATTCCTTGAATAATATCGTTAATATTTATTATCAAGTATGTGACTTGATTGTGAAACTCTATATTTATCTTTGTGATGATTATTCTAAAACGATCCCTAGTCGGAAACATATGAGGACACATATGAATAGACTAGCATATGTATTGGTTGATGATCATGTTTCACGGATCATAGATATGGAGATATCAAACCAATAATATGACACATGTTAGTGAACATGGGGTTGGATCGACCCACCATGAGACAACTGCGAGAATGTTGTATTCTTTTGTGTCATCGTTAGTCTCTTTTACAATATGTATGTTATATCCTTAGACTTGAGATCGTCGCATGCACTCAAGATGTATAGTGACTTACTTAGGGGTTGCCAAACGCTACTCGTGAATCGGGTAGTTATAAAGGTAGCTTTTGGGTTTGTCATGACACATGCGTCGAGGCATGGTCGATCAAGATAGGATTTGCCCCTCCATGCAACGGGAGAGATATCTCTAGGCCTCTCGAGTGATCGGATTCCAGAAATGCATGGCCATGCTATTCATGGTTAAAGAGTTAACCATAGTCGAGGAATTCGAATCACGTGATCGAGAAAGAGTGGTTGAGCTAACCAACAAGGATGGCACGTACTCGCCTTGAGTTTGACCGATATCGTGAGGCAAAGGGAAATACATATGAGATTTGTTGAGGTTCGTCCGATGTGATATTTACGTTTACTTGGGAGTCGGCATGTCCTGCTAGGGGCCACTACCGATTAGTGGACGAGTAGGAGTACTCGGGCCATGTCCAAGTGCACGTGAACCTATAGGGTCGCACGCTTAAAGGGTCGGGACACGTTTTGGATGGTGATCCGAATTCTTATGGGCCACGAGTTCCTAATGGGCCTCAAGTTCGAGATCCATCATGGATGCCTATATATAGATAGGAGGTGGCATATGGTCAAGTGTGATTTTCGGAATTCCCGAAACCCTAGCCACCACACCTCCTTCGCCCAAAAACCGCGCAGCCGTCGCTAGCACTTCGGCGCGTGGTGTTCCTGCCCCGTACGTGTGGATACCTTGGAGGCGTTGCTGCGAGGCTTCAACGCTAGGACGATCCGCAATCTATGACGGCCACGGGGAGCACTTGGAGGAGGCGCGAGACTAGTACGACTACAACCGCATCAACGCGCTACATCAACTCTTCTTCCGCTGCGAATCTGCGCGTCTAGTGGTAATCCCGTAATCTATTACTAGCGGAGGTTCCTTGGTTGCGCGGTAGATTTTTGAATTTATGCTAGTGTAGCCTACCCGTGTTCCTCTGATGGTATCGAGCCATCCGTGTAGTTTTATATTCGGATAAGATGCATATTGTGATATGTGGAAGTCATAGATGCGATCTATTACTGTTTCTGCCGGTCGTTCTATATGATAGATTGTTTTTGGCGATGGTTGATATGATCATCCATGCGTGGTGGTCTCAATGTGGGTTCATGATCGTTATTCCGTGATCGTGTTTTCATGGTCGAATCACGACTTGCCTCTACCGTCGGTTTCGCCATCGGCGAGCGGTGATCGTAAATCCATGGAACACGCGAAGATCAATCTGATTGATCGAATCGGAGTTGCGATCGGAAAGGGTTTAATGTGATTAATCCAATGTGTTTTGCATGGACAGAATAGTAGATCGGAACCGCCGAGCAGGACCTTGGAATATAGATAGGGTTTCCACCCTTTTGGTGCAGGTTGCCACTCCTATGGATTAGGACCTTAACTTGGTTTAAGTATTGCTAATTCACACCATACGTTAGATAGAATGCGATTCTACGCCTAACTTGTTTTTGCAGGATTTTGTGAATAGTATGACCCGTAATGTATGAGATGCGTGTATGTGTGTAATGTTCATGACCGCATGTCATGCTTATTGCAGCCAAGGTCGTCTATATTTGTATAACGACTGCGTGTCGACTTGTGATGCTTCTTCAATCCTTGTAATTTATTACTAGTGCTATTAGGAGTAATGGCTTAGTGGGAGTACTTGGTGGAATTGGCCACTTGGAGGCATGGCGAACAGGAAGCACGGCGATGGAGATCACCATGTGGAAGGGTCATACTATATCACGATGCAATGTGATTGTCGTGAATCCTTTATATTCTGTTTGTTTCTATGCATGTTATTTAGTTACTCTGAATGCTTTTAACATGGTAGAAGTAAAATTCCCTCACATAATATTAAGCAAAATTGATGCCCTCCCAATTAGCTACACCATCCAAAGTCATGTATTTTAATGGTAGGTCTTGCTAAAGCAGAGTGCCATTAATTTTCCTTGACTAGATGGGTTTGTGTCGGACACTTACACACATAGCATTGGTTAAACTTGACAATGTTATTATAATGGTTATAGACATTGGGGCATAGGGTTGGGCGCCGGGGCATAGAGATGCCGCCCAACAACAAGAGTCATATAGAGATATGATTAGCAAAGGGTTGCTTACCAATTTCACAAATCTTCTAGCAGTGATGCCAAAGCTCACTAGTAGATTAACTGATTGTGGGTCTTGAATCACTAAATGTCATAAGAGGATATGGAATTTAGTGGGAGTATCTTTATTAAATTGTTTAATAGAAGTTACTTTTCTTGAACATATATCTTAGTTTTTGCATATTTTTATGTTGTAGATCATGGCACCAATTCTTGTACCTACCTCGATTTTGCTTTACGTTCGATTCTTGATAAAGAAAACTGAATGGAACAAATTTTGCGGATTGGTCCCGCAACCTAAGAATTGTTCTTAGGCAAGATAAAAGGAACATGTTCTAGAGGAACCAATTCCGTAGTGTCTGCTGAAAATGCTCTGCGCTCTTAAAAACGCCTATAAAAGGCATGTGATGAGTCCCTTGATGTTAGGCGTCTCATGCTTGCCGCCATGAACTCGGACCTTGAGCGGTTTGAGAACACAGAGGCCTACGATATGATCGTGGCACTCAAAGGCATGTTTGAGACACAAGCAAGAAGCGAGAGATATGAGATCTCGAAGAATTTGTTTGGGTGTAAGCTAGCCGAGGGTAGTCGGTGAGCCCTCATGTGATCAAGATGGTTGGTTACACACGAGCTTGGAAAACTTGGTTTTCCACTTAGTCAAGAGTTGGCTCTGATTTGATTCTTGCTTCGCTTCACGCAAGCTATGGACCGTTCATTCGAACTTCCATATGAATAGTTTAGACAAGAATCTCACCGAATCGCATATGATGCTTAAGATCGGAAGACAAACATTAAAAAAGCAACGATCATGTGATGATGGTGCAAAAGAGTACAAGCTTCAAGAAGAAGGCTAAGACTTGGGTCAAAGGAAAGGGTAAGGCTAAAGCTTTGGATGAGATCCATGCTAACAAGCCTAAGCCCAAGACTAAGTCGGCCCGACTCAGAGAATGAATGCTTTTCCGCAAAGAGCGAGGCCATTGGAAGAGGAACGCAAGAAATACGGCCGATCCGAAAAGAATGGTGGGACTAAGCCTTCCACTTCAGGTATTAATGTTATAGATGTTTTTCTTGCTAATTCTTCCGTTAACTCTTGGGTATTTGATACCGGATCGGTTGCTCATATTTGCAATTCGATGCAAAGTCTAACAAGGAGTAGGAGCATTGCAAGAGGCGAGATGGATCTTCGCGGGAATAAAGCAAGGGTTGCTGCATTAGCCGTCGGGACCTTGCCATTACATTTACCTTCAGGATTTATTATGGAATTAAATAATTGTTATTGTATTCCATCCATGAGTAGAAACATTATCTCTGCCTCATGTTTGTTGGCAGAGGGTTATAAGTTCATTATTGAGGACAATGGTTGTTCTATATTTTTGAATAAAATGTTTTATGGCTATGCTCCTGTTATGAATGGGTTGTTTATTTTAAATCTTGATGATACACACTGCCTATAATATTAATGCGAAGAGGCTTCGGTCTAATGATATAAATTCCACTTTTATTTGGCATTGTCGTTTGGGTCACATAAGTGAGAAACGTATGAAGAAGCTCCATGATGATGGACTTCTAAACTCATTTGATTTGGAATCATTTGAAGCGTGCGAATCTTGTCTACTTGGAAAGATGACCAAGGCGCCTTTCATCGAAGAAGCGAGAGGCGTCGACTTGTTGGCACTCGTACATACGGATGTGTGTGGGCCAATGAGCACGACGACTAGAGGTGGTTTTCGTGCTTCATTACTTTCACCGATGACTTTAGTAGATATGGATATATATACTTAATGAGGCATAAGTCGGAATCCTTTGAAAAGTTCAAGGAATTCCAAAGTGAGGTACAAAATCAACTTGGCAAGACAATCAAATTTTACAATCGATCGTGGAGGTGAATATTTGAGCTATGAATTTGGTGATCATTTGAAGCAATGTGGAATTGTCCCACAGCTTACACCACCGGGCACTCTACAATGGAATGGGGTGTCCGAGCGGTGTAATCGGACCTTGTTGGACATGGTTCGATCGATGATGAGCCAATCGGATCTGCCATTATCTTTTTGGGGTTACGCTCTAGAAACTGCCGCTTTCACTTTAAATAGGGTACCATCTAAATCTGTAGATAAGACACCATATGAGATGTGGACTAGGAAGAGTCCTAGTTTGTCTTTTCTAAAGATTTGGGGATGTGATGTTTATGTTAAACGTTTGACGTCTGATAAACTCACACCCAAGTCAGATAAATGCTTCTTTATAGGATATCCTAGGGAAACCAAAGGATATTACTTCTACAACCGAGAAGAGGGCAAAGTATTTGTCGCTCGAAATGGTGTCTTTCTAGAGAAAGAGTTTCTCTCGAGAAGGGCAAGTGGGAGAACCGTGCAACTCGAAGAGGTTCGAGATACTCCAGTTGGGGAGGACTTAGCTGCAGACACCCTAATAAGGGAAAATGTGGTTAGGGAACCCACAATCGGAGATACCCTAGCCGGGGAAGCACCAAATCTGCGAAGGTCAGATAGGACGCGCAAAGTACCTGTTCGGTATTCGCGTGATATATTGTTGTTGGACAGCGATGAGCCTATGACTTATAAGGAAGCAATGATGGGCCCAGACTCTGAGAAATGGCTTGGAGCCATGAAATCCGAGATAGACTCCATGGGAGATAATCAGGTTTGGAATCTAGTCGATCCGCCTGATGGTGTTAAAACTATTGAGTGCAAATGAGTCTATAAGAAAAAGATTGACATGGATGGAAATGTTCACATTCATAAAGCTCGACTAGTCGCAAAAGGGTTTCGACAAGTTCAAGGAGTTGACTACGATGAGACTTTCTCACCAGAGCGATGCTTAAATCATGCGGATTATTCTAGCTATTCTTTGCATATTTCGATTATGAGATATGGCAAATGGATGTCAAACGGCTTTCCTTAATGGAAATCTAAGTGAAGATGTGATGAACCGAAGGTTCGATTTGTTGGCCCGATCTTTCGATGAGAACGATAGGTTCGGTGGCGTCGCTCAACTCTCACGATCCCGCTACGAACACGCAAGGCTCGAAACCACGCAATCATTGAATCGTTCGACAAGTCGTTATCAACCGTGCACGAATACCGGTTGACGACCATTTAAGGTCGATTCTCGCAAACTCAAGAAGCACGCAAGAACAAGATTAAGCAATCTGAAATTGCAAATAGGAATTAAAGTATTGAATTGAGTTGGGATTCGAATAAGGATCTTAATTGGGTGGTCTAGCCGACACACGCAAAAGATTCAAGTTGCAACGAAGGCAAACTAAACATAAACAAAATCGAGAAAACTAGAAGTGCGGCCTCCTTAAATAGGAGATGAGGAGCCACACATCTAATAGCACCAACGAGGTGGGACTAAACTCGTGGGTTACTGTTCACGTGAACAGTAACCACGCCCTCAGTGGCCCGATGACGGATGGGCTAAGTTCGAGATGATTACAAGGCCCAGTTGGCCCAAACAAGTGATATGACGTCTTCTTTTGATGATTGCGATCAGTCCAGAAGGAATTTGAAGATGAGGCGGATCCGTTGGAAAGAGGACGAAATAAGCTTTCAATCAAGTACTCGTGGGCGCCAGCGGACTCGGATGTGAAAGTTATGCCTGTTTTAAGTTGGTGTTGTCAGGCTGATTTCGGAGGCCTGGACTTGTTGTGGTAGTTGCGGTACCCCCCTTGCCTTCGTTCCTGAGTAGAATAACATCACTAGATTAGGTAGCAATCCATCCTCAATGGAACAATTATAAACTCCTAGAAACGGTTACACGATAATTCGATCGCGAGCTTGTGCTCTAGTAATTGGTCCTTGCATATCAAGTTGAAGAGTAGACGCAGTAGGGATGGTTGTATCAATGGAAGGGATGTCCTCATCATCCTCCCCTTCTTGAATTGGAGTCGTCCTCGACTCAAGATCATCTTCTTCTCCCAAGTAGGGCTTCAAATCTGCAATGTTAAATGTGGGACTAACCCCAAAATCTGCAGGCAGATCAAGTTTATATGCATTATCATTAATATTTTCTAACACTTTAAATGGACCATCAGCTCTAGGCATCAATTTTGACTTTCTCAAATCAGGGAACCTATCTTTGCGCAAATGCAACCAAACAAGATCTCCAGGTTCGAATGTTATGTCTTTTCTACCCTGACTACCCGCAAGTTTATATTGTGCGTTCATTCGCTCTATATTCTCTTTAGTTGTCTCATGTATCTTCAGAATCAGTTTAGCACGTTGTGTAGCATCAATGTTTACCTTTTCCGAAGATGGTAGAGGTAATAAATCAATAGGAGCACGAGGCATAAAGCCATAGACTACAGAAAAGGGCACATCTTTGTGGTTGAATGTGCGAGCGGTTGTAAGCAAACTCCACATGAGGTAAGCATTCTTCCCACATCTTCAAGTTCTTCTTCAAAACAGCCCTCAACATAGTGGACAATGTCCTGTTGACAACTTCAGTTTGTCCATCTGTTTGGGGATGGCAGGAAGTAGAAAACAACAACTTTGTCCCCAATTTAGCCCATAGTGTCCTCCAAAAGTGACTCAGAAACTTCGTATCACGATCAGATACAATTGTATTGGGCATTCCATGTAGTCGAACAATTTCTTTGAAAAATAAATCAGCAACATTTGTAGCATCATCGCTCTTATGACAAGGTATGAAATGCGCCATCTTCGAAAACCTATCCACGACAACAAAAATCATCCCTCCCCGTTTTGTTCTAGGCAGTCCTAAAACAAAATCCATAGAAATATCTTCCCAAGGTATGCTAGGAACAGGAAGAGGCATATATAAACCATGTGGATTAAGACGTGACTTAGCTTTGTGGCATGTAGTGCAGCGAGACACATAGCGCTCAACGTCGCGCCTCAACTTAGGCCAATAGAAGTGATCGGTTAAAACATCCTCCGTCTTCTTGACACCAAAATGTCCCATGAGTCCTCCTCCATGCGCCTCCTGTAACAACAAAAGACGAGCTGAGCTATTTGGAATGCATAGCTTGTTAGCACGGAACAAAAATCCATCATTAACAACAAATTTATTCCAGCCTTTGCCTTCTTTACAATTCTGAAATATATCTTTAAAATCAGCATCATGCACATATTGCGCTTTAATTGTCTCTAAACCAAAGATTCGGAAATCAAGTTGAGATAACATAGTATAACGACGAGATAAAGCATCAGCAATAACATTATCCTTCCCTTTCTTGTGCTTAATGATATATGGAAACGACTCAATGAACTCAACCCATTTAGCATGTCTACGGTTCAGATTTGATTGACTACGAATGTGTTTTAACGATTCATGATCAGAATGTATGACAAATTCTTTGGACCATAAATAATGTTGCCATGTCTCTAATGTCCGAACTAAAGCATATAATTCTTTATCATAAGTAGAATAATTCAAACTAGGTCCACTCAATTTCTCATTGAAATACATATGAGTTTACCTTCTTGAATAAGCACACCTCCAAGTCCAATCCCACTAGCATCACATTCAAGCTCAAAAGTCTTACCAAAATCGGGAAGTTGGAGAAGTGGTGCATGTGTCAGCTTATCTTTCCGAATCTGAAATGATTGTTCTTGTGTAGGGCCCCATATAAAAGGAACGCCTTTCTTTGTAAGCTCATTCATCGGTGCGGCAATGGTGCTGAAATCTTTGACAAAGCGTCGATAAAATCCAGCAAGTCGAGAAAACTCCGCACTTGTGTGACCGTGTTAGAGTCGGCCAACTCATGCGGCCGATCTTGGCTTGATCAACCTCAATACCTGTGGAGTAACAACATAGCCAAGAAACGATACTCGATCTGTGCAAAAGGTGCACTTCTCAAGGTTACCAAATAAACGTGCATCACGTAGAGCATTAAAAACAGCACGCAAGTGTCCAAGATGGTTCTCTAATGTTTTGCTATAGATCAATATGTCATCAAAATATACCACCACAAATTTGCCAATGAAAACACGCAAAACTTCATTCATTAATCTCATGAAAGTACTAGGTGCATTAGTTAAACCAAATGGTATCACTAACCACTCATATAATCCAAACTTAGTTTTGAAAGCTGTTTTCCATTCATCGCCTAACTGCATGCGAATTTGGTGATATCCACTACGCAAATCAACTTTAGAGAACACAGTAGAACCACTTAATTCATCAAGCATGTCATCTAGCCTAGGAATTGGATGACGATATCGAATAGTAATATTATTGATAGCTCTACAGTCAACACACATACGCCATGATCCATCTTTCTTAGGTACCAAAATCACAGGGACAGCACAAGGACTAAGGCTTTCGCGTACGTACCCTTTGTCAAGCAAGTCTTGCACTTGACGCTGAATTTCCTTAGTCTCTTCGGGATTAGTTCGATATGGCGCACGGTTGGGAAGCGAGGCTCCTGGAATTAAATCAATTTGATGCTCAATCCCCCGAATTGGAGGCAGCCCCGGGGGTATGTCACTTGGAAACACATCAGCAAACTCCTGTAAAACGTGAGCAACAGCAGAAGGCAAAGAAGGAGGCATATCCTCAAAAGAAAACAAGGCTTCTTTACACACTAAAATATAACAATCAGATTTGCTATCCTCCATCTCACAAATATCAGACTTTGTAGCAAGTAAAACAGAACCTTTTAATTTAATTTCACCTTGCCTAGCACTAGGTTCTTTCTTCTTCGGGTGCACCAGTTCTTTAGCTACAATCTGATTTTCGCTTTTGCTACTCTCCTTTTCTCTATTAGCTCTCTCTATTTCATCCTTTAGAATAGCGTCAGGAGACATGGGTAGCAACGTTATTTTCTTTTCATTAAACATGAGAGTATACGTATTAGTTCTACCATGATGCACCGTATCTCTATCATATTGCCAAGGTCTACCTAACAACAAAGAACATGCTTGCATAGGTACTACATCGCAATCAACATAATCATGATAGGAACCAATAGAAAAGTGTACTCTCACAATGCGGGTTACCTTGACTTACCACAATTGTTGAACCATTGAATGTAATATGGACGAGGGTTTGTTACGTGGTCAATGCAAGCTTCTCAACCATGTCCATACTCGCCAAATTATTGCAACTTCCTCCATCAATTATCACACGACATGAGCGCTCTTTGATGACAAGCTTTGTTTGGAATAGATTGTGGCGTTGATTACATTAAAGACGCTCCATTTGTACACTAAGTACACGCTTCACGATAAGGCTTAAATATTTATCCGCAATTTCAGCACCATATTGTTCCTCTTCTCGCGCAGATTCTTGGTCATCACTGCGGTGTTAGTTGCAAGCATAGCATATTCTTCCTCAATGTCACTAGTGAAGTGTACTCACGGTATCCTTTATCAAGAGAGCTCGCTTGCTAGGGCAATCCCGCATCATGTGTCCATAGCCCTTGCAACGATGACATTGTGTTTCCGTGCTCTACCCGCTGAAGCCACGAAGATGAACGTGTGCGGGGGCTTGTACCATGCTCTTGCTTGTTTAGGTGCACGTGATGGTGTAGTGGAAGTAGATGGACGCGGATCGGAGGAGTGTGTAGGTGCGGTGTTGGTGGAGGGTAAAGGATGCTCTTGATTGCCCTTGAGTTGTGCGACCCTGCAAAAGAACTTGCAAAGTTTCCTTTGTTCCTGGCTTGACGTCCCTGTACCTCTCTTTCAGCTTTACAAGCAAGATGAAACAAGCGAGTGATACAATTGTATTCCTTATAATCAAGTATGTCCTGAATGTCACGGTTTAAACCACCCAAAAATCTAGCCATCTTAGCATCTTTAGTTTCTTCTAACCCACAACGCAGCAAACCAGTTTGCAATTCTTGATAATAATCCTCTACATAACTACTACCTTGTCTTAAGCGTTGCAATTTATTAAGCAAATCACGGGAATAATATGAAGGCACAAATCTAGCTCTCATAGCTCTCTTCATAGCATCCCAAGTTCTAGGTATGTTTCGTTCATTACGGCACAATTCATCCCACCAAATAGAAGCAAAATCGGTGAACTCACTAGTAGCAGCTCTAACCCTTTTATTGTCAGGAAATTCATGGCATGCAAATTTTTGGTCTACAACTAACTCCCATGTGAGGTAAGCATCAGGATCATATTTACCAGCAAAAGGAGGCATAGTGAATTTAATTTTACCAAGGGAATCATTACGGTCACGTACCTCACGTGGTGGATCTCTTCTCATACCTTGTCGATTGAAACGTCGTTGTCGGTGATCACGATCATTGATGGGATTGAAACCACCATCGGACTCCCGTCGACGACATATGGGTTCGCTTCATCTTCTACCTCATCGGCCCATGAGCTATGAACAGATGGGTTACGGCGTGGTTGTGCAATGCCGACAGCAACGGGGGTGGCAGCAGGAGGTGGCGTTCTCTCAAGCTGCTCCACACGTGTAGCAAGTGCAGCAAGATCGATATTAGTGCGATCGAGCGCCTCAATACGCTCGAATGTTGATTCAATAAGCGTGAAAACGTTGCATGATGTCTTCCGTGCGGCGTGAGGGTGCATTGTCCTCGCGTAGGGCTGCTATGCTCCTTGTGACCACGAACTGCCATCGTTAGTAGAAAACAAAGAACAGATCACAATGTATATGTCCCTATGAACTACTAGGTTCTGGAACTCAAAGTCACTCACTCTCAAGCTTTTACCAAGCTCTTACAAGATCTTACAATGCAGCAAGAAAGTGGTACAACCGGTGGCTGGTTCGTGATACTCTCACTTGCGATTAGCCCAACGATTGCGAGGCACGGTACCTGCTGAGTTAGTAGGAAGTGGAGCTCGGAAGGCTAGTATGTAGCAAAGGAATAGCAATTATTCAATTTAGTATGCAAAGTTGAAAAGTAGTTCAAAGTACTAGTCACAAGTGCTGATTCTAGTCTAAACCAAGCCTAGCTAGAGCAACTCACAAGAACGACTAGTAGCAACAACGGAGGACTAGCACAAAAACTGTCAACACAAGCGAGCAATGGATGAATGATGCCCAACTGAACAAGGAAATAATGTCAAGAAAAAGGAGGCAGCTCTGTATTTTTTTTTCTTCTTCTTCACTTTTTTTTCTCCTTTCTTTCTACTCTTTCTTCTCTTTTCTTTTTTTTTTTCTTCTCTTTCTTTTTTTAACCTCAGAACACCACGGGGCCTGAAAACATGAAATTTTTCAGGTTGCTACAGTAAACAAAAATCGATTTTTTTACTGTAGCAAAGGAAAAAAACCCCGGTCTTCTCTTCTTTCTTTCCTTTTCTTTTGTTTTTTTTTCCTCTCCTTTTTTTTTATACTCCACCGAGCTCTTTGAAATTACTAGAACCGTCAAAAGCAAAACCACAAGCAGCTCTTTCCACGGAGAGCTGCGGCGGCCTCAGCCGGCGTCGGCGGTGGTTTGGCCGGCGCGGCGCCTCTCGAACAGCGCGGCGCCTCTCAGCAGCCTTGGCGTCCGCGGTACAAAGGGAGCGGGGATGTGGCGGCGCTGTCCCGCGCGTGTGGTCAGCGGAACTGCGGGGCGGCGCGAGACCGGCGAGGTAGCGGCATTGCGGCGCAAGATGGCGGCGCGGCGGATGTGGTCGGTCGCGGCGGCTGTGCGGCGGCTTAGTGGGTCGGTGACAAGATGGCGGCGGTGGCTGCTCGAGCTGCGGTGGCGGCGGCACCGCAATGCGCGGCGGCGTCGCGGCGGGTCGCGGCGATGGCGGCGGCGTCTCCGTCGGCGGCGCGGCGTCGCGGCTCCCCGGCGGTGTCGACCAGCGGCGGCGTGGCGGTCGTCGCGGCTCCCCGCCGGCAACGGTCGCGATGCGTGTGGATCCGAAGATGGCGGCGGTGGTAGCTCCAGTGACTCGGCTGGAAGGAGGCTGGCGGCGGCGGCTCGCCGTCGCGGCGGCGTCGCGAAGTGGCGGCACGATTAAATTGATCGCTATTTTTGTTGTTCTTCAAATCTTCTTCAAACCATGATCGATTGATTGGGGACACTGATGTTGCTTGAATTCTTGTGGTTGATTACTGCACTCTGGCCGAAAGACGTTGATCGCCCGTGCGGATCGAGCGAGGCGAGGTCCAAGAGAAAATTGCTTGACTGACACGACCCAATCTGCTAATTTGACCCAAACGACAGAGAACCGAATCGGATCCGCAGAACACACGCGCTCGGCGATGGTGGTAGATCAAGCGCTACTACTTTTTTTAATGCTTCACAACCTTTGTGGCGACACGGCGAAGCCACGATGAAAGATGATCAAGCGATGTTTGCGGCGGGGGTGGCGAACTAGCGATCGATAAGAAACCTAAACCTAGACCAATCTAGACAAGAAACCAAAGACAAATGACTCGACGATGCAACGACAATTCAACAACGCAAACTAAAAGAAAAAATTGCAAAGGCACAAATTGGTTTGGATGATAAGAACTAACCTAATTTTTTTGGCTATTTGGATGGTAGGAAAGAAAAAATTCTCACCGATGAATTGTAGCTCGATACCACTGATGAACCCGAAGGTTCGATTTGTTGGCCCGATCTTTCGATGAGAGCGATAGGTTCGGTGGCGTCGCTCAACTCTCACGATCCACGGCTACGAACACGCAAGGCTCGAAACCACGCAATCGTTGAACTGTTCGACAAGTCGTTATCAACCGCGGCACGAATACCGGTTGACGACCACGAAGGTCGATTCACGCAAACACCGAAGAAGCACGCAAGAACAAGATTAAGCAATCTGAAATTGCAAATAGGAATTAAAGTATTGAATTGAGTTGGGATTCTGAATAAGGATCTTAATTGGGTGGTCTAGCCGACACACGCAAAAGATTCAAGTTGCAACGAAGGCAAACTAAACATAAACAAAATCCCAGAAAACTAGAGGGGGTGCGGCCTCCTTAAATAGGAGATGAGGAGCCACACATCTAATAGCACCAACGAGGTGGGACTAAACTCGTGGGTTACTGTTCACGTGAACAGTAACCACGCCCTCAGGTGGCCCGATGACAGATGGGCTAAGTTCAGTATGATTACAAGGCCCAGATTGGCCCAAACAAGTGATATGACGTCTTCTTTTGATGATTGCGATCAGTCCAGAAGGAATTTGAAGATGAGGCCGGATCCGTTGGAAAGAGGACGAAATAAGCTTTCAATCAAGTACTCGTGGGCCGCCAACGGACTCCGGATGTGAAAGTTATGCCTGTTTTAAGTTGGTGTTGTCAGGCTGATTTCGGAGGCCTGGACTTGTTGTGGTAGTTGCGGTACCCCCCTTGCCTTCGTTCCTGAGTAGAATAACATCACTAGACTTAGGTAGCAATCCATCCTCAATGGAACAATTATAAACTCCTAGAAACGAAGTTACACGATAATTCGATCGTGAGCTTGTGCTCTAGTAATTGGTCCTTGCATATCAAGTTGAAGAGTAGACGCAGTAGGGATGGTTGTATCAATGGAAGGGATGTCCTCATCAAGATGTGTACATGACACAGCCAGAGGGTTTTGTCGATCCAAAGAATGCTAGTAAAGTGTGCAAACTTCAGAAATCTATTTATGGGTTGAAGCAAGCATCTCGGAGTTGGAATATACGTTTTGATGAGGAGATCAAAAGGTTTGGTTTCGTCAAGAACAAAGAAGAACCTTGTGTTTACATGAAGGTTAGTGGGAGCGCACTTGTAATCCTAATCTTATATGTGGATGACATATTATTGATTGGGAATGACATTCCTATGCTGGAATCCGTTAAGGCCTCATTAAAAAATAGTTTTTCTATGAAGGACCTAGGAGAAGCAGCATATATCTTAGGGATAAAGATCTATAGAGATAGATCAAAAAGACTAATTGGATTAAGCCAAAGTACTTATATTGATAAGGTGTTGAAACAGTTCAACATGCAGGAAGCCAAGAAAGGGTTCTTGCCTATGTCACATGGCATAAGTCTTAGCAAGAGTCGGTGTCCTTCGACAAGCGATGGCGAGACCGTATGAATGGTATTCCATATGCTTGACTATTCGATCTATCATGTATGCCATGATATGTACTCGACCAGATGTATCATATGCTCTAAGTGTTACAAGCAGATACCAAGCTGATTGTAACATCCCAAATCATACTTGTGTTTCAAATGTAAGAAAATGAGTAGAAATTAAAACTTTTTCTTACATCATGTATTTTCTGTGTGTACTAAACAATTATTGCACGTAGTATGGAAATACAAAGTCACAAGTGCATTGATCATCTCCTGGGAAATATTTTTCCTAAGTTCTTGGGTTGATATGTGACCCCTCTGAAAAATTTCACAATTTTCAGAAATTGTTTGAATAGTTTTATGGGCCAGTCAAACTTGCTTGGCTTGTAGTCAAACCCTAGCTCAAAGCATTGTATAATTTCTGTAGAAAAATGCTCAGCACAAAAACCTCTAAAATTTTATACAAGGTCCAACTCAAGGTTAGCAAGCTACTGTCAAAATTACATAGAATTTGGAGCCAGTTTGCTAGCTCTAAAAGTCCCTTCAAGATCCCAGTTCAAAATAAACCCTAAAACCAGGTCCGACCTCCAGGTCTTGGTCGCACCGAGCCGCTTGAGCCGTGTCGGGCTCGGGCATTTGGGCACAGGTGGTCTGGGCCGTTGGATTTTAAATCCGACGCTCAAAGACCTCCTCGGGTCTTTGTAAAGGACCTCCCACCCCACGACCTCCTCCTGTTCTTTTACAAAGACAACCCTCGAGGACCTCCCCCAGGACCTCCTTTGCACCTTTTGCAAAGACCACCCTGGGCGACCTCCTCGGACCTCCACAACCACCCCTAGCACTTGGGTGATCATGAGCCTCCCATCTTCGATCCGTGGCTCCGGACCTCCTGAGTGTTAGGACCTCTAATCTTAGCCCAAAATCTGAGCCCTTGGATTTCAATCCAACGACTCACGACCTCCCTGGTGGAGCTCGTATGATTTAGCCGTTGAGTCCATTTGACCGCTTTTTCCCTTTTCTCTCAGCATCGGGTGGGCACAGGCATTATCAATTTTTGTGTATGGCATGAGAGCAGTGCCTTGTCAACTCTAGGGTGACAAGCGGCTATGTCTTGCCAACATTAAATGTCTGCATCCCTTTTGCTCAAAAGTCTCTCTCGACAACCTACTCCCATCATTTCATGTGTACTTTGGCTCGGTTGCAGTGACTTTGCCATTTTTCCACCACTATATTTGAAGCCCAAGCTTGCTATCTAAGTTTCTTACACACTCCTTTTCAACCTAGCTTCTTCTTACGCTCTTGTGCTCAAAACACCGAAAGTCCTTGCCTCCATTCTTGAACCTTGGAGCTCTCAGACGACCTTCGAGCTCCAAAGTGGTTCAATATTGCAATAGTGGCTGTCATTTTGTTCCCTTGGTCACCTCAAGCCTCCTAACTTGTTTTGTTTGACCTTCTGAGAGGTTGACAAGGTGGGAGTTTTTATTCGTGGCCGGGCTTCGTCTTCTTCACCTCCGGCGACCTCCACCGTCACCGGAGCTCTTGCGACCCTCCTAGTTCTCCTTCAATCCTGGTGAGTACTTGGTTCCAAAACCGAACCTTTTAGACCTCTTCGGTTTCGTTTTGATCGTATTTGGTCCCCGCGGTTATCTCCGGCCAGCGCCGGTTGGTGGTGCTTTGGTGTAGCTTTTGGCACCCTTAGGTTCTCCGTCCTATTTGGAGCTCATCCGTGCTTTTGGTTTCACGACGAGTCCACATCGCCGCGGCAAGCTGATGAACTCGCTCGGGTTTTGCCAGTTCGCAAATCCCATTTTCGTCATGTTCTTCGGACCGCATTAATGCTCAAATCATTGCTTATCATTGAGGGCATTAATGGTGTTTTAATGTGGGCCTGGGTTTAGTATTAAAGTCCAGAAGTCATTAAGTGTTCCTGTTAGATTCATTTATTGTCAATCATTAGATGCATTAAATTGTCTTAGCCGCCGCTGTCTGGAGGTCCTACGCCATTAAAACCACCCCAGGACCTCCTCGGGCTAATCTTAGCCGTCCCCGACCTCTCTAAGTTTAGATCTGGGCCTTAGGATCTTTTCCGCAAAATCCTAAATCTCTGGACCTCCCCCTAATCGTATCCTGGCCGTTAAAGACCTTCGTAGGCTAGATCTCAGCCGATAGGATCACCCTCCACCTTGAGGTCCTCTTTGCAAAAGACCTCCTTGAGGTCCTCTGTGCGAAAAGACCACCCCTGGTATTTTGTAAAGAGAACCTTCAAAACTACCTTTGGGGTCCTCTTTGCAAAAAGACCACCTCGGGTCCTTATTAAGAAACCGCAGGACCTCCCTCGCTCCATCTTAGCCGTTCAGGACCTCCCCCTGGAGATCTTGACCGTCTGGGACCTCCTCCTTTAGATCCGTGGCTTTAGGACCTTCCCCGCCTCAGATCTGGACCGTTTATGACCTCCCTATGGAGATCTAAGCCGTCCAGACCTCTCTCTGTTAAAAACCCGCTTAGGACCTCCCCTTTGAGATCGTGACCGTTTAGGACCTCCTCGGTGGGATCCTAGCCGTCAAGACCTCTCGCTGTTAAGCTCACCGTTTAGGTCCTCTCCTCCGATCAGATCTAGACCGTTAAGACCTCCCCTCGGGAAATCTTAACCGTCCAGACCTCCCCCTTAGTTAGATAGCCGTAGGACCACCTCGTGGAGCTCGGGGCCACCAGATCCAGATCTAATGGCCACGACCTCCCTAGTCTTGTGAGCTCCTTCGGCGTGTCTTTGTGCATCGGTGGTGGGGCTCGGTGCGTTGGATTCAATATCAACGGCTAAGACCTCCCAAGCGCGATGAGGTCTTTGCGCCGGTGCTCGTGTGGATTTTGGCATCGAGCTCGTGAGCGTGCGATCTTTGATCAACGACCCACGACCTCCCGGATTTCGTTAGTTTTCGAGTTAGTTTCAGAGCTTTTATTTGCACATATTAATGGTTTTAAACTTCAAAATTGCATATCTTTTCTCTGTAGCTCAAATTTAACAAACTAAAGTTACGTAAATGCTGCATTAAAGTACTTTCTTTCAGTATAGGTTTACTGATAATCTTTAATACGAAATTAATCATGCCTTAGATTTATAACTTAGAAAAATCATAACTAAATCATTTTAACTCCAAATGACCTGAAATTTTATATGGCTTATCACTATACCAGTAGGTAGCTACCATAAAAGTTTCAGCTTCAAAATCTTTCTAGAAAATATTTTTGCTACAGTACCTAATTATGGCCGAAAATAGGTTTTTAGGGAATATCTTCTGCACCACAAATCCAAATTAAGTTTTTCCAGTTTCTATGACTAGGTATGTTAGTATTTTACCTTGTGTATAAATTTCGTCGCATTTGGATAATTTTTGCTTGCTCTTTCGTTTAAGTGTTGCTCGTCTTATTGGTTGTTTTCGCTCTTTCGCTTAGGAAGCCGACATTTGCGGTAACCCGAGAACGACCCTCCGCAACAATTTGAGCAACGCAAGCAAGCAAGCGATTGATCATTTCCCATTTGATCCATTACTTTTAAAGTCTAATATTTTGTTTAACTTCTATGTATGCATTGCTATTTTGTTGTTAAATTGATTAGTTAATCCTCTAGTTGCATAATCTGTAGGTAAATAAATATCCTCTACTACCTGAGCCTAGGTTATTTGCTGTGATCAGAGTTCGTTGGATGAACTCTTATCACTTAGTAGATTTCGAATAAATATTGCTTAGCCATGCCTAGTTATCGGTAGTATTGGCGATCATCGGCGTAGTCGATGGTCTTGATCATAAATACTTATATTATTCCATTATGTCCAACCCTTGTGTTTTATTGATTTACAAATCAAAAACTGAAAACAAAACTATATCTTGACTTGGGCACAATGGTATGTTGGTGTGATCTGTTGGGTGTGTTTGGAATGGTGCCTAAGTCCCCAAGGACCGAGTTACTTGTGTCACTAAGCCAAGCGCTTATTGCGTGCTAACCACACGAGGGGATATGGAACCTCTCTTGACTAAGTACTTTGGGAGGTGTTAATTATGAGCTGGTCGGTGGGTGTGTTCTTGTGTGTGCGTGTGGTGTTGGAGGGGAGCATTAGCAGACCGGTTAGGCTGTCTAATGTGTCCTTCTCCCGTGGGTTGCGGCTCTTAATTAGCATCGTCCATTGGAAAGCGTCTTGTTAGACTTAGCCATGCGCATACCAAAGGAAGTGTGCTAACCGTGTTTGGTGGAAAGGTGGTCTATCGTGTGGGTACATTGGTACACCTGCGAGGTTAAAACTATTCGAATAGCCTCGTCCTAGGTTATGGACATGCTTGGTAAGGTCGTGCAAGAACTAGACTACAACCTTTTAAAAACTTAAACTTGACATGGGTGGTATGAAGGGTACTTCATGCTATTGTCGTAGTGACTATGGGTTAGTCACTTCTAGGTTGGTGTTGTCATCTATCTTTTGTTATAATTGTCTCTCTTTTATTTGAACAATAAAAGTTAATTGCAAACTTGCTTTGAATCTATTACCTTATTGCAAATGAAAACTTGCTTTATTTGAAAACAAGTCGAGCCTCATCCACTTAAATAAAGCTTGCATGTAGTTAATTATAGTTACTGTTATCTCACACGTCAGTCTTAGTACAAAAACAATTTTTGTACTCATCCGCTTTGTTTAATATTAATTGTTGCGGGGAAGAAGGTGAGCCCCAAGGGCCTCACTTTTGTGGTGTGTTGCGAGCTTACTGTTGTTGTTTGGGACGATTAGCTTGGCGGTCAGGTTGGTTGCCTTGTGGGTAAAGGCACACCGATTGGCTTTTGTTTATTGCCATCTTATGGCCCTTTTGCTCCATTGTTTAAATTAGTTTCTTATGTGTTATTTGGCGGTTGGCCTCTCTTTTATAATTACTCTCCTTATATTATCTATGTCTTTGATTGTTGCTTTTGCTTGACTCTATGTGTATGAATGGGATTGATGCATGATTTTGTAACAGGGTGTGTATCTGCAGTGCAGGAAGTATACATATCTCGAGGCTTAGTTTATTTGATTTGTCTTGTTAGGACCAAGTGGATGGTTAAGCAGTACAAGTCGAATAAGCAGAGTCCTCACAAAGTTGGTATCGAGCCATTCCGACCGTAGTAACCCAAGCTTGGTCGTCCTTAGGATATTTTGGAAACCTTATTTTCAAAGTATCAAATGATTCATGAAAGCTTAAGTAAGTTCTCATATTTTATTCCTTACCTATCTTAGCTTTCTATCTCATCTTGCTCTAATTTGAGTTTTAAAAGTTGTTCTCCTTTCCTTCTCTCAAAAGATAGTTGTATCGTTTAAATTGGGTTTTGGGAACCATTGAGTTTGGCAAATTGAAGTGTTAGCTGCCCTCTACAAGGTTTTGAAGCTTCGGAAGTTGAAGAATTCGGCTTAGAAGCTTGGATGCAAAATCTGGACAGCGAGCGTCAATTTCCGGACAGCAAGCTCAAAGGTCCTAAATAGGGTAGAAAATGAGAAGTTAACCAACTAAAACTTGTGGGAATAAAAGGGTAAGAAGTGATACTAGTTAGCTAAGTATCTAACACTATTTTGCCGCCTTAACCTTGCTTTTGAGTAGTGTTAGACTTGAAGTAGTGTGCTGAAATTTTATCTTCTCAACCCGTTGCTCGTTCATTCAATACGGGTTAATGGCATCGAGAAGTTGAGATTTGGTTTGGTGTTTCCCTTGCTGTTTTGGAGCCTCCTTGGAAGCATTTAAGTTTATATGCTTGTTATTTTGCTTTCATTTAGCTTTTCACTTTCAAACAACTTCTAGATTTGAGGTTTTGTTGCTAACCCGTTTTCCTTGCACCAGGATGGTGGGGTACTCATGCGGCCGTAGTCGCACTGGTTTGGATGAGAGCTCCGCCTCCTCCGACCATGGTGAGGTTCTTCTACGATCGAGCGCAACCGTTCGGAGAGGACGGAGGGTCTCGCTGGATGTTGTGCGCGCAACACCTCGCGCCTGCCGGTGCCTCGGGATCTGGGCAAGGGGTGGACCTCGGTCTCGTGGGGGCCTTGCTGAGTTTCTTCGCACCCACCCCCACGTTTTCCAGTTGAGGACCCTTTGGGCAGATGAATGGCGCTGCGTCGAGTTGAGCGAAGCTCGGCGTTGCCAGTGCGGAGACGAGGACAAGGCACTCTTTGCCTCCCATCGCCTACAGGGGCAGCACTCTCTGGTGGGAGAAACTTGGCCATGCAGCCCGCGCCACACCTTGTCTCTTGGGAGGAGTTCGGTTGCGTTAGTCGAGCTCACATCCTGCCGCTTGATGAAGTCAAGAAGAAGGAATTTCTCGCTCAAGCAAGGCGTAAGTCGGTGATGGAGTACCTTTACGAGTTCAACCACTTGGCTCGTTATGCCCCATCTGAGGTGGCCACCGATGAGGCCAAGCAGGAGAAGTTCATGGAGGCTTGTGCGAGGCGGCAAGACAAGCTCTCCATTGTGGACTTTGCGACTTTCGAGCTTTGGTGGACAAGGCCATTGTTGCTGAGCACAAGGCCAAGGCGGCTGGCGAGTCCATAGCGCAAGTGGGAGGCCAGATCTCGCGCATGTCGGCCTCTCGTCCCCGTGTCGGGCGCCCGGGGCGGTTCGTGGCTTCACTACCACCGAGGCCGCCCGCACTGGCTCCTCGCCCTCCGCGCCGTGCCCGATCACGCGGCGCTGCGAACGGCGGTGGCCCCGCAATCCAGTGCGGGGTCACTTGCTTTTCGTGCAACCGAAGGGCATTATGCCAATAGTTGCCCTAACAGATCGAGCGGCCCTCGTCCTAATGGAGGGCGCGGCGGGGAGGTGGTCCTCCCGGGATCGAAGGTTGTCCCGCTACCCAAGGCGTGGGTAGTGGCGCGTCAACCTTATCTCCGCGAGGAGGCACCCGGCGTCGTGTTGGGTACCCTTTCGGTTAACTCTTTCCACCTTTCTGATTTTGTTTGATTGAGCGCATCTCATTCGTTTGTTTTCGAGTCTTTTTCTGCTGTGGGAGGTCTTCTTTTACTCCGTTGTTCGTCCCATTGCTCATTCGCTCCCGGTTCGGAGTTGAGAGTCGAGTGCGAGTGTAGGGATGTCCTGTTGAGATAGAAGGGTAGGATTCTTGGCAAACCTTATCCTCCTTCGATCGGCGAGCTTAGATGTAATCCTAGGCATGGATTGGTTGTCTCGGCACATGGGACAAATTGATTGCGCTAGGAGGCTCATCTACCTCACTGATCCTTACGGCGGCGGTTAAGCTTTCACCGAAGTGCAGGATCTGCATCTCTTCGCGCTTGAAGCGAAGCGACTCTAGATATTAGTGAAGTCCCGGTGGTATGTGACTTTGTTGATGTCTTCCCGGCGACCTTCGGGGATGCCACGATTCGAGACCTCGAGTTTGTCATTGAGT
The DNA here is from genome assembly GCA_036346255.1 of Ampelocalamus luodianensis. Taxonomy (NCBI): domain Eukaryota; kingdom Viridiplantae; phylum Streptophyta; class Magnoliopsida; order Poales; family Poaceae; genus Ampelocalamus; species Ampelocalamus luodianensis. The sequence goes on from CM070640.1 coordinate 21,344,386, forward strand.
TGGTTCCGATGCGCTCGATTTCAAAGAGGCCTTACCGAATGGACCCAATCGAGTTGGTGGAGTTGAAGAAGCAGTGGGTGAGCTCCAAGAGAAGGGTTTCATCCGCCCTACCTCATCTCCTTGGGGATGCTCGGCAATCTTTGTCGAAAAGGACAAGGCGCTGCGCATGTCGCGTTGATTACCGTCCACTTAATGAAGTAGCGGTAAAGAACAAGTACCCTTTGCCCGTATCGATGACCTCTTCGATCAATTAAGCTTGGGGCTCGAGTCTTCTCAAGATTGATTTGAGAGTGGGATATCATCAGGTTCGGATTCGACACGAGGATATTCCAAAACGGCTTTCTACTCGTTATGGCTTATGCGAGTATACCGTCATGTCTTCGGCTTAACCAATGCTCCGGCCTTGTTCATGAACCTCATGAATTCGGTGTTCATGGAGTATTTGGACGAGGTTCATTGTGGTCTTCATCGATGATATCCTTGTCTACTCCAAGAGCGATGAGGAACACACAGAGCATTTGAGGCTTGTGTTGGGCAAGCCGCGAGCACCTACCGTATGCGAAGTTCGACAAGTGCGCGTTACGTTGAAGGAAGTAGCCTTCTTAGGCCATATTCTTTCGGCGGGAGGCGAGTTGTGGATCCTAGCAAGATCGGCGACGTGCTTTCTGAGTCGACCCGCCGGTCACCGAGGTTGGAGTTTTCTTGGCTTAGCGGGATATTATCGTCGCTTTATCGAGAACTTCTCCAAGATAGCGGCCGATGACGGAGTTGCTCAAGAAGGACAAGAAGTTCTCGTGGTCCTGATTGCGAGGAAAGTTTCAAGCACTTAAGAAGCGATTAACCACCGCTCCGTTCTTGTTCTCCCGATGTTAGTCGAAGCTTGAGATATCTTTTGTGGCGCTTCTCGTCGAGGCCTCGGTTGTGTGTCTTATGCAAGAAGGCAAGGTAGTGGCCTATGCATCAAGGCAATTGAGACCTCATGAACTCAACTATCCTACCCATGATTTGGAGTTGGCGTGTGATCCATGCACTTAAGATCGGCGACATTACCTAATCGATGTCGTTCGCGAAGTGTATTCGGATCACAAAAGCTTAAAGTATTTGTTCACCCAACCGATCTGAACCTCGGGCAAAGGAGATGGTTGGGCTGATCAAGGACTATGACATGGGTATTCACTACCATCCGGGCAAGGCCAATGTCGTTGCGGATGCGCTTAGTCGCAAAGCGCATTGCAATGCATTGTTACTCAAGAACCTCAGCTTATACGGAGGAGTTCAGCGTCTCAACTTGGGTTTGGTTGAGCATGGTTCCTCATTTGCCTTGGTTGTCTGACCAACCTTGGTGGATCGGATCAAATGCGCTCGTGATCGGATGTTGGAGTGAACCGCATCAAGGAAAATGTCAAGAATGGAACCGCCAAGTGCTTCTCCGTAGATGAGCTTGGTGTCGTGAGGTTCGACAGCGCCTCGTGGTTCCAAAGGACATGGAGTTGCGGGATTTGATCCTCCATGAAGCCCACGATTCTCCATTATCCATTCATCCGGGGCCACAAAGATGTATCATGATCTCCGGCGAGGATTTTGGTGGACCCGAATGAAGAGGAGATCGCAAGGTTCGTTGTCGAGTGCGGCGTGTGTCGTCGTGTCAAGCCGAGCATCGTCGGCAGACTGCCGCCCTTACCAATTCGGGTGGAAGTGGGATTCGGTCGGGATGGACTTTATCACCTGGTCTACCCGGTCTCCAAGAAGAATGATGCCATCACGGTCTTCATCGATCGATTGACTAAGGTGGCTCATTTTCTTCTGTCCAAGACCGACCTTGAGTGGGTCTTCGGCGGATCTCTACATAGCCCGCATCGTGAGTTTGCATGGTGTGCGAAGGCGATTGTGTCGGATCGTGGTTCATTTGTTCACTTAGCGATTTTGGCATAGCCTGCAGAGGCTATGGGAACTCGCCTTTCTTTGGCTCGACTTTTCACCCCCAAAGCGATGGTGGACCGAAAGGATCAACCAAGTTTTGGAGGACATGCTTGAGCTTGTGTCCTTTCCTATGGGAAGCATTGGGAGAAGTGCTTGCCATTCGAAGTTTTCTTACAACAACGGTTTCAAGCCGTCTCGGCATGGCACCATTCGAGGCCTTATACGGGAGAAAGTGTAGAACCCGTTGAACTGGTGCGAGACCGGTGAGAGACCTTTCTTTGGCGGACTCGATCAATGAAGCCGAGGTCAAGTCCGGCTTGTTCGTGATCGTTTGCGCGGCTCGATCCGGGCAAAAGAGCTATGCGGATCGTCGTCGTCGTGAATTGAGCTTTGAGCCCAATGACCGTCTACCTCAAGGTTTCTCCGTGAAGGTCACCAGCGTTTTGGTGTCAAGGACAAGTTAGCTCCTCGATATGTCGGTCCCTACGCGTCATCGAGAAGAGAGAGCCGTTGCCTACAAGTTGGAGTTGCTGCACTTGCGAGGTACATGATGTGTTCCATGTGTCCCGGCTAAAGAAGTGCCTCCGTGTTCCAAGCGAGGAACCTCCGTTGGAAACTCTTGATGTCGGGAAGATTTGACCTACATGCGGCGTCTGTTCGCATACTCGAGGAAGCTGAGCGAAGAGCGAGGAATAAGACCATCAAGTTCCTTAAGGTTAAGTGGTCGAATCATTACGAGCATGAAGCTACTTGGGAGCGAGAAGATCGTCTCCATGCGAGACTACCCTCTTTCTTTCCGAGTAAGACAAATCTGGACGAGATTTTTGTAAGGGGAGGTTTTGTAACATCCCAAATTACTGTACTTGTGTTTCAAATGTAAGAAAATGAGTAGAAATTAAAACTTTTTCTTACATCATGTATTTTCTGTGTGTACTAAACAATTATTGCACAGTATGGAAATACAAAGTCACAAATCATTGATCATCTCTGGGAAATATTTTTCCTAAGTTCTTGGGTTGATATGTGACCCTCGAAAAATTTCACAATTTTGAGAAATTGTTTGAATAGTTTTATGGGCTAGTCAAACTTGCTTGGCTTGTAGTCAAACCCTAGCTCAAAGCATTGTATAATTTACGTAGAAAAATGCTCGGCACAAAAACCTCTAAAATTTTATACAAGGTCCAACTCAAGGTTAGCAAGCTCTTGTCAAAATTACATAGAATTTGGAGCAGTTTGCTAGCTCTAAAAGTCCCTTCAAGATCGATTCAAAATAAACCCTAAAACAGGTCCGACCTCCGGTCTTGGTCGCATGAGCCGCTTGAGCCGTGTCGGGCTCGGGCATTTGAGCACAGGTGGTGCAGGCGTTGGATTTTAAATCCGGCGCTCAAAGACCTTCTCGGGTCTTTGTAAAGGACCTCCACCCCACAACCTCCTCCTGTTCTTTTACAAAGACAACCCTCGAGGACCTCCCCGGGACCTCCTTTTCACCTTTGCAAAGACCACCTGGCGACCTCCTCGGACCTCCACAACCACCCCTAGCACTTGGGTGATCATGAGCCTCCCATCTTTCGATCGTGGCTCGGACCTCCCACGAGTGTTAGGACCTCTATCTAGCCCAAAATCTGAGCCCTTGGATTTCAATCCAACGACTCACGACCTCCTGGTGGGCTCAGTAGCAGATTTAGCCGTTGAGTCCATTTGACCAGTTTTCCCCTTTTCTCTCAGCGTCGGGTGGGCACAGGCATTATCAATTTTTGTGTATGGCAGTGAGAGCGGTGCCTTGTCAACTCTAGGGTGACAAGCGGCTATGTCTTGCCAACATTAAATGTCTGCGATCCTTTTGCTCAAAAGTCTCTCGACAACCTACTCCCATCATTTCATGTGTACTTTGGCTCAGTGCACCCAGGTGACTTTGCCATTTTCCCACCAGCTATATTTGAAGCCCAAGCTTGCTATCTAAGTTTCTTTACACTCCTTTTCAACCTAGCTTCTTCTTCGCTCTTGTGCTCAAAACACCGAAAGTCCTTGCCTCCATTCTTGAACCTTGGAGCTCTCAGGCGACCTTGAGCTCCGGTGGTTCAATATTGCAATAGTGGCTGTCATTTTGTTCCCTTGGTCACCTCAAGCCTCCTAACTTGTTTTGTTTGACCTTCACGAGGTTGACAAGGTGGGAGTTTCTTTGTTCGTGGCCGGGGCCGTCTTCTTCACCTCCGCGACCTCCACCGTCACCGGAGCTCTTGCGGCCACTCCTAGTTCTCCTTCAATCCACGGTGAGTACTTGGTTCCAAAACCCGAACCTTTTAGACCTCTTCGGTTTCGTTTTGAGTATTTGGTCCGGCGGTTATCTCGGCTAGCGCGGTTGGTGGTGCTTTTGGTGTAGCTTTTGGCACCCTTAGGTTCTCCGTCCTATTTGGAGCTCATCCGTGCTTTTGGTTTCCGCCGACGAGGTCCACATCGCCGGCGGCAAGCTGATGAACTCGCTCGGGTTTTGCCAGTTCGCAAATCCCATTTTCGTCATGTTCTTGGACCGCATTAATGCTCAAATCATTGCTTATCATTGAGGCATTAATGGTGTTTTAATGTGGGCACTGGGTTTAGTATTAAAGTCGAAGTCATTAAGTGTTCTGTTAGATTCATTTATTGTCAATCATTAGATGCATTAAATTGTCTTAGCCGCGTGTCGGAGGTCTGCGCCATTAAAACCACCCAGGACTTCCTCGGGATAATCTTAGCCGTCCCGAGCCTCTCTAAGTTTAGATCGGGCCTTAGGATCTTTTCGCAAAATCCTAAGTCTCTGGACCTCCCTAATCGTATCACGGCCGTTAAAGACCTCCGTAGGCTAGATCTCAGCCGATAGGATCACCCTCCACCTTGGGGTCCTCTTTGCAAAAGACCTCCTTGAGGTCCTCTGTGCGAAAAGACCACCCCTGGTATTTTGTAAAGAGAACCTTCAAAACTACCTTTGGGGTCCTCTTTGCAAAAAGACCACCTCGGGTCCTTATTAAGAAACCGCAGGACCTCCCTCGCTCCATCTTAGCCGTTCAGGACCTCCCCCTGGAGATCTTGACCGTCTGGGACCTCCTCCTTTAGATCCGTGGCTTTAGGACCTTCCCCGCCTCAGATCTGGACCGTTTATGACCTCCCTATGGAGATCTAAGCCGTCCAGACCTCTCTCTGTTAAAAACCCGCTTAGGACCTCCCCTTTGAGATCGTGACCGTTTAGGACCTCCTCGGTGGGATCCTAGCCGTCAAGACCTCTCGCTGTTAAGCTCACCGTTTAGGTCCTCTCCTCCGATCAGATCTAGACCGTTAAGACCTCCCCTCGGGAAATCTTAACCGTCCAGACCTCCCCCTTAGTTAGATAGCCATAGGACCTCCTCGTGGAGCTCGGGGCCGCCGGATCCGAATCTAATGGCCACGACCTCCCTAGTCTTGTGAGCTCGCCTTCGTGTCTTGTGCATCCGGTGGTCGGGGCCGTTGGATTCAATATTGCTGCTAAGACCTCCCTAAGCGCGATGAGGTCTTTGCGCCCGGTGCTCGTGTGGGTTTTGGCATCGAGCTCGTGAGCCGTGCGATCTTTGATCAACGACCCACGACCTCCCGGGCCGTTGGTTTTCAGTTAGTTTCAGAGCTTTTATTTGCACATATTAATGGTTTTAAACTTCAAAATTGCATATCTTTTTCTCTGAGCTCCAAATTTAACAAACTAAAGTTAATAAATGCATCTTAAAGTACTTTCGCTTCAATTATAGGTTTTACAGTAATCTTTAATCTGAAATTAATCATGCCTTAGATTTATAACTTAGAAAAATCATAACTAAATCATTTTAACTCCAAATGACCTGAAATTTTATATGGCTTATCACTATACCAGTAGGTAGCTACCATAAAAGTTTCAGCTTCAAAATCTTTCTAGAAAATATTTTGCTACAGTACCTAATTATGGTAGAAAATAGGTTTTTAGGGAATATCTTCGCACCACAAATCCAAATTAAGTTTTCCAGTTTATATGACTAGGTATGTTAGTATTTTACCTTGTGTATAAATTTCTGTCGCATTTGGATAATTTTTGCTTGCTCTTTCGTTTAAGTGTTGCTCGTCTTATTGGTTGTTTTCGCTCTTTCGCTTAGGCCCGACATTTGCGGTAACCCGAGAAACGACCCTCCGAACAATTTGAGCAACGACAAGCGAAGCAAGCGGTTTGATCATTTCCCATTTGATCCCATTACTTTTAAAGTCTAATATTTTGTTTAACTTCTATGTATGCATTGCTATTTTGTTGTTAAATTGATTAGTTAATCCTCTAGTTGCATAATCAGTAGGTAAATAAATATCCTCTACTACGAGCCTAGGTTATTTCTTTGTGATCGAGTTAGTTGGATGAACTCTTATCACTTAGTAGATTCGAATAAATATTGCTTAGCCATGCCTAGTTATCGGTAGTATTGGGCGATCATCGGCGTAGTCGATGGTCTTGATCACATAAATACTTATATTATTCCATTATGTCCAACCCTTGTGTTTTATTGATTTACAAATCAAAAGCGAAAACAAAACTATATCTTGACTTGGGCACAATGGTATGTTGGTGTGATGTTGGGTGTGTTTGGAATGGTGCCTAAGTCCCCAAGGACCGAGTTACTTGTGTCACTAAGCCAAGCACTTATTGCGTGCTAACCACACGAGGGGATATGGAACCTCTCTTGACTAAGTACTTTGGGAGGTGTTAATTATGAAAGCTGGTCGGTGGGTGTGTTCTTGTGTGTGCGTGTGGTGTTGGAGGAGCATTAGCGCACCGGTTAGGTATCTAATGTGTCCTTCTCCGTGGAGTTGCGGCTCTTAATTAGCATCGTCCATTGGAAAGCGTCTTGTTAGACTTAGCCATGCCTCGCATACCAAAGGAAGTGTGCTAACCGTGGTGGTGGAAAGGCGGTCTATCGTGTGGGTACATTGGTACACCCTGCAGAGTTAAAACTATTCGAATAGCCTCGTCCTAGGTTATGGACATGCTTGGTAAGGTCGTGCAAGAACTAGACTACAACCTTTTAAAAACTTAAACTTGACATGGGTGGTATGAAGGGTACTTCATGCTATTGTCGTGGTGACTATGGGTTAGTCACTTCTAGGTTGGTGTTGTCATCTATCTTTTGTTATAATTGTCTCTCTTTTATTTGAACAATAAAGTTAATTGCAAACTTGCTTTGAATCTATTACCTTATTGCAAATGAAAACTTGTTTTATCTTTGAAAACAAGTCGAGCCTCATCCACTTAAATAAAGCTTGCATGTAGTTAATTATAGTTACATTTATCTCACACGTCAGTCTTGCGAGTACAAAAACAATTTTGTACTCATCCGCTGTTTAATATTAATTGTTGCAGAGGAAGAAGGTGAGCCCCAAGGGCCTCACTTTTGTGAGTATGTTGCGAGCTTGCAATACTGTTTGGGACGATTAGCTTGGCGGTCGGTTGGTTGCCTTGTGGTAAAGGCACACCGATTGGCTTTTGTTTATTGCCATCTTATGGCCCTTTGCTTCATTGTTTAAATTAGTTCCTTATGTGTTATTTGGCAGGTCGGCCTCTCTTTGTAATAACTCTCCTTATATTATCTATGTCTTTGATTGTTGCTTTTGCTTGACTCTATGTGTATGAATGGGATTGATGCATGATTTTGTAGCAGGGTGTGTATACTGCACTGGGAAGTATACATATCTCGAGGCTTGGTTTATTTGATTTGTCTTGTTAGGACCAAGTGGATGGTTAAGCGGTACAAGTCGAATAAACCTAGGTCCTCACATGATCGGTGAAGGTCCTTTGGACATTGTGAAAAACATTCTTAAGTACTTGAGAAGGACTAAGGATGTGTTCTAGTTTATGGCGGTGATGAAGAGCTCGTTGTAAATGGTTACAACGATGCAAGTTTCCAAACCGACAAAGATGATTATCGTTCGTAACTGGGTTTGTATTCATTTTGAATGGAGGAGCGGTGAGTGGAAAAGTTCCTAGCAAGAGACGATTCTTTGATTCTCGACGGAGGTCGAGTACATTGCGGCCACAGCTGCAAAGGAAGGTGTTTGGATAAGGAATTTTATTGCTGAATTGGATATGGTGTCGAGTGCCTTGAGCCCAATGAATCTCTATTGTGATAATAATGGAGCCATTGCGCGAGCTAAGGAGCCTAGATCCCATCAAGTCCAAGCATATACTCAGCGCTATCATCTTATTCGCGATATTGTGGATAGAGGAGATGTAAAGATATGCAAAGTACACACGGATTTAAATGTTCTGATCCGTTAACAAAACCTCTCACACAACCAAAACATGAGCGCACACAAGAGCTATTGGTATTAGATACTTAAATGATTGACTCTAGTGCAAGTGGGAAGCTATTGGAGATATGCCTAGAAGTAATCATGGAGATGATTATATGTTCATAATTTATTGGATAATTTATTGTTCCTTGAATAATATCGTTAATATTTATTATCAAGTATGTGACTTGATTGTGAAACTCTATATTTATCTTTGTGATGATTATTCTAAAGCGATCCTAGTCGGAAACATATGAGGACACATATGAATAGACTAGCATATGTATTGGTTGATGATCATGTTTCACGGATCATAGATATGGAGATATCAAACCAATAATATGACACATGTTAGTGAACATGGGGTTGGATCGACCCACCATGAGACACTGCGAGAATGTTGTATTCTTTTGTGTCATCAGTTGGTCTCTTTTACAATATGTATGTTATATCCTTAGACTTGAGATCGTCGCATGCACTCAAGATGTATAGTGACTTACTTAGGGGTTGCCAAACGCTACTCAGAATCGGGTAGTTATAAATGTAGCTTTGGGTTTGTCATGACACATGCGTGAGGCATGGTCGATCAAGATAGGATTTGCCCCTCCATGCAACGGAGAGATATCTCTAGGCCTCTCGAGTGATCGGATTCCAGAAATGCATGGTCATGCTATTCATGGTTAAAGAGTTAACCATAGTCGAGGAATTCGAATCACGTGATCGAGAAAGAGTGGTTGAGCTAACCAACAAGGATGGCACGTACTCGCCTTGAGTTTGACCGATATCGTGAGGCAAAGGGAAATACATATGAGATTTGTTGAGGTTCGTCCGATGTGATATTTACGTTTACTTGGGAGTCGGCATGTCCTGCTAGGGGCCACTACCGATTAGTGGACGAGTAGGAGTACTCGGGCCATGTCCAAGTGCACGTGAACCTATAGGGTCGCACGCTTAAAGGGCCAGGACACGTTTTGGATGGTGATCCGAATTCTTATGGGCCACGAGTTCCTAATGGGCCTCAAGTTCGAGATCCATCATGGATGCCTATATATAGAGAGGAGGTGGCATAGGGTCAAGTGTGATTTTCGGAATTCCCGAAACCCTAGCCACCACACCTCCTTCGCCCAAAACTGCGCAGCCGTCGCTAGCACTTCGGCGCGTGGTGTTCCTGCCCCATACGTGTGGATACCTTGGAGGCGTTGCTGCGAGGCTTCAACGCTAGGACGATCCGCAATCTGTGACAGCCACGGGGAGCACTTGGAGGAGGCGCGAGACTAGTACGACTACAACCGCATCAACGCGCTACATCAACTCTTCTTCCGCTGCGAATCTGCGCGTCTAGTGGTAATCCCGTAATCTATTACTAGCGGAGGTTCCTTGGTTGCGCGGTAAATTTTTGAATTTATGCTAGTGTAGCCTACCCGTGTTCCTACACAAAGCAACTGAGAATCGAGTGTTGCTCGGGTGGCTAGCTGAGCAATCGAGCCAGCAGCCTGCCAATGTTTGAAACTCTAGACGTGCGTGTCTCATCGGGATTTTTGGATTTTTAGAATAGTATATGCATATATGGGTACGTTCAGTGGTCAAAACATATGTCCACACTTTATAAGGTTCGGTTCTGCTTTAGATTAGACGTGTATTAAAAACGTATCATGTGTATATGAGCGTACGTGTGTGTGTGTGCGTTTGTTGTACTCTCGAAGAAAAAAGAGAACGAAGCAACTTGAGATGCCAATGGCCGACGACGAGGTGGTCACACCCGTGGAAGGAGAGTCGCTAACCACGCCGCTGCTCGAAGCAACCGCGAGCCCTCACGACGCGTCTGTGGAGGTGTGGCTGCCGGAGGGGCGCCGGCCCAATCGCGGTATTCTGGTCGGGCTGGTAGGCCCTCGCCGCGACCGCCTCGACGTGCACGACATCCAAGCCGAGCACGGGCTCCGGGCGCTCTTCGCCTTCAAGCCCAAGGGCTCCTCGACGCGGCCTACGGATCTGGCCCGACCCGACCGGTGGCTACTCCATCGTGCCCTTCCGCAACGGCACCGTCATCGCCCTCGACGGTGAGCCCAAGGTAAGGGCACTAGGCTACTGGCTTTTGCCTTTTGCATTTCACACCTCGTGATACATGGGTATTGTAAAATTTATTTTGTGCCTTCACTTGTCTTGCTCTGGAGTCGCGGGCGAAGCCCGTGTCGGTGATCATCGCCGGCCTACTAGTCCTAGCGGTGACGGTGGCGATCGTCGCGGCTGGTCAACGGGGTCTTCCCTCCGTGGATCCTCGTCAGCACTGTCATCATCTTCGCTCGCATCAGGACGTGACCAAGGGCTCCACCATTAATGGGAGCTGAGCTATTCATCATCGCTCTCCTCGTATCCAAAAGCTCCAAAGGTTTTCCTTTCCTCTCTTTTCTATTGAGAAATTCATATTCTGTGCTAGGAAGGCAAGAATCCAGAATGTGATGTATGGTGAACCAAACAATTTAGGATTGGATTTATGTTCCATTAAATTGTTCTCTGAACACCATCTGATCATGAAAGTAGCAATGCTCTGATGTCTACATTTTTTACACCTCTAACAACGTGCGAAGGCAATCGAAGGACATAAATGTCTTTTTATGTGGCTTATAATGGGAAAACGCTCAGAAATAATTAAAAAATTGTAAAGAGGGTATTTAATGAAGCAATACAGTAAATGGGGGGTAAAAACTAAATTACATCGGGAAAAAGGGTCTTTTCTGAATACGGACCTAACGGGGTAGGGGTAAAATAATGAATTCTTCCTTTTAATCTAGGATGCATGGACACGGACACACGTGTCGGACACGGGACATGACTATATATATATATATATATATATATATATATATATATATATATATATATATATATATATATATATATATATATATATATATATATATATATATATAGGAAAAATACTTTCTACTCAGGAGTAGTTACTCCCACCTTTGATATACCACCTAAAAGAACTTGTCATACTCCATTATCAATTTGGGTATACTCATATACTAATTATAAGATACTTTAATGTGAACCACATGAAAAATTTGCAAGAGAGTCCATAGTTTTTAGCATATTTTGTAAATATCTTCATATTCGCACATAAAAAGGAGTATGTCTAAAATTGTACATACCACCTATGAAAATATGTAAATATCACCTATATGGTCTTATATACTCATATACTACACATACATACTCTCGGTTGCATAAGATATCAAAGACGTTGTGAGATATGTGAGATCTGAAATAGGAGTAACTAATCTTGGGAGTAGGAAAGGCTATATATATATATATATATATATATATATATATATATATATATATATATATATATATATATAATGTTTTTCTACGTGTTTGTCAAACAAAAGCAGTAAAATGTAAAGTATAAAATATGAATATGTACCTCAAAGATGATCCTTGGCTCTGGCGGCCTCTTGATTCTTCATAAATCATAACTTCATATTAATACGGCCCGACATTTTGTATTCCTTGAAACATTCTCGATCCACAGGTGGTCAATCGCAAGCACAATTGGAGTCTCTCAAAGCTCAGCAACACAATATGATGTAATTGCGCATTATGTGCAAGACAAGCAACTCTTCTTTTGTGCAAGGGAATGGGTATCATGACATGGAGGACCTTGATCGAGAGCCTTTTCCTATCTCAACCAGCATGACAATATGATGTAATTGGTAGTTGAGTAGCTGTTGTACAAGTTCGGATAGTTTTGGTAACAATAAAATGAAAGCATGGTAAAGAATTCGGCATGACCCAACCGATTCGGCATGACAAAGATCGCCGGTGAACGCATGTCGATGATTCGGCATGACCCAACCGAGCGGCGTCTGGAGAAGCGAGGATGCGGACTAGTACGGTGGCAAAGACTACTGGATCTATAGCTCGGCTCATAGGTATAGAAACAACAATCACTCATTGTCACCGAGCGGCGCTCGGCGAAGCGTGGTGGCCTCGGCAGCAGGACGCGGCGTCGCCGGGAAAAGCATAGCGGCGTCGGAGCACGGAAGGCGGCGTTGGGAGGGCAGGTCACCGCCGGCCGTCGTTGGATCTCGCAACACAGCAGAGGGTAGGCGGGCGATGTCGGGGGCTCCTGGCTGTAGGTGGCGTCGAAAGGGAGAAGCAGAGCGGCGTCGGGAGCACGGAAGGGTCGGCATTGGGAGGGAGAGGGTCGCCGCCGGCCGTCGGTCGCCGCGGATCTGGCGACGCACCAGGGGAATGGAGAGGACGGTGTCGAGGGTTGTAGGCGGCGTCGGGGGGAATGGACTCTAGAAGATGATGCGCTAGGTTAAATGGTGAGTGGCGACGTAGTAGGGGGCGGGCTGGCTACGTTTTGGGCCGAACGCAGTGGCCCATGTGTCCGATACGCATGTCATATGTGTCCGATACGTATCTGTTTTTATTTTTATTTGTTTTCGTGGCTCTAATTTTGAACACACTGCGATACGTATCTGAGCCGTGAGCCATGTCCGTGTCCGACACGGTGTCTGACACGGACACGGCATATTTGAGACGTGTTCGTGCATCCCAGCTTTCAATTATGGTCACATGCTCTTTCATATCAAAAGCTTTTTCAAAGTCTAGCTTCAAAAGGACTATTTCTCTCTTGCTTTGATGACATTGATGAATGAATTCAAAAGACTAGGCTAGACAGTCTTTAGATTGTTCTATCCTTTAAAAACCCATATTGATTTTGATGAACTAGTTTGAGGATGACTTTTTGTAATCTATCGGCCAAAAGCTTCGTGAGCAACTTGAAAGAAGAGTCAAGCAAGGATATGACTGGAAATCATTTGGGGTTTCAGGAGACATCTTTTTTGGCACATGTGTGATAAAGGAACCATTAATGCTTCTTAAGTCCAATTGACCATTGAAAAATTCTTGGCATAGAGCATAAAAATCACCCAAAATTATATCCCAACAGATTTTTAAGAACATCCCATTGAAACCATCAGAGCCTGGGGCTTTATCCAGGGGCATAATCTTCACTGCATGATATATCTCTTCTTATGTGAAAGGTTCAGTGAGAACATCTAGACCCTCCACTCTTGAAATCAGCTCTGACAAATTTAGTTGAATAGAATTCAGAAATGGTAATCCCATTCGTTCTCAGAAGACCTGCCTAAAAGTAGCAGCCTTACTATTGTGATATGAGACAACTCTACCATCAGGTAAGAGAAGCTGAGGAATGGCATTCCTTCGAAATCTGTTAGTGGCCATGGCATGATTTTTTTTGTATTTTCATCTCCAAATTTAACCCATCTGATAGTGCATCTTTTTTCCCCCAATACAGCTGCTTATACTTAGTAATCGGAGAAGGTGTCTTTTAATGATGTTCCCGAAATTCCACTTTGTTGTTGCTAAAGACCTTTGCTCTTCCACTTGATCCAAAGACAGAATAATTTCATTACAGTTCTTGATCAACCAAGACAATCGAGAGATATTCTTGCTCCAAAGCTTGAGTCCTCACCTTAAATTTTTCAATTTGGCAGATATTTTTGTCCCACTATTGGAGGACCTAAAAGGTAGATTCCAATAAAAAAAAGGACAATGTCCCGAAAGACCGGATGCTTCACCCAATAATTTTCAAAGCAGAAGATTTTGACTCTAGGGATACTGGTACCAATACTTACTACACATGGAACATGGTCAGAAATATTTTTTGCGAGAACTAAAACCTCTGAATTTGGATAAGTGATGGTCCAATTATTTACTCTGAAAAAACCAATCAAGTTGTTCCAGAAGTGGGCCATCTCTGCGGCGTCAATTTCGGACAGCAAGCTCAAAGGTCCTAAATAGGGTAGAAAATGAAGTTAACCAACTAAAACTTGTGGGAATAAAAGGGTAAGTGATACTAGTTAGCTAAGTATCTAACACTATTTATGCGCCTTTGAGTAGTGTTAGACTTGAAGTAGTGTGCTGAAATTTTATCTTCTCAACCGTTGCTCGTTCATTCAATGCGGGTTAATGGCATCGAAGTTGAGATTTGGTTTGAGTGTTTCCCTTGCTGTTTTGGAGCCTCCTTGGAAGCATTTAAGTTTATATGCTTGTTATTTTGCTTTCATTTAGCTTTTCACTTTCAGACTTCTAGATTTGAGGTTTTGTTGCTAACCGTTTTCCTTGCACAGGATGGTGGGGTACTCATGCGGCCGTAGTCGTTTGGTTTGGATGAGAGCTCCGCCTCCTCAGACCATGGTGAGGTTCTTCTGGTCGAGCGCAACCGTTCGGAGGGCAGGGAGGTCTGTTTGGATGTTGTGCGGCGCAACACCTCCGCCTGCCGGTGCCTCGGAGATCAGGCAGGGGTGGACCTCGATCGTGGGGGCCTTGCTGAGTTTCGCACGCGCCCCCACGTTTTCGATTGAGGACCCGGGCGCGGAATGGCGCGTGCGTCGGTTGGCAGCTTCGGCGTTGCCAGTGCGAGACAGGACAGGCACTCTTTGCCTCCCATCGGCTACGAGGCAGCACTCTCTGTGGGAGAACTGCTTAGCCATGCAGCCGCGGCCACTTGTCTCTTAGGAGGAGTTCGGTGCGTTAGTCGAGCTCACATCATCCTGGCTTGATGAAGCTGAAGAAGGAATTTCGCGCTCAAGCAGGCGTAAGTCGGTGATGGTACCTTTACGAGTTCAACCACTTGGCTCGTTATGCCCCATCTGAGGTGGCCAGTGAGGCCAAGCAGGAGAAGTTCATGGAGGCTTGTCGAGGGCGGCAAGACAAGCTCTCCATTGTGGACTTTGCGACTTTCGAGCTTTGGTGGACAAGGCCATTGTTGCTGAGCACAAGGCCAAAGCGGCGAGTCATGAGCGCAAGTGGGAGGCCAGGTCTGCGCATCTTGGCCTCTCGTCCCGTGTCGGGCTGCCCGGGCCGTTCGTGGCTTCACTACCACGGCGCCCGCACATCCTCGCCCTCCGAGCGTGCGATCACGTCGCTGCGAACCGGCGGTGGCCCCACAATCCATTTGGGGTCACTTTTTCGTGCAACCGAGAAGGGCATTATGCCAATAGTTGCCCTAACGGGTGGAGGCGGCCTCGTCCTAATGGAGGGCCGAGCGGGGAGGTGGTCCTCCCGGGATCGAAGGTTGTCCCGCTACCCAGGCGTGGGTAGTGGCGCGTCAACAACATCTCCGCGGAGAGGCACGGCGTCGTGTTAGGTACCCTTTAGTTAACTCTTTCCACCTTTCTGATTTTGTTTGATTGGTAGCATCTCATTCGTTTGTTTAAGTCTTTTCCTGCTGTGGGAGGTCTTCTTTTACTCAGTTGTTCGTCCAGCTGCTCATTCGCTCCCCAGTTCGGAGTTGAGAGGATGCGAGTGTAAGGATGTCCTGAGATAGAAGGGGTAGATTCTTGGCAAACCTTATCCTCCTTCGATCGGCGAGCTTAGATGTAATCCTAGGCATGGATTGGTTGTCTCGGCACATGGGACAAATTGATTGCGCTAGGAGGCTCATCTACCTCTGATCCTTACGCGGCGGTTAGCTTTCACGAAAAGGCGAGATCTGCATCTCTTCGGCGCTTGAAGCGGCGACTCTAGATATTAGTGAAGTCCGGTGGTATGTGACTTTGTTGATGTCTTCCCGGCGACCTTCGAGGATGCCACGGTTCGAGACCTCGAGTTTGTCATTGAGTTGGTTCCGTGCGCGATTCAAGAGGCCTTACGAATGGACCCAATCGAGTTGGTGGAGTTGAAGAAGCAGTGGGTGAGCTCCAGAAGGGTTTCATCACCTACCTCATCTCCTTGGGATGCTCGGCCAATCTTTGTCGAAAAGGACAAGGCAGCTATGTCGTTGATTGAGTCCATAATGAAGTAATGAAGAACAAGTACCCTTTGCCCGTATCTCGATGACCTCTTCGATCAATGCTTGGGACTCGAGTCTTCTCAGATTGATTTGAGTGGGATATCATCAGGTTCGGATTCGACACGAGGATATTCCAAAACGGCTTTCTACTCGTTATGGCTTATGCGAGTATACCGTCATGTCTTCGAAACAACAATGCTCGGCCTTGTTCATGAACCTCATGAATTCGGTGTTCATGGAGTATTTGGACGGGTTCATTGTGGTCTTCATCGATGATATCCTTGTCTACAAGGCGATGAGGAACACCAGAGCATTTGAGGCTTGTGTTGGGCAAGCGCGAGCACCGGTATATCACGAAGTTCGACAAGTGCGCGTTACGGTTGAAGGAGTAGCCTTCTTAGGCCATATTCTTTCGGCGGAGGCGTGGTTGTGGATCTAGCAAGATCGGCGACGTGCTAGTCGACCGCCGGTCCAGGGTTGGAGTTTTCTTGGCTTAGCGGGATATTATCGTCGCTTTCGAGAACTTCTCCAAGATAGCGAAGGATGACGAGTTGCTCAAGAAGGACAAGAAGTTCTCGTATCTGTGATTGCGAGGAAAGTTTCAAGCACTTAGGCGATTAACCACGCTCCGTTCTTGTTCTCCGATGTTAGTGACTTGAGATATCTTTTGTGGCGCTTCTCGTCGAGGCCTCGGTTGTGTCCTTATGCAAGAAGGCAAGGTAGTGGCCTATGCATCAAGGCAATTGAGACCTCATGAACTCAACTATCCTACCCATGATTTGGAGTTGGCGTGTGATCCATGCACTTAGATCGGCGACATTACCTGTCGTGTCGTTCGCAGTGTATTCGGATCACAAAAGCTTAAAGTATTTGTTCACCCAAGATCTGAACCTCGAGGCAAAGGAGATGGTTGGGCTGATCAAGGACTATGACATGGGTATTCACTACCATCAGGGCAAGGCCAATGTCGTTGCGGATAAGCGATATGCGCATTGCAATGCATTGTTACTCAAACCTCATTATCGGGAGTTCAGTCTCAACAGGTTTGGTTGAGCATGGTTCCTCATTTGCCTTGGTTGTCTGACCAACCTTGGTGGATCGGATCAAATGCGCTTTCGGATCGGATGTTGAGTGAACATCAAGGAAAATGTCAAGAATGGAACACGAAGTGCTTCTCCAGTAGATGAGCTTGGTGTCGTGAGGTTCGACGGCGCCTCGTGGTTCCAAGGACATGGAGTTGCGAGATTTGATCCTCATGAAGCCCACGATTCTCCATTATCCATTCATCCGGGGCCACAAAGATGTATCATGATCTCAAGCGAGGATTTTGGTGGACCGAATGAAGAGGAGATCGCAAGGTTCGTTGCAAGTCGCGGCGTGTGTGTCGTGTCAGGCCGAGCATCGTCGGCGGACTGCCGACCCTTACCAATTCGGGTGGAAGTGGGATTGGTCGGGATGGACTTTATCATGGTCTACGGTCTCCAAGAAGAATGATGCCATCACGGGTCTTCATCGATCGATTGACTAAGGTGGCTCATTTTCTTCTGTCAAGCCCGACCTTGAGTGGGTCTTCGGCGGATCTCTACATAGCCCGCATCGTGAGTTTGCATGGTGTGCGAAGGCGATTGTGTCGGATCGTGGTTCATTGTTCACTTAGCGATTTTGGCATAGCTGCAGAGCTATGGGAACTCGCCTTTCTTTCATCGACTTTTCACCCCCAAGCGATGGTGGACCGAAAAAGTCAACCAAGTTTTGGAGGACATGCTTGAGCTTGTCCTTTCCTATGGGAAGCATTGGGAGAAGTGCTTGCCATTCGAGGTTTTCTTACAACAACGGTTTCAAGCCGGTCGGCATGGCACCATTCGAGCCTTATACGGGAGAAAGTGTAGAACCCGTTGAAGGTAAGGACGGTGAGAGACCTTTCTTTGGCGGACTCGATCAATGAAGGCCGAGGTCAAGTCCGCTTGTTCGTGATCGTTTGCGCGGCTCGATCCGAGCAAAAGAGCTATGCGGATCGTCGTCGTCGTGAATTGAGCTTTGAGCCCAATGACCGTCTACCTCAGGTTTCTCGAAGGTCACGCGTTTTGGTGTCAAGGACAAGTTGGCTCCTCGATATGTCGGTCCCTACGTCATCGAGAAGAGGAGCGTTGCCTACAAGTTGGAGTTACTGCACTTGCGAGGTACATGATGTGTTCCATGTGTCCCGGCTAAAGAAGTGCCTCCGTGTTCCAAGCGAGGAACCTCGTTGGAAACTCTTGATGTCGGGAAGATTTGACCTACGCGGCGTCTGTTCGCATACTCGAGGAAGGCTGAGCGAAGAGCGAGGAATAAGACCATCAAGTTCCTTAGGTTAAGTGGTGAATCATTACGAGCATGAAGCTACTTGGGAGGCGAAAGATCGTCTCCATGGACTACCCCTCTTTCTTTTAGAGTAAGACAAATCTGGGACGAGATTTTTGTAAGAGCATGCACTTTGATTTCTTTTGAAGCTAAATAGCGCCGTTACTCCGTCTCATATAGACTTCTTCATTGACCCAAACATCAGTGACATAAGCTGGCATTGTTTAGAGCTCCAGAGTACATCAGCAGACAACTCAACATTACTATGTTGTGTGATGGATTTACGTGAACCAAGCACCTCTAACTTTCCTTTGACATGATTATAGACCAAAAGAAGTCTGCAAAGCTATTAGATTTACCCAGAATAAGGTTCTTCTCTAAATAGTTTTGCTATGTCCATCAAAAGACCTCAGAAATGGTACAACGTTTCATCCATCTGCAAGAACCAAACAACGAACAAAACATGAAAGATGGATGGCTATACAGTATCCACCTTATCTGCAGCTGTGATAACAGACGAAACACTGCCCCTGTCGTAATTTTGAAGGCCTGAAATGATCTGCAGTGCAAAGGTCAATGACTATCAGAGTTAAGTGAGGACAGTCCATCCAAGCAAGCATGTCAATTCTGTGACGTTATGCTTCAACCTAGAGATAACATCTACTGTTCGGTCTGAAGAGAACACTACATCTCCACTTCAGACACAAATGCTCTTGCTCTTTCAGAAGTAACATTTGGATCTTACTGCAGCCTAAACGTTGCATTAACAGAACTGGCATCAAGAGCTGGATAAGGAGATAGATGGAGAAACCCTGGGAGCTCTCTTCTGGCGGAAAGCCTTGAGGCGGCGTCCTTGGTGGCGGCATCAGCAGCCGAGGCTCGAATGGCGAACAGAGCTCGCGGGCTCGCCGTGCAGCTGACCGGCTTGTCACCGACTGGCACTTGGCCGCAGCGAAGGTGCTTTGGAGAAGCCTAGTGAGCCCAGTGCTGCCATTCTTGCTCTTCTTCTCCTCCCCTCTGCTGAAGATTTTTGGGAGGAAAGATAAGACTACACCATCGTTTCCCAGGATGGAGCGAGGAGGAGGCGGTGGCGGCTACCAGCGGGAGTAGAGAGCGGGGATGAAGGCAGCATGGGGCGGCGGGAGGCGACGGGAGGCGAGGCCGAGGGGCGCAGCGCGGCAGCTGGGAGGAGAAGCGAGGCGCGGGAGGAGGCGCGGCGGCAGGGCGAGGCAGCAGCGGAGAGAAGGCGAAGCGTCTGGCGCGAGGAAGAGGAGGGCGGCGGCGGCAGGCGAGGCGAGGCCGGAGGGAGAGGAGGCGAGGCGTCGGCGCGAGGAAGGCGGCGGGAGGCCGGGAGGAAGGGCCTTCGCGAAGTAGACCTAAACAACGATCGGGCGGCCGAAGCGCGAGCGCGTCAAGGGTGAGAGCAGCGGCGCGCACGGCCGGAGCCGTCGGACGGTCGGAAGCGGCCAAGCGCGTCAAGCAATTATTCTTTCGGTGTGGCGTAGCTAAGGCAGGAGGCTGCTGTGAGTGAGGAAAAAGAATTTTTAAAAATAATATTATTTTTAAAGATATTTACAAAAATAAATAGCCGTTTAAAAAATTACAAAAATGTGCCTCATGCTTGATTGGCGGCGGCGAGAACTATCGCTTGATTCAAGCTGGCGGCAGGCTATCGCCACTCATGCCGGGCGACTTCTGCGCGGTTGAGCTGGCGATAGGTTCTGTCGCCGATTGAGCTGGCGGCGGAAACGATTATAAAATCCCCAAAAATCAATCGAAATTCATTTTAATTCGAGAAAAAAACAAGAGAGGTTGGAGGGAGAAGAAATTGCGGCGAAGCCACAGCCGGTTCGTGGCGGTGGAGAGAGATTGATAGACCATCGGTTTCGATCGATCATCTTGTGTTCTGGTAAATATTTACGAAGCGTGTATGTTCGTCAAACTTTGTAGGTTAGCAAGCGACAATAGCGACATAAATTGAGTAGGTCGGATACATGTAGTCGAACTCGTAGTTCATATTTTGAGTTGATTAGCGGCGTGGGAATTGCGACTATGGCGACATAGAATTGAGTAGGTTACATAAATTTAGTCGAACATATGCGATACATATTTTGAGTTGTGTAGCGACATAGAAATGCGACAATAGCGATATAGAATCGAGTAGGTTACATAAATGTGGCGAGCTGTAGTACATATTTTGAGTTGGACATAAATTGCGACAATAGCGACATAGAATTGAGTATGGCATTGGTTGACCATTGTAGTAACATAATTGATGCACGATACATTTTTGATTTGTGAGAAAAACACGATATTGTTTAGGTCTAAAAACAATGAGAATATTTGTGTGCGGTTATTAGTTGTGTTAGCGCGGTCAATATCCTGTTAATCTGTTTGTTATTAGTTGTATTAGTCGCGGTCAATTTCGTAGTTGCTACATAGGCTATGTAAAGATGCATGGAAAAAATATGAACTTTCTATCTTTGCATTTTGGTATGGCGGCGAGTGAGTGCGAGTTGCTTGACCAGTGATTGACGGCGTCACGTAGCGCCTCGATGCAGTGCTCCCTCCGGGAGGCGGCGGCGATAGAACTAAGGCGTTTGACTCTGCGCACCTTGTCAGGGCATGGAGGTTGCAAGGGCGGATTAAGTGCGTGAAGTTGTGTCCCCATGCACTCAATGGCGATGCGATTATTTTGCGTTGACTCTGTTTGTGATTAATCGTTTGGGCGAGTTGAGAGCGGCGAGCCTCCTTCGCTCGCGAGGATGGTGGGCGGCGGTGGAAGGCGTCGGAGACCAGCGTCTTTGATCGTACGTCTGGCGTTTCCGTCTGGCCCAGGCCTGCCAGGCGGTGGCGGTTGGCCGGCTGGCGCGAGACCCACGTTCCATCTCCGTGCGGGAGATGGCGCAAGCAATTGCGAGGATGTCGCTACCTCGCCGGGTTGCCTGCGCGGCGCTCGATGAGTGGCGCCAGCGTCCACGCCACGTGGCGCCACGGACCTCTTAGCGAGTTCGCGATATCCTGCGCCCGAGCGTAGCGTCGTCGAGTTCGGCCGGCGCGCGAATACGGCGAAGTGGATGCGCGATTCTCGTAAGTGTTTTCCTAACTATTTTTCTCGTAACAATTCGTTTGTGAACCTGCGGCGTTTCGTGTCTTCTTGCGACCGGCGTATGGCGCGGGCGCGGCGCGTCGGCATTTATACGAGGCGCCGAGGCCTACTGTTGTGGTTGTTGGGTGGGTGATGTTCTTGAGCTCCGCGGCGGCGGCGTGGACAAGCGCTACATCCGATGCAGCGGGAGGTGGCGATCGCCGTCGGCGGATCGCGATGCAGCGTGAAGTCGGCCGTCTTGTGCGCGGCGTCTGCGCGCCTTGTGCGGCAGCGTGCGGCGTTGGCGTGGCGGCGCCATCCTCTCGGGATGCGGCTCCCTCTGCGGTAGTAGTCGTTGGGCGTTTCCGGATCGGACGACCACATGTGGACTTGAGGCGTCTGGGGGCGGCATGCGTCCGCGGGGCGGCTGGGCCGGCCAACCATGGGCACTTTGTGAGTGCCGTAAGCGGAGTTAATTTCGTAATCATTTGTTATTTTCATTTTGCGATCGTTATTCTGTGTGCTAAGTTTGCGGTGTTGTATTACGAGGACACCTTCCGCGCCGTCACCTCGCGGGGCTCTACCGATACGTTGCGATGTTCGATCGGTGGCCAACAGCTGCGTCATCGGACCCGTCTGATGGCGGCCGGGTGATGGCGCGCCCCGGCGGTGCAGCCGATGCGTACCGCGAGACTCGTGTACTTGTACGCGGAGTGCTGCAATGCCGCGACATCTTCGTGAAAGTACGGTCTGACGGGTCATGCGCCCGATTCGATGCGATAGGAGTCCCGGCCGCAGAGAGGCGGGTGTCGAGAGCGCGTACCGCGCGTAAGTTCACTATGTGTTACAATATGTGTTACAATATGTGTTACATCGCGACAAATATTTTTCTTGCCGTCGGTACACTGGGAAGGGAGTTAGTAGCACGATGTCTGAGTGGACGGGATGGCCCAGGTGGCGATTGGAGTGTTGCGTGCGAGACCCTCGTCGAGGATTCGGGCGAGGCCTCGACCACGAGGCGTCTGAGCACTACATGGGTGGTACTCGGCTCGGGCGAGGCTACGTTGCGTCGGTCGTGGTGACCACGCTCGACATGTGGTCGTGACGTCGACCACGTACCCGCTGGCCGGACTCGCTTTCCCACCATAGCGTCGTACTCAATATTACATATTTCATATTTAATTTGACATGCCGTGTACAACTTCATGATTACAATGCGGTGGATCTTGGCGGGAGTCGTCGAGATGGTAGACTCTGCGCTGACACATGGCAATGTCGGGAGATCGGAGGGCTCCTGCGGGATCGGGGAAGCGGCGATGCAGCGGTGCGGACGCCGGCCCAGCGCCGTAAGCCAGGCGGTGGGCCAAGCGATCCAGGGCGAAGTCGGTGAGGTGGTAGGACACGACCTCGATCACGCGTGGCGGGCGCGTCGGCGTGGCGAGGCGAGGGCACCTCGGACATGCGGGAGGTGAGTTCGACACGGTGGCGTCGCTTCTTCATTTCATTTCGAACCTCATAAGTTTATATGGCGATCTTACATTCACGGTCCTCGGCTCCGCGTCGCGGGCGAGGACTATCTTGCGCGTCGTCAGAGCACATCTTTGAGCCAACGGTAAGTTAGTTTGCTTGCGTAGCGTGCTTTTAGTCATGACTATGTTCGTAACCTCATTCTTGCGACAGCGGATTGGGAGGGCGATACATTCTCCGCGGCGATCGGACTATCGGCACCCGTCGATGACTTCTTGAGGATCCGCGTGACCGCGATTCTCTTTGGAAGCCGCGGTATGCGGTCTTGCGAAGTATGACGAGCGGCGGGATCGGTAGGCGCGAGACCCGACGGCGAGATCGGTAAGCGAGATCGGTAAGCGCGAGAAGCGACCACCGCTACACGCGCGGACTTCGCGCGGTGGTACTCGAGCGGCGACCACGATGTACTCGCGGCAACAGCGAGAGGCGGGGCGACACGGGTGCGAGCTAGAGGGCGCCATTAGATTTTCCTTTATATATTTTTTCTTCATTATACCAGCTGTAGTTATGAAATCTTTTGAATATCGGTAATATGGCTTTCTTTGTGATCAAGCTGTTGATAATAGCGATAAAGCGAGCTAAGTTTTTTGGCGTCACGACAACACGGCGCGCGCGAGTCGCCAAAGGTGCTCGTCTTGTAGCATCCGCTTAAAGTTAGCGGAGTAGGCACCTTTCGGGGCGATGTGACCACGCGGCTAGTTTTGAGGCGATGGCACGAGTAGGCGCTTTGAGCGATGTGACGGGCGGACCACCTTTTGGGGCGATGTGACCACGCGGGCTTGCTTTTGGGCGATGTGACTACGGGCTAGCTTTTGAGGCGATGTGACGAGCGGGCTTGCTTTCGGGGCGATGTGACTACGGACTACCTTTTGGGGCGATGTGACGGGCGGGCGGCTTTGTGGGCGACTTACCAAGGCGAAGCGGCAGCGGCTCCATCGCTCGGCTATAAATCTGGCGTAACTCGTCCAACTAGTCCACTGGCACCATCAAGTAGAAAACATGGACAAGGAGAAGGAATGGGAGAAAATCAAGCTTTTGAAGGGTGGGTGTCTCGCCGTGAAACCGCGCTCGCTATCATGCGCTAGTCGGAGCCTTTCACCCCCAAACCTTCCGGGCTGGTGGATCTTAGGAAGCCGCCTCGTAGCACGCCACGGTCTGGGACCGTGCGACCCCCTCTCCTGCTGCGGGCGCCTCGGAAGGACCCAGATGGGGTGGCACTATCTTTGGTGTGGGGCGCTTGCAAGTGTGTGAAATCAGCGATGAGTGGACCATTGGGCGGCGCTATTGGTCTTTGCCCAAACTCGTCGTTGGCGCAACAACGAGCATCCGTGTGAAACCATATTTCATGGTACAATACTTTTTCATTCGGAATCGGGTGCGAACTCTCTTTACCAGCGCGATCTCAGCCACGCTCTGTCGACTTGGCGGTGGATCGGCGACAAGATCCACCCTACGACATGTGGTGGTTCTTTGAGAGCGGAAGAAGGCTGGGCGAGCACATCGAGACGTGGCGCCTCAAGAGTTGAAAATGGCGGTAGAGCAAGGTAGGCGGGGCGAAGCGGCGCGAGGCGAGGCGTGAGCATGCGGCGGCGGGAGGCGAGAGGAAGCGAAGAACCATCGTGGCGAAACCAAAGCGCAAGGCGAGGAGTACAACGCGCGGCGTGAGGAGTAAATGGCCGCGTTCGACTCGATAGTTCTACCATATTCCTCGCATGTCCCATGTATTTCGTTTTCCCTAAAGGCATGCGTGTCACGAGTGCTCGGTTCGTTGTCTGCGTGCCATGTAATCCCTTGTCGGATGAAATGTCGTGTAGTTATCGTTGAGTCATTCACGACGCATTTTAGTATCGCTTTGCCTTGATGCGTCTGAATCATTAATCCCTCGATCGTCCTCCAAAAATCTTCCAACATTGCACAACAACAAATAGCGTAGCGGCGGCCGCAGTATCGCCATTCAAGCGGCGACGAAAATATCGCGAATTAAAGCGGCGGCGGGCGACCTCTACAAAATCCTCTTGCAACCGTCGAAATTCCACACGAGGACTCGGTCTTACTCAACCAAAAGCAGAAGGACCCAGTGAGAGAGGAGGGCGAGAAAAGCTAGCGAAGCGGCTGTTAAATCTGTTGCCCACGCCTCAGGTAATTTTCTTATGAGCGGATTACATGATTCTTGATGTCTTTATTACGTAGTGAAATCTGTTTTACATAGTTTTTGGTGGGATATTTAGTTGCACATATGTAGTTCATGGTGTAAATGTTCTTACACTGCTGCGATGCGTCAAATATGTCAAGCGTCGTTAATTTCAAAATTTACTCTGGTAGAGGACTATTATGGAGAGTCGAGGAATTGATTTGAGTTATTTCGATCAGCGGGCGTGCCTACAAGACACGAGCAGCGTACATTGTATTGTGATGCGGTGGTTGTTCCACGTTCAAGTGGGCCGTGATGTCTCGATCGACATTGAGTTGCCTCGCCCGGACCAGGGCGGTACGTGTTGGGAGTTAGTGCAACTAAAGGAACAAATTCATGGCGGTCGTATATGCGCATGGCGAGGAGAGGGGGGAAGTGGTCCTTACGGTCCGGCGTTTGCAAAATCCTCCTGCGTCTGCGTCGAGAACAAGTAGGAGTTCGCGACAGGAAGAAATAGGTGACTCGTGCGCCGCACCTGCAGCGAAGGGCAAGAGGTTCTTGATGTCGCAGAGTTACCTCGTTGGTGAGAGCAGGCTAGTGGGCTTCTGGCGGCGAGGAGAGAGGCTGGAAGACACGGTGGAAATGATGGGCTCGAACCAAGACTACATGGCATTGTCCAGAAGATGAAGGTTAGATGGCGGCGATGATGCGGACGATGAAGCGGTTCCATCAAGTGGAACACATACGATTCGAGAACCTCGTGGTCGCGAAGGCTCCCGTATCATGGGAGTGCGACGAGCGAGTCGGACTAGGAGCTCGTACAAATGCAAGGAGGAGTGCAAGATGCGATCAAATTACAGGCATTGTCGGTTCGGCGCACATTCGTCGTCAAGTCTACCCCAAGATGCTCTGACGTGAAGTGCGGCATTGAGGATGCCGCGGCGTGCGGCACCGGCCAGTGGGATACCTGCGGAAGTGCTCCATAGTGGTCCCTCGCATGCGGCGTCGTTGATCGTGTGATGAGCGGAACTTGTCATCGGGCTTCATTGCCAATCTCGTATACGGTGAGATCGTGGACAACCTAGATTTGAGCCGATCCATCATTGGTCATTGAGGCAAGGTTCGATACACTGCTCGGCTATGCCAAGGCTTGGAGGGCAAAGCGAGAAGGCATTGGAATCAAGGTTCGGCGCGTTGAGATTCCTACCACACCTCCACTGGGCAACTCAGAGTCATACAGCGGGAATCCGGCACTCATGCCGACATTCAAGGCGCCCGCGTCAAAGTGGCCTAATAAGAGGTACTACGGCGAGCATTCTTTGCGTTTGGTCCATGCATCAATGCATTAAACGCTGTCGTCCAATCTTGTGTATCGATGGCACATTCTGGTAGCGGTACAAGGGCGAATCTTGCGCAATAGCGACGGGCGAAACAATCAAGTTCTTCGTGGCATTCGCTTTCGTTGGCGAGAACACGGATAGTGTTGTTGTGGTTCTTGAAGAATGTGAGATTTACGGTATGCGGGACCGTCCCAACGTATGCCTTATACATGGCCAAACGCGGGCTGCTGCGTGCAATAACACGGCTACGGCGAGAAAAGCGTTCCTTCATGGCCGGATCTACGAGCGGGTGGTGCATGAAGAGCACTTGGGTGCAAACTTATAGCGATTCGCGACAAGGACTTGATGAACATGTTCAACGCTGTGCAGCAGAAGGAGCGGCGTAAGTTCGACACACTCTGGAAGATGCAGGCGGCCGGACAAAAACCCACGAAGGAGGCATCGACACGGGCGCCCCAGCGCGAAGCCGGGCCCGAAGCATTGCCACGGCTACCCGGCGCTCCTAGTGTCACGAGGAAGGCGGGGAGGATTTCGTCCGTTTAAAAGAGGAAATAGTGTAATACAGTAAACGGGCTTGTTTTGTGTATTTTTCTCGTAGGAGTGAAGAAAAACGCGGACGTTGAAGCATGTGCAACTGAGACAAAAAAAAAAAAAAGTAAGAAGCACGCTAATAGGTAAAGACATAAGTACTATCAAAAGATAAAGAAATACCTAATTAGAGTAATCGGTAACCCTAAGAGCAGCCAACCCATAAAAGGGCATGTAAGAAATATTACAATCGATAAGTTTAAGAGCAATAAACTCAGAATAGGGCATGGAAGCATTCTCAGAATAGTCGTGGTCTGTTGCACCCATTTACCTGTTCTTTGTTCCATCGTGCGTGGAAGGAGTATTACAAAAACGAAAGCAACATTCTAGCAATATTGGAAGTATATCGGAGTTCGAAAAGGGGTGAAAACAAAAGCAGATATAAGGAATAAATATCGGTGGTAAGCAAACACCTACCATCATTTCCAGAAAGGATATCATTTCAAAAAGGGACCTCAGGCTTTATAAATCGTCCACAGAATTACTGAAATCCCTTCTTAGTTACTCATGATTAGGGGGGGATGCAAGACAACTGGTAGGGGGGAAGTAGTAAAAAAGCGTATTTTCATAGGAGTATTTGGTTGGATCATTTGATACACATACGTAGTAGATGCGCAAAACAGTTCCACCCCTGTGGCGTATCATTTTTTGTATAGGACGGTATGTACATTTTTAACTATTTGGTCTAACATAATCTAAGGAAAGATGGGATTGGAAAAACATATAGTGGGATAATAAAAAGGGAAACCATGTAAAATGCAAGCAAGTCACCAGCTCTTTAGTGGAAGCAAAAGCATCTAAAAAAAGAGAATGTATCTCAAACTTAATTCATAAAAGGACTCTCATCCATGGAACAGACAGCTATTTGGTCTAGTAGGAGCCAAGGAAAGCAAGGGAAAAAAGATATGATGGGATATTAGACGCCGAAATAATAAAGAATGACAGCAAGGCATCAGCTCTCAAGTGGAAGCAAAACTATCTGTAACAAAGAAAGGAATGTATAGCAGTATCAAGTCCTAAAATAACAATGAGATCGTTCACGAAACAATAAACTAAAAACACCTAGGCAGAAGAAAAAATCATAATCAGTCATGATAAGCGAGGCAGCAGAGGACACAAAGCTCAGCAGCAGCCAAAGAATGTATAGCAGGACTAATTCCTAAAATAACAATGAGAATTGAAGCAGAAAGGGCACTAAGGAATTATCATTGGTACTAAGTACCTATTACTTTAACCTATAGATAGGCAGACCATCATATCACTGATGTAGTATAAGCAGGTGGTGAGCAAAAGTGTAGGAGGATACTTGGAGATCAGAGTATTTTCTCATTATCGTAATAACTGGACAATGGCATAAAAAGTAGAGAAGAAAAGATGGAATAGTTGTTTATAGTTCCTACCAATCTAAATGCACTAACCGTTTTAACATAGCTGACAAATAAGTATATAGTAGTAATATGAAGGAAAAAGGGTAAACAATGCTGAGATCAAATATAGAGAGTGTCATGTATTTTAATTAGCAGGCATCTCAAGAAAGCTCTGAATACTGCTATTGTACTATTTCTTGCTAGCAATCAGTAACAAAAAAATCATTAGTAGTTCCTACCAATCTAAATGCATTAACTGCAGAGGACACAAAGCTCAACAGTAGCCAAAGAATGTATAGCAGGACTAATTCCTAAAATAACAATGAGAATTGAAGCAGAAAGGGCACTAAGGAATTCTCATTGGTACTAAGTACCTATTACTTTAGCCTATAGATAGCCAGACCACCATATCACTGATGTAGTATAAGCAGGCGGTGAGCAAAAGTGCAGGAGGATACTTGGAGATTAGAGTATTTTCTCAGTATCGTAATAATTGGACAATAGCATAAAAAGTATAGAAGAAAAGATGGAATAGTTGTTTATAATTCCTACCAATCTAAATGCACTAACCGTTTTAACATATCTGACAAATAAGTATATAGTGGTAATATGAAGGAAAAAGGGTAAAGAATGCTGAGATCAAATATAGAGAGTATCATGTATTTAAATTAGCAGGCATCTCAAGAAAGCTCTGAATACTGCTACTGGACAATTTCTTGCTAGTAATCAGTAATAAAAAATCATTAGTAGTTCCTACCAATCTAAATGAATTAACCAGTTTAACATAGCTGACAAATAAGTATACAGTGGTAATATGAAGGAAAAGGGCAAACAATGCTGAGATCAAATATAGAGAGTATCATGTATTTTAGTTATCAGGCATCTCAAGAAAGCTATGAATACTGCTACTGGACTATTTCTTGGTAGCAATCAGTGACAATAATCAGGACAGGATCAAATATAGAATGCAACTGGCCTGACATTCATTTCTCGGTGAGAAACTCCAACCAGGACAGGATCTGTCCGCGAGACCAAATGTTGGTTGTTAAGTAAACATCAACAAATTAGCAAAGATGTGAAAAAAAACGTGCAATCACAGAACTCTTGACAGAGCTATTACAAACAACTGATAACATCTCTTCCTCGCTATTCTGCGAACTTTATATGAACCAGTATAAAATTACGGCAGTGACATTACTAATACACTACTTCAGTAATTTAGGCATGCATGAAAAAAGCTACAGGCAGTCTTTTTACCAGGGAATCAGCAGGAACTCCAATTTCTTCAACTACTTCACGAACGATTCCATCAAACATCTCTTGGGAAACTCTTTCACTGAGACAACCAACATTCTGAATTTCATTACAACTAAACTGTAAAAGCACAAAAGGATTACCCTCTGTAAAAACCTTTCATCTTACCATTAAGAGTTTCCTAGAACGCAATTACCAAAGTTCCCTCCCCAAGAGGAAGCATTTCATTAAAGCGAACAATCAAGAATGCATCCTCTGGAACCTTGGTAACCTCTACTGGACGCATCACCTGATGGAAAAGAAAGCATGATTCAAGAACAAATACAGAGGAAAATGCTAGCACATTGTTAGAAATAACATTCTCAACCCTAAAAACAAATACAGCCTGTTTCGTAACCATGACCCTTTTGCCAAATCTGAAACAATGGTCGCATTTTTTGAGGAAGAAACCAAGTAGGCGGTTCCCATGGCTACTCTCCATGAGGTCGTGCCACATCCGAGGCCTCGGGGGTTCCCACGAACAGCGTGTGGAGCGACATTCGTCGAGCAGGCCGCGTTCGGGGGGGGCATCACCGGTGGCGGCGACAGCGGCGGCACCCAACCGACCTCCCGCACTGTGCCCCCCGAGAGCGTCTGCTCCTGCAGAGGGCGGCGTGTGGAGAGGGACGGAGGCAATTGGAATGGGGTCGGAGAGGGAGAGGGTCACAGCCACGCGGGGCGCTGGAGTGATGATTGGCGGCGGAGGCATGGACGTGAGGCGAAGGTAGACCGGGGGTTCGGCGGAGTAGGAAGGGGAAGAAGACAAAGGGAACGGCGGGGCTGCGGGGAGGAAGGGGAAGAAGGCGGAGCGAGCGGCGGCGGCCTGCGAGGGAGAGCGAGCAGGCAGCGTAGGAGGGAGAGGGAGGGGAAGGAAGAGCGAGGGCGCTGCGGCGACGGGTGAGGGAGACCGGGGAGGAAGGGGAAAGGGGGAGATGCACTGCGGGATAACGCGAGGAGACGGAAGGGGCGAGATGGTTCGCGATGGCATAGCTGGTGGGGCGACGTGGACGCGCGAGTGCCGGTCGTTCCCACGCACACGCACCGGCTCGAATCGGTCGGTAGCGAGTGCTTCTGGGCGCGATCGGACGGCCGCCGAATTCCCGCCGACGTAGTAGGCCTGGGAGGAGGCCAAAGCTAGCAGCCTTATATGTTAGTAATACATGATTGACTTCGGATGGTCCAAATAGACCTTTATAATAGTTGGTGATATACTTTTTTAATTGTGCATCACCCGAATTATTCCTTCCTCTTGTTCTAGCTGAATTTTTTTTTTGACGTCTATGCTTCTCATTCGCAATCAAATGATAATAACGTATATTTCTATCTCCCTCCAAAAGAAATTTCGTTTTAGACCTCTGGTACCACTTAATTTCTTCTTCTCTCAAAAGATACGCTAATCTCTCATTAGCGCCTTTTTTAAGATTAAGTTCATGATTCGACAACCTCATAATCTCAGCTTTTTTATCTAATTCATCAATTAAAGAGTTAAGCTCTCTCTTTTCCTTTTTATACACTCCACTGATATTTTTGGCCCACCCATGAAGAAAACATCTTAGAGTTCTAATCTTACTTTGCCAAATTTGTAAGGCAAAATGACCATTTGTTTCTTTTTCCCACACATCCATCACTAACTCCCTAAACCTCTCCCCACATAACCAACCTAATTCGAATTTAAATAAAGGCTGGCTGCCTCTAAAAGAAGCCGCTCTCGTATTTAAAAGTAACGGTGTATGATGAGACAAAGACCTCTCAAGGGCATTAACTGTAACCAAAGGAAATTTATGCTCCCCATCAGTATTCATTAAGACTCTATCCAGCTTTTCAAAGGTTGGATTTTCTAACGAATTAGCCCAAGTATATTGTCTACCAGATAAAACTATTTCTCTTAAATCTAAGTTATTAATCACAGCATTAAACAAGAAAGGCCATCTATACTCAAAATTATCATTATTTTTTTTTCACCAGAGTGCCTGATAATATTAAAATCACCCTCAATTAAAATAGGAAGCGATTCTTTCCTACAGGCATGCACCAGCTCATTAAGAAATTTCTCTTTGAATTGAGTTTGAGCTGCACCATAAACAGCCACAAGTACCCATTGAAAATCATCTTCCCTATTTTTTAAATGAAACTTTACATAAAAATCACCAGCATCAATAGACCCAATATCGAAAACTCTAGTGTCCAC
The DNA here is from genome assembly GCA_036346255.1 of Ampelocalamus luodianensis. NCBI lineage: Eukaryota > Viridiplantae > Streptophyta > Magnoliopsida > Poales > Poaceae > Ampelocalamus > Ampelocalamus luodianensis. The sequence goes on from CM070640.1 coordinate 21,376,308, forward strand.
CCCTAATAAGATACCTCCAGGTCTACCTTGTGGCGGAGAAAAATGCCACAAAAAATCCCATCCACCACAAAGATGGTTAAGACTAGCTACTAAATTTTTTTACCAACTTCAAGAATAGCTACAAAATCTAGATGCTGTTCTGTAACCAAATCACAAAAAAACGATGTTTAGCCAAGTCTCCCAGACCTCTGCTATTCCAAAAGAGCCCTTTCATTTTAACTTTAACTTGATTGACTTATTCTGAAACTTTTTCTTTTTTGACCTCTTTTTATTTATCACCAAAGTAAAATCAGATTGGTCATCCATCAAATCACCATCTAAATCACTACAAAAATGGTTAAGAGTTGAGATATCTTTGTAATCGAGAATCTCATCCTCTATCTCAACATCTACAATTCCTTTATTTTTTAATCTTCCTACTTCCAGAGTCTTAAGGCTCTTAATGGAACTACCAATCTCAACATTATCACCACCTAAAGAGATGCCAATGCTTGCAATCTTTTCAACTAATTGCTCATTAGAAAAAGACATAAAAGAAATTTTATTACCATACTTACTTGGATCAAGTTCGAGATTACGAACTTGCGCACACCGCATAGCCTTTTGTACCGAGTCTTCATCACTGGACTTCTGCATCTTAAGTCTCTCACTTTGTCTAATTTCCACCGAAGCAACTTTGCGAATTGACGCCGACCGAAAAACCTCTTCTGTTGAAACCGAAGTATTCACGTCATCCGCAGAGCCATCCTCCATCACCTGGTTAGCCTTGTGATTAATCAGTTCAGAGACTTCCTTTCCAGAACAAGCATCAAGCACAGAGGAAGCGACCAAAGCACAACTCGCTGCATCAACATGAAAACCGGCCTCTGAAGCAAGCCTAGAAGTTGATCCTCTTGTCTTGTCATCCGAATAACCTGACCCAACCGATTGAATTCCAGTCTCAGCACCTAACTCTCTTAACAAAACATCTTCATTAATTTCTTCGTGGACAACCGAGATCACTGCCGAGACAGAGCCACCCGAACCATTAGCAGTCATCCAGTCTCAGTGTCCTCAAATCTAGCTACTGAAACCCCTACCTGAGGACCTTTAAACACCTCGGTAGCACTGACCACACCCATCTCAGCTACCAATCCAGCCAAAAAAGCACGATGCTCCCCATGTCTGTCTGTTGTTTCAACCGATTTTGGTTGAAACATCTCCAAAACTTCCTCTGTTAAACACTCCTGTGACATAGCGACGTCAGCTTTTGCAGGAGCTGAGGCAAAAGAAACAGTTGACCGGCTTATTGCAGGAACAGGAAGCAAAAGAACCAGTTGGTTGCGACACACACGGGCGCTATCTTAGAGTGAAAATCATCTGGCGGACACTATCTTAGTAGTAGGAAAGTCTCTCTTTATAGCATCACCCGACCTCCTGAGCAAAGCACCAGCATCTTTCTCAATAGCACAAACAGACGATACACCATTTGATTCGACCAACAGAACTGGTAAAGCTTTTTCGACGGCCATACTCTGTTGGAATTAATCTGAGATAGGCCCAAATATTATATTCTAATTAATTCCTGGTAAATCTCAAAGGCCTATGTGCATGTGCTAAATTGTTTAGTCCCATATGGACAAATGAAGGGGAGTTACACCACATTATAAGGTGGAACGTGGTAGCCCTCTTGTGAAATTGGAAAGAGCCAACACACGCGCGCGCTCGCTCGCCTCGCCGAGCCGTGCGGTGCGGTGCGGTGCGTGTGCGTGTGCGCGTGTACACAGGCGTGTCAGGTGCGGGCGTGATTTTCTTTATCTATTCGAAAATCGAAATGCACTGACTCGTAATTGATGGTGACCTTTGGTCTTCAGTCTCTTTATTTTTTGGCTATGAAAAGGTGCCAGTTCTGATGGCGAATCAATGGCAACCTTTGGTCTTTCGGATTCCAACTGTTGGCTTTTCGATTCTGCCGAATCAATGGTGACTGTTGGCCTTTGGTCTTATGGTGACTGTTGGTCTTTGATCTTCTGGTGACCTTTGGACTTTCTGTCTTTTGGCTATTTAAGGAGACTGAGAGGACTGGCTCTCGCTGCTACATCTACATCAAGTGTACGACTACAACTCTCTGCTACGTTCTACGTCGATTACACGACTCTCTGCTACGTTCACTACACGACTCTCTGCTACGTTCTACATCAACTGCACAACTACGCGACGTCCACTACATCATGACGAACAACGACGTTATTAAGAATGCTGGTGCTACTTCTTCTGCTGAATCTGGGTATGTCTCTTGGGTTGCTTTACTATCTGTTGTTGTCATGAGCACTGAGATAGATATGCTATTTTCTATCTTTCTATAAATTAGTATGCCTATAGTGTTCATACATACCTGCTTTGTTTATGTGAAAATAGCTAGAGTATTTTCCATGTTTAATCTAGCTTATTTACGGATTAAAGTAATTCAAAAATGCTTATATTCTCAACAATCCAAAAACCTTATTCAAGGCATAGGCATTTTTAGTCAAGCGGTTTCTTCTTTGCGCTCAAACCCTCTGTATTCGATGGTGCGAATTATAAGAGGTGCGAACAAGATGGTGCTTTGGCTAAGCGCCATGAACATTTTTCATGTGGCAAGCGGCAAGTCGAAGGAACACTTACTCTGAGCAGAGCAAGCGTTGAGGCTGGCGATAACCTTTTAAAGGTGTTATGGTTAGTGTTCTTGGTGAGAAGTTAGTCGATGCATACATGGTGATTACAACTGGGAAGGAGATGTGGGATGCACTCGAAGCCAAATTTGGAGTTTCGGATGCAGACAGTGAATTGTATCTCATGGAGCAATATCATGACTATAGAATGGTGGATAATCGTTCTGTAGTTGAGCAGGCTCATGAGATACAATCCATGACCAAAGAACTTGAGCACTTCAAATGTGTATTACCGGACAAGTTCGTCGCGGGAGGCATTATTGCCAAGCTTCCTCCTTGTTGGAGGAATTTTGCTACTTCTACGAAACACAAGAGACAAGAGTTTTTCATTGAAAATCTTATTGGGTCTCTTGATGTTGAAGAAAAGCGAGGCAAAAGATACACACACTAGAGGTAATGAGGGACATTCTAGTGCCAATGTGGTGCAGAAGAAGAATGGCCAAACTCAAAAGTTCAAAGGCAAGAATAAGAGTGCACAAACAACAAGCTTTAAAAAGAAGAAGAAGAACACAAATGATGGCCTTTGCTTTGTGTGTGGCGAACCTGGTCATTGGGCCAAGGATTGCAGTCAACGCAAGAGTGGGAAGAATCAGCAAGGGCAGAATTCCAAGTCTGTCAATGTTGTTGTTGGTACTACTGAGACGGGAACTTCAGGGTATGGTAATTTACCTCGTTGTTCTTCCGTATGTCAATCTACCGATTGGTGGATGAACTTTGGTGCCAATATACATGTGTGTCTTTGATATTTCATTGTTTTCTTCTTACCAGTCACTCGGGATTCAGCCGTTCTAATGGGAGCGGGTCACATGCCATTGTTCATGGTGTTGGTACGGTCGATCTGAAGTTTACTTGGAAAGATTGTGCAAGTGAAGAACGTGCATCATGTGCCATCCATCAATAAGAATCTCGTCGCGGATCTCTTACGTGTAGAGATGGCTTTAGGCGTATTTGAGTCCAATAAATTTGTAGTGTCCAAGTGTGGACAATTTGTTGGTAAAGGCTATGTGTGCGGAGGCTTGTTCGCCTATCTCTTTCATTTGTGTAATAATGTTGTGAACCATGTTTATAGTGGTAATGAGACTACTATTTGGCATTCACGACTTTGTCATATAAATTTTGGTTGCATGATGCAGTTGCTTGATTTAGAGTTAATCCGAAATTCACCCTTGCCAAAGGTTCTAAATGTCAAGTTTGTGTGCAATCAAAGCGACCTCATAAGCGCATAAGGCGCGAGAGGTAAGAAACTTGGCACCATTAGAACTTATACATTCGGATCTGTGTGAGATGAATGGTGTGTTGACAAAAGGTGGTAAGAGATATTTTATGACTTTGATTGATGACTCCACTAGGTTACATTATGTGTATCTTTTGAAAACTAAAGATGAAGCTTTTCACTACTTTAAAATCTATAAAGCGTGCGAGAACCAACTTGAAAGGAAAATCAAAGGATTAGGTCCGATCGTGGTGGAAGTACTTTTCTAATGAGTTCAATTTATTATGTGAGAACATGGTATAATTCATGAGAGGGCGCCTCCTATTCACCCCATCAAAGCGGGGTTCTTGAAAGAAAGAATCGCACTCTAACTGATTTGGTTAATGCCATGTTAGACACAGCGGGTCTTTCCAAAGCATGGTGGGGGGAGGCTATATTGACTTCAAGTCATGTCCTAAACAGGATTCCTACAAAGAATAAAGAGATAATCCCATATGAACAATGGGAGAAGAAAAGACTATCACTTTCATACTTACGCACTTGGGGTTGTTTGGCGAAAGTCAATGTGCCAATTCCTAAAAAGCGTAAGCTTGGACCAAAAACCGTGGATTGCGTCTTTCTAGGCTATGCTCAACATAGCGTTGGATATAGATTTCTAGTGGTGAAATCTGGAGTACCTGACATGCTTGTTGGTACAATTATGGAGTCCAGAGATGCTACATTCTTTGAGGATATTTTTAGATGAAAGGTATGCCTAGTTCATCAAGTCAGGAATCTGATACAATTCCTGAACTGTCATTCCATTGGAATATTTTGAACAAACTCCTGAGCAAATTTTTGAGGAGGAAGACAATGAAACTCTGAGGAAGAGTAAAAGACAAAGGACTGCAAAGTCTTTTGGTCCTGATTTCATTGTGTACCTTGTGGATGATACTCCAAGTACTATTTACAGGCGTATGCTTCTCCGGATCTGAGAATCTTTGGAAGGAAGCAGTTCGTAATGAAATGGATTCCATTATATCTAATGGAACTTAGGAGATCACTGAGCGTCTTTATGGTTGTAAAACTGTAGGATGTAAGTGGGTGTTCAAAAAGAAGCTTAGACCTGATGGTACTATCGAGAAGTACAAGGCACGGCTTGTGGCCAAGGGTTATACCCAAAAGGAAGGCGAAGATTTCTTTGATACTTATTCACCTATGGCTAGATTGACCACTATTCGAGTACTACTATCTCTGGCTGCCTCACATGGTCTTCTCGTTCATCAAATGGACGTTAAGACAGCTTTCCTAAATGGAGAGTTGGACGAGGAAATTTACATGGATCAGCCAGATGGATTTGTAGTAGATGGTCAAGAAGGAAAAGTGTGCAAGTTGTTGAAATCTCTGTATGGTCTTAAACAAGCACCTAAGCAGTGGCATGAAAAGTTTGACAGAACTTTAACATCTGTAGGCTTTATTGTGAATGAAGTCGCGGATGTGTGTATTATCGCCATGGTGGGGGCGAGGGAGTCATTCTATGTCTGTATGTTGATGACATACTGATCTTTGGGACCAACCTTAATGTGATTAAGGAGGTTAAGGATTTCTTGTCTCAGAATTTTGAGATGAAAGATCTAGGAGTAGCTGATGTTATCTTGAACATCAAGCTGTTGAGAAGTGATGATGGTGGGATTACATTGTTGCAATCCCATTATGTGGAAAAGGTTCTGAGTCGTTTTGGTTATAGCGATTTCAAACCCTCTCCAACACCTTATGATCCTAGCGTGTTGCTTAGGAAGAATCGGAGAATAGCCGAGAGACCAATTGAGATATTCTTAGATAATTGGTTCACTCATGTATTTAGCTAGCGGTACGGGCACGACATCTTGTTTCTTTGTGAGCAAACTAAGCCGTTTGTTTCCAATCAGGAGATGATCATTGGCATGCTCTTGAGAGGGTAATCGCTATCTAAAGTGCTTGTGAGTTATGACATTCACTATCTAGGATACCCTAAGTCTGGAGGTTATAGCGATTCAAATTGGATATCGATCTTTGATGAGATTAAGGCCACAAGTGGATATGTCTTCACACTTGGAGGTGGCGCTGTTTCATGGAAGTCTTGCAAGCGGACCATCTTAACTAGGTCAACAATGGAGCGAGAACTCACGGCGTTAGATCATCAGAATTGAAGGTGAATGGCTCGTGAGCTCTTGATGGATTTCTGGTAGTTGAAAAACCGATGCAGGCTATTACGATGAATTGTGACAATCAAGCGTGATTGTCAAGGTGAGCGATTCTAAGGATAATATGAAATCATCAAGACATGTGAAGAGAAGGCAAGTCCATTAGAAAAATGAGAAACTCGGAGTAATAGCTTTGGATTATATCCAAGCGACTAAGAATCGCATATCCCTTCACAAAGGGTTTATCACGAAATGTGATAGACAATGCATCGAGGAGATAGGTTTGAGACCCACGTGAGTTACACCATAGTGGTAACCCATTCTATATGATCGGAGATCAGTGAAGTAGGATTGGTGAAACAAGCTATTGGTTAGCGGGAGGAGAGTACCTTTATAGACCCACTCCATTGGAGATGCAATTCTCTCCTAAATCTGTATGGCGAGTTGATTCTTATCTTAATGTGTTACGTGGCTTGTTAAAGCAAAGATGTTGTCCTCTGAGCGATCTTGAAAGAACACACCTATATGAGCCCGACTGCTAGTCACAGTCTATGAAATAGGGTAATTTCTAGGAAACTCATGAATAGACCAGGAGTATGACTTATATGCTCCAACCCGTGGGGATGCCTAGCAACCTAGTATCAGTTAAGGACTTAAGTAAAATTTATTCACACAAAACTGTCAATTCAAGGCTTAGTCCATTGTGCGATTGTGGATAAGTGTAGCTTACATTCTAAGTAGATGTTCAACCTTAATCGGTCTCCATCAAAACACGGTATATTAAAAACAATCTGTGGATCAAGGCATCGACATGTGCCATTGGGATGCAGTGGGGATTGTTGGAATTAATCAGGCTAGGCCCAAATATTATATTCTAATTAATTCTGGTAAATCTCAAAGGCCCATGTGCATGTGCTAAAGCTGTTTAGTCCCATATGGACGGATGAAGGGAGGTACACCACTTTATAAGGTGGAGCGTGGTAGCCCTTTGTGGAATTGGAAAGAGCCAACACTGCGCGCGCTCGCCGAGCTCAGCCGAGCCGTGCGGTGCGATGCGATGCGTGTGCGTGTGCGTGTCGTGGCGTACAGGCGTGTCAGTGCGGCGCGATTTTCTTTATCTATTCGAAAATCGAAATGCAGCGACTCGTAATTGATGGTGACCTTTGGTCTTGGTCTCTTTATTTTTGGCTATGAAAAGGTGTCGATTCGATGGCGAATCAATGGCAACCTTTGGTCTTCAGTTCCAAGCGTTGGCTTTTCGATTCTGCCGAATCAATGGTATTGTTGGCCTTTGGTCTTCAGCGTATCTTTGATGGTATTTGTTGGTCTTTGATCTTCTAGTGACCTTTGGACTTTACGTCTTTTGGCTATTTAAGGAGGCGAGAGGGCGGCTCAGTCGTGTTTTCCACTTCCACAATCTAGTTTTCCACTGTACTTGTTTTTGTCTTTGGCGATCTCCATCCGGCGAGGTGCGTGTCGGCGCGCACGGAGAGCGAGCCTCGGAACCTCGTCCTTGAAGGCTTGCACGGCGAGGGCGAATAAGGTTTTGGGAGCGTTCGCGCATTGCTCCTGCTACATCTACATCAAGTGTACGACTACAACTCTCTGCTGTAATATCCCGACTATCATTTGAGAATGCAATTCAAATTGAGGGAGAATTAGTGTAATTCTCTGTTAGTGCTAGAAATAATTTTCGGGAGAAAATAATTAATCGGTAGAAGGTTTCTTTTGGAAAAACGTTTGTCGGGAGGATAGAGGGGTTTCTGCGTTTTCCTAGCAACTGGGCACAGGCCTTGGCCCATGAGGTCTGGCCAGGCCATTGGGAGGTGCCACCTCCCCAAACCCTAGCCGCCTTTCCCCTCTCCTCCCCACCTTGGCGCCACCTCCTCCTCTCCTTCCTCTCCCTCTTGCGCCTCCCCTGCTGGTTGCAGCCCTTCTCCACCTCCATTGTTGCGCCCCAAGCGCCTAGTGCAGACACCCCACCTCCCGAGTTGTCCCTTGGTGCCGATCTTCCGTTGTCGGCTTCGCGAAGGTAGGAGCGGTGTTTTAGTGGAATTGGTGATCAAGAAGGAGGGGAACATCTTCGTGGATCAACCATCGGCGTCTGGTTGCTGCAAGGGTAACGAATGCCAATCCTCATCGTTTGATTAGTGGTAGAGGTGATTTGGATCATAATTGATTAGATCGATTTCTTTGCGATTAAAAGTTAGTTTTGTCGATGCTTTGCGTGGCCTGTTTCGTGTGCTTAGAGGCATAATTAGGGATTCTAGTCTCCTAGAGATATTTAGAGGATGCTCTTATCTTTCGGTGGCGCCAAGATCACCTCATGCCGACTTTCGAGTCAAAAGTTATGATAGATTTAATATCTGCTGTCCGAGTTACGCGAGAATTACCTTTTAAGTTGTCTTTTAAAATAGGTGTATGTTAGTGGACGAATCAGGGTTTCATACCAACTAGTTTAATGTATATAATTTCATAACCTTTTCAGATTGATAAAGAACACTCAATTCGGAGTTGTAGTTTAAAAGTTATGGACGTTTTAGTATTGCTATTTATTATGTTCGGACAGATTCATGCTGCTATTTCAAACAAGCTATTAGCCTTTTAAATTGGCCGAGTTGGATTATCATGTCAACTAGAGTATTGTATTTTAGTCAGTTAAGAATATACAGAAATTGGGTTTACCTCTTTTCGACTTCGAGATCTTAAGATATGTCAATTCACGTCTTCTTGTCCGAATTAAGTTATGACAGAAATTGTTGTTTTCATTTACTTTTGTTTTACACAGAGTTGTCGGGGTAGCGGGTAGAACACCGATTAGTAGAATTGGGTATATCATGTCCTTATGGTAGCTATTTTATTTATTTAGGAGGTGGAGTTTGAGATCTAGGAGTACCATCTTTCTTGGCTAGCGCGTGCATCGTGGAAGACAAGTACATTGCCACCTTTATTGATTGTGATTGGTGAATGTTTTTATGATCTTGCGGTGATTCCATATAATACATGAGAAGGTGGATTGTTTATGTTTTGATATATGTGTTATATCCATGTTTAGATATCATGTCTTTCAATATTCTCAATCCATGTTATACATTCATTTTGCATGTTTCATCCACGAGAGTGGATTTCAAGTCCCACCATTCCAATGTGGGCGGTGTTGGACATTGTCATGTCCGTCGGCGGAGTGGATTTGAAAGACCCATCAATTCCGGGATGGGCATGTAAGACCAGTTAATTCGGAATGGGCAACTTTGGACACCGTGTGAAAGCGTTCTTCATGCGGGAATGGATCCGCATTTTTGTTAAGATGCGGGTTTAAGTAATTCACCGACAGTGTGTCACTTTCGCTATCTGAGTATAAGCATGTGTGCGAGTCCATCCTTGAATACATTCATTCATGCTATGCATTCCTAAGTTTTCATTCGATGCATGCTCATATTCTCTTATGATGATGATTTGTTCATATGTGTGTTATGTCCCTTTTCTGTACTTGCTTGAGTCGTGGACTCACTCTTGCGTTGTTTGTTTATTTTTAGGTAACCCACGATGTTGGCTCACTTGGGAGGAGTAGACACGCACTACTTGTTCACATCATCAAATTCATGTTCAAGATTAAATTTTAGTTCTATCTTTCATTCGTTAATGATGAACTGTAATAATTAAATTATAATTGGTGAAGGAAAGATATCTTCTCACATTGATGTTGATTTATTCTGCATGTGATCCTTCTTTATTGATGATCGGTATTAAATAACTTAGAAGGTGAAGGAAGGATACCTTCACCATGTCACTGCTTATTTTAATCTTTGTCATTAGTTGATATACTTATTTCATATTCTTGGCTTTGTGTAGATTGTTAGAGTTTATAGGTGGCATCTTGGCTTAGAATAGCAGTGTTCTGATTGGTATCGAGCGGGCTTTAGGTCCATGGTAATTAAGTTATTAAAATGACACCTTGTACCTGATGGGTGGGGTTTGGGTAAACCATCGTATCAGTATTTTCTAGTGGTGTGTTTCATCATATTGAGCTATTCTTGAATTGCTACGTACTATTGTTCGTATTGTTAATATGAACTAATACTATGATTGTCATGAGATGATCTGTATATTCATAATTGGGTATTTTGGTGAAGCGTGTTGTTAGCGGATGATAAGAAGCGGAGGTCGTGGTTGTTACTGCGGGATTCACGAGTTACACCAGCGTTCGCGATGCGTGGTTAGAGGAGTAGTTACCCAGTACCATAGTTTGGTGTTAAGAGTGATTTGCTTTAGAAAGTTGTTCTCTTTCTTGATTTGAATTTGGCAATTCTTGTCTGCGGTGGTTGATGAATTTCTCACAGGTTTGTGGTTAGTGATAGTTTATGGTTTTCAATAGATCTCTCTTGGTTCTCTGAAACAATTATTGCTTTTCGACTGTTGAGTTGTTTTTACTACTTGTGATCGTTGTCAATTGGCAAGATTGATGTTTTCATGGTTGCTCTGTAACATCCCCATTTTGGCTTGTGTTTCAAATGTAATAAAATGAGGGTAAATTAAAACTTTTCCTTCATCCTTTTACTCTTGAAACTTTTGAAATTCTTGTAAAGGAATTTTGGGAAATTCAAAATCAAAAGCTCCTTTATCAAGTCAACAACCACCTTGGTCAAATCTTTTGTTAAACCCTTGAAATAATTTTCCTTGGTTCTAAGGTTGTTTTATAACGCCCTAAATTATTTCATGCTTTTGAAATTAATTGAAATATTTTAGAGGCAAGTCAAACCTTAGTCAAACCTCTGAAATCACCTTCAGGAATTTCTTGAAACTCTAGCACACAGAATCTCTGAAAATTTTATGGGAGGTTAATTCTAAAGTTAGCAAGCTCAGTTAAAATTTCAGAAATTTTGGAGTTGGTTTGATGCCTTAATTAATTCCCTAAATTCCAGCTCCCAATTTGAAACCACAGTGCAGTCGGGCTTGGACTCGGACAGGAGTCGACTTCGGTCGGTAGTCGCATGAGCCACCTAGTGGCGTCGGGCTCGGCGTGATCGATTGAGTTAGTGCGGGCGTTGGATCGGGATCCCGGCCACCTACCTCCTCCTGTTCTTCTTCTTCCTCGATCCACGGGAGATGGCGTGCGGCGAGAGATTACCTGATGCATGGTCCCATCGTCTCGTCCTCGTCAGCGACTCTTTCGCCCTTCTTAAATGCTCGTGACACCTTTCCTCCAAAGTCTTCCGCTACCAACTCTGTCACTTCCCTGCGGCGGTGGCGGTGCTTGAGCTCCATTTCCCGTGAGCTGCTCGGATTTCCTCCGTTGCTCACTAGCTTTATATGGTCCCAGAGCTCACCCTTAGCTTCCTTCTGCACCTTATGCGAGTCCTTAGCTCTCCCTCTGTGAACCAAATCGCATAGTCTTGGAATCACTTACGCCATTGTTGACCGCCGAGCCCTCATCACCATCGAGCTCGGTGGTCCCCTGGCCCCTCCTAAGCGTCGCGGCGTTTCTTTCGACCTCCGGTCTGTCCACTAACTTGATTCGACTTGTTCTCTCGAGGAAGCGGTGGGTGGGTTTCGGCCTTCTCGGTTGGCATCGCCGCCTCCATCCTTAGCTCCGGTAAGCATGTCTCCCTTCCTCCGTTTGCCGTTCTTGCTCTATCTGCGGGTCCTCCGGAGCTAGCTATGATTTCTTGATTCTCATATCGCTCGGAGTTTTTCCCCGTGTCATCTTCCTCCACTCCGTGGCGATCGTCGTCATTGGAACTCCACCGACCTCCCTTGGACCTCCTGCAGGCGGGTGAGTTCGCAATGACCTCACTGTAGCTTAAGCACTCGATAGTCTAGGTCGTGGCGAAATCCTTCTCGGTTTTCATTTTCCCCGTGCTTGATCTCGCCTCGTTCGGCTCGCCCGGCGATATGGGTCGTGTCGCGACGTTTGTGCCCTCAAAGGTTCGCAATGGTATTGCGAACATTTTTGCCCCGTTGGACCGCGCTGCCGTGGTCGTGGTCGCGCGACGAGCCGATGACCAAAGCGGTGTCCTTGGTCATTGTCGCGTTTTGTCAAGTCATTGGACCTCCTCGGGTTCATCGTGACCCGCGGGACCTCCACCATGTAGAATCACGGCGTTAAAGACCTCGTAGGTTAAATCCCACCGCTAGGATCACCCTCCTCCTTGGGGTCCTCTTTGCAAAGACCTCCTTGAGGTCCTGCGTGCGAAGAGAGTCACCACGTCGTTTTGTCAAAACCGCCCTCTCGGACCTCCTTGGGGTCCTCCTTGCAAAAGTCCTTCCTTAGTCGTTTTCTAAAACCACCTGAGCCACCACCAAGGTCCTCTTTTGCAAAAGACCACCTGGTCTTTTGTAAAGAAAACCTTCAAAACCACCGAGGTCCTCTTTACAAAAGACCACCCTTGGTCTCTTTGTAAAGAACCTCGAGACCTCCTCGTCTTTGGTCTTAACCATGAGGACCTCCCGCCTAGATCTGGACCGCTCGGGACCTCTCCTATGGAGATCCGAGCCATCGGATCTCTCTGATAAAAGCAGCTGTGTTGGAGGACCTCCCAGAGGACATCTCGGCCGTTAGGACCTCCTCGGTGAGATCTAGCCGTCAAGACCTCCCATTTGTAAGCTCACGCTTAGATCCTCTCCTCCGATCGGATCTAGGCCGTTAAGACCTCCCCTCGGGAGATCTTAACGCCGAACCTTCCCTTAGTTGGATAGCCGTGGGACCTCCTCGTGGAGCTCGGGGCGCCAGATCGAATCGGCGTCCACGACCTCCCTAGTCTTGCGAGGACCTCGCCGCGGTCTTTGTGCATCCGGTGGTCGGGCCGTTGGATTCAATATCAGCGGCTAAGACCTCCCTAAGCGCGATGAGGTCTTTGCGCCCGGGAGCTCATGCGGGTTTTAGCATCGAGATCGTGGCCGTGCGATCTTTGATCAACGACACGACCTCCCAGTTTTATGGGTTTTCGATTTAATCCAAGAAGCTTTTATTTGCACATATTAATTGTTTTAAACTTCAAAATTGCATAACTTTTTCTCTGTAGCTCCAAATTTAACAAACTAAAGTTCTATAAATGCATCATTAAAGTACTTTAGCTTAGTATAGGTTTTTGATGAGTCTTTAATACTGAAATTAATCATGTCTTAGATTTAAAACTTAGAAAAATCATAACTAAATCATTTTAACTCCAAATGACCTAAAATTTTATATGGGTTACCACTATACAGTAGGTAGCTACCATAAAAGTTTCAGCTTCAAAATCTTTCTAGAAAATATTTTTGCTCGAGTGCTAATTATGGTAGAAATTAGGTTTTAGAGAATATCTTTTGCACCACAAATCCAAATTAAGTTTTCAGTTTCTATGTCTAGGTATGTTCGTATTTTACCTTGTGTATAAATTTCGTCACATTTGGATAATTTTGCTTGCTCTTTTGTTTAAGTGTTGCTCGTCTTATTGGTTGTTTCGCTCTTTCGCTTAGGATTCGATATTTGCGGTAATCCAAGAACGACCCTCCGCAACAAATTGAGCAACGACAAGCGACAAGCGGTTTGATCATTTCCCATTGATCCCATTACTTTTAAAGTCTAATATTTTGTTTAACTTCTATGTATGCATTGCAAATTTGTTGTTAAATTGATTAGTTAATCCTCTAGTTGCTTAATCTGTAGGTAAATAATTATCCTCTACTACTTGAGCCTAGGTTATTTGCTGTGGTTAGAGTTCGATGGATGAACTCTTATCACTTAGTAGATTACGAATGAATATTGCTTAGCCATGCCTAGTTATCGGTAGTATTGGGCGATCATCGACTTAGTCGGTGATCTTGATCACACAACTACTTATACTACTCCATTATGTCCAACCTTGTGTTTTATTGATTTACAAATCAAAAGCGAAAACAAAACTATATCTTGACTTGGGCACAATGGTATGTTGATGTGATCGGTTGGGTGTGTGGAATGGTGCCTAAGTCCCTAAGGACCGAGTTACTTGTGCCATTGATCCAAGCAATTGTGCGTGCTAACCACGAGGGGATATGAAACCTCTCTTGACTAAGTACTTTGGGAGGTGTTATTATTAAATTTGGTCGGTGGGTGTGTTTACGTGTGTGTGTGTTTGTGGTGTTGGAGAGCATTAGCGGTAGGTTAGATTTGTTTAATGTGTCTTTCTCCAGTGGGTTCTGCTCTTAATTAGCATCGTCCATTGGAAGCGTCTTGTTAGACTTAGCCATGCACATACCAAAGGAAGTGTGCTAAGTAGTGGTGGTGGAAAGGCGGTCTATCGTGTGGGTACATTGGTACACCCTGCAGGTTAAAACTATTCGAATAGCCTCGTCCTAGGTTATGGACACGCTTGGTTATTTCCACAAGAACTAGACTACAACCTTTTAAAAACTTAAACTTGACATGGGTGGTATGAAGGGTACTTCATGCTATTGTTGTGGTGACTATGGGTTAGTCACTTCTAGGTTGGTGTTGTTCTCTATCTATGTTATTATTGTCTCTCTTTTATTTGAACAATAAAAGTTAATTGCAAACTTGCTTTGAATCTATTACCTATTGCAAATGAAAACTTGCTTTATCTTTGAAAATAAGTCCAAAGCCTCATCCACTTAAATAAAGCTTGCATGTAGTTAATTATAGTTCTGTTATCTCACCGTCGGTCTTGCAGTACAAAAACAAGTTTTGTACTCATACGCTTGCTTAACATTAATTGTTGCGAGAGGAAGAAGGTGAGCCCAAGGGCCTCACTTTTGTGGTATGTTGCTTGTTTGTTTGGGACGATTAGCTTGGCGGTCGGTTGGTTGCCTTGTGGGTAAAGGCACCGATTGGCTTTTGTTTATCGCCATCTTATGGCCATTTGCTTCATTGTGTATTTACTTATCTTTATGAATTTTGGCGGTCGGCCTCTCTTTTGTAATAACTCTCTTTATATTATCTATGTCTTTCGATTTGTTGCTTTTGCTTGACTCTATGTGTATGAATGGAATTGATGCATGATTTTGTAGCGGGTGTGTATCTTGCATTTAGAAGTATACATATCTCGAGGCTTAGTTTATTTGATTTGTCTTTGTTAGGACCAAGTGGATGGTTAAGCGATTACAAGCCAGAATAAATGGGGTCCTCACAAAGTTGGTATCGAGCCATTCCACCAGTAATAACCCAAGCTTGAGTAGTCCTTAGGATATTTTGAAAACCTTATTTTCAAAGGGTCAAATGATTTGAAAAGCTTAAGTAAGTTCTCGGATTTTATTCCTTACCTATCTTAGCTTTCTTCTCTCGTCTTGCTCTAATTTGAGTTTTAAAAAGTGTTTTCCCCTTTCCTTCTCTCAAAAGATAGTCATTATCGATTAATTGGGTTTTGGGACCAATGAGCTTGCAAATTGAAATGTTAGCGCCTCTACAAGGTTTTGAAGCTTAGAGTTGAAGATTTCAATTAGGAGGCTTGGATGCGAAAATCTGGACAGCGATCATTCAATTTAGGACAGCGAGGCTCAAAGGTTCTAACGAGGGTAGAAAATAAGAAATTAACCAAGTAAAACTTGTGGGAATAAAAGGGTAAGATGTGATACTAGTTAGCTAAGTATCTAACGTTATTTTTATCGCCTTAACCTTGTTCTTGAGTAGTGTTAGGCTGGTTGTAGTGTGCTGAAATTTTTATCTTCTCACACTATTACTCGTTCATTCAATACGGGTTAATGGCATTGAGAAGTTGAGCTTGGTTTGGAGTTTCCTTGCTGTTTTGGAGCTTCTTTGGAAACATTTAAAGTTGTTACTTGCTGTTTTTGGCTTTCGGTTAGGGTGATGTCTCATTCCCCTAATCGTTAGCTTTCGCTTTCATCAACTTCTAATGTTAGTGCTTTGGTTTCTAACCTAAGTTTCTTAAAGCGAGGATGGTGGAGGTACTCGTAGCGGCCGTGGTCGGCGGACTGGTTTAGATGAGAGCTTCGCCTCCTCGAGCCATGGTGAGTCCTTCTCCGGATCGAGCGCAACCGCTCGAGGAGGGCGGGAGGTCTGCTGGATGTTATGCGCGCGCAACACCTCCGCCCTTCCGGTGCCTCGGGATCGGGCGAGGGGTGGACATCGATCCGTGGGGCCTTGCGAGTTTCTTACTTTCGGCCCCCACGTTCTCGGTCCGAGACCCATTGGGCCTTGAATGACCGTGCGTGCGTCGGGTTGGCGTAAGCTCGGCGTTGCTCGATGCTGGACCGGGGCAGGCACTCTTTGCCTCCCCATCGGCCGGGCGGCCTCTCTGGTGGGAGAACTTGCCAGCCATGCGGCCGCCGGCCACCTGTCTCTTAGGATGAGTTCGGACGGCGTTCGTCGACTCACATCCTGCCGGCTTGATGAAGGTGAAGAAGAAGGAGTTTCTCGCGCTCAAGCAGAGGCGTAAGTCGGTGATGGAGTACATGCGAGTTCAACCACTTGGCTCGTTATGCTCCATCCGAGGTGGCCTTGATGAGGCCAGCGGGAGAAGTTCATGGAGGGTTTGTGCGAGGAGGCGCAAGACAGGCTCTCCATTGTGGACTTTCTTGACTTCCGGCCTTGGTAGACAAGGCCATTGTTAGTGAGCACAAGGCCAGCGCTGGGCGAGTCCCGCAGCGCAAGTGGGAGGCCCGGTGCGCACGCAGCCGGCCTCTCGTCCTCGTGTCGGGCCTACCCGGGGCCCGTTGCGCGGCTTCCCTACCACCGAGAGCCGCCGGCACGGTTCCTCGCCCTCGCGGCGTGCCCGATCCGTGCGCTGCGAACCAGCGAGTGGCCCCGCAATCCGGTGCCGGGTCACTGCACCGTGCAAACGAAGGGCATTATGCCAATAGTTGCCCTAACGAGGTGGATCGGCCTCGTCCTAATGGAGGCGCGCGGCGGGAGGTGGTTCTTCTCGAGATCGAAGGTTGTCCCGCTACCCAGGCGTGGGTAGTGGCGCGTCAACCTCATCTCGCGGAGGAGGCACGAGAGGCACCGGCGTCGTGTTGGGTACCCTTCGGTTAACTCTTTCCACCTACTGATTTTGTTTGATTGAGCGCATCTCATTCTTTTGTTTCGAGTCTTTTCTGCTTGTGGAGTCTTCTTTACTCCATTGTTGGTCCATTGCTCATTCGCTCTCCCGGTTCGGAGTTGAGAGGCTGAATGCGAGTGTAGGATGTCACTGTTGAGATAGAAGGGTAGGATTCTTGGCAAACCTTATCCTCCTTCGATCGGCGAGCTTAGATGTAATCCTAGGCATGGATTGGTTGTCTCGGCACATGGGACAAATTGATTGCGCTAGGAGGCTCATCTACCTCACGATCCTTACAGCGGCGAGTTCGCTTTTAGCCGAAGGCTGCGGATCGCATCTCTTCGCGCTCGAAGCGAAGCCGACTCTAGATATTAGTGAAGTCCCGGTGGTATGTGACTTTGTTGATGTCTTCCCGAGCGACCTTCGGGGATGCCACGATTCGAGACCTCGAGTTTGTCATTGAGTTGGTTCCGTGCGCCCGATTTCAAGAGGCCTTCTGGATGGACCCAATTGAGTTGGTGGAGTTGAAGAAGCGGTGGTGAGCTTCAAGAGAAGGGTTTCATCGCCCTAGCTCGTCTCCTTGGGGATGCTCGGCAATCTTTGTCGAAAAGGACAAGGCAGCTGCGCATGTCGTTGATTACCGTCCACTTAATGAAGTAGCGGTAAGAACAAGTACCCTTTGCCCGTGTCGATGACCTCTTGATCAATTAGCTGGAGCTCGCGTTTTCTCAAGATTGATCGAGTGGGATATCATCGAGTTCGGATTCGACACGAGGATATTAGAAGCGACTTTCTACTCGTTATGGCTTATGCGGTATACCGTCATGTCATTCGGCAACCAATGCTCGGCCTTGTTCATGAACCTCATGAATTCGGTGTTCATGGAGTATTTGGATAGGTTCGTTGTGGTCTTCATCGATGACATCCTTATCTACTCAAGAGCGATGAAGAACACACCAGAGCATTTGAGGCTTGTGTTGGGCAAGCCGTGAGCACCAATTGTATCGAAGTTCGGCAAGTGTGCGTTACGGTTGAAGAAGTAGCCTTCTTAGGCCATATTCTTTCGGCGGGGCGTAGGCGTGGATCCTAGCAAGATCGGCGATGTGCTTTCACGAGTCGACCAGCCGGTCACAGAAGTTCGAAGTTTTCTTGGTTTAGCGGGATATTATCGTCGCTTTATCGAGAACTTCTCCAAGATAGCGGCCGATGACGGAGTTGCTCAAGAAGGACAAGAAGTTCTCGTGGTCGTGATTGCGAGAGAAAGTTTCAAGCGCTTAAGAAGCGATTGACCACCGCTCCCGTTCTTGTTCTCCCGATGTCGTCGAAGCTTGATATCTTTTGTGGCGCTTCGTCGAGGCCTCGGTTGTGTCCTTATGCAGAAGGCAAGGTAGTGGCCTATGAATCAAGGCAATTGAGACCTCATGAACTCAACTATCCTACCCATGACTTGGGTTGGCATTGTGATCCATGCACTTAAGATTTGGCGACATTACCTGTCGGTGTCGTTGTGAAGTGTATTCGGATCACAAAGCTTAAAGTATTTGTTCACCCAACAGGACTGAACCTCCGGCAAAGGAGATGGTTGGAGTTGATCAGGACTATGACATGGGTATTCACTACCATCGGGCAAGGCCAATGTCGTTGCGGATGCGCTTAGTCATAAAGCGCATTGCAATGCATTGTTGCTTGAGAGCATCGGCCCCTCTTCAGAGGAGTTTGACGTCTCAACACGGGTTTGGTTGAGCATGGTTCCTCATTGCCTTGGTTGTCTGACCAACCTTGGTGGATCGGATCAGTGCGCTCGTGATCGGATGTTGGGGTAAAGCGCATCAAGGAAAATGTCAAAACGAACGACCAAGTGCTTCTAAAGTAGATGAGCTTGGTGTCTTGAGGTTCGAACGCGCCTCGTGGTTCCAAAGGACATAGAGTTGCGAATTTGATCCTCGCGAAGCCACGATTCCAGTTATCCATTCATCCGGGGCCACGAAGATGTACCAGGATCTTCGCGAGAGATTTTGGTGGACCGAATGAAGAGGAGATCGCGAGGTTCGTTTGCGAGTGCGACATGTGTCGTCGTGTCAAGGCGAAGCATCGACATCGGTGGATTGCTTCACCCTTGCCCATTCGGAGTGGAAGTGGGATTCGGTCGGGATGGATTTTATCACCGCCTACCCAGTCACCAGAGGCAATGATGCCATTTGGGTCATCATTGACCGGTTGGCGAAAGTGGCACACTTTCTTCGATCAAGACCAAGATTAAATGCAGGTCACCTTGCGGAGCTCTATATCGCCGGATCGTGAGCTTGCATGGGAGTGCAAGGCGATCGTTTCGATCGTGGTTCCATCTTCACTTCGATTACGGCATAGCTTGCAAGAAGCTATGGGAACTCGTCTTTCTTCGACCTGACGTATCACCCCCAAGCGGATGAGTGGACCGAGAGGTCAACCAAGTTTTGGAGGACATCTTTGCGAGCTTGTGTTCTTTCCTATAGGAAGCACGGGAGAAGTGCTTGCCATTCGCCGAGTTTTCTTACAACAACGGTTTCAAGCCGGTCTTGGCATGGCACCATTCGAGGCCTTATACGGGAGAAAGTGTAGAACCGTTGAGCTGTGCGAGGCGGTGAAAGACCTTTCTTTGGCGGACTCAATTAATGAGGCGAGGTCAAGTCGGCTCATTCGTGACCGCTTGCGCCTGGCTCAATCCAGCGAGAAGAGCTATGCGGATCGTCGTCGTCGTGAGTTGAGCTTTGAGCCCAATGACTTCGTTTATCTCAAGGTTTCTCCTCCGAAGGTCACCAACGTTTTGGTGTCGAGAGGCAAGTTAGCTCCTCGATATGTCGGTCCATACCGTATTATCGAGAAGAAGAGGCTATTGCCTACAAGTTGGAGTTACTGCACTTGCGGAGTACATGATGTGTTCCATGTGTCGGCTAAAGAAGTGCCTCAGTGTTCCAGCAGAAACTCCGTTGGAAACTCTTGATGTTCGGGAAGATTTGACCTATCGCGAGCACCTGTTCGCATCCTCGAAGGGGCTGGCGAAGAAGCGCGAACAAGACCATCAAGTTCCTCAAGGTTCGGTGGTCAAACCATTCGAGGATGACGCTACTTGGGAGCGAGAAGATCGTCTCGTCGAGACTACCCCTCTTTCTTTTAAGTGAACCAAATCTCGGGACGAGATTTTTGTGAGGAGGTTTGTAACATCCCCATTTTGGCTTGTGTTTCAAATGTAATAAAATGAGGGTAAATTAAAACTTTTCCTTCATCCTTTTACTCTTGAAACTTTTTCAAATTCTTGTAAAGGAATTTTGGGAAATTCAAAATCAAAAGCTCCTTTATCAAGTCAACAACCACCTTGGTCAAATCTTTGTTAAACCCTTGAAATAATTTTCCTTGGTTCTAAGGTTGTTTTGTATGCGCCCCTAAATTATTTCATGCTTTTGGAAATTAATTGAAATATTTTAGAGGCAAGTCAAACCTTAGTCAAACCTCTGAAATCACCTTCAGAATTTCTTGAGAAACTCTAGCACACAGAATCTCTGAAAATTTTATGGGAGGTTAATTCTAAAGTTAGCAAGCTCGATTAAAATTTCAAAAATTTTGGAGTTGGTTTGATGCCTTAATTAATTCCCTAAATTCCAGCTCCCAATTTGAAACCCAGTGCAGTCGGGCTTGGACTCGGACAGGAAGTCCGACTCTCGGGTAGTCGCACCGAGCCACCTAGTGGCGTCGGGCTGGCGCTGATCGATTGAGTTAGTGCGCGGCCGTTGGATCGGGATCCCGGCCACCTACCTCCTCCTGTTCTTCTTCTTCCTCGATCCAGAGGAGATGGCGTGCGCCGAGGATCGCACGATGGTGGTCCCATCGTCTCGTCCTCGTCAACGACTCTTTCTGCCCTTCTTAAATGCTCGTCGACACCTTTCCTCCAAAGTCTTCCGCTACCAACTCCTGTCACTTCCTCTGAGCGGTGGCGGTGCTTGAGCTCCATTTCCCAGAGGTGCTCGGATTTCCTCCGTTGCTCACTAGCTTTATATGGTCCCGAGCTCACCCTTAGCTTCCTTTCGCACCTTATGCGAGTCCTTAGCTCTCCTCTCTGTGAACCAAATCGCATAGTCTTTGGAATCACTTGCCGCCATTGTTGACCATGAGCCCCTCATCACCATCGAGCTCCGGTGGTCCCTGGCCCTCCTAAGCGTCGCGGCGTTTCTTTCGACCTCCGGTCCTGTCCACTAACTTGATTCGACATTCTCTCGAGCGGTGGGTGGGTTTCGGCCTTCGGATTTGCATCGCCGCCTCCATCCTTAGCTCGTTAAGCATGTCTCCCTTCCTCCGTTGCCGTTCTTGCTCTATCTGCGGGTCCTCCGGAGCTAAGCTGCGATTTTCTTGATTCTCATATCGCTCGAGTTTTCCCGTGTCATCTTCCTCCACTCCGTGGCGATCGTCGTCGCTGGAACTCCACCGACCTCCCTTGGACCTCCTCAGGGCCGGTGAGTTCGCAATGACCTCTGTAGCTTAAGCACTTTCGATAGTCTAGGTCGCGCGAAATCCTTCTCGTTTTATTTTCCCGTACTTGATCTCGCCTCGTTAGGCTCGCGGCGATATGGGTCGTGTCGGCGGCGTTTGTGCCCTCAAAGGTTCGCAATGGTATTGCGAACATTTTTGCCCCGTTGGACCCGCCGCCGTGGTCGTGGTCGCGGCGACGAGCCGATGACCAAAGCCGGTGTCGCCCAGGTCGTTGTCGCGTTTTGTCAAGTCATTGGACCTCCTCGGGTTCATCGTGACCCGCCGGGACCTCCCACCATGTAGAATCACGGCCGTTAAAGACCTCCGTAGGTTAAATCCCGGCCGCTAGGATCACCCTCCTCCTTGGGGTCCTCTTTGCAAAAGACCTCCTTGAGGTCCTCAATGCGAAGAGGTCACCCGATCGTTTTGTCAAAACCCCTCTCGGACCTCCTTGGGTCCTCCTTGCAAAGGTCCTTCCTTAGTCGTTTTCTAAAAACCACCTGAGCCACCCCACCAAGGTCCTCTTTGCAAAAGACCACCTGGTCTTTTGTAAAGAAAACCTTCAAAACCACCCGGGGTCCTCTTTACAAAGACCACCCTTGGTCTCTTTGTAAAGAGAACCTCGAGACCTCCTCGTCTTGGTCTTAACCATGAGGACCTCCCGCCTAGATCGGGACCGCTCGGGACCTCTCCTATGGAGATCCGAGCCATCGGATCTCTCTCTCAAAGCAACGTGTTGGAGGACCTCCCGAGGACATCTCGGCCGTTAGGACCTCCTCGGTGAGATCTAGCCGTCAAGACCTCCCCATTGTTAAGCTCACCGCTTAGATCCTCTCCTCCGATCGGATCTGAGCCGTTAAGACCTCCTCGGAGATCTTAACCCCCGCACCTTCCCTTAGTTGGATAGCCGTAGGACCTCCTCGTGGAGCTCGGGGCGCGGATCCGGATCGGCGTCCACGACCTCCTAGTGCGCGAGGACCTCGCCCGCGGTCTTTGTGCATCCGATGGTCGGGCCGTTGGATTCAATATCAACGGCTAAGACCTCCCTAAGCGCGATGAGGTCTTTGCGCCGAGGAGCTCATGCGGGTTTTAGCATCTGAGATCGTGGCCGTGCGATCTTTGATCAACGACCCGACCTCCCAGTTTTATGGGTTTTCCAGATTTAATCCAAGAAGCTTTTATTTGCACATATTAATTGTTTTAAACTTCAAAATTGCATAACTTTTTCTCTGTAGCTCCAAATTTAACAAACTAAAGTTCTATAAATGCATCTGTTAAAGTACTTTAGCTTAGTATAGGTTTTGCAGTAGTCTTTAATACTGAAATTAATCATGTCTTAGATTTAAAACTTAGAAAAATCATAACTAAATCATTTTAACTCCAAATGACCTGAAATTTTATATGGGTTACCACTATACCAGTAGGTAGCTACCATAAAAGTTTCAGCTTCAAAATCTTTCTAGAAAATATTTTTGCTCAGTGCTAATTATGGCCGAAATTAGGTTTTAGAGAATATCTTTTGCACCACAAATCCAAATTAAGTTTTTCCAGTTTCTATGTCTAGGTATGTTCGTATTTTACCTTGTGTATAAATTTCGTCACATTTGGATAATTTTTGCTTGCTCTTTTGTTTAAGTGTTGCTCGTCTTATTGGTTGTTTTGCTCTTTCGCTTAGGATTCGATATTTGCGGTAATCCCAGAACGACCCTCGCAACAAATTGAGCAACGACAAGCGAGCAAGCAGTTTGATCATTTCCATTGATCCCATTACTTTTAAAGTCTAATATTTTGTTTAACTTTTATGTATGCATTGCAAATTTGTTGTTAAATTGATTAGTTAATCCTCTAGTTGCTTAATCTGTAGGTAAATAATTATCCTCTACTACCTGAGCCTAGGTTATTTGCTATGGTTAGAGTTCGATGGATGAACTCTTATCACTTAGTAGATTACGAATGAATATTGCTTAGCCATGCCTAGTTATCGGTAGTATTGGGCGATCATCGACTTAGTCGGTGATCTTGATCACACAACTACTTATACTACTCCATTATGTCCAACCCTTGTGTTTTATTGATTTACAAATCAAAAGCGAAAACAAAACTATATCTTGACTTGGGCACAATGGTATGTTGATGTGATCGGTTGGGTGTGTGGAATGGTGCCTAAGTCCCTAAGGCCAGGAGTTACTTGTGCCATTGATCCAAGCAATTATGCGTACTAACCACGAGGGGATATGAAACCTCTCTTGACTAAGTACTTTGGGAGGTGTTAATTATGAGCTGGTCGGTGGGTGTGTTTACGTGTGTGTGTTTGTGGTGTTGGAGGAGAGCATTAGCGGTAGGTTAGGTTCATTTAATGTGTCTTTCTCCGTGGGTTGCGACTCTTAATTAGCATCGTCCATTGGAAAGCGTCTTGTTAGACTTAGCCATGCACGCATACCAAGGAAGTGTGCTAACCGTGGTGGTGGAAAGGCGGTCTATCGTGTGGGTACATTGGTACACCTGCGAGTTAAAACTATTCGAATAGCCTCGTCTAGGTTATGGACACGCTTGGTTATTTCCACAAGAACTAGACTACAACCTTTTAAAAACTTAAACTTGACATGGGTGGTATGAAGGGTACTTCATGCTATTGTTGTGGTGACTATGGGTTAGTCACTTCTAGGTTGGTGTTGTTCTCTATCTATGTTATTATTGTCTCTCTTTTATTTGAACAATAAAAGTTAATTGCAAACTTGCTTTGAATCTATTACCCTATTGCAAATGAAAACTTGCTTTATCTTGAAAATAAGTCCAAAGCCTCATCCACTTAAATAAAGCTTGCATGTAGTTAATTATAGTTCTGTTATCTCACACGTCAGTCTTGCAGTACAAAAACAAGTTTTGTACTCATCCTTTACTTAACATTAATTGTTGGAGGAAGAAGGTGAGCCCCAAGGGCCTCACTTTGTGAGGTATGTTCTGCGCTGTTTGGGACGATTAGCTTGGCGGTCGGTTGGTTGCCTTGTGGGTAAAGGCACACCGATTGGCTTTTGTTTATCGCCATCTTATGGCCATTTTGCTTCCATTGTGTATTTACTTATCTTTATGAATTTTGGCAGTCGGCCTCTCTTTGTAATAACTCTCTTTATATTATCTATGTCTTTGATTGTTGCTTTTGCTTGGCTCTATGTGTATGAATGGAATTGATGCATGATTTTGTAGCGGGTGTGTATCTTGCATTTAAGGAAGTATACATATCTCGAGGCTTAGTTTATTTGATTTGTCTTTGTTAGGACCAAGTGGATGGTTAAACAGTACAAGCCGAATAAACCGGGGTCCTCACATGCTCCTTCTTTCTCATTGGAAAAGAATGACTCATTTACTCGTTTGATAGCTTGGTTAGTGAGTGTTTTCCGCTGTAAGTTGATTGCATGGGAAAGCTTTGGCTTTATGTGTTTCTTTTGGATTACTTCGAGCGTTGAGGTTTGAAGTCTCTCTTTTGCTGAAGGAAGGCGTTAGAATCCTTTTGTGTTGACTTGCCATGCTTAAAATGAGAAGTTATAACCAAACGAATAAATTGTTACGATATGAGATACCAAGTCGGGTTATTAGCATGGTGCAAATCAATTATTCTTAACTACCATCCATGAAAGTGAAATTGATTAATTTGAAATGTCCTTGTATTTGATACTTGGTGTATGATAAATAAAGACTGTCCATATCCATTCAGAACCTATAGATCTTACATAAGAGCTAGATTTATCTATTTCCTGGTATGCTAAATTGTTGAAACTAGTATAAAGTACGGATAGGTGTTAGGTGAATCGATTCATGAAACCTTGTTATAGAAAATGATGTTAGTGGATCTTTAATCATGTTTTGAAATGATTTCTGAACAAAGGTGAAATGTGAATCTATGTTTATATATGGTTATGTGATTGCAACCGGAATTTGTACCGTATGTACACCCATGATTAATACAATCATCAATTGTTAATGAGCGTTGAAGAAGGTGTTGAGCAACACCAATAGTTGAGTAGATGAATTTCGTAAGTAGTCTTTGATATCGTGCCTTGTGTTATTGTTATTGCTTAGCATAATCTTGTTATAATAAATTTGTTTCAATATTATGGTTTGTATTCCCTTTGGGAAGTGTTAGGATGGAGTAGTAAAGTTTGATGATTCTTGGTACTAGTGTATGTTGTCGATGTTATTAAATCGTCAAATTATGAGAATGAGGTTAATTCTTGTAGTAATTTGATCACCCATGGTGATATTTCCTAAATGATCAAATTTCAAGTTTTGTATTCATGATCTTTTGGGGGTTCAGGCTTTATGTGGTAAATGAAGTTTATCGAGTAACGATATGTTGCAAAGTTGCAATGGTTCTTCAGTGTTGCAAGTGCTTCGATTTTGAATACTTGTTTGTTCTTATCTGTTAAGGTTCGATATTCTCTTCTTGTGGGGCCTATGCTTTCAACTATGGACTCCATTTATGTTCTATGAGTTCATTGCTTAATTGGTTTTCCCCTTGGTCCCGTGGTCAGTCCGCGTGGTGGATGAGTTTTCTAGTTGGTGAAAAAAAAATCGTTTCATTTGTCTCTTCTTTTGAGAAGGATTCAACCCATTCTTTCACGTGGGTCTTTAAAAGTGTTTTCTAATTGTTGTTGAGAGAATTGAAGTTAATACCGTTCAGATGAGAATATTTCAAGTTTAGCTTTCTTGATATTTTGGAGCCCATGAATCATCTGGTAGAAATTATTTTAAATATATTGAGGTATTGAATTGTCTTGTTGCTTCTTAAGAGATTCATGTGATTTAATCTTAAAGGATTTTTGGTTGGAGTTGGCAACGTGAAGCTGCAATTAAAGAAAAATTATGTTGGTTCCCTTAAGAGGAGAATAATCTGCTTGCTTTTCATGAAATCCAATAATTGGAAATGTTTGAGTTTGGTGTTTGAGATTATTTGGATCTCATGTTTCGTGTGTAGTTGAATTGTTCGAACAAATATGACGTATTGAGGAATTTCATTGGTTCTTATTTAGTCCAGTGTGGTTTGGACTAAAGACCTTATCTTGTTCGTTGTGGCAAGCGATGTTAGTCAAATAATTAATTTGGTGTTAAAGGAAAGAGTGCGGTAGGAATATTTGAGAATTTGAGTCAAGTTTTGTGACTTGTGGTTATTTGAATTGTTCATAAACTTTTGCTCTTTTCACTCAAGAGTTGTCGAGTTTCAATCGCAATGTCATTTCTCTTATTGGTGGTTATTTGCTATTCCCTTTTTAGGGATGCGTGCCCTCCGCTGTGAACTCAACTTTCGTTTTTCCAGATCTTCATTACCAGATTATTTCTTTTGGTTTCGTTCTCACTTGTGAGCAACAACATTTTCGGTGTGGTGAAACTTGTCCTTGTTCGCCTCTTTCTTTTGAGAAAAGATCAACGATTTTGTGTTGCAAAGTTTTGCAAAGCGTAAGTTGTTAATTGATTAGTGGTGGTTAAGTGATTGTTGGGGTGAGTTTTCTACCAAGCTATTGGAGGAGTAATAGAAGATGAGTTGGTTTTGACTGAACCTCTTAGAGGAAGTTGATTCATATGGAATGTATGGCAGTAAAAGCGTATAGTGTTCGACTAAGTAGAACATATGGTATAGTGTAGTTCGAGCTTTGGTTCATGTTGAAATGTTGGGGATTATCAAATGTATAAAACCTTAATCAATTTTATAGAGTAACACAATTGAAAAGTATTGTGATTTTGTGTGAGGATTCTGATGATGTGAATGAGTGTGTATGTCGGAATTGTGGGGATGTTAGAGATTTAATCCGATGATTTCACCATGTGTGATAAGAGGATTTCGTTGTAGGGGTCTTGGAGGTTAAATTTGGGCTTTCTATTTTCATGCTAGACTTTTGGTCGCCCAAAGATTTGTGTGTAGAGGGGATAGACAACTGGAGTACTCTGAGCAGTGGAATGATTGTCGATAGAACTCATCTGATGTAGTTCATGAGCGGGTGTGTTGAGGATTCTGATGTGTTGTTCTTGAAAGTTGGAGGTGATGAGATTGCATGGGTTTTTGAGGGGTTTTGGTGCCCTCTATCAAAGCAATGTCATCATTTTGTCTAGAGTGTTCAGTGGAATCAATAGAGTCTCTCCACAAATGTGTGGATGATGTATTTCGGTTTAAGCCTAAATTTGAGGATGTTAAATTAAGAGGTTTGAAACCGTGTGGTATGCTATGAATTCGAATTCCAAGGTTGGAGAGATATTTTATTCCAAAAAGTGAAACTAAGGAAAAAGATGTCTTCTTGATTAGTGAAGCATTTTCTTTATTCTTGCTTGAGCTTGGGCTGTTGACCAATGTCTTTCGTAAGTTGAGTTTGACTCGATTTTGGTATGTGTGGTTCTTATCGGTTCAGGAAGAATAAAGTAAGTTTTGATTTGGGCATTTAAAATTATTCCTCCTTTGGTTTTCGTGATGTTTATTCGCAAACCGCCACTTGGAAGGTGGAAAGGTTTTCGTAATGAAATTCGATTTGGATTTTACTCTTACGTACCGAGTTGGTAACGTCTAGTTGTGACGTGAATCTTCCTTATTCGGATGTGTTTTGCGGTAAAAGAGTTTGCTTAAAAAAGAATTCGATTATATGTTTAGGTTAAAGGAGGCGATCCTTGTTTTGAGTGAAGAGTTCATTTGAGAGGTGGAACAAGAGTTCCCGTTCTATGTGCATGTTGTGCAGTTCGGCATCAATGGGAGGTTAACCCAAGGTACGTTGGGTTGCTTTCGCTAGTTGGCGTATCGCTAGGACCATCTCGGGTCCCTACGCGGTGAACGCAACTTTTGGTATATTCTGGTGCCAAGTGAGTACCTAGGAGATCCAGAGTTTGATTATTCGTTAACGTCGTAGTCCTTCGAGTAGGATCTTACCTTCGATTCTCTTCTAATGAGTGTACCGGAATTTCGGGTTGAGTGTTATGACAAACATGGTTGTATGTCATTTTGTTGTGGTCTCAACAATCCGAGTGTGAGGCCTCTTGGGAGTCGGGGTTTCGTGCGTGGCGTTATCAGGGTTAGTTCGCAGCAGTATCATATCAGTTGCTAAATTCCAGTCGTGGTTTTCTTTGTTGTAGATCGGCGTTTAGATTTGGGGTCGAATCCTCTTAAGGGGGGTAGAATGTAATATCCCGACTTTCATTTGAGAATGCAATTCAAATTGAGGGAGAATTAGTGTAATTCTCTGTTAGTGCTAGAAATAATTTTCGGGAGAAAATAATTAATCGGTAGAAGGTTTCTTTTGGAAAAACGTTTAATCAGGAGGATAGAGGGGGTTTTCTGCGTTTTCCTGGCAACCTGGGCCTGGGCCTTGGCCCATGAGGCCTGGCCGGCCATTGGGGAGGTGCCACCTCCCCAAAACCCTAGCCGCCTTTCCCTCTCTCCTCCCACCTTGGCGCCACCTCCCTCCTCTCCCCTTCCCTCTCCCTCTTGCGCCTCCCCCTGCTGGTTGCAGCCCTTCTCCACCTCCATTGTTGCCGCCCCAAGCGCCTAGTGCAGCACCCCCACCTCCCGGAGTTGTCCCTTGGTGCCGATCTTCCCGTTGTCGGCTTCTCGCGAAGGTAGGAGCGGTGTTTCGTGGAATTGGCTGATCAAGAAGGAGGGGAACATCTTCGTGGATCAACCATCGGCGTCCTGGTTGCTGCAAGGGTAACGAATGCCAATCCTCATCGTTTGATTAGTGGTAGAGGTGATTTGGATCATAATTGATTAGATCGATTTGCTGCGATTAAAAAGTTAGTTTTGTCCAGTGCTTTGCGTGGCCTGTTTCGTGTGCTTAGAGGCATAATTAGGGATTCTAGTCTCCTAGAGATATTTAGAGGATGCTCTTAGCTTTCGGTGGCCGCCAAGATCACCTCATTCCGACTTTCGAGTCAAAAGTTATGATAGATTTAATATCTGCTGTCCAGAATTCTGACGAGAATTACCTTTTAAGTTGTCTTTTAAAATAGGTGTATGTTAATGGACGAATCAGGGTTTCATCCCAACTAGGTTAATGTATATAATTTCATAACCTTTTCAGATTGATAAATAACACTCAATTCGGAGTTGTAGTTTAAAAGTTATGGACGTTTTAGTACTGCTATTTATTATGTTCGGACAGATTCGCATCGCTATTTCAAACAACTGTTAGCCTTTTAAATTGGCCGAGTTGGATTATCATGTCAACTAGAGTATTGTAGTTTAGTCAGTTAAGAATATACAGAAATTGGGTTTACCTCTTTTCGACTTCCAGATCTTAAGATATGTCAATTACCGTCTTGATGTCCGAATTAAGTTATGACAGAAATTGTTGTTTTTCGGTTTGACTTTGTTTTAGACCGAGTTGTCGGGTAGCGGGTAGAACACCGATTAGTAGAATTGGGTATATCATGTCCTTATGGTAGCTATTTTATTTATTTAGGAGGTGGAGTTTCAGATCTAGGAGTACCATCTTTAGGCTAGTGCGTCGCATCGTGGAAGGCAAGTACATTGCCACCTTTATTGATTGTGATTGGTGAATGTTTTTATGATCTTGTGGTGATTCCATATAATACATGAGAAGGTGGATTGTTTATGTTTTAATATATGTGTTATATCCATGTTTAGATATCATGTCTTTCAATATTCTCAATCCATGTTATACATTCATTTTGCATGTTTCATCCACGAGTGGATTTCAAGTCCCACCATTCCAATGTGGGCAGTGTTGGACATTGTCATGTCCGTCGACGGGAGTGGATTTGAAAGACCCATCAATTCCGGGATGGGCATGTAAGACCCGTTAATTCCGAATGGGCAACTTTGGACACCCGTGTGAAACGTTCTTCATACGGGAATTGGATCCCGCATTTTTGTTAAGATGCGGGCTTAAGTGAACACCGACGGTGTGTCACTCGCTATCCCGTATAAGCATGTGTGCGATCCATCCTGAATACATTCATTCATGCTATGCATTCCTAAGTTTTCATTCGATGCATGCTCATATTCTCTTATGATGATGATTTGTTCATATGTGTGTTATGTCCCTTTTCTGATGCTGTGAGTCGTGGACTCACTCTTGCGTTGTTTGTTTATTTTTAGGTAACCCCTGATGTTGGCTCACTTGGGAGGGAGTAGACACGCACTACTTGTTCACATCATCAAATTCATGTTCAAGATTAAATTTTAATTCTATCTTTCATTCGTTAATGATGAACTGTAATAATTAAATTATAATTGGTGAAGGAAGGATATCTTCTCCACATTGATGTTGATTTATTACTGCATGTGATCCTTCTTTATTGATGATCAGTATTAAATAACTTAGAAGGTGAAGGAAGGATACCTTCACCTTGTCCTGCTTATTTTAATGCTGTCATTAGTTGATATACTTATTTCATATTCTTCCGCTTTGTGTAGATTGTTAGAGTTTATAGGTGGCATCTTAGCTTCCGAATAGCCAGGGTGTTACATCTGCTACGTTCTACGTCGACTACACGACTCTCTGCTACGTTCTACATCAACTACACAACTACGCGACGTCCACTACATCATGACGAACAACGACGTTATCAAGAATGCTGGTGCTACTTCTTCTGCTGAATCTGGGTATGTCTCTTGGGTTGCTTTACTATCTGTTGTTGTCATGAGCACTGAGATAGATATGCTATTTTCTATCTTTCTAGAAATTAGTATGCCTATAGTGTTCATACATACCTGCTTTGTTTATGTGAAAATAGCTAGAGTATTTTCCATGTTTAATCTAGCTTATTTCTGGATTAAAGTATTTGAAAAATGCTTATATTCTCAACATACTCGACCCCTCGGCGATCAACATGGGCACACCCTTCCTTCTGACACGGTCTTCAAATCCTTTATGACCGCCCTCGGAGTAACCTATAAGATATCCGAAGCCAAAACTCCCAAAGAATTCCCCTTAGAATTTGAGGTAGACTGACCCTTGCTGACTCCTGATGCCCCGAGTGAAGGAGAAAAAACAAATTTACCAAAGCGATGTGGGACAATTTTCCTGATACAGGAGTTATCAACATGTTCTTTTTTTGTTTCTTGTAAACAAAGTACTGAACAACCACTTTCTTCAACTTTCTACCTTAAAAGCGACATTTATTTTCTGAATTGATTCCTCTGATGTTCCAACAAAGGATTTTTCGGTCTCTATTCCTTGAATCTATTAAAGAAATTAAATGCAGAGAAACAGTGATTAGCAGGTACAACCATACTAACAAAGATAATAGGAAAGGCCTCATTGCGACCAACGTCAGTCTGGATGAAACGTGCACTATAGCAGCTCGACAAAGCACCTTCTAGCAAAATAAAAGACAGGCACGGTGCATGCTAGAATAACAGTTTGTAGACACGTCCAATGAAAAGGAGCATTGTAGCAAGGCTCCACATAAATGCCACGGAAAGGAGATCAAAGCCAGACAAAAGTAACGGTTAGTAGTGTTCTTGTTCTAGCCTTTGACTTGTTAGCGCATATATATACGAGATGAGATGGGTGTATTTGAGTTGATGATCATGCTGCTGTTTGTAGTTGTAAATATGCTTAGTATATATGCTACTTGTACATCGATTATTATTTTAGGAATTAAAATAATCACAGCATTGCACAAATATCGAACAGCTTCCTCCTCAAATCAATGAAATGGTAATAGCAGGGTCTCTGACCCTCAAGTACAAGGTGAGTTGATACAGAAGGGAGCTATGCTAAAAAGGCTTAAGGAAAACTTGTGTGCAGCTCAGAGAAGAATCAAGCATTTTGCTAATTGGAGAAGAACTGAAAGAGATTTCCAAGTTGGGGACATGGTATACCTAAAAATGCAACTTTACAAGTAAGCAGCACTAGGCTTAAGACATCCCTACAATTCACCACAAAGTACTATGACCACAAGGTACTATGGGCCTTATAGAGTCATGGAGAGAATTGGTAAGGCAACTTACAAGTTATTATTTCCGACTGGAGCTACCATACACCCTGTGTTTCATGTAAACCAGTTGAATAAACACTAAGGAGCTAAAGCTATTCCCATCCCAGACTTACCCTATTGTGAACCAGCACAACAAGGGGCAAACATCGTCGGAGGGAGGTCGGATGACAATAACTTGAAGTAGAACGGTGTTAGGTAAAGGAGGGCACCAATTAGGAGACGAGTAGATCTAAAATAACCAGTCAAGGGAATGACCGCAGCTGGATTTTAGGGACTAAGAACTTGTTTATTCATCTTTATTTCATTAAAGAAGATACAATGCATCCCCTTTATAGGGATAACATGACTTTACCCCTAAGAAACAATCTTTAATTATATAAACAAACTAACTGAATATAAGTTTCCAAACTAATAAA
The DNA here is from genome assembly GCA_036346255.1 of Ampelocalamus luodianensis. Lineage (NCBI taxonomy): Eukaryota > Viridiplantae > Streptophyta > Magnoliopsida > Poales > Poaceae > Ampelocalamus > Ampelocalamus luodianensis. The sequence goes on from CM070640.1 coordinate 21,409,203, forward strand.
ATCAATCTAGTCCCTAACAAAGGAAACTAATCATAGATGAACAGTACACTCATGAATAGTGACACGTGCTACTGTACCATGCCCATAACATTCCTTGCATGGTTGTGGGTCGTGGTTCCCCCTGGGGCCATGCCCATGAAAACTTCACCCTCCCTTCTCAACAACTCGCCCTCGAACTTTGGTGGAGGCCAGGCTTCGGTGGCATCACCTGTGGGCATGGCAACGGTGGAACCAACGGTGGCGCCGACACAGAGGACAACTGTAGCAGTAATATTCGTAGTGCCACGACTGTTTACCCCTTGTTGTGCTAGTTCACAACAATTGGTATCAGAGCCAACCACCACGGCCTTTGCTGCCGAGGTGTCAACGCCACCGTTGGTTCTACCGCTGCCATCCCCATGGGCGATGCCACCGAATTCGTTGGAGGAAGGTTGGACGACGACGCTAGGTGAAAGAGGGCACCGATTAGGAGACAAATAGATCTAGAATAACCGATCAAGGGAACAACCATAGCTGGACTAGGGACTAGGAACTTCTTTATTCATCTTTGCTTCGTTAAAGAAGATACAATGGCATCTCTTTTATAGAGATAACTTGAATTTATCCCTATGAAGCAATCTTTAATTATAGAAAGAAACAAACTAAAGATATGCTTCCAAACTAATAAAATCAATCTATTCCCTAACAAAGGAAACTAATCACGAGTAAACAGTATATGCGTGCTGCAGTACCACACCCATAACATTCCTTGCATGGTCATGGGTCGTGGCTCCCCCTAGGCCCATACCCATGACATACCCCTGGTTGATGAAGAAGGAAGAATCAAAACTGAACTGGTGTCTATATTGCAAAGGAGAGTAATTCCGAGAAACAATCTCCCTGTGGTGCAATGGCTAATTTAGTGGCAGAGTTTGACACCCGAGAATTATACTTGGGAAGACGCTACTTTAATTCAAACTACTTTTCCAGGTTTTGCACTTTGAGTACAAGGTTTAAGCTAAGGGAGGGGATTGTCAGGTCCCTGTTTTATCTTAAGAAATGGGAAGATTTCGAAAAGAGAGACATCCTGTGAACTTGGTAGCCTTTCAGTAAAACAACAGAAGAAATTGGTACCTGGGAGGGAGAGTTACAACTATCAGTAGTGGACCTAGAAATTTTTGAATGGGTGTGCATGATCCATTAGTAGCAATAGGAAATTTTCAGTGAGTGTATGCAATAATGATAGGGCTAAGGAAAATTACTTGCAGTATGCTAAGAGGATGTTGGATTATCAAATGATAAATTTTTACAGATTAAAAGGTGCGGATAAAAAAAAAGCACTAAAACAAAAGTTATCTCATAAATCTTATTCTAGTATTGTAATATCCCGAAACGCATTAGAGAGGGGATTAAAAGGATTTAGTAGGGGGTTTTTGCAAAAAGGAGAAAACTCAGGCCATGGGCTTTCAGCCCATGGCACTGTGGCCCAAGAAGAGGGTCGGCGCCATAAAAGAGCTGAGGGGCAGGCCCTTGACCTAGCCGCCACCCCCTCTGCGTGCCCCTGCCCTTTGCTACCCTAAGTCGTCGTCGCCTCCCTACCTGCCAAGCACCGCTCTGTTGCCGCAGGGCATTAGGCTACCATGCAGCTGCGCCACCGATCCCTACCGTCGGTGCTGCTCCCTAAGGCGAGGAGAAGAGCAAGGAGAAAGACAGAAAGAAGGAGAAGAAGAAGAAAAGAAAGGAAAAGAGGAGGTTCTTCGTCGGTTCTCGTGGTCTGTCGTGTTCATCAAGGGTAAACCTTGTTAATCCCTAGGATTTGCAATTTATTATACACTGTTAAGTTTGTAGATCGTTTTGCTTAGGGGAAAGTTAATTTTCAGTCTGCCCTAGTTCGTCGTGGTTAGATGCAAAAGCTTGTGAGGGCGATTCAGGGTAATTAGGCTCAAATTCATAGGTTGGTCCAATTAGAGAAAAGCTAAATAATTTTGTTAGCTTTTTAGAAAGGTCAAGATCATTAGAATCAGAGTAACGGCCAAAAAGTTACGGTCTCGGGAAGGTCGTTGTCCAGAATTTGGACATAGCCGGCAGACGTTGTGAAGATGGGTCAGTTTCATCTAGTAGATGGCAAAATTAAAATGTGGAGATAACTTGAATAATGTAGGTTTCATCTAGTAGATGGCAAAATTAAAATGTGGAGATAACTTGAATAATGTAGGAAATTTTTAGTTTCTAGAACTGATATCGTTCTTATATTTTCAAGTTTTAGAATTAAAGATACAAAATTATGAGCGGACTATTGGACTTGGTGAACCATTGGTCCGGCCGATCCGCGTCCCAGCGCGAGCCAAATCGTGATATGGCCGTTGATCTTCAATCGAGCGAAGTTATAACACCGCGGCGTCACGTGTACACTTTAATCTCCACCGTTGGATATTGATCTAACGGCGAGATCGGTGTATAGCAGCCGGACGACTCGGATCCTTAATCAATCTCCACCGTTCGTTTCTAATCCAGCGTGGCGCCACACCGTTTTAAACTTAAAGGCGCACTTTTATCTCAGTAGGAATTTAAATCCTCGCCTTTAAAGCGTGTTATAAAGCGCGCTCCTCTGGACCATTGGATCTTCATCGTGTGGCCCGATTAGTGTATGCATTGGGCGACTCGGATCCCGCTGTCGTGGCCGTCCATCCTGATCTAGCGGTGTCGCTTATTCCAATTTGAAATCGACGCGCGTTTATGCGGGCTTGGATTTCAATCTTCGACACACCTTTTTGGCCGTGGGCCTTTAAAGCCCAAAATCGGTGGATCGTTGGATTTCAATCGTAAGGTCCATATGAGTGTATGCAATCGGACCATCCGGTTCAACTCTCCATCCTCGACGTAGAAATCAAATCCAACGGTGTTGTGCCATCGCATCTAAAAGAGGTGGCGTGTATATCTTTTAATTGATCGTTGGATTTCAATCCGCGTCTCTCTTTGAAAGCGAGGCCCGAGCCCGAGTTCGATTAGATCTCGATCATCCGATCTAGATCGTGCGGTCCATATGCGGTACCGATTCAAATCATTTAATCTCTCTATTTATCACGGCGCCCATTTCCATCGGACGGTGACATTCGTTGAGCCTTTGTGAGGCGCGGCTTGTAGTTATTGCAGTGGGACCCACATGTCGTGATTCTTATCATCTTCCTCGCTCTCTGCGCGCAACTCTCTGAAATCGAGAGAGGATTATCCCCAAAGTTTTGCAACTAATTTTTGGGATAATTAGCCTAAATGGACACCTCATCAAGCTCTAGACTTTTCCCAATTATCCTGTAGCTCAACTCCCACATATATAAACCCTAGTTTTGAGATGCAACCATTGTTGACCACCAAGCTCATTTTCTTCCTTCTTGCGGTGGAGTTCTTGCTCCTATCGCTTATCCACCCTTAAGCACGGCTTTACTTACAATAAAGATTGGTTATCTTTTGTAGGTCAAATCCAAATTTGTTTCTCTGTCCATCATCATCGGTTTTGAGTTCTTGATATCTTTCCATCTTTGGTAAGCCAAAACCTAGTTTTGATATCACGAGCATCCTAGGAACCTTAGAAGCTCTGTGAATCCTTCTTTTAAGCATCAGTAGCTTCAAGCGGCTTTAAGCGAAAAGTTGATATTATACCTTTTCGGTTTTTCATGTCATTTTCAAGACCTAGGATTCTTCTGTCAACTTATCATCTTATTTAGGTTTTGACTAAACCTAGCAACATGACAAGTTGATCTTTCAATTCTTGTCATCATCTATTTTGACTCTTAGTGAAATATGTCTCTGTTCTCTTGTCGGCTCAGCAGACAAAATAGGTTTTGCTTTAGCTTTGTAATCTAACTAGTTAGGGTTAGACTAAGGTTGGTTTGGGATATTAATTACTGAAAGATCATGCTAAGGTTCATTTATAAACTTTTGCATGATCTATACTTCTTTAGAAAATTGCAATCACTGTCTGTTTTGGTTCTTTTCAAAGCGAAAGCGGAACTTGCAATAAGCTTTAGTTTACGTCTTTTGAAAGCAGATGAGCTATATTATGTGTTATTATCACTATTATGGGTAGTTATGGCTTAAGCATCTTGTTAATCATGCATTTCTTTATTGATCATGCAATTTACGATAATTTATACTAGTTGTCGTTTTGGTATTTATTGGATTTTATTGCTTCTTTTAGAATCAGTTCTCTGAAGCTTTTGAATACACTACAGAACCACAGGCCGCAAATGCAGAAGTCTATTACTATCAAGGCAAGCATCCTCTTTGCACCATATTGAACCCAAATTTTGTACAATAGCTTTTATAAATCCGATGATATCTGTGCATGCTATTTTCTTTGAAAATACAAAATGTGACTTGTAATAGCTAGCTATAACTTGACATGGTGGATTACCTTAATTATGATCATACACTCACTCTAGTGTAGTCTTGTATACTATATGGTCTATTTTGATTTGGCTTAGACATGCGATCTAGAGATTTTAGAGTTTGACAAGCATATCTTGTCAAACTTGGGAATCTAAGCGAACTATTGTTATTTCAAACTCTTTGTCCAGTTTCTTTAAATCGATCAGGTATTTGAAATTCAAATTGATATGGACAAGAGGAAGCTAGTGATGGTGCTTTTGTGCACGATTGGGTTTTGTGGTGGACTTGTCGGGTTAATTAAGGACCAGAACTCGACTATTCAGTTCAAGTCCCCACGTACTTCCACATGCAAGTGTATGGTATTTGTTTGGTTAAGTAAAATGTTGAGACTATTGAGTTGGAAAGCAGAGAGTAAGAATATGTGTATTGACCTTGTATGGCATAGATGCTTTAGTGCGAGGACTGCGTTTTATGCCATGTGAGCTTGTATGTCGATGTCGGATGTTCTTAGGAGGGTGAGGCGTATATGTGCCTCGTCGCATATCGATACCTTAATGGTGCGATAGCATTCTACTATGGGTAGGAACCCAATTCACTTTAAATTGTTTGGATCGACATTCTTGACACAACATGTGTGCCTGTGGTTAGTAGGTGGTATAGCCTACACTAGTGGGATCGGTTCACACATGGGGTCCAACTCAATAGTGTTGGCTTGTTGAAAAATACCAAATCTTAGTTTCCCGGTCGGCATACCAAAGGAAGTATGTCATCATTGGAGGCATCCGAAGGCAACGAGCTAGCTAAGTCATGTGGGTAAAGATGTACACCTGCAGGTATATATGTTCGAATAGCCGTGTCCACGGTCATGGGCGATAACTTGAGCTGATATCACTGTATAGTTTGATTTCCAAAATGTGGTTTCGGTTTATTTTCGGTTTGCATGAGGGAATCATGCCTTTATCTTTATTTACTTTTATGTCATTTACTTATGTTTTTAAGCAAACTTTGATTTATTAAATTGCTTTATCAAAATTTAGCCTTTGTAGGTTAAGATGTATCGCTTTATGCAAATTTGAACCTTTATGCCTTCTGTTGTAACCTTATGCATGTAACAACTCTACTCCTTTGATTAGGCTCTAATAACCACTTTCTTTTATTAGTTTGTGTAAGACTTCTTTGAGTACCTTCCGTACTCAGGTGCTACCACCTATTGTTGCAGTGAGGATGGTTTCTCTATGAAGTACCAGTTAGCGCCCGATCGGTGACGCTAGCGAGTAACGCTACTTCTTTCCTCCACACAATTGCCTGCGGGTGGATGGGGCCATTGGTGGACATTTTCCGTTTATTTTACTTCCGCTGTATACTGTTAAAGTGACCAAGTCACTTAATATTGTAGTATTAACAGAATGATGTAACCTTATGTTTAATTATATCAAGGTATGACTTGTATGTGTTTGATGCAATGTTGATGAAGGATATATATGCAATGGTCATTGATCCTGGGAACCATTGAGAATCGTATATATCCAGGAATCTGTTTCTTTGGATTTGTCACTTGTTAAATTTATATCTTTAGTATTAATAAAGGGGCCTACTTGTTCCTTCATTAATAATTGTGCTACAGTATGAATTTAATTAGTAACATTTCCAATAACCGGGGGTCCTCACAGATATCGTTCTTATATTTTTCAAGTTTTAGAATTAAAGATACAAAATTATGAGCGGACTATTCTGACAGATTCTAGGGTGGTTTTCAAGGAAAGAAACAGGGCAGGAAACGGTAGAATCAGAGATTCGTTATAACTAGGAAGTTGTAGGATTTTTCGTGTGGATTCCATAAAGTCTTCGTTGGTTGAATTTGGAGTTCATATGAATAAGTTAGAGCCATTTTACTACTAGGACAATTGGTAGTGTATCCGGTAGTTTTGGGTTAATTGAGTCGGTTTGGCGTAGACGTACGATGATGATAAGTGTAATGTGTGAGTGCTTTGATGTTGTGATTTTGAGTTATATCTTGCCATATTTCTCCAGGGAGTGTAGCCTCTAGTACTTTGCCGTTGCTTCACTATCCAGCTTCACGGGGATAAAGGGGAAAGTGCATGGTAGACAGTGTTCAATAGTCGATCGTTGTATTCTTCATCACTCACTACCATTATATTATTTATACTTTTATCTTATTTAATTGCAAGCAATGTGAATGGTCATGGTATTAACCGTATTGATGAATTTGAAAATGTTGGATGATGGTATACTTGATGAACACATGAATAGTTGTGCATTCATAAGCATCATTGCATAAGAGAAGGTAACCATGGTGGTCACACATCTACCTTGATGGTAGAGACTCCACAGGAGTGGAGGAGGTCCCCGATCCTTTTGGAGTACGGGCTTGAGAGTGAACATTATTGCAGTGTTCACTCACGCTATACCGAAATACGCGAAAGAAGTGCATGTGGACATGTAGCATAGGGATGCATTGCTTGAAAAGAGAATTTGATGATGGAGTATGAGAATAAAGAAAAGGAACCCGTTGATGTTTATGATAATATTGTTTACAGTTAATTAATCATTGCTCATTGTTTATTATTGTGTTTGCTGAGTCGTGGACTCACCCTTGCTTTATTGTTGTTTTTAGGTGACCGTTGACAACATTGCACATGGGAAGGGCTAGCACACTTGGAACCACGTCATACATTCAATTACATGAAACATTGGCCATGAGATACTTTATTAGTGTGATTTATAATTAGAATTTAATATTATTGCTTAACCTTAGTTGATAGGTTGGAGTTGATTAATTATTCAATAGACTTGATTTGAATGGTTTTGCCTTGATCTTGGTTTATTACATTGCCATACTTCCTATGAATTAATTATCCATGATTGCCATATCGTTATGCTTGTGTCAATGTGACCCATGGATGGGTTTTGTTATTGATATATTTGCTGTAATTCAGTGTTAATTGTTGTTAAAATTGATAGTTAGTGTAGTTTAATGGTATTTCGGGCTCCGTGTTAGGCTGGGGTGTCACAGGCATTCTTCAAAATGAATTTAGCAAGCAAAACATAAGGGAAATGAGTTTAGGAAAAACAATCTGGTGCCATTCTTCTTGAATATGGGGACGAACCCATGACCTTGCGGTCATGCAGCAAGTACTACTAGCAGTGATCGAGGCATCGAGCAAATGAAAAGAGCAACAATGATATAGTCCAAGAAATATTATTGGGGTACAACTGTACCCCCATGACCTAATGTAGATCCGTCATTGATTACGAGGATCCAACGGCGGAATTTTTAAATAATATTAATTTAAAACATAATTACAAAACTACATAATCGAAAAAAATTACAAAAATAGGCCACTATCACCATTTGAAATGGTGATAGGTTCCTATCGCCAATTGGAATGGCGATAGTATCCCTGTCGCCAATTGGAACAGTGCTAAGAGGGTTTTGTCGCCAATTGAAATAGCGACAGGACAATTTCGCCATTCCAAATGGCGACAGGAACCTGTCGTCATTGCAATTCGCGACATAAACCTGTCGTCATTTGGAATGGTGAAATGGTCCTATATTTAATTTTTTTAAATTTATGTAGAGAATTCAGCCTAAAGATTTAGTGTATTTCATGAAGTTTTTTGGTAATACCTTGAAGTGTCCGTGTAGTTCAAAATCCTAAATTAGAAAAGATAACGAAATGTGAAGTAGAGAATACGAGATCGGTGGTGCAATAACATAAATAGCCCCTTTCGAAGTGAAATGAAAAAGAATTGGTTTTAGGGTTGCCATGCGCGTTGTTGTCCCGATTGTATTGTTCGTGGAACCAATTCCTTCGAGAAAGATTACGTAGTATTTATTAATCAACATATTTGGGAAAAGAGATGTAAGTTTGAAAGACTTCATAATTTAATTGTGAATTACATGGTGAGCTGGGTTTGGTTGTGTACATTAGAAATGCCAACATACATGAATCAACAAACCGAAATACACCTACGATACATGTTGGAATCGAAAAAAAATGTTGATATGAATGAAATCGATTAGTCCTAGTGGCCAATCTGTCCCTTCCCCTTATCTCTAGACTGCCCACGGCAGCGGCCAGTCTTGAAGTTAGCCATATTCTACAAGATGAGTTGGACGATTGAATGATGTTAGGATAGCACAATGCAGGGCCATATTAATAATCAGGATGCAAATTGAACATAATTTACCGTTTCGATCCGGACCACGCCCGGGTGACGGGGAGCGTTGGGACGACCGTCGGTCTCACTAGTAGGTGCATTCCCCTTGTTCGCCGCACACTCGGCCCGGACATACTCAACTTCCTGTTAGGGGGTCCTCCACCACTACCTTACTTTCCTAGACTCCTTCGGTGCCTTTTCAATAGGGTTAGGTACATAAGTTTTCTAGCGTTTGAAGGTCTCGGCTCGTATCGCATAGTTCAACATGTATTTATGCTCGATGAACGCCGTATCGTACATGTCTAGGCTTTGATTCATTGGAAGAAGTTGCATCGTATCTCCGGTTGCCATTATGCATAGATGTAGTTAGAGATATGTGGATTGGAATGTAAGATATGAAAAATCTATGTGTGTTCCCGCACGTGTAGTACGTCCGGGCGGCAGTCACCGAGTGTGTGGACTGGATGATCTTAGCCAGTTCTTTGCATACACATTACGAGCGTGGGAACCCCAGTGGTATCAGCGCATCCTTCATAGAACAATCCTGGTAGGATTTAGCCCTCTCAGCAAGTTACTTGCACTTCCGTAGCATCTTCGCGTAGAAGTTCGCCAACGAGTCCGACATCTCCTTCCTCTCTGTTGTGTGAACCAAGCTTTGGTGAAGTTTTGGGTGTGGTGGTGCAGTGTTCTCCTCCATCTCTCTTCTCCTCCAGCTTTCTTCTCCCTCCTTTTATAAGGGGTCTTTCCGATCTGAAAAGGTGGAGTGGCGGAGTGTGGTCTTTTCGGTCTGAAAAGGTAGCGTTGCAGTGTGGTGTCATCTCGGTCTGCAAAAGTGGCAGTGTGTGGCGTGTCATGCTGCATTCTTTTCAGTCTGAAAAGGTGGTGTGGCGGAATGTGATCTTTTTAGTCTGAAAAGGTAGCGTCACAGTGTGTTATTATCTCGGTCTGCAACAGTGGCAGCGCGTGGCGTGGTAGGGTGAAGTCTTTTTAGTCTGAAAAGGTGACGTAGCAGAGTGTGGTCTTTTTAGTCTGAAAAGGTAGTGTTGCAGTGTGTTGTCATCTCGGTCTACGAAAGTGGCATCGTGTGGTGTGACCAGGTGCGGTCGTTAAGGTCTGAAAAGGTGGTATGTCAGAGTAAGGTCTTTTCAGTCAGAAAAGGTAGCGTTGTAGTGTGCGGTCATCTCGCTCTACAAAAGTGGGGTGTAAAGGCTAGCAGCAGGGTAGTGTGGGGTTTCACGATGCTGACTCCCTCACATAGTTACCTGTACACATAAGAACAAATAGTATCGAAACACGAGACTAACATAATCTAAGTTGTACAGAAATTAATATTTACATGGCATGACTGATATTTACAAAAATAAATATCTACTCGTGGGTCCTCTTAGGGTATACCCCATGTGTGGCCCTTGGCCTCGTCTGGGGTGACTACAGGCGCTAGTACGAGTACGTCAAAGGCTCAGGTGGCTGAGGTACCCTACCGACGCGAGTAGCTTAAGTGGGTGTCGCGAGGGGGGCTCCGGGCTCACCATGCAGCTGTGAAGCCCCAACGGAGACCTAGCTGCTCTCATCGTGTGAAGGCCTACCGCCCTATCGTCGTAGTGTCTAGGCCTGCTCAAACTCGAAGTCCCCAGAGCGTGACTCCTTGTGTGACACCACCTCCTCGTCCCAAAGGGGTGTACGAGCTATGAAACAATACGTTATGCATGTAAACATGGCAAAAATGATGAAATAGTATGTTATGCATGCAAACAAGATAGACATACCTCATCACATGAAGAGAGCGGATGGCTCCGCGTACTCCTACCCTATGTACGAGTGGAAGTCAGCACCTGTTAGAGAAAATTGCCATTAGTAACTAGTGAAGTTCGAAATAAACAACCAGACGCAAGTGTTTCATGTTGACCAACAAATAGTGCTGGGGTACTCCCAGCATGGTGCCATGAGGACCTACCCACCACGTCCAGGGGACGAGTTGTGGGGGCATGACACACCACGTCCATGCACAAGTGGGTCCACCACATCCCTCGGCCTACAGCAAGACGCGAGCTGGATGTCTCGCCTCGTCTTCTCTACGAATTGGTCTATGACCTCTCATATCTCCTGTGCCATCATGCTGAAGCGCTCTCCGAGCGTCATATGACGCATGAGGGTCACCAACTTGTGCATCTCCCATTGCAGATTGACCTGTATACATAATTAACAAGTTAGAAATCGAAAACTTGCAAAGCAAATAAGAAGTATAGATCGTTCAATACATAGCACACGATGGAATAAGGAGTACGACTAGGTTAGGTACGTGTCAGTCATTGTGGCCTCGTGTCATGGTGGGTCGTCCAAGGCCTTGACGCAACAAACCCTCGTTCGACTGGAGTACCACTCGATGTACCCGCTGTACGTCCGGGGTCGTAGGGAGCATCCTCCTAGACGACGTCCTCTAAGGCATGAAACAAGTCATCAATCTAAGGGAGCATCCTGTCAGCCCAGGAAGTTGTAGTAGGTGCTCCCTTCGTAGTGTACCTGTGGAAGGCAAAACGATTATTTCATAGGTACGTAAGGCAAATGCTAGACAGAAATAAAACGTGAACTTACCCATGGATGTTTGGCGGCAGCCGTTGCCCCTAGGGGACTGGGACCTCCTATCACAGACCGAATTGGTGTATCACCCGATACACGTGGTACTCCTCCAGGAAGACATCGTGCACCAAGCTCCTTTGTGTGTACCAGTACACGTGGTCTCGCATGCACAGGCTTGACAGGCCTTAGGGTGTGCACGCGTACACCATGTCAGGAGTGTACGGTGTCCAGATGATGCAGTCATCTATCAACTGATTGAACATCACAACGTAGTCCGGGTAGGACGCATTCATAGTGATCGGAATGAAGGTGACCTATGGAATAGAACAATGAAAACTTAGCACAAGAAATAAATTTACATTACAAAAAGGAATAAACATTTAAAAACTTACACATAGACGACACCACACCATTCCCATGGTCGGCCAGTCCATGTCGTCATCGCCGACATACATGGTGGTGCTATAGGCTCCTAGTTCCAGCTGTAGTCGTCTGATTTGGACACGCTCGAAGTACCATAGCTGAAGAAGCAGTAGGCATCTAGAGAGGATGGAGCTATCCTGAACCTAGTGGGACGCGATGCACAGGGCACGATATGTCACACATAGCAATGTCGGGCACCAAGTGTACGGCTGGATCGCCTCCACCTCCAAGTCCGCCAGCTCGCGTGCGTAGCGGATCATGTACATGTCGACGCTGTCACCGTGGGACCCTAGGAACATCACCCAACCGAACAACCATAGCAAGTAGGCCTTGAAGTGCCCCTCACCGTGTACTTGGGTGTGTCCTCTACCATACGCTCTAGCTGTAAGAAGACAGAGACACATTAATAAGTTGCACAAAGCAATTGAAGCAGAAAGATAATAGTTATAAAAACTTACATAGAACTCGCAGATCCATTTCAGCAACGGCCCGTGGGTACTACTGAACTCCCTGTAGCCGGTATTGAGCGGCAGCACCCCTTGGAACCTCGCGAGGAACTCCGTGCGCCACATGGCCGGAACATCGTGCACTGCTAGAGGGAAGCCTATGCAAGGCAACCTAGTCAGGAAGGTCACGTCTTGAAGTGTCAGCGCCATCTCCTCACACAGAAGGTGGAACGTGTGCATCTCTGACCTCTACTAGTCAACCAGTGCCGTCAGGAGGCACCAGTCGTATTAAAATTGCCTCGATGTACGACCACCGCCCACGTGGTCTTGGTCATCCTCCCATGTCGCCTCCACTATCCTCGGTAGTGGAAGGAGGTCTACCGCTCTCAACCTGCATCGAAAGGATTAAGAACATACGTGAATCCACCAACACTAGTCAGACTGCAATTGAGAACACAAGGGTTCCAACTACACATACCTCGGAACCCAACGTGAGTCCACCTCTATGCCCTCATGGGCGCGCACAGCCACAATGCGCCAAGCTCAACCGCCACCTCGCCCTACGTGGGGAGGATGGTACTAACGTAGCTACAACGACTCACATCAATGGTCGGGTCAAGCAATTCATACGACCACTGCGTTAGCGTCTCTTGGATCCGTCATACCTAAAAATTTAGTGCATACATTGTAAATACTACAAAACATATACAAAAGTAATAAGAAACAACATATCTAATTAATTCCAAAAGTAAATACTACAAAATATATATAGATGGAAACTAAAATTAAGTTCATAATATTTTAATTAACATCTACATACCCTATTTAGTTACTCTGGATTTTTTTATAGAATTTTTAGAGGTGTCTTGCTATTTTCCTAGTTTGAAATGTATTTTTGATATTAACAAAATATTTACCGTGTACAAAAGGAAACCAAAATTAAGTTCACAATATTTAATTAAGGTCTACATACCCTATTTAGCTACTTTGCAATTTTCATAGAACTTTTATAGGTCCTTTGCTATTTTTCTTGTTTACAAAATATTTACTATATATAAATAGAAACCAAAATTAAGTTGAAAATATTTTAATAAAGGTCTACATACCCTATTTAGCTACTCTGAAATTTTCATAGAATTTTTATAGGTACCTTGCTATTTTCCTTGTTTACAAAAATATTTACCGTGTACAAATAGAAATCAAAATTCAGTTGGGATTATTTTGAATCAGCTCTACATACCCTATTTAGCTACTCTGTAATTTTTATAGATCTTTTATAGGTATCTTGCTATTTTCCTTGTTTAAAAAGTATCTCCAGCATTTACAAAATATTTACCGTGTATAAATAAAAATAAAATTAAGTTAATAATATTTTAGTTCAGCTCTACGTACCCTATGTAGCAACTCTGGATTCTTTATAGAATTTTTAGAGATGTCATGCTATTTTTCCAGTTTAAAAAGTATTTTTGGCATTAATAAAATATTTACCATATGCAAATGGAAACCAAAATTAAGTTGGGATTATTTTGATTCAGCTCTACACACTATATTAAGCTACTCTGTAATTTTTATAGGCATCTTGCTATTTTCCTTGTTTAAATAGTGTCTCTAATATTTACAAAATATTTACCATGTACAAATAGAAACAAAAATTAAGTTGATAATATTTTAGTTCACCTCTACATACCCTATGTACCAATTTTGGATTTTTTACATAATTTTTAGAGGTGTCTTGCTATTTTTCTAGTTTAAAAAGTATTTTTGGCATTAACAAAATATTTACCATGTAAAAATGAAAACGTAGAAAGTTTTCTTAGTATTTTTGTGGATTTATTCTAAATCATTTGAGTACTGCACCATAAATAATATCTTTATGATGAACTAAACTATACACAGCTAAAATGATGTACTATATCAAACTGTAATACAACTAAAATTATATAATCCATTCAAATTATATGTCGCTATTTTTATTTGCTAACCTACCAGGTTTGGAATTTATGTATAAAGTTGCAAAAATATTTACCTACAAAATGGGCGACCAGATTTGCTTCTCCCTCTCTCTCCTCCACTACGAACTGACAGGGCTTCACTACGTCACTTCTCCCTTCTCCTCCTTTCTCTTCTCTTTTTTTCGGAATTAAAATAACTTTTCATTTGAATTTTGGAGTTTATATAGCCAGCCTTCGTCGCCATTTGAACTGACGATTTGCACACTCTTCGAAACAAATCGCCAGTCCAAATGGCGATAAGCAGATGGAACAACGACTGGCAGTAAATGGCATCATGTCATCATGTCAAGTGGCGACGGTGACCTATTTTTACAAAAAAGATTGACCATTTTTTAATTATCTTTTAAATTAATATTATTAAAAAAAACTTCCGACGGCGCAGGGTGCTCCTTACCGTTCGAGGCATCTAACGGCCAAAGACGATTATAGTAATCACTGTTTAAGTTTAAATTCAAATGAAATCTCATTTTGGTTGCTATTTATCTTTTTAATTTGAATTATACTATAATGTGAATTATTAAGGGGCAGTAGATAAGCCCTACATGTACGGGAACGGAGGGGATGGAAATTCAAGAAAGTAGCCCCATTACACGGCCTTACCCTAGCTTAGGTTTATCTATTGTGATTTCACAATCTGTATCGAATTGATGCCCAAGTAGTTCCATTTATGTTAGATTCAACTCGGGATCTAACACAAAGTGATGGAGGCGGGGTTCCCGATCTTTCGATGAGATTGATAACTATCGATTTTAGTGGAGGTGACTCTCGCGATGCAACTACAATTGTACGACGACGCTTGCATCTTAGCAATCGTTGAACCAACTCCGCGACGTTATTGACCGTGCTGGAAGCGCGATCAACCTGAATACAAGCTTCAATTCCTGCGAGCAATCGAAGAACTAGCAAGAATAAAATATAGGCAATCTGATATTGCAAATAGGAATTGTAGTATAGATGGTATTGAAAAAACAAATATGGGATCCCGAAGGCTGTCTTAACAGGTGGTCGTCCGACACAACTAAAGAACAGAAGTTTGTACAATGGCTAAACCTAAACTCAACGAAATCCAAGTTCTAGCTAGGGGGACAGCGACTTCTATATGGGAAGATGACCAGGGGTGGCGGCCAGGGAAGTGGACGCACGCCCCTAGGGTTACAAGGCCCATGGGCCCAAGAGGAGGTGGCGCAACACCCTTTTTGACTCGGGCAAAAAATAGATGTGGATTGTTTTATTTAGTGTGGTCGGCTCGTTTGGAATTTGAACCTAAGGATGGATCCATTGGAAAGTAGACTTGATAAGCTTTCAATGAAGTCCAAGAACGTTTCAAACGGAGTCCGTATGAAGAAGTTACAACCGTTTGAACTTAGTGCTGTCGCAGTAGTCCGAACTCGAATCCAGAACGAGCCCAACTCGAACTCTTACTTGGCTAGGATCCAAAGTGACGTGATGACCTCTATTATGCCTTCTATACTTGTCCATGACTCCACATACCTCTCCTTGGTCCTTTCCCATGTTCCTAAGCACAATTAAATCACTTGCATTAGGTAGCAATCTATTCTCAGTAATATATAAACCTATGAACGAATTCACCTGGTGATTAAGTTGGCGAGCATGAGCTCAAGTAATTGGTCCTTGTAACACTGGTTGTGGATCAGTTGTGCGTGTAGGCGTGGTTGTATCCAAGTTAGGGATGTCTTCATCATCCTCCCCTTCTTGCATTTGAGTCGTCCTCGACTCAAGCTCATCCTCTTCTCCCAAGTATGGCTTCAAATCTGCAATGTTAAATGTGGGACTAACCCCAAAATCTGCAGGCAGGTCAAGTTTGTATGCATTATCATTAATCTTTTCTAACACTTTGAAAGGACCATCAGCTCGAGGCATCAATTTTGACTTTCTCAATTCAGGGAACCTATCTTTTCTCAAGTGCAACCAAACAAGATCTTCTGGTTCAAAAGTTAAATATTTTCTCCCCTGACTACCAGCAAGTTTATATTTAGCATTTAATGCGCTCTATATTCTCCTTAGTTGTTTCATGCATTTTTAAAATCAATTCATCACATTGTTTAGCATCAAAGTTCAATTTATCCGAAGATGGAATAGGCATTAAATCAATAGGAGCACGAGGCACAAAACCATAAACAACCTCAAAAGGACACATCTTTGTAGTAGAATGCAATGAACGATTATAAGCAAACTCAATATGAGGCAAGCATTTTTCCCACATTTTTAAATTCTTTTTCAACATAGCCCTAAGCATTGTAGATAAAGTTCTATCCACAACTTCAGTTTGTCCATCAGTTTGGGGATGACAAGTAGTAGAAAATAATAGCTTAGTCCCCAATTTAGCCCATAAAGTTCTCCAAAAGTTGCTAAGAAATTTAGCATCACGATCTGAAACTATAGTAGTAGGCACACCATGCAATCGAACAACTTCACGAAAGAATAAATCAGCAATATTGGCAACATCATTGCTCTTATGATATGGTATAAAGTGAGCTATCTTAGAAAATCTATCAACGACCACGAATATACTATCGCTCCCCTTATTTGTTCTAGGCAATCCTAAAACAAAGTCCATCGAAATATCTTCCCACGGAACACTGGGAACTGGTAGAGGCATGTATAAACCATGAGGATTAAGTCGTGACTTAGCTCTTTGACATGTAATGCAGTGAGCAATGTAGCGCTCGACGTCCCATCTCATCTTTGGCCAAAAGAAATGTTCAGCAAGTATATCCTCTATTTTCTTCACGCCAAAATGTCCCATCAGCCCGCCTCCATGCGCTTCCTGTAACAACAACAAACGAACGGAGCTAACTGGAATGCATAGCTTGTTAGCTCTAAACACAAACCCATCATTAATGACAAATTTGTTCCACGTTTTTCCTTCTTTACAATTTAACAATATATCTGTAAAATCAGCATCATGCACATATTGCTCTTTAATAGTCTCCAATCCAAAAAAATTTGAAGTCAAGTTGTGAAGCATGGTATATCTTCTAGACAAAGCATCAGCAATAACATTCTCCTTTCCCTTCTTGTGTTTTATGACATAAGGAAAAGACTTAATAAATTCAACCCACTTTTCATGTCTACGGTTCAATTTACTTTGACTTCGAATATGCTTTAAAAATTCATGATCAGAATGTATAACAAATTCTTTGGGCCATAAATAATGTTGCTGAGTTTTCAAAGTTCGAAATAGTGCATATAATTCCTTATCGTAAGTAGAATAGTTCAAACTAGACCCACTCAATTTCTCACTAAAGTATGCTATAGGTTTAACTTCTTGTAGCAATACGCCACCTAAACCAATTCCGCTGACATTATATTTTAGTTCAAAAGTCTTATTAAAGTAAGGGAGTTGGAGTAGTGGTGCATGTGTTAACTTATCTTTCAATGTGGTGAAAGCGTTCTCTTGTGCAGCGCTCCAAACAAATGGCACGCCCTTCTTGGTGAGCTTATTCAATGGTGCAGCGATGGTGCTGAAATCCTTCACGAAGCAGCGGTAGAATCCAGCAAGTCCTAAAAAGCTTCGTACCTGTGTGACCGTGTTAGGAGTCGGCCAACTCTGTATTGCTTCAATCTTGGCTTGATCAACTTTAATTCCCTGTGGAGTAACAACATAGCCAAGAAACGCGACTCGATCGGTGCAAAAGGTGCACTTCTCAAGGTTACCAAATAAACATGCATCACGTAAAGCATTAAAAACAACACGTAAATGGTCAAGATGTTTCTCTAATGATTTGCTATATATCAATATATCATCAAAATAAACCACCACAAACCTACCAATGAAAGCACGCAAAACTTCGCTCATTAGTCTCATGAAGGTGCTAGGTGCATTAGTTAAACCAAAAGGCATTACTAACCACTCATATATCTCGAACTTAGTTTTAAATGCTGTTTTCCATTCATCGCCTAATTTTATACGAATTTGATGATACCCACTACGCAAATCAACCTTTGACAAAACAACAGAGCCGCTCAATTCATCAAGCATATCATCTAACCTAGGAATAGGATGACGATACCTAATAGTGATATTATTGATTGCTCTACGCTATGATCCATCTTTCTTAGGCACTAAAATGACTGGAACAGCACAAGGACTAAGAGATTCGTGCATATACCCTTTAGCAAGCAATTCTTGAACTTAGCGCTGAATTTTTTAGTTTCTTCTGGATTGGTTCTATATGGTGCGCGATTGGGCAGTGATGCGTCGGGAATTAAATCAATTTGATGCTCAATCCTCGAAGCGGTGGCAACCCCGACGGTATGTCCTGCAGAAAGACGTCTTTGTACTCCTGTAAAATGTTAGTGACAGCAGGAGGCAAAGACGAAGGTATATCCTCAATTGAAAACAAGGCTTCTTTGCAAACTAATGCATAGCAAACAAAATTACTAGCATCCAATTCAGTCATATCAGATTTGGTAGCAAGAAAACTAGCACCTTTCAATTTAATTTATTTATTCTTCACATGAGCATCTTTAGGTTCTTTCTTCTTATGTTGCTCAAACTCTTTTGCTACAATCTGATTTTCGTTCTTAGCATTCTCCTGATTTTCCTCTCTACTAGCTCTAGCAAGTTCATCTTTAACAATTTGTTCAGGAGTCATAGGATGTAGCACAATTTTCTTTCCTTTAAACATGAAAGAGTATTGATTATTTCTACCATGATGCACATAATCAGTATCGTATTGCCAAGGTCTTCCTAATAACAAAGAACAAGCTTGCATAGGAACAACGTCGCAATCAACATAATCATGGTATGAACCCATAGAAAAAGGTACTCTCAGCATTCATGTTACCTTCAACTTACCACTGTTGTTGAACCATTGAATATGGTATGTGTGGGGATGAGGGTTTGTTGGCAAAGCAAGCTTCTCCACCATATCCATACTCGCCAAATTGTTGCAACTCCCACCATCAACAATTATACGAATTAAGCGTTCCTTGACAACGCTCTTGATTTGGAACAAATTATGACGTTGATTTTGCTTAGCACGAGAAATTTGAGCACTTAGTACGCGTTGCACTATAATGCTCAAATACTTGTCAACATCTTCTGCGCTAACATGTTTCGCCTCATAATCAGATCCATCATCATTTTCTGCAGGGTCAGTTGCAAGCATAGCATATGTTTCATCATCTGGCGTCCCTGCACTTCACGTTCAGCTTTACAAGCAAGATGAAACAATCTAGTAATGAAGTTGTAATCTTTATAATCAAGGATGTCTTGAATTTCTCGATTCAATCCTCCCAAAAACCTAGCCATTGATGTCTCCTCATCCTCATCTAAACCACAACGTAACATACTAATTTGTAATTCTTGATAGTAGTCTTCCACAGACTTTGTACCTTGTCGTAAGCGTTGTAATTTATTTAACAAATCACGAGCATAATATGAGGGAACAAATCGATGTCGCATAAGCAATTTTAAAGCCTCCCAAGTGTTAGGTATGTTATTGGGATGTTGACGACAATGTTCTTTCCACCAAACAGAAGCAAAGTCGGTAAATTCACTAGTAGTAGCCCTAACTCGTCTAATCTCAGGAAATTCATGGCAAGTAAATTTTTGATCAACAGCTAGTTCCCAATTAAGATAACCATCAGGATCATATTTACCATTAAAAGAGGGCATAGTGAATTTAACCTTAGCAGAAGAATCATCGTGGTCACGTACCTCACGTCGTGGAGGGTCTCGCCGCATACCTTGTCGATTAAAACGTAACTGTCGATGAGCTCGATCGTTGTTGTGGTTACCCATGTCATTGGTATCGGTATCAGTCATATAGTCGAATTCATCTTGTCCCTCTACCACCGGGGCAGCAGGGGGAACAGCAGTGGATGCATGGGCAATCTCGTCAAGGCGCACCATAATACCTGCCAAAGAAGTGTTAGTGACGCCTTGCGCTCTCTCTATAACACCCCGTCCCGACATGAGCCTGGAATGCTACTAAAATTAAATTAAACTAAACTAAACTAAGATCAATTACAAATTTTCAGCAAAACCTCCATTGTATAGTCACTATACCGAGGTTCCAACAATTAATCATGGCATTTATCAATATCTTCATAATCGTGTTCTTTCAAGCATGCAGATAATCTCATAAACATAATCAAAATTTGCTATTCTCATTATTACGCTTAATCAAACTCAAACCATCCATAAGTAATTCTTAAGATTGAGTGGTAGTGCGTGCATCCAAACATCTACTCCTCCCATGCATGCGGGTCTTGCGGCTTGTACCTAAAACACATCAAAGCAAGAGTGAGCCCAAAGACTCAAAGCAAGTACCAACAAGGCTAAGCAAGTTATCATTCATAGCATCAATAATCCAAGATAAACAATGCACCAAAGTATAGCCTTCATGCTCATGTGAATGCAACCAATGCAATGCACCTTTTCAACTTTATCTCTTTCGCATTTTTACGGTAATGCGGGTACACAACCGTCAGCCAGATACCTTGCTCGTGCCCTCCAGCACAGGGACTCAAAAGCCTATACATCACATGTATAGGGACCTTTGCCCATCACTTTAATGATGGGGACCTCTTTATTCATAGCCCACATTCCACGAATGTGAGGACCTCTGCCGCCATCTACATGACGGGACTCAACTATATGTACTTGGTCACCACGTGACTGTGGCACTGTATGCTCTCAACATGCATATGCGCCATGATAACATATTCATAAGCGGGATTACATCATATTCTCATTATCATGTAAGCAACCTTACTTCGCTATCATATATCAAAAACATGCATACATGACCAAGTATCCAACACGCTTGAAACATGCAAATGCTCCATGCCCGTCTTTCATACCCAAGAATTTAACATGTACATAACAACATGTAAGATTTAGCAACGCTCGGAAACATTAACCATAGCTTGCATTCATCAAGATAAAAGGAAAACTCATTACGCTAACATTCGTGCAAGGCTACATCAAGCAATCACAACAATTTTATCATACAACCGAAAATACGCTATAACCCGAATACTTGCCTTAATCGTGCGAGAGCGGTGGACGCAAAGAGGGCGCCGCTGGGATCACGCTCCTACCGAACATAAAGATAACCTGCACTAAGTCCAACATACTGGACCAAAAGCATAAGTACAACACAAACGAACTCGCTAAACTCCCAAGTGTTTTCCAATCTTCCAATTCCTAGCGATCGCTTTGGTGATCACTGCGGATAGTCAACTTCTAAAATACATAACTTTCCGCTCAGGGGTCCAAATAAGGTGTTCTCAGACTTTCTCGAAAGGTAATTTAATTACCTAAATAAACTTAGTTGGGGAGCCCTTTTGATTATGCCAACTACTACCTCTACCAAGCCAACCTACAGAGCAACAATTATCACGTCGGGTTCTCTAGACAGATCACTAAAACCATCATAACTTTTGCTACGAAAGTCCAAATCTTGCGTTCTTTATCTCTATCAAAAGGTATGGAAATTACCTACATTTTTCGTTATATTGAGGTCCTCTGATTTCGACCTTAACTAGCAGATTCATCCCATTTTCTACAGACTGTTCTAAACTGACAGATTAACAGAGCAGCGATACTAAAAAATTCATAACTTCCTGACCGTTAATCGGATTTGGGTGATCTTGGTGGCCACTGAAAGCTAAGAACAAAATCTACATATCTCTAGGAGACCAAACCTCCTAATTCGGCCTCTAAACACATGAAACTGGCCGCGCAACGTTCTGACAGAATTGCAACTTTAACAGACCGACTTCAATCTTGCCAAAACTACTCGATTTGGATCTACGACTAAACACACAACAACAAACGAAGCTAGTTACCCTTGGCGCAGCTGAAGATCACGAACTCCGGATGGGATCCCGCTTTCTTCTCTTCTTCCTTCTCTTCTTCTTCTTCCTTCTTCTTGGCCGCCACAAAGGGAGGGGAGGGGAAAAGAGGTGGAGATGCAATGGGAGGAGGGGCTGCTCTGATGGCGGCGCTACGGTGCGTGCTACAAGAGCATGGCTGCCCCTCTACTTGGATGGTTGCCCTAATGGGCCAGGTGTTGTGGGCTTTCACCACACCCAAGTTTTCCGATTACGCAAAAATCCCCCGAACTTCATTAAAACCACTCCTCTATTCAATTCTCCTCCCTACAATCTTTCTTCTCATTTAAATAAATATTTGGAGTGTTACATTCTACCCCTTAAATGGAATTCGACCGAATTCTAACCACGCTCTACACCAAAGAACAATCACAACTAGAATTTACCAACAATACACACACTGCTGTGAACAATTCGATATTGCTCGCATATGCGAGACTTCAATTCCCAAATTGTTTTCCTCTCGGACTTTTGGGACTAACGCACCTTGATACAACTAATGTATTATACCTCATCACTGCATCGACCTAACCGTAATCACTCAACGGACATGACTCAAGATGCGGTATTACTCATCGTCAATGCTCTTATGAAACCTCACACTCCAAATGCCTCAAGCATTATATCAACACCGGTCATACAAAACGTTATATACCGCGCTCTAGGACTCGAGACAATTCTAGCGAATTGCTATCTTCCAAAATCCCCGCAACTTCCGAACAAGCCAAATATACTCTAGGCTATCATTCCTTTGGGGACCAAACCACGAACTTCAACATAAACATATGTAACTCTTGTTTCATCTCTCAATCGACCTCTTCATCCTAGTAAGGAGAACCTTTGTTAGCAGGACGCGCAACACAACTTATTTTAAACAAACTTTAATAATCGAGCTCAAACAAAAAAAAATTCACAATGCCACCCACTATTAACCAACTTTCCTCTAAAAACACTCAAATCCAAAATTGAAGATTCATCATGAAAATCTTTTCACATTCCAATTAGGCGGTTTGCAAATAAACACCACATAAGTCAAAAGAGAAATTGTTGGAATGCCCAAATCAAACACTTCATTTATTTTCCGATCGGAAGGAACCGCCTTGCCGACATAGGGTCAACTCAAGCGTAAGTGTTCTCAGTCATAAAAACCCAACTCCAACAAGAACCAATATAACACTTCTCTCTGGAGAAAACATTCTTTCTCGAGATGTCCTTTTAAGAAATAAACATTCTCCAAAATCTTGGATTTCCAAATCATCAAACTTACTCCTTCCTCTTAACCGACAACCCCAAAATGATCCTCAAACCGAAAGAACAACCACACTTATCTAGGGGGACTCTATTAATCCACACAAGGATTCTCTAGTCCACTCCTATACCAAAGGAATTATTTTTTGACAACTGGTTCCCAACACCTCAATAAAGATTTTTCACCCGCAACCACATCACCTCATTCTGTTAAAGATAATCAACTTGAAATTCTCAGCGCACATACTCATTTACTACACCCGAAGGATTCTATCAATGATCAATACTATTCGAATCCACTTTTGTTCTTCTTCTTCTACACATAACATTGGGCTGAGGTCCTAGCATAGAAAGGTAAGTCCAAATTTAACCTCCAAGTCTCCTATAATGAATTTCGGTATGATTGATAGGAAATCCTCAAATTCTTTTACTAACTTTTCACACACTCAACAATAACCTCAGTCATTAATATCAATATTCCTCACTAACCAAGTAACCGCCTGCAGGCGTTTCATTTCACCAATCTTTGACCTTCACTCAACCACACCAATTAATTTTCGCTACATGACCACAATATACCCATTCGCAATACCCTCACTAATTGACCAAGATTCAAACATACTCAATCACTAACATTAATAAATAAATATATTCTTTGACCAAGATATCCTTAGAGATAATCTAACTCCCATAGGGTTACTCACCGAGGCCGAGTCATGCTTGACAATAGCTCAACAATCCTCGCTATCCCGTTAATTAACACGACGATTATAATTTTTTTCCACACCGCTACTCTCATTAAGCCACACCATCATAATTCTTCTACACAATCTTCGAGTACCCAATTGCGATACTCTAATAAATTTGGTCAAGATTTTCATACTTTCTAATTCTAATGTTCTCACAAAATGAACAAAAGATCTTGGACCACATCCCTTTATAGGTTCTACTAGTTGCGACACGTAATAAGTTAGCTCCAAAGACAAACATTCTATTTAAATCGAACTCTCTCCAAGGATTAATCTAATAAATCAATTTACTCAATGCCTCTCAAACAACTTGACACATAAAGGTTCACAAAATCATCTACTAGACCACCACTATCTAGTTGCCAATTCACAACCAAGGGACTTTACAATACATTCGGTTAACCCTTTCTTAGAAAAAGAGGCAAACATAAATCATTTTCAAGATATAGGAAAAACGTTACCACTTACAATAGTTACAAGTTCAAGAGAAACAATCAAATAGAAAAGATCTTAAAACAAAAGAGTGATCATAGTTGAGGGCACACCTTCCACAAGCAAAGTGTATCAAACCTCAAACGAGAATAAAACATTGGTTTTGGGATTCAGAAACTCTGTTGGGCAAACAAAAGCTTAGGCAAGAATCGATAAAACGCAAGTTACAAAGCTTGACTTCAAATTGAAATACTCCTACTTCACTCTTTCCTTTAACAAAGAAAACGACTGTTGGTTACAAAGATCACCATGCCAACACTAACAAGAATAGATTTCAAGTCCACAACACATAAACTACTTAGGAACCGATAAAACCTCTCAAAGACGTCACTTTGTTCAAAACAATTTCAGCTACCACATCAACATGAGGTCCGAAGATTACAAACGCGTGACTAGAAGCATTTTCATTTAATCAATGTCGGTGAGCGATCCAATTCCTTATACCAAACATTCAATAGTATCATCATAATCCCTTATCGACAATCTCACTAACAATGAAATAATACACTCCTAGCGAGAATCATCATAGCCTCTTATCCCATCATAAATCTCTCCAAAAGAAACACCCTTCAACTATCATTGACAATTGACAATTGTCTCTATCAATATACAAAATAGGGTCCTACTGCTATTTATAGTCATATAACCATTTATAAACACAGAGTCAACATTCCATTTTATGCTCGAGTTTAATTAAGGATTTAATAACATCATCTCCTTTAAACACCGGTTTTGCAAGGTACTACCTCAACATTCATCTAATCTGATATACATGTTTCAATCTAGCAATTTAGTATAATCATCAAGTTGTCACTTATGAAAATTAATGGATTGATATCTTGTAAGTCATTGTTCAATCACATCCTTAAACATGACCATCACTAATAGGTAGATTAATCCATTGGAACACATTACTCCAAATTATCCAATAAATTTACCAAATTCCACAATCCTATGATCAGACCAAATCATTAATATCTCACACTTCTTAATATAATTGTGGATTCCTAGTATGTATAGTCATACCATTAGACAAGTTCATCATGTAACTACTCCATGACAACATCAAATCTTTCACTTCACTTCCAAGGATCTTGGTTAAGATCGACACGCATCAAACTACAGACCCAACTTGATAACTCATACATTATCAATTTATCTTTTATGCGTGGAACCTCTCACATAACACAACAAATATTTCAAAATAGTTTTTTTGATATTTTCTTTCTCAAAGAGGATGCACGAAATTTCAACATTCCAACTACTCCAAAAGAAGTGCATAAAGTCGAAACATACTTCAATGGAGTTGGTAAATGATATCTTCCATCATAAAAACTCCAAGCGAATAAATGGGTCAAGTTTGCCAACAAGAAGGTAGAACTCTCCTGAAGAGGAACAATATTGCCAATGACAACGTTTACAAGTAGCAAGAATAGCTCAAGAGTCGAAAAGATAATATTTGCTCAGTAAAACAAATACAAACCAATTGAAACCCATCGACTGCATTGCAACCACTATCCCAAGAAGGTTCATCAACCGCAAGCGGCTCAATAGTTCGAAAAAAACAATGTTCATTTTAAGATTCAAATTAAATAAATGGAAACAAATCGAGTGGAATAAGAACTACTAACCCCAAGAGAAATTTATCAAGCCCAATGGACAAGAGTTAACCAAATTCAAATTCAAGGAAGAGAACAACTTCTCTAATGATACTCACTATCACGCTTGTACTAAGATATCCGAGGTAACCACTTCACTAATCTCTTACTACAAATAGTGGTGTAACTGGTAAAACCTGGCCACAACCACAACCTCTCAACATCTATTATCCTCACATATAACAATCATATAATCAGTTAATAAGCAATCTTACTATATTCATATCAACAATTATCAATGCGATATAATAGAACCATAGATGCAATGCAATAACCCAACCCCACCCATCGTGCACGGTGTGTCAAACTTTTAAGTTGATTAGCCATTCGCAAATTTTTAATTAATCTAGTCACCACGGACCTCTGACCGCTCGATACCAATCAGAACACCGGCCCGACATGAGCACGGAATGCTACTAAAATTAAATTAAACTAAACTAAACTAAGATCAATTACAAATTTTCGGCAAACCCTCCTTTGTATAGTCATGGCATTTATCAATATCTTCATAATCGTGTTCTTTCAAGCATGCAGATAATCTCATAAACATAATCAAAATTTGCTATTCTCATTATTACAGTTAATCAAACTCAAACCATCCATAAGTAATTCTTAAGATTGAGTGGTAGTGCGTGCATCCAAACATCTACTCCCTCCCATGCATGCGGGTCTTGCAGCTTGTACCTAAAACACATCAAAGCAAGAGTGAGCCCAAAGACTCAGCAAGTACCAACAAGGCTAAGCAAGTTATCATTCATAGCATCAATAATCCAAGATAAACAATGCACCAAAGTATAGCCTTCATGCTCATGTGAATGCAACCAATGCAATGCACCTTTTCAACTTTATCTCTTTCGCATTTACCGGTAATGCGGGTACACAAACCGTCAGATGTATCTTGCTGCTGTGCCCCCAGCACAGAGGAAAAGCCTATACATCACATGTATAGGGACCTTTGCCCATCACTTTAATGATGGGGACCTCTTTATTCATAGCCCACATTCCACGAATGTGGGACCTCAACCGTCATCTACATGACGGGGACCTCAACTATATGTACTTGGTCACCACGTGACTGTGGCACTGTATGCTCTCAACATGCATATGCGCCATGATAACATATTCATAAGCGGATTACATCATATTCTCATTATCATGTAAGCAACCTTACTTCGCTATCATATATCAAAACATGCATACATGACCAAGTATCCAACACGCTTGAAACATGCAAATGCTCCATGCCCGTCTTTCATACCCAAGAATTTAACATGTACATAACAACATGTAAGATTTAGCAACGCTCGTGGGAAACATTAACCATAGCTTGCATTCATCAAGATAAAAGGAAAACTCATTACGCTAACATTCGTGCAAGGCTACATCAAGCAATCACAACAATTTTATCATACAACCAGAAAATACGCTATAACCCGAATACTTGCCTTAACAGTGCGAGAGCGGTGGAGCGCAAAGAGGGCGCCCCTGGGATCACGCTCCTACTCGAACATAAAGATAACCTGCACTAAGTCCAACATACTGGACCAAAAGCATAAGTACAACACAAACGAACTCGCTAAACTCCCAAGTGTTTCCAATCTTCCAATTCCTAGCGATCGCTTTGGTGATCACTGCGGATAGTCAACTTCTAAAATACATAACTTTCCGCTCAGGGGTCCAAATAAGGTGTTCTCAGACTTTCTCGAAAGGTAATTTAATTACCTAAATAAACTTAGTTGGGAGCCCTTTGATTATGCCAACTACTACCTCTACCAAGCCAACCTACAGAGCAACAATTATCACGTCGGGTTCTCTGGACAGATCACTAAAACCATCATAACTTTTGCTACGAAAGTCCAAATCTTGTGTTCTTTATCTCTATCAAAAGGTATGGAAATTACCTACATTTTTCGTTATATTGAGGTCCTCTGATTTCGACCTTAACTAGCAGATTCATCCCATTTTCTACAGACTGTTCTAAACTGACAGATTAACAGAGCAGCGATACTAAAAAATTCATAACTTCCTGACCGTTAATCGGATTTGGGTGATCTTGGTGGCCACTGAAAGCTAAGAACAAAATCTACATATATCTAGGAGACCAAACCTCCTAATTCGGCCTCTAAACACATGAAACTGGCGCGCAACGTTCTGGACAGAATTGCAACTTTAACAGACCGACTTCAATCTTGCCAAAACTACTCGATTTGGATCTACGACTAAACACACAACAACAAACGAAGCTAGTTACCCTTGGCGCAGCTGAAGATCACGAACTCGGATGGGATCCCGCTTTCTTCTCTTCTTCCTTCTCTTCTTCTTCTTCCTTCTTCTTGGCCGCCAAAAGGGGGGGGGAAAAGAGGTGGAGATGCAATGGGGAGGAGGGGCTGCTACTGATGGTGGCGCTACGGTCGTGCTACTGCAGAGCATGGCTGCCCCTCTACTTGGATGGTTGCCCTAATGGGCCAAGGTGTTGTGGGCTTTCACCACACCCAAGTTTTCCGATTACGCAAAAATCCCCGAACCTGTTAAAACCACTCCTCTATTCAATTCTCCTCCCTACAATCTTTCTTCTCTTTTAAATAAATATTTGGAGTGTTACACTCTCCATCGCGGCGAGCGTGGCGTTTGTCTCAATTTGGGCGCCCTCAAGTTGAGCAAGTCGATCATTCGTGACCCTGACATCTTCCTCAAGACCCTCTGTACGAAGGTTCATGATGCGCCGAAAATGTTGTACGATTCCCTTCGTACGAGGAGTATGAGATGTATCCTTATCCGAATGCTCTGCGGAACCTGCCATTGTTAGCAAATCACAAGTATATGTCTCTAACAACTACTAGGATGTGGTGGTTCAAAAGTCATTCACACTCAAACTTTCTATTGAATTCTTACCAATTCTTACCAGGCAAACAGGGATGATCGGCAACCAGCGGTGTCAACGTATCAATGAAGATTGGATGGAGCGATTGCCAGGTGAAGTTTAGCCTGTATGGTGTAGGAAAGGTGTAGCTGGGAAGGCTCAAGTATGGTAGCAAGGATTGACAATAATCAATTCAGCAAATGCAAGTTGAAAAATCGTTCAGCACCGGTTAGTGTTGGTCCTAGGCTAGATCGGACTAGAGACGTGAGCTTAGAACACAAACGAAAGCACAGCGCGACAGAGCTAGAGAACGTTGCACACGGAGTTCGGAGGTTCGAAAAAGGATGCCGTCTTCACGAGAAACCTTAGAATCACTTGTAAAAGGTCTATGTCAATTTTGAGCGAATTCTGAGAAACTTGATTTTTTTTCTCGATTTGCGGGCCCGTTTTGAGGCTCTAAACGACGTTTTTTGGGGTCGGAGCAGCCACACGTGCGCCTGGGTGCGTACACGTAGATAAAAACCCCAGATTCTATCTTCTCGTTTCCTTTCCAACGGATAAAGAATCACCACAACCGGAGGTCGTATGCAAAAGTTGTGTGTTTTTTTCTTTTTTTTTTGGATCGCGTTGCCGAAGTCAGATGAATCTTAGGTTTCCTTTTGGCAGCACGAAAACAACCTCTTCTCTTTTTTTCTCCCTTTTTTTTGTCTGTCACAAACCAAAATGAACTTTTGTTCTTGGTTAGGGTTTCCCTTGGAGTGGAGGCGGCAGGAGGATTATGGCTTGCCGCGGTAGGAGGATGGTGGCCACGGAAGGATGCGACAAGGGCTGGCGGTGCTGGTGGTTGTGGCAACGGCTTGATGGAGGTGGCAGATTGAACCCAACCACAACGGTTCGACCAAATGTGAGCAGAACTCAAAACTCTAAAGGAACTAGACACTAAGAACAGCAAAGGACACGACGATGCAATCGAAAGTTCAACAATGCAATGCACTGAAAAGAAGATGCAATGGCGCAATTGGTCTTGGACAGATAGGTGATCTAATCCTATAATATTTTTTTGGCTTTTTCTGGACTTTCAGAATTAAGCAACCTAACTACGAAAAATAGTAAATTCTCATCGAGCAACCTTGAGCTCTGATACCACTTGATGGAGGCGGGGTTCCCGATCTTTCGATGAGATTGATAACTATCGATTTTGGTGGAGGTAACTCTCGCGATCCGACTATAACCGTACGACGACGCTTGCGTCTTAGCAATCGTTGAGCCAACTCCGCGACGTTATTGACCGTGTTGGAAGCACGCTCAACCTGAACACGAGGTTCAATTCCTACGAGCAATCGAAGAACTAGCAAGAATAAAATATAGGCAATCTGATATTGCAAATATGAATTATAGTATAGATGGTATTGAAAAACAAATGTGGGATCCCGAAGGCTGTCTTGACAGGTGGTCGTTCGACACAACTAAAGAACAGAAGTTTGCACAATGGCTAAAACTAAACTCAACGAAATCCGAGTTCTAGCCAGGGGGACAGCTACTCCTATATGGAAAGATGACCAAGGGTGGCGGCCAGGGAACTGGACGCACGCCCCTAGGGTTACAAGGCCCATGGGCCCAAGAGGAGGTGGCGCATCACCCTTTTTGACTCGGGCAAAAAAATAGACATGGATTGTTTTATTTATTGTGGTCAGCTCGGTTGGAATTTGAAGCTAAGGATGGATCCATTGGAAAGTAGACTTGATAAGCTTTCAATGAAGTCCAAGAACGTCCCAAACGGAGTCCGTATGAAAAAGTTACAGCCGTTTAAGTTTAGTGCTGTCGCAGTAGTCTGAACTCGAATCCAGAACGAGCCCAACTCGAACTCTTACTTGGCTCAGACCCAAAGTAACGTGATGACCTCTATTATGCCTTCTATGCTTGTTCATGACTCCACATATCTCTCCTTGGTATTTTTCCATGTTCCTAAGCACAATTAAATCACTTGCATTAGGTAGCAATCTATTCTCAGTAATATATAAACCTATGAACGAATTCACCTGGTGATTAAGTTGGTGAGCACGAGCTCGAGTAATTGGTCCTTGTAACACTGGTTGTGAATCAGTTGTGTGTGTAGGCGTGGTTGTATCCAAGTTAGGGATGTCCTTATCACAAAGGCTGCGGAGGAGGGAAGTTTTTGGTTCATTTGGTCGTTTTTTGAAACAATTTAACACATGTAGCCTCCGAGCATCTGAAATGACAAAAATAACACCACAGTAGGTTAGGTAGGTGCCACGTGTCCCCTATCGAGCTCCCAAACCGCAGCTGCATCCTGCTGCGCACCTGGACCGCTGCACATGCTTGCCGCGGATATGGACGGCAGGATCTGGCCTATCGCTATTCTGGATAACGGTAGCCCCACGTATCATGCTTCCTAAGCACGACAGGAAATCCTACCGCTCACTCAGTCCAAGGAAGGTTGATGCCGTTCACTCAGTCCATGGAAAGTTGCACTGCACACACACTAATCATGATATGACAAAACACTAATCATTCGAGGACGAAAACCCTAATCACTAAAGGACAAAAAATGCAGAAATGGGGAGTCGCGTGCAGCGCTCTGAGAGGACAGAAGGAAGCCACAGCGTTCCAGGAGCATTGCAGGTGACCTACCTAACCTGCCGTGGTGTTATTTTTACAATTTCATGTGAACATGGCTACTTTTACTATTACAAATCAAAAGTTGGCTAAATAAGCAAAAAGATCCGGAGGAGGGAGGGAGACGGTGGCGAACTGTGTTGCACACAATGGCGACGGGGACGGGCTAGCGGGTGGTGTCAGTGGGGGTTGGTGTTTGGTGTTGGGCTAAATGAATGGTGCTGAGCCGACCGGGTGGCCGGTGCGTGCACACGCATAGTAGCAATTTCGAAGTATATAATACCATTTAGTCTGTTTTGTTGGGAAAATTCCCACTAAAACTAAATTTTGGTTAAATGTGCTTCATTTGAAAAACCAATATTGTGTTATTTTTAGCATAAAGTCTCACTCTGAATCACGTAAATAAGTTTGGACGTTGGTTAACTATTATATCATGTTTGTGCTTATCATTAATCCATAGAAAAAAGTCAATTTGACACCCCTAAACTTTTTTTTCGAATTTTCATAAAATAGCCCTGAACTTGTAAACTAGACACCGACCCCCCTTTAAGTTTCTAAACCAGAAAAATTACCCCCTAGAGACCGATAGAAGATGATTTCGGTCCAAGTTGGCGCTGATGTGGCAGATGTGTTGACACGTGAGCTGGTTTTGGGTTCGGGTTTCGGCATATAAGCAATCTTAGTCAGCAAATAAATTTAAAAATTATTACGACCCACCCGTCAACCCCTCTGCTTTTAATATTCTTCCTCGTCTCCTCTTTCTCCCTCCATCTCCAAACTCCCCAGATCTCCTACGTCATTGGCCTCGGTTGGGACAAGGCATGGGTCCTCACGCTGAGCCCAAGTCCTGCACACCCGCTGGCTCCTAGGAGGCACGTCTTTTTGCCGCCTTACGACATCTCTAGGGGCCAACCTCATGTCGTCGCATCGGCGAGGAGGCATACTGGGTCAGCATCATGGTGGGCGAGGTGAGATGGGAGAGGTGGGCGCGAAGGAAGTTGTTGGTGCCCGCCTCCACGCAAGCGCTCCTTGACTTGCTCCTCAGCGATTGCCGCTAGACGCCCCCTTCATTGCCACCAGAGCTGGTGCGCCTTAGGGACGGCGTCCTCCGCTCCCCCTCCTCGTCTGCTGGCAGCGAGTTGTTGGGGGGTTGCATCCTTCGTCGTGCTCCCCGTGTGGCGAGATCCCACGATGTTGACGATGATGGCGTCCGGATCCCATCGCCAGAGACAAAGATGAGATCGCCCGTGGATGTGTCGAGGTCTTTGGTTGCCTCCCCGACTCATTAGATCTGGATCCAGGTGCATCGGTTGCTGGCCACTTCCTCCACCTGCTGGGTCATTGTCCTCCTAGCTCGCTCCTGTCGCTTACCGCCCCTCCGATATGCTGCCGCTCCCTGCAGTGCCCTGCTCTAATGTGCGCATCCCCGCAACGCTAGTCACCGCCCTCGAGCTCCAAGTTAGCATCCATGTCGGCAAGGGAAGGAGGAGGCAGTTGTCGGCGAGGCTTGGCCGACTTGGGCTTGAGAGAGAGGTGGAGAGAGACAGAGGAAGGAGGAAGAAGAGAGAGAGGGAAAAGAAGGGCGTACCGTCTGACATGTGGGCCCTACTTGACTCACTATTGCCTAGTAGGATGACATGTCGGTCAAAAGTAGCCTATATGTCAAAACCACTGCCACGTCAACTTAAAACCAGAGTGGAATGGACTCAAGGGGGCTTAAAAACTGCTGCTCTCTCATAGAAGTGGATCCAAAAGTGAAGCTAAAGTTGGAGCTGCAAAAACTTGAAGTAGAGCCATACCAAATAGGCCTCTAATGTGCTATCCAGTGATTTAAATCGCGAGCTATAGTGGCGATGTAGTGGTTTTCGTCCATGGAACACTAAGCTATAGCATAGACACCCACTATTACAGCTACTACCACTATAGTGGTAATAGCGGTCCGCTAGAGCAGTTAATACATAGC
Source organism: Ampelocalamus luodianensis (assembly GCA_036346255.1). Lineage (NCBI taxonomy): Eukaryota > Viridiplantae > Streptophyta > Magnoliopsida > Poales > Poaceae > Ampelocalamus > Ampelocalamus luodianensis. Next base: position 21,442,684 of record CM070640.1, read on the forward strand.
GGAAATAGCGGACGCTATGCTTCATTTTGTAATTATTTAGGCATGTGAACAATTATTTGGTATGTTAAACGTATAACTAGAGTTTTTAGCTAACTAAAATTAGTTTTGGACACAAAGAATTCAATAAAGGTATTTCATATATTCAAATTAGAATTATAATGTGGAAACAGTAAAAAGCAACACTAAAATTGAACCACATCGCAAGTTTATGTACGTGTGGTGCAATTTACTCAAAAAAACTATCGGAGTTTGATTGCCTGGAACTAAATAATTAAGGGTTCATTTCAAGCTTTGGAAAAGGAAAATATGTATTAGTTGCGTGGAGAGAAGTTTGGTTGCACCGCAGAAAAAGTTATAGGATTTGTTTTAACATTTTATGTATTATCTCTCTATATAAAAGGAGGCAGAAAGGGGCTGAGGGGAGACTGGCCACGTCACACATTTTTTTTGGACCGTCGGATTTCAGCTTGGCTCGTCCGCGACCGTCCGATGGCTCATCCGGGTTTGATCGGTGCTCGCTGCCTCAGTTCGCGACGCGTGCGCAAGTCGTGGCAGTCCTCTGTCTTCCCACCACGCCTCGTCCGTTCGTCATCCTCTCCTCGCGCCCCACGCCAGCTCCAGTCCGCTTTTTCCCGTTCCCCTCCCTCGCCTCCCACGACAGCCGCCTCCTCCCCTCTCGGCCCTGCTCCTCCCCTCCCCGTCCCTCCGCCTCCCCTGCCGACCCTCTCCACTAGCGCCGTTTCTCCCTCCCCACCTCCCACCCCGTCGCTGCCTCCTCCCACTGCTCCGCCTCTCCTCCCCACTGGACGTTGGCCGCGGCGGTCCAGGAAGGCGGCAGCCGTGGCCGCGCGCGACCGCTCGAGGAGTGGCTCACCCGGGTCGACCTTGAGCACACCATCGTACCCGTCTTCGCCCAGAGCGACAACGTCCCCTGCACCCGCTCGCCGCCTCTCTTCTCCAGGCCCGGTCGGTCCGGCCGCCGCTCCGTCAAGTCAAGATACGAGAGCGCGCGCGACATCGTTGGCTTTCCGCCGGCGCCTCCACCCCCACCTCCTCCATTCACGCCAACACTACCACCACCGCTGCCTCCTCGCCAGAAACCACCCTCCCCATCACCACCTCCTTCTCCCCTCGATAACACATCGGCTCTCAGATCCACCACAGACACCATTTCAAGAAACCCACTTACCCAGCCACCATCCCCACCGACACGTGCACACCCACCACCTCCGCCGCCACCACCTCCTCCTCCTCCGCCGCCGCCGGTGGGCTATTGGGAGAGCCGCGTCTGGAAGCCTGGCACATCCAAAGAAACCCGATCGCCTGCGCTGTCTCCGCCACCCCAAGCCACCAATTTCAAGAGCGTTCCACCCACCAGCGTGTTCCACCGGCCTGCGGACAATGCGGACCATGGCGACAAGTCCGAGGAGACGATGCCGCGGCCGGCCGAAACCGCTGCAGACGGGACAAGGTCCGCCACCCGACCAGAGTCATGGTGTGGGATCGGCTAAAATCCACTCATTCGCTTAGAGCTCGCAAAATTCCCATATTCTTCATCTCAAATATGTTCTTGGTTAGTTGGTTTGTCGATCAGTTTAACTGAATTCTTGTAGAGTGAATGAGGAGATGATTGAGATGTTCATTTGCAATGCGGCGCCGTAGGAGGCGACAAGGAGGCCGGTGCTGCTGACGCCGAAGGCGGAGAACAAGGTGCTCGATCCAAAGAAGTCACAGAACATTGCCATCTTGCTACGTGCGCTTAATGTGACCAAGGAAGAGGCCCGCGACGCACTCTGCAAAGGTGAAGAAGCGCTTCATCTCGAATCACGCATGCGAGTTCATTAAATTTTAGGCATTTTGGTGATCTGCATACTGCATTGGATTGAGAAATTGAAATGTTCGCAATGCTTGCTGAATTGACCATAGCTGGATGATCTCTACTTTACTGACTTTTCGATTGAGTTGGATTCATTTCACTCATGAGTCATGTTTGACCATACATTTGCTTGTCCGTAGAGTTTGGTTGGGCTTTTAATACGCTTATGCAAGTGAATGCCGACATAGAGTCGTTCTTTGAATCACCATTTTATCTTTGAAACTCACAAAGTACTTCTAAATGATTGAATTTGGCGCAGAGAGTTATACCTGCGGTGAAGAATGTTGGAAAAATTATTTTGTGAACATTAGTCTGTACTCTCTTCGTAGTTGCTTACTATAGTAAAACTCCTTTTTCACTCCATATAATCCTGACTTTGTTGCAAATCATTGCATTCCTTCATTGTTTTCTATTACCTTTAAGATATGCAGTATACTTATCTCTATCAAATTAAGCATGTAAACACGCTGCCCTTTTTCGACTTTTTGCTATATATGATTATATTGTTCGGCTCTACACACTTCATTGCTTTCTATTACCCCACTGTAAGCTGTAGTTCAATAATAGTCATACGAGACTGCCAACTAGATTTTGTTTTATTTTAAGATCTGTGATATACTCATCTCTATCCAAATAAACATGTAAACACGCTGCCCTTTTAGCGATCTTTTGCTGTCTACGATTATGGTATTCGGCTATATACAGTATACACTGCTAGATACTTTTTACTGTAAGCACTTACCGTGCTAAAAAATCCTCGAATACTTTTTCTAATGCAATGACATACCACCAATACACACTAAGAAATAGCAGCCATCTTCACATAACTTCGTACACATTTATTTATACAGTTTATGTAACCCCATTTTCTTTACAGACTGTTACTGCCCTATTGTCAAATTGTTCACAAAGTATCTTGTCACCATAAGTCCATAACATTTATTCATGCAGTTGTGCTATTGTCATATACTACATATACCCGTTAACAAACTATTGCTGCCCTACAATTGCATTGTTTACTAGCTGTCTGTAACCATGTCTTTGCTAAACAACCCAGAAACAAACATATATCTCCAGTATACTACTTAGTTTTCTGTTTTTAGTCCACACTACCTGCTTGCCAGTGCACTATGTGCACATTGTTTAGCCCTAGAGATAGCACTTGCTTATATGCAATATTTGTTGTACAACCCACACCAGGCAGTACCTTTACGACAAAACACCCTCTGTCGGTGTGACAGAAGAGTGTTTGGACAGCAAAGGCAACAAAAAAAATCCAAATATATTATGTTCACTAATATGCTGAATGATTCATGTATGTTTCTCATTTTATAGGAAAAAATATTGATCTCTATACTATTTCTTCGTACAGTTTTCCATCTGATTTACCTATGGTCCATTTTCCTATAGCAACATCTACCAAGTATGATCGTATAGCGCAATGTGTGATTTGCTTCTCGGCTACGCATTTATGCTATAGTCTATGTAGCGACTGCATACAACACACATCGCTATATCTCCATAGGTTTTGTCCTTCTCATTTTCTTTCTCCTAATTACAGTTGTATTTGTTCAACTCCGCGCGCCAAGACGCGCTCGGGTTTCTAGTATCTATCATAGACCAAAGGGAATTCTTTTTAAGAGACAAACTTTAGGGGATATTTGGAACACAAGAATTTCACATAAAACAATTCATTTTCTCACAGGAATTATTAAAAATAAATGTATACCAAACGACGCCTTGTATTTCAGTGTTCCATTGCAAGCTCAAAGTAATTCTCTTAATCTTTGCTTTGACCCATAAACCCCATATAACAAAGTTTCTATGAAAAAAGTTTTCTACAAATTAAAATTGTCAATGTTTTACTTATGTTCGAAATTCCACTTTCTTAACTTAGGTCACAACAGGGGCTTTGCTGTCACTATCATAAGCATTTTCTTTTAACCCTTCCACTTTAATCTCTTCAGTACTTTTCAATCAAAATCATTGACACGTCTCAATCAAAAGATTCTTTATCATCTGTGTTCTTTTCAACTCTAATTTTATGCGTTCAGATTATTCAGATGTTTGGATATACATACATCACAACTCCAGTTTTTACGGCCGTTGAAAATCACATCAATAAAAGTAGTATAGAAAATGACTTTCCATTTTCATCAGGGTGCGAATGATATAGAAAACATCCTGCACGTTAGAGTGAAGAAATATTTATATTCGCAAACATGGGATAAAGTCATGCAGTTTTTTTTTTGGAGTCAGCACGGCTTTGTGTCAGCAATGAATGGCGTATCATCTGAAGATATATATACAACCTTTGAGAGGTAAATCGAGCTGAAGCTTCTTTAATAATCAAGTTTTTTTTTGGCTAGCTTTTTATCATGTGGCCGTAAATTATCAATTGGCTTATAGGAGAAAAGAGAATTTTGCTTATAGAATAAACCCTGAAATGGACTTGTAAATTGTAAATTAAGTAATTAACTACTAAGCTTGACTTGAAGGCAGCAGTGGAGTTTGAAACTTGAAACAGAAATTAAAAAGGGAGACTTAATGTATTATGTTAGGGAACATTATATGAACCGGGGCTACTGTATGCAATTTAACTAGATGTTTTAACTTGAAGTGAGAGATGGATGGTACTTAATCGAAGGAATTCAATTTGAGTACATAATCTGTTAGATATATTAATTTAATAAAAAAGATTGAATGGGTAGGCAAGTACACTACTACACATGATTAGTATTACATCCGTTCTTTTTTACATATCATTTTAAATATTGTTACGGTTTTCAATACACATATTTGACTATGACTTTTTCTAACTAATCATGGTCAAAGACATTCAATATGTCTTGCCTGTTTGGATGCAACAATCCACCTATATATTATCATGTTTCTAAATGAAATAATAATAGATTTTTCTCATACCATTTGATATACAAATATATATGAACGTATATCACTCATTTTATATCCTATTTCAAATATTTTTGCAGAATCAGAGTCAAACATAGATAATACCAAATAATTATTTATCTCATTCGTATTCGTTGCATAAACTTTTGATCGGTCAGATGATAAAAAGTTATCCGCTCCATTTTCCCACCGTTACGCCCGCTCCGCTCCATCCATCCGACCATACCTAACCACACCACGAGTACCATCCCCATCTCCCAAAAGGAAAACCCAACAAAAATTAAATAAAAAAGGGAAGAAACCGACCCGAGAACGAGGAACTCAGGAAAGGAACGCTCCGCTAGCTCGCTCCCAATTTGACTCCCTCGAGACCCCTCCAGCCCTCCAGCTCACTACGCCGCAAGCAAGCGAGAAAGCACGCGAAGCGAGGGAGACGAGAGACGAGCGAGAGGGGGAGGGGGAGGGGGAGGGGGAGGGGAGATCGAGGAGGAGGGATGGGAGGGGTGACTTCGAGCGTGGCGGCGAAGATGGCCTTCTTCCCGCCGACGCCGCCGTCGTACGCTCTGGTGGAGGACGCGGCGGCGGGGGTGACCTCGCTGAGCGGGCACCCGCACAGGGAGAACGTAGAGGTGCTGCGCCTGCCCACGCGCAGGGGGAACACCGTCGCGGCGGTCTACGTGCGCCACCCGGAGGCGGCCTCTACCGTGCTCTACTCGCACGGCAACGCCGCCGACCTCGGCCACCTCTACCAGCTCTTCCTGCACCTCTCCTTCAACCTCCGCGTCAACGTCCTGGGGTGAGGGCCGGAACAACACCTTGCCTCTCCTTGATTATTTTTCCTCTCGTGCTTAGCCTTGCTTGCTCACTGCTCCTTCCTTTCTCGGTGTGGCGTGAATCGTGATCTATGGGTTCGGGCATCTGGTTCTTGGTCGCTGGGCTCTGGGGTTCTTTCGATGCTGCGGTTTCTTGATTTGTTATGTTCGTATGGGAAATTTGATGTTTTGATGCGAAACTGTTTCCTTTTTATTTGTTGTTGAAGGTTGGATTGTGCAGTTTTTCCATTTTGTCGTGGGGAATTTGATGTTTTGGTATGTTGCAATTTTCCTTTTCTTTGCACATGGAAATTGAGCTATCTTGGTTTTCGTTAAGAGTGCCCCTATTTGGGGATTTTGATGCTTTCCCGTGGGAATATTCATTTCATTCCTCATAGGTTTCCCTGTGCCAGCATCGGATGAATTCGGCATATACATGATGTGATACGATGGTTCAATGCCTCGAATTTTGGGTTTGCTTTTTGGATAAAGTTGATACAACTCTGCGCTTTCGGATCCCCCCCCCCCCCCGTTTTTTTTTTTTCTTTTGGGATTCTTGATTTCTGACCTGTCGTTAGAATTTTTTTTGTTAGTTTCATTTTTTTCTTTGGAGTGTTTTGCCATCTTAAGATTGTATTTTCCTTTTCTGATCTGATCTTGCTACATTTTGGGAATTTTGGGTTCCTGGTCTGAAACCCGTGCGCGGCCAAAATTCTACCTGGTTGTTAGGTTTGGTTTTGCATCTTTTCTTGAAATAATAATGTTGTATGTCGATGTTTGCGACAATGCCTGTGCATTGCTAGATTATTTTTAGAACAGTGCATTGCTCGATTTGGAACACTTTATTATTGAAGAATTTTTATGTCCTGTCGGTGCTGCACTCTGATATTTCTGCTCAGTTCTACTATTCTTTTAAGGGTTGTGCTTGCACCTGTGCACAGGCCATATTTTTCTTAGGAGTTGACCTATTATTCACAGGAAAAGTGAAAGCTTTATTTTTTTTCCATGCGAAATTTCTGATCAAGTTTCCTCTATCTGTCATACGAAATTTCTGATCAAGTTTCCTCCTGATCAGCTTGTTGTGGAAACTAAACTGTTGTAAAGATGCCACTAAATCTTGCACTGTTGGGCTCTTGGATATCCCTAGCTCCTGTGTGGTGAATCGCTGGTTCATATTCATAATTCATCTCACACGATCTAAGATTATAGATGTACTGGCCAACATAAGTAAGCTCATAAATGAGGCCTTAATTTCTGTCATAGAACAAAGAATTATTTTGTTCTGTTCCTTGATCCGTCGGGCCCTCTGTAGCATAGCAAGATATTATGTAGTTGTTGTGGAGTTAAAGGCACTGTAGCACTAGACGATTTATTTTCTGTGCATCCTTTCTGCATTAAAGAATAAACATTGAGTATTGCCAATAGCTTCAGTTTTAGAGTAAGCTTTGCTATTTAACTTCAATTTTTAGATGCAAAAAATGATCTATTTTTCATTAACTATATAAATAGACATCTCTGATGCAGAGATGCTTCAACCTCGATTGCATTGTTTCTTGTTCGAAGAATCTTTGAATTAATTTGTGCTATAGATGGTTGTTGGTAAAATGTGATTGTAAATGTGGACGATTCAGACCCACACAATAATTCATGGCAAATCTCTATCCGCGCATGTTTCCATTATTACATCTGCTTGATGGGGCTCAACACTAGCTTTCATTTATGCCGCATAGCACTAGGGCTGGAAACGAGCGGCTCGTTCAGGCTCGGCTCGGCTCGAAAAAAAGCTCGAGCTGGCTCGAAAAGCTCGTACCCCCCAAGTACAGAAACAGAGGAAGAATGTGATTATGTGAACCATTCATCCTAAATTTATAATCCAATCATCATAAACAATAAAACAAAGCTATGAACAAAGTCAACAGGGGTTCATTGTCAGTTGCCTAAAGTGAGCTTAACACCAGCAAATAATCCATTTAAGTGGCCAAGTTTCGGTTGTTCATTAACAGGCTATTGTCAGTCAATTCTCCATGTCAAGTTCCTCGCCAATGTTTCCTTTACTAGCAATAATACTCATCTGGTTTTTAAAGAAGCTTTCGAATATACACTCATCACACCAATTAAACTGAACTGTATGAGTATGACATGACGAAGTGGGTGGAGGCGGGGCGAGGGAGGCGCAGTGGAGTGGGGGCGAAGGGGGGCGGCGGGTGGAGGGGGAGGCGAAGGCGGCGAGTGGAGGAGGTGGAGGCAGCGAGTGGACTCCTGAAGCATGTTCGGTGGTGGTGCGTGGATAAGGCAAGGAAGAGATTGGAAGTGGAGGAGGATGGAAGAATAAATGGAATGGGAAGAACTAATAGAGGAGGCAACGAAATAAAATAGGAAGAACTAGAAGTCAAGGACTGGGAGAAATAACGAGAGGAGGCAACGAGCCAGCGAGCGCGCGCGGCGGCTCGAGCTTAACGAAAAATTGCGAGCCAGAAGCAAGACTTGGCTTGGCTTGAATAATTGCGATCCCGAGCCGAGCTGGCTCGTGAGAATCGAGCTATTTTTCCAGCCCTATCTAGCACTGCAGTCCTTAGAAATTATGATATGGGACGTAGAATGTGATGTTCGATGGAGTTTGATGTGGTCTGTGGTGCCTTGTTAGTGCTTGATGTACATGACTATGGTAATTTCAGGAATATTGTGTGTATCCCGTAGGATCCCTACACCCTTTATTTAGGCCCTGTTTGGTAGAGCTCCAGATTCTTATTTTTCAGATTCTGCTCCTGATTCTCTAAGAATCCACTTCTCTGAGAATCTAGAGTCATCTGTTAAAAGCGTTTAGGTGGTAGGTTGGCTCCCAAAACCAAATGAGGGGGATTAGAGGCAAATAGACTATGTTACCCCTGGTTGTAATAATTCAATTGTATTTGTGTCTTTCTCCTATGTATTTGTACACAAATTATAGAATCTTTTCTCCTAAATTTGTTTAGACCATGTGAATGTATATATCGTTGTATCTGTACACAATGTCGGGTTACATTGTATTTACACTTCATGACGGATTACAATGTGTATAAATTTTTTTGTAATCTGTTCACGCTGCGATAGATGAAGGGAGATATCTCATTCATATCGTATAAGTGTTCAAGCGATAATTAAATGATATTATTACAAGTATTTTCGTTTACGTAAAGTGGATTCTCACGAGAATCGCAGGAAGGCTGCTCCTCATTGCTAGTTCATTTTGAGACGACTCCTCGAGAATCGGGATCTAGTGGTTTTGAGAATCGGGGTGTTTGGTACTGACTCACGAGAATCTATTGAGAAGTGGGAGTAAGTCATGCATCAACAGGGCCTTATAGTCTCAAAGTTGAATCGACTCTAACATGACTCGCTATTTAGATCCTAATACTAACTCACCAACACTCCCATCAAGATGGGCCAAAGATATCAATCATACCTATCTTGTTACATATTGTAGCACATTCACTAGGATCTAACCCTTTAGTGAAATAGTTAGCCAACTGTTTACCAGACTTGACATACTCCAACTTTAATATGCTGCCATCGAGTTTTTCCTTGATGAAAAACCTATCAATCTCAACGTGCTTGGTATGATCATGTTGATTATTCCTCTATACCTGAAGCTCAGACAATAAACTCTTTATCCATATCATTTCACTCACACTTAACGCCATTGTTCTATACTCTGCTTTTGTAGTAGATCGAGACACAACCTCCTATTTTTGCTCCTCCATGACACAAGATTACCTCCCACAAAGATACAATATCCAGAGGTAGATCTCCTGTCATTCACATTGCTCGCCCAATCAGCATCGTAATACCCTTCCACATTCAGAAGTTAATTAATCCTGAACCAAAGGCCATTCCCAGGGCTACTCTTCAAATATCGTAGGATTCAATAGACAACTTCCATATGTCTTGTTGTGGGATTATGCATATATCAACTAACCACATTCACTGTATATGAAATATTAGGTCTTGTATGACACAAATAGATGAGATACCCAACAAGCCTTTGATAAGCTTCCTTGTCAACTGGATCTCCCGATTCAGCACATAGCTTGTGATTCCTATCAATAGGTGAAGCAATAGGACGACACTTAAGCATACCTGTTTCTGCCAGCAGATCAAGGACATATTTCATCTAGGAGAGAACTATACCCTTTGAAGAACGGGCAATCTCAATCTCAAGAAAGTATCAAAGTGCTCCAAGATCTTTCACCTCAAATGCCTCTCACAGTCTTTTCTTTAAGGACTTGATTTCCTCGGCATCATCTCCAGTGATCACAATATCATCAACATAGACTGCCAATATAGTGATATGTGATCTTCTATGCCTATAAAACATAGTATGATCTCTATTGCACTGAGAATAGCCCATACTACGGATTACACGTCTGAATTTATCAAACCACACCCTTGGAGACTGCTTCAGACCGTATAAAGACTTGAGCTTACACACCGTCCCATTAGTCTGCCTGTTCTCAAAGTCTGGAGGAATCTCCATGTCTACCTTCTCTTGTAAATCACCATGTAGAAAAGCATCCTTCACATCCAACTAATGTATGGGTCATCTCATATGTTTGACTATAACCTTTTGCAACTAATCGTGCACAAGAGTTCAACGTTCTTACCATGCTCATCTTTGCTACTGGTGCAAATGTTTTATCATAATATATCCCATATGTTTGACTATAACCTTTTGCAACTAATCGTGCCTTATATCTCTCTATCTTGCTTTCAAAGAGTTTGCTTAATCGTAAACACCCATTTGCATCCTACTGCCCTTTTTCTTGCTAGAAGTGAAACAATATCCATGTCTTGTTCTTCTGAAGTGCACTAAGCTCCTCCTTCATAGTATTCTTCCACTTAAGATCTTGCTTAGCAGTCTGCCAATACTTTAGAATATGCACTGTCTAAAGAGATGCAATAAATGCTTTGTATGTAGGTGAGATATGAGATGAAATTTGCAATGTCATGCTCAAAGCCATACCAGACTGGACGCTTTCCGGCATTAGCTTTAGTTTCCCTACGTTGTGCAAGTGGTAACTCTAGATGGGAGTGGTTAGAAGGGACATTACCATTAGCCCCAAGGGGAGGCAAGGAACTTGATGGAGAGAGATTCAAGGAGGAATTTGGGACTGGTCAAGCTGGTAAATTTGTTTGTTTAGGTTGTGGTTATTCATGTGTGGTCGTGCAGTTGCGCCTCTGCCGACTCATGGTGGCTCAGTCTTGACTAATTGTCCCTCTGCTTGCCCCCTATTTCCCAAAGCGTATTCGCTGATAAATCTTCAATTCTTTTCGAGCTATCACATCTCGCATATTCCGTTAGGTTTGGGCACAGAATTGTCCCCACAATAGCTTTTTCTCGTTGACTATCACTCTCCTTGTTCTCCCTCTATTGACTGTCACTCTCAGTGATAGGAGAGAACTCCAAAAACCGATCAAGAGTACCTTCACTCGTGTAGTAAAGCTCAAACTCCCGGAATGTCACATCCATACTTATCGCAATTATAGCACAACCCCAACCGCTTTCGTTCCACCATCTGCACCGGCGGGAGTTGCTGGATCCAGAGTGTTGCAGTGGTGGCACCCTTGTGACTTGGACATTGGTGCGATCACCTGAAGCTCAGCGGTGACATGTGCACGTCGCTTGTAAGACTCAACTGGACCAAGAATCGGTCAATGTAGCCAGCCACTGTCCATGTGCGCCGCAACTGGGTAAGTTCGCCCAACGGGTTCTTGTGGATGGGAGACTCGACACGCAGGTTGGCTATCTCTGAAAATCGCCTCCAGGATGGCATACCCTCTTCACTTTGCACGTGCAAGTACCATTGTTGGGCATTGCCCGATCAAGTGATAAGAGGCTAACCATACCTTTTCCTCTAGGATTCGCTGCGCTTGAGCCAAGGCAATGGATCCTCTTTTCCGTTGAACATCGGGAACTCAAGTTTGTGAAATCGAGGCACCCGGTTGTTCTCCTTGTCTTCCCTGCGGAAGGTACTGCTCGGGATCGGCAGAATTGGTGGATAAGTGGGGGCGGTGAGCACGCCGTCACCATTGGCCTTCATTTTCTCCAGCCGTGCCACACACATGTCATGGCTCTCCAAATGGTTGTTGATGGTGGCCAATTGTTCACTGTTCACCTCTTGCATCTTTAGTTGCGCTAGTTGAGTGATGATCTCATCGATTTTGGAGGAGGGAGGAGAGGAGCTTTGTTATTCCTTGCAAATTGATAATGTGGTTGATCCCTTTATAGGATGGCCCCTAACATGATTATTGTCGTAGCAAAAAAGACTAGACAGTAAAAGAATGGGACCCCCCCCGGTGTCTGCACGAGGGACCGGGGGATCCTTGAAGAGGGGGTCGGTTGTCAGCAGCAAATGCGTAATAAATGTGTAATAATTGTCCCAAAAAACCGGGTTTGATTTATTACATAGGGGAGGTGGCTATTTATAACCTTCCGACAAGGTATTTGAGATCACGGATCTACCCCTAAAACGGTCCTATGCCCATAGGGGTTGTAGGGGCTTTTCCTACCCCTATGTGTAGCCTTCGGCTCACGATGGGTGGACCTCCCTGGACTTGATCCATCTGGTTGGTGCGTTTGGTCCACCGGTGTTCTCCCCTTCGCAGTGTGCGGGGTGCCTTCGGGGCCGAGGGCCCTGGATGCCCTTCAGCTCCCTCGAGGTGGCCCCGGGGAGGGGGCCATCTGCGCCTTCGGCCACCTTTTGGAGCTTCCTCGAAGGTATGCCTGATACCTCCGGAGGGGGACATCTACGCCTCCGGGTCTTTGGGGGAGGCTATTTGGTCTTTGTTGGGTCGTTGGGGCCGGTGGGGCCGCCCCTACGACAATTATTAGAAAAAGGAAACAAATACCCAATTAACTAATTAAGGATAAGAGAATTTGTCACGGGCCGGGTACTGTCATGGCGTGAACACAGTACGGACGCTACTGTAGCGCCACACGCTATTCACGCCACGGGTGCATTAGTTAGGAAATAAAGATAGAATAGTTAGTTTCTTTATTAGTTGGGTTTATTTCTTTAGAAATATATTCCATCTAATAGAGATAAGTTTCCTTAGACATAGAGATTGTTTCTTAGGAGTCAAGTCGGGTCATCCCTATAAAAGGGATAACATGTATCCATTATCAAGTAAGCAAGCAAAGATGAATAGACAAGTTCCTAGTCCCTAAAGTCCAGCTGTGGTCGTTCCCTTGACCGGCTATTCTAGATCTATTCCTCCCCCCAGTCGTGCCCTCCTTCACCTAGCACCGTTCTACCTCAAGTCGTCGCCGTCCAACCTCCCTTCGACGGATGTTTACCCCATTATGAACTAAGATTCATAATAGAATTGCACTGCCACTTAGCTCTCTGAACTTGCATTTTACTTTCTCAGCCTCCTAAACTTGCAAGGTTGTGCCACTTAGCTATCTGAACTTGCATTTTAATTTCTCGGCTCTCTGAACTTGTGAGGTTGTGCCACTTGGTTCTCTGAACTTGCATTTTACTTTCTCTGCCCCCTGAACTTGCGAGGTTGTGCCACTTAGCTCTCTGAACTTGCGTTAAAGTGAAGTTTGTCGGATGCGATGCCGGCAACTTCATCCCCTCTGAGTCTGGTGGACTCGTCGCCGTCCCGTTCCTGCCGTGTTCATCGTCCCCGTCACCTCATGTCGACAAAACGGATTCTTTGGGCCCAGGAACGCACCGTGCTCCTGTCTTCGCTGGAGCTCCACTGTCGCAGCTTGCCACCGCTCTCATCCTTGCCTCCTCTGAGTCGGTCGTGAGAGTACATTCCCAGTGCTAGAGCATAAGATGAATAGTGAGGGATTACTTGTGTTATTTATGGCCTCTGTTTCTTACATAAGATGAATTTTGAAAAATCAACAATATCTTACTGCACATGGTTAGAGCGTTACCTTACATTTTTGTTGGTCTGCTCAATTTATGGATTTGAGTTCTACTTTTGCATGGGTAACACAAGGGAAATTCTTTGATCTTGATTTAACATAAAGGATACACTTCTCAAGCAAGGACTTCCTGTGGAAGAAAATACAGAAGATGCTACTTATTTCTATTTTCCTGTCATCAGAGTCTAATAATACCTATGGAACAATGCAGATATGACTATTCAGGATATGGACAATCATCAGGAAAGGTACGATAAAGTTTGTTGTGAGCAATTTGTACTACATAACATTAACAAATTTATGCTGCTTTACTTACTGTTTCCTTTGTGTTCTTTCAGCCGAGTGAACAAAACACTTATGCTGATATAGAGGCTGCTTACAAGTGCCTCACAGATAACTTTGGTGCTAAGGAAGAAGAAATAGTTCTTTATGGACAATCTGTTGGAAGTGGGCCTACAGTAGATTTGGCTAGTCGATTGCCGCGACTGCGAGCTGTTGTCCTGCATAGTCCTATATTGTCGGGATTGAGAGTTATGTATCCTGTGAAGCGTACATATTGGTTTGACATATACAAGGTTTGTTATCCTTTATCATTCGCTGTTGAGCTACTTCATCTATTCCCTATTGTGTGTTGCACTTTCTCTATATTAATTCCCACCTCTCTTTTTCATGTGCTTCCAGAATATTGATAAAATCCCTCAGGTCACCTGCCCTGTGCTCATTATACATGTAAGTGCATCTCCATCTTGCATCGTTTTCCTCTTTTTGAATTTGAAAGATTTAACAAGCACATGCCAAAATTGAAGTTAAGTTCCATACAATTTAATGCATGCTTTATAAGTGTTGGTTTGGTTGATTTATAGAATATTAGCATAAGATAAAATCGGATTGAATGGTGCATTCTACAGAGATAAAACCTGAAATTTAGATGACATGATTTATTAGCCTATATATCAGTTTGCACTTTGCATGCATTTTCCCATACTTGTTATACTATGATTGTCATGTACTAATATTACATTATTGATTATCCTTACAGATCCAGCGTAATTATTCAGACCCATTATTTTATTTGGTAGCATTAGTTAACTTACTCTACTAAAGTGCTTAATAGATCAGTGAAGCAGGTAGCCGTAGCATCTTGTGATGACCAACACTATTGTGGATTATGAGGTGTAGATCTTTTATGCATTATATTCATATTATCATAATGTGTTATGGCATAAGGCCCATGAGGAAGGATCGCAGCCAGGAGAGGTGCAGCACCCGGAAGGTGGCTGAGTTGTTGTTTTGAAACTTATCTCCTTATCTTAATATTAGGAAGTTATATTAGTTGGCATATCTCAGGATTTGGTAGTACTTTCAAGCATATCTCGTTAATTGCTTAGATGCATAATAGGAGTCCTCCGCCTATTTCTATGGCAGTCATGTTTGTGTTATCTAGCCTCTACCTCCTCCAATAGGCCTCAGAGCCTCTACCACGGCAGGGAAGAAACCTATCGACAGCTAGATGAGGGCGAGTGCCTTACCCTCATTCCTTGGACCCATAGCGAAGCGAGCCCACAACAACTTGGTATCAGCCAATCTTTGCCGCCTCAACCATGTCTGGCAACGACGGTTCTGATCCTAAGGACGTCAGCTCCATGTTAGACTAAGGTCCTCGCAAAGCTGGCCTCGGCCGCAGTGCCACCACCAACATCGTCACCATCACCTCTGGTCTTGCCGGGCTCCCTCACCGACATCAAATATGGAGATGGCCACAACGTTGCCGTGGCACTACCAGGACTCTCGCCACCTGCTGTGGGGCTGTCAGGGCTGCCATAGCCTGTCGTGGTGGTGCCAACTCCTACCGCTGCGTTACCATGGCTACCGCAACCTACCTCCGTGTTGCAAGAACTGCCGCAATGCCAGCCAAAAGGCGGTCTCATTGGCGGATGAGCCGGCCGTGGCTACTGAAAGTGTTTGCCGCGGGAGCCACGGTGATGGTCGCGTGTCACGGCGGTTGCATGTGTTGGGGTTTTGGCCGCGCTTGCCACAATGCACACCTCGCCTTGTAGTGGCATCTGTTGAGGCTACCACGGCACTTGCCCCAATGCTATGGGGTTTGCTGCTGCACCTGCCTCTCCCGTTGCGATTGCCACAACACATGTTTCTGTTGTTAGAATAGGAATTCTTTTGTATTTCCTTATCTGTATATGACATATCCCCCTTATACTCCTTATATATATTGCTCATTGGGCCTCATGAATATACACACAATGATCCTAATATGAATGGTATCATTTGCTAATTGCTTTATGTAGTAGCAAAGACTGTACTGCCGTTATTTACACACAACCATTTAGATCTATTTGAAAGGGAGAGGAGGGAATTTAAACCCCATGATTCTAATTCTTTTAGTTTAGCAACCATCACACTAAGACCATTCATATTAGGATCATTATGACAAATTACATGAGACATATCAGATTACAAAATAATCTTACAATCTCCCACTTGGCCCATGTAATGACTTGAGGTTTCAATAAAGAATAAGTCCATATTACACCCCTGAACTTTGCGCCGAGTCCAAAATACCATATGAACTCCAAAACCGTCTGATTTGCACCATCGAACTACCCATACCGTTTGGTTTACACCCCTCGGGCCGAAAACAGGTGGTTTTGGATGACGTGGCATACTAATATTTTGATTTTCTTGATTTTCAAACTTCCGGAGGCCATATCTTCTTCGTTCGAACTCCGCTCGAGCGATTCAAATTTCTAAATTCCTATAAATTCATAATCTTCTTTGTTAGTATTTATTTGGTATTTTTTTTGGATTTTTTTTGGAGTTTTTTATTTATTTAGCAAACAAAGCCAAATAAATAAAACAACTCCAAATAAAATCCCAAAAAAATCCCAAATAAATACTAACAGCAAGACAAGGAATTTAGAAATTTGAATTGCTCAAATCGGAGTTTGAACGAAGAAGATATGGCCTTCGGAAGTTTGAAAATCAAGAAAATCAAAATATTAGTATGCCACGTCATCCAAAACCACCTGTTTCGGCCCGAGGGGTGTAAACCAAACGGTATGGGTAGTTCGAGGGTGCAAATCAGATGGTTTTGGAGTTCAGGGGGTATTTTGGACTCGGCGCAAAGTTCAGGGGTGTAATATGGACTTATTCCTTTCAATAATAGTCTATTAGTTGTGCTCCATATGTTGAATCCGTCAAGCCATCTTTAATTGAATTGAGATGAAAGAATCATGACAGTCACAAGTCAATCTGTCGACAAGATTCCTTCCATGTATCACAATCAAATCAATTCAAGACAACTTTAATTTTATACATTACTGTTATCTTACTGAAGCTATAATTGTATACACTATAATGTGGATAACAACTGTAGGCAAAAGAAAACTTAGATTCATGTGTCGTAGTTGTATGAGCAACAATTATGTGTATGTACACGTCATAAACAATCATGCTAACAAGGACTTACTATAATGCCCATCCTTGAGACATAAGCAATACATGTCACGATCTACCTTAGTCAGCGGATCCGCTATAATACAATTTTTGCTCAATACGGCACTGGTTTTGCACTTTTTCTTTAATAGACAAGTATTTCAAATCCATTCATTTCATACTTTTAAAATGCTTGTCACAATTATTGGCCATATAATCAATAATTATAAAAGGACAAAAACAAAACTCCACACAATTCATGAACAGTATCATCAAAGAATGACATGGTTCATCTTTCACAGTAGAAGTATCAATTATGTATTACTCCCACTTTCACGGAATTCCTTAATTAAGGTATGTAACAACCTTCCGTACGATAGCGTACAATCTTTGGTGCCTTGTTAATACAAAAGTTTCTTTTATAGATTTTCAATAATGCATATTGGGATTACTATTATGTCAACTCAACTTTGATCTCGAGTCCCGACGGCACACAACTAACATCCATTCTGTTAAGTGCATATCTTCACATACTTTAAGCTTCCACTATTAATGTTGGCGAAAAAGACTTTATCGCCACTTATTAATCTTTCTTTATAGATACAATCTTAACAAGACATTCATCTATTATGAAATATTTCTATTTCAATCTTATGTGATGCCTCATATGCATCCATTCAAAATTTCTTGAAGGAAAATTCTTTTATATCGTGTAAGAAATAAATAATTAGGATGCAAATCCCGGAATCGGTGGAAAAACCGGTTGGCGGGCAGTAACCGAAAAAAACCGGATGAAATTCGAAAACTGAAATTTGAATTGAGGATGTTTTGAAACCAGTTACCGCCCAAAACCGGAAAAACCGGTTAAAAAAACCAGAAAAACCAGAGAAAATCGGTTATGGGTAATTAGCAATTGGAATAATACAAATATTAATTAGAAAGTGTTTAATGAAGTAACAATCCTGATACATAAGGCCTAAAAAAGGCTTATTTAGCTCATACAATAGGTAATCTATAGGAAGTGCAATAATTCAAGCATATTTATTAGAGGAATAATGCAAATATTAATTATAAGATCTTGGGACTTGTTCATACAATAATTTAAGCATATTTAGCTCATACTAATAGGTAATCTAGCACAAAAAAGGCCTAAATCAACCTAGTAAGTGCATTATGCAGTCATAAATTCAAATTTAAATTTGAAAATTTAGTCGGTTTTTCCATCACAGGTACCAAGGATTTCGATAATAATGATTCTTGGTGAGTGGTTGGATTTTGATCCTTGCTGGGATTTTGATCCTTGCTCCCACTAACCTTTAGGTATGTAAAATATAGTGGTATTGAAAATTAATATACCACATTACTATTGGGAGCATCCTTTTTCTTTGATTTCTTTTCAACAAATTTTCCTTTCATGATAAGAAAATTTCTAGTTGATCCATATAAACCTCCATGTGCAAATAACCATATAGAAATGTAGTTTTAATATATATTTAATTTAATAAGCTAATTTTTTTGTCACATGATCATTAATAGGTATCTATCAACCAAATTTCACGGTTGACAAATAACCAACATAATCCCCTCAATAACGGACTTTTCAAAATGTCCAATTTAGAATATTCTTTATGTGAACAAATTACTAAATAGTTCAACCATAAGATAAGTATGTTCACACCTTAATGCTTTGAGTGAACAAAAATTATTTGTAAACTTTTATATGTATTTTGAGTTCATCTTTGGATATCATTCAAGCACATGACTTTAGCCATTTAACTATGATGATGCTAATAAGATAGTTTTATGGAAAATCAATTATATGAACATGCTGCTATCTTTAGATAGACGAGCACACTCCCCAAGAATATTGATAAGCCCCTTTCAAAATTCTTTTACAGGTAAATTGATTATATGAACATGCCACTATCTTTGAATAGACTTGCACACTCCCAAGAATATTGATAAGCCCCTTTATTACCGCCAATTGTAAGAAATGGCCCACCTTTGGGCGACCTATAGCATTACAACTAGCGATTTCAATTGTTAAACCTTTTACTTTTGTAGCATCTCACATTGACGAATAATTGCATAATGTAATGCTTATAGTCAATTCAAGCTAGGCCACTTTGGTGACAAACAAGCTTCCCATGTGATAAATAAACATTTCCTCTATTATGAAATCCATAATCAAATGCTTAAAAAATTAGCCAGGCCACTTTTATGACTAATAAGCTGTCGATACAATAAGCATTTAAACACAATCTTTTACATTTAAATTGCACAATTAAATATTTACTTTCTTTTTAAGCAAGGCCACTTTGGTGACTAACAAGCTTTTCTATTCCGTAAATATTTAGTTGGCAAAAACTTTTAAGAGGCAATCCAGGATATTTATGTAATACAACATGAACCTCATTGCGCTTTAATCCGAATTTTCATTCGGTGCATTCTCTAAATGCGGAATTATTTTCTTTAATTTGGTTCAGATGTTACAGAGATCAAACAATCTCAGCTCCTTCCAAACCATAACTTAATAAGTATCTTTCAATGCCGAGTTCCTCATGGACAATGGTTTCTCATGCAAATGCAGGACCTGTTATAGTTATAACGTAGGCCAAGGTACTTTAGCACCATATGAAGCCGACGCTAAACTTTGGCTACTGCTATGCACACACCAATATGCAGGCACCTTAATTATTGTTTAATGATAGGCAAACGCCCAAACACATTTCAGGTTCTCTTTATGCACGTACTGTCCATGGCCATAGCATGATAGGGAGCATCCTTGTTCACACATATAAGAGCACAAGACTATACTTATGCCCACAATTCTGTATGGTCGGTGTAATGACCTATTATGATGTAAACAGACAATTCCATGTAAGTCTCTATGCCTTTTACATGCATAAGAAATGCACCATAAGAAAACCCTTTCAGTAGTATTTCCATGTAATTCTCCATGCCTTTTTCGTGCATAAGAAATGCACCATAAGATAACCCTTTCAGTAGTATTTCTTTTTGAAAAACATTTCAGTAGTATCTCCCATGCACCAGAATATACAGATGCCATGTCAATTAGTGAATTTCTCCCTAATGAAGGAGAATTATTCATCTATAATTCGGCCAACATAAACAGCACCCAAAAGAATTGGCAAAAGATAATCTGTAATTTTGTGCTTGTATCGTTATTTTACACACAAACACGAAGAAAACATAATAATGTGAAATAGCTTTAATTTCCTTAACTCAAGAATTTGCAAAGCATAACTGTCAATGCAACTTTTCTGTTTGGTCGATGCATATAGCCAGAAGCAATATTATAATGTTGTCTCCTAATCAAACATTGGCTTTGGTCAATAGATTGACACATAGAAGGACAACAGTAGACAAAAATGCTGCCGAGTCCCAGCCAAACGATTTTAACTTCATGGAAAATGAACTTTAATAGTGAATCAAAAGTGCTAGCAATCATGCTCTGATACCAATTGTAATCAATGCAAGAAAGGAAACGGTGCATGCAGGTTTGCAATGTTTTGAGCCGAAGCACTGCAGCAGGCAGCAACAATATATATGGCTTTGCTCTCTTCTTAAAGAGGGCTGAGGAGACTATGAATCTATATATGGAATGGAACAACATAGAAGATACATGCTATTGTTCTCTCCATCAAACATAAGTGTAAGAGAATTGACCAGTGTTCACCTAGGCGCTAGTCGGGCGGTGGACCAACGCCTAGTGCCTAGGGCGCCTCCTAGGCGCCGCCTAGGCGGCCGACTCAGGTGGAGGTGAGGGGGAGCAAGGCGAGCACGCGGAGGGAGCAGAGGCGGAGCAAGGCGAGAGGGAGCGTGGCTCGGAGGCGGTGGTGAGGGGGAAGAAGGAGGCGAGAGGGAGGACGAGGCGCGGGGAAGAAGAGCTGACCGTCCGATGTAAAGCCGTATCAGCCGTCCGATGTATAACAAAATATCTCCCTACTTCAATCCTCACTCGCAGTTGTAGCTCTCTCTCTCCCTCACTCGCAACTCTCTCGTGGCTCTCTCTCCTCGCCCTCTCGCCTCCGCCGCTGCTCTCCCTCTCGCCTCCACTGCATAGATCCGCCGCCTCCAGCAGCCTCCCATGCTGCTGGCGTCGTGGAGCCGGGGAGGAGGCGGCGCGCGGAGTGGAATCAAGGAGGAGGAGCCTCACGACGGGGAATCGCGGGGAGG
Organism: Ampelocalamus luodianensis; assembly: GCA_036346255.1. Taxonomy (NCBI): domain Eukaryota; kingdom Viridiplantae; phylum Streptophyta; class Magnoliopsida; order Poales; family Poaceae; genus Ampelocalamus; species Ampelocalamus luodianensis. The sequence continues at coordinate 21,463,853 of CM070640.1, forward strand.
ACCGGAGGAGGTGGCGCCGCGCGATGGGGAACCAGAGGAGGCGGCAGCACGCGACGAGAGCAGAGCAAGAGGTGAGAGCTCACTTACCTTTTTGCAGTTTTCTCCCCCGTGCGCCCAACTCCGCCTCAGAACGCCGCCTCGGGCCTTGCCCGCCTCGCGCCGCTTGGGACCGCTTGGGACCGCGTTGGACCGGCTAGGCGCTCGGCCCACCTAGGGCACCGATTGGCACCGAGGCGTGGCGGCGAGGCTTCGCCCAGCGCCTAGGCGCCCGCCTAGGGGAACACTGGAATTGACAAGTAAAGAATACACGCACATTAGTCTGTTCTCTGATCATCAAGGGAACATTGAAAGAAGGAAGAAAGGAGAGAAAACACTCTAGAATGGTGGCCTATGTTGCATAAAGGAGTACCCCCACATGTGGTAAGTGGATTGATCGAGCGATGTTCAAAAGGTACGCAAATCATTGTCTTTATGGTTGATCAAATTGTGCTAAAAGATTCTTGGACGTGATGGTTTCAGCTTACAAGGGTGGGCAAAGAAACCAAACAGCACTAGGGTATCGCTCTCCCTTAGTCCCTTTTGCTCTTGAACTGGTCTCGATCTCCTCTCGGGACACCTTTCTCCCTCTCATCTCTCGCTCTCCCACTCCACATTGGGTGGATGGTCAGATGACCAAAGTCGAGCACCTAGGCTTGCGTTTACGACTACTAGTAGAGCCTTGTAGACAACCAAACATTCAAGTTGCCCGATTTGCCCTAGTTAGTCGAGTTGATGGCTCAAGTCGGTGTTGGCCAGTCGACTCGACAACTAGTCGCGAGTCACTCAGTACTTGATAACAGTGTTAATTTCATTGGTAATTGAAACTCATTTATTGCAACTATGTGTCTATGAGATTGCTTTGTTGCACATACTCATTAAATGTATTAACCGATTGATTTTTGGTGGAATAAAAGTGCACCCCTTAGACAAACCCCATTTAGGCGTACGAAAAGTGCTGACTGGGATGACCAAGGATATTAAGGGCGAAGTGGGCTCATGGAGGAGGGCATGTTTGTTATATAGTTCAATTGAGAAGACTTGGGCACTAAATGATGAGGCATATGGGTATTGTAGAGAATAATAACTTCCTACCTTTCTTTCTGGAAATGGTTAAAGTTTGTACTCAATGACAAGGGAGATAATTGTTTATTTTCTTTATCTAAAGGATAGTAAAGCCCCTTCTTATAGGACCACCTAACAAATATAAAATGAAATATTATGTAAACTAACTGGTAAGGTAACAACTCCAAGATAACCTTGTTAGGAATAGCAACTTGATTACCAGGGGGCCAAAAAGGGCAGTATATATACACAAAGTACAGGTGGTGAATATGCAAATAACCCCTCATAACAATGGGGAATAACACACTATACATATATCTCTAACACCCCCCTCAAACTCATGGTGGATCAACAACATTGAGTTTGGAGAGGTAGAAGCCGTGTTGTGCTGGAGTCTGGGTCTTCGTGAAGAAATCCGCTAGCTGAACCTCTAAAGGCACATACTGAAGAGTAATCACCTGATCATGCACACAAGACTTCATGAAGGAGGCATCAACACAAATATGCTTGGTGAGCTCATGCTTCACAGGATCACGAACATCTTGAGAAGCGTCATCTTGTCGACAAGAGAGGAGTCGGTGTAGTGACAGAAACACCAAAATCCTCAAGTAACCACCGTAGCCAAGTAATCTCTGCTGTCAAGAGAGCCATAGCTCTCAACTGAGCCTCTGCACTCGAACGGGACACTGCAGTCTGTTTCTTCGTCTTCCAAGCAATGAGAGAACCACCAAGAAAAACACAGTAAGCAGAGATAGATCGACGATCAGAGGGATTGCTGGCCCAAGTAGCATCCGAATAAGCCTGAAGTTGTAACGAACTGGAACGTGGAAAGAAGAGACAGCGAGAGATAGTCCCACGAAGGTATCGCATAACTCGAAGAAGATGGCTGTAGTGGACCTGAGTGGGAGCAGAGACGAACTGACTCAAAATGTGGACTGGATAAGTGATATCTGGACGAGTAACAAGGTAGACAAGACTCCCAATAAGATGACGATAGCGAGTCGGATCAAAAAGTGGCTCGCCATCAGAGGGTCGGAGATGAACATTGAGCCCCATGGGAGTCTCAACAGTACGCTGATCAGTGAGAGAGGCGCGATCAAGAAGATCTTGAATATACTTCTCTTGGGACATAAAGAAACCATCTAGAGTGGAAGTAACCTCAATCCCAAGGAAGTAACAAAGAGGACCAAGATCCAACATAAGGAACTGCTCACTAAGACGAGCCTTGACAAAGACAATGTACTCAGAATCATCTCCGGTAATGATCATATCATCAACATACAGAAGAAGAGTCCGACTACGAGACGAAGTGTGGACAAAGAGCGCAGGATCATGATCACTAGCTGAAAAACCAGCAGCAGTAATCACAGAGGAGAAGCGCTCAAACCAAGCACAAGGGGCTTGCTTAAGGCCATAGAGAGCGACGAAGGCGACATACCATGCCCTCAGGAACATAATACCCAGGTGGCGGATGCATGTAGACCTCCTCACGCAACTCGCCATTAAGAAAGGCATTCTTGACATTGTTAAGGATATAAGGGTATTTATGGTATTTCCTATTCTATTAGGATTTAGATTTGTGTCCCTTTGTACCCTATATATATTGCCCATTGGGTCTCTGAATACATACACATAATATTTATAACATGGTATCAGAGTCTAGGTTAGGGTTTACTGTGGCCGCCACCGGCGGCTTCTAGCCTCCGCTGCGCGCTGCCCCCGGGAGGACCGATCTTCGCTCCCGGGGGTGGCCTCTCGTCGGTGCTCTGCTCTTCATCCGGCTATGCTTCGTTGCTTGCGCATCGCTTGCTCGTCTGGATCCGTCGCCGCCTCGGATGCATCGGCGCCGCTGAATCCGGGGATCCGCCCGTGCTTTCTCTCCGTGCTTTTGGAGCATCCCGTCATCACCGTCGCCAGATCCACACCGGCCCAAGCTCCCCGCGTCTCCCTTGGAGGTTATCTGCTCCAAGCCTTCGAGGTCGCCTCACCCGGGTTTCGTCGGATCGTCCCGAGCCTCCGTCGTCGCCGGATCCCCGTCGGATCCGGGCATGTCTCCCCGAGCTTCTCTTCTCGCGCTGCCCGATCCTCTCCCGCGAAGGAGCTCTTCAGATCCAACTCTCCGGGCTGCCTCTGCTCCGGCGCCGCCCCGGTGACTCTTGCTCGCGTCGGGAGAGATACCCCACGCCGCGGCCAGCGCTCGGCGACCCGACTCCCGAGCCTCTACTGCGCTACTCGTTCGCCTCTGGATCTGAAGAGCCGAGCGATCGGTGCTTGGGAAGGAGAGAAGAGGAAGATGGCGATTGGGGTGGCTAATGGATGGCTCGGTTGGCTATTGGGATGCTATTGATGATTTGGTCCTCTGACCTGTTTTGCTCGTGGGTTGGGTGATGCCGTGATGGGCTCCCCAAGTTCGTCCAATCTGAGGGTGCTCTTGGGCTTTACAAGGGACGGCTTCCTATTTGGACGAGGAGATGTGTGTGCATCTTTTCTAGTCGATGGCTGCATGTGAATTTTCTAGTGGGATGGCTCTGCTCCTTTGAAGACCGCAAGGATGCTAAGATGCTACACTGGTGCTTGCCAGTTGACGAGGAGATGGGTCTTTTGCTAGCTATTCTGGCTTTGCTGCTAGTTATCCTTAGGTTTTTTCTTGCTTTGTCTTCCGTTGTGTCCATCTTAGTCCGTCGAACTTTATCTTTGAGTTCGTTTAAGCCATACGAGTCCACAAATTTATTGTCAGTCATAGAAGCATAGGAATTTCTTTTACATGGCAGCAGCCGCTGTTTTTTTCTTCGAACTGCTGCAGATCTACCGCCCCAAGCTTTTAAGGCCATCGCTCTTCTTTCTCACTGCGTCTCTGGTGTACTTCTTGTGCATTGCGTCGCGCTTCTTCTGCATTGCGTCTCTGTTGCGCTTCTTGTGCATTGCGTTGCGCTTCTTTTGCACTGCGCATCTATTGCGCTTCTTGTATACTGCGTCTCTGTTGCGTTTCCTGTGCACTGCGTCTCTGTTGCGCTTCCTGTGCACTTCGTCTCTGTTGTGCTTCCTGTGCACTACGTCTCTGTTGCTCTTCCTATGCACTGCATCTCTGTTGCGCTTCCTGTGCACTGCGTCGCCGCCGTCTTGGGCTTCGATCTGTGCCGACATGCTTCTATCTATTCCTATTCGACTTGACAGTTTTCTCTTTTTGTCAGTTTCATCATCTTCTTCGTCATGTTGGCGCGGTCAACTTTGCTCCTGTACATTGTACTTTATGGGCTGTCGCAAGACCTTAGATGGGAGATCTTTTATCGACATATTTTCCAAGAGCTGCATGCTACGACGACATTATCAAGACTCGGACTTTGGATTTTTCATATTTTAGTGTCAACCCTTTTCAAATGCAATGCTATTGCATACGCCTTGCATTTGAGGGGGGGTGTTAAGGATATAAAGGTATTTATGATATTTCCTATTCTATTAGGATTTAGACTTGTGTCCCTTTGTACCCTATATATATTGTCCATTGGGTCTCTGAATACATACACATAATATTTATAACAGACATCAAGCTGAGAAACAGACCAGTGACGAACAGACGCCACCGAAAGAAGAGTGCGGACAGTGGTCATGTGGGCCACAGGAGCAAAAGTCTCGTCGTAGTCACCACCATGCTCTTGTTGGAAGCCATGAGCAACAAGACACGACTTATAGTGCTCAAGAGAGCCATCAGAGCTAGTCTTAATCTTAGACCCACTTACACGTGATGAGACGAGAGTGAGATGGAAAAGGAACAAGATCCCAAGTACCAGTACGCTCGAGGGTAGCAATCTCCTCGGCCATGGCATGCTGCTACTTAGGATGAGTAACAGCATCCCGGTAGGAGACAGGCTCATGAGTAGCTGCACCAGCAAAACCATAACGGGCAGGGGGCCGAATCGACTGGCGATCGCGGAGAGCGTAGCGAGGAGAAGATGACCCATCAGGGGAAGATGGAGGAGGGAGGGAAGCCGGCGGCGGTGGCTAGGGGAGGACGAGTTGCGTGTCCGGGAGAGGTAACCTAATTGGCTCTGATACCATGTTAGGAATAGCAACTTGTATTACCAGGGGGCCAAAAAGACCAGTATATATACACAAAGTACAGGTGGTGAATATGCAAATAATCCCTCATAACAATGGGGAATAACACACTGTACATATATCTCTAGCAAACCTAACAAACTAAACAAATTTGATTGATTGTTGCTGATAATGCCTTCTTTGTGTGTCACGTGCATGGGCCCATTATGGGCACAATGACATATCTCCCCTCATGGAAACAAAGTTACTCCTAGAGCTATATCTCAAATAGAAGTGAGCATTCACTCTTGTCCACCTCCATTGTCATTGGTGGCAGTTTCCTGCTAATACAAACACTTGCATTCATGTACTGGGTGGAAGGGCTCATTTCAATTGAAGCACAAAACCTTATGACGACAACTCGCCATCTAACGAATTGGGGAAGAGTTGTCCTTCTTGAGCAATGCCACACTACCATTAGTAGGGAAGTTGGATGGTTCACCTATGATGCAAGGGACCACTTGTGACCTCTCATAGGCTCTGGCTCATCTCATGGCCATCTATATGTTTGTCGGTTTTGTAACTTGACGTTAGTGTGAAGTTGTGGTGCCCAGGAAATCAACATGGCACAATAGGTTCAGGTACTGCCCCTGTTACTCTTCCACAGTTGCAGTCAAGCTGAGTTTTATTCCGGATGGAAGGTTCAAAGCGAGGTGAATGTATCAATGTAGTCCTTGAAGCGTGGCCATGTTGGCATGCCTTCGTATTCTAGATGGTAGTACCGCTGCTGGGCGATCCCCAATCATGTGGTACGTTGCCAGCCAAACCTTTTCCCCAATGGTTAGGTTGCCACAAAAAACTTGTTCATTGCAGTTTAGACAATACAGACGATCCCCATCCCAGATAAGAAAATCCAGCCTGTGGTAGTGAGTTCAGGTGCAGTCTTAGAAGTTGGATAGGTGATCAAACTAACCAAGCCACCAGTTCAGCAATTCATCAGTCCAACTAGCGATTCATTGATTGAACTGCATGTTTTCTAGATACTAATATTTTATTAGTTTGCCAACTCTCTTTCCTCCTGTTAGATTCCTTTGATCAAATGTTGTAGAATCCCATATCCATACTTTGAAGCAAGAACAAATCAAAATGAAGACATGAAGTTGCAACAAGGAACAAACAATTAAACACCTATTAAACATGTCGCTGCTTGCCGAACCCTCAATGCAAAGTTGTCCTTGTTGCCAAACACTTGCCGCATCCTGGGACTGGGAGATCAATTTGATGTGGGGACTCAGAGACTCCGTTGAGCCTCTCGCAACATTCAGGAGCTCGAGTTGCTGGCGTGCTACCGTTGACATCCTTCTCAGTTCTCACAGACATTGAGTGCGCGGAGTTGAGCTATAGCTGGCAGCAACTTGGTCAACAGAGATGGCTAGACTAGGTGAGAAGTGGAGCGGCGGTCAGGATGCGTGGATTTGGGACTTGGGGCTTTGTTTGCTAAAAATAAACCACCCTAATTCTCCGGTTCTATGAAAAACCACCCAATCAGCCTTTTTTCTTGATCCATTTGTGTGAACGGTATTTGAAGGGACCGAGCCGTGGGTCCTGTCCGGCTTTTAAAACTATGCTCCGATGATGTCCACAAGACCAGTTGGAGCCGTCAGCGGGAATGCTGTTGTGTTAAACTATCCTACTGGTGTGTTATTGGTCGTTGTGACGCGTGCAGATTGCCCTTCCACTTCTTGACGAAGTTGGGCAATGCTGGCTTGCAATTGCACAAAGTTGGCTAGAGGAGTTTAGTGAGTTCATCATGCTGCTTGTCCATGAGAGCCATGAGCCCATGATAGCTTGGAATTTAGATTTTGCTGCCATCGGAAGACATGGTGGTTAGCTTTGAACCTAGTGGAGCGGGCTCAGCATGGAAGGGGACATAACTTTTTATTTCCTTGATCTCAAAAGATAGCAAAGCTATTTCTGATATGAGTCCCTAATAAATAGAATCTGAATATTATGTGAACTAACTGATAAGGTAACAACTTGAAGATAAGATAACCTATTAACCTAACAAACTAAATAAATATAATTGCCTTCTTTGTGCGCATGCATAGGTCCATTATGGGTGCCATGACAGAGGAAACAGGATTACAAATGTACCACAAATCGGATCACCGAAATTTTTCTTATTTGCACTGTGCAGTGGTGTAGAATCCTCCAAACTCTTGCTACAGTAGTGTACTAAGTAGCGGTTGCTACTGCCGCATGCGTGATTCCAATTCCAAATGTTGCCCAAATTTATTTAAATATTGTAGTTTTCTTAGTGATTTCTTGTCTAATTTTTCTTTTAAAATACAAATCATTTTGTAATACATTCGGTTTTAGGAACATAGAAACCAATTTTCTAAAATCGGACGAGTAAAAATGTTATTCATCTGGATACAAGGACTAGGTCCTGTCCACAATCCAATTATGGTAAAACAATTATTTTAACTAGTTTAACTGGTTAACTGGGCTGATTATTTGAATAACTGGTACGGTTACACTATGCAAGGTTGATTAATTGCGTTGGTGTTACAAATCCTATATAAGTGGGGTTTTTACATAGCCATTTAGTCCCTCAGGCTCAGCCCATACATAACGCTGGGCTTTTACTTGACCTATTAGCAGCTACTATTGACAATCTTTTAGTTTTCAAGCCTATATAACATAGAGCTGGGGTCTGAACTATGTTTGCTCTTGCATACAAATAATATGAACTTCTGTTATGCGTGCATATTATATGGAAACTTTGAAGGGATTAGTATTAAATTCCCATTACATGGATGGAATAATGTCAAATTCATTGAAAGAACGTAGTGCATAACCCTGTGTGTAAACCTGAATATTTGTTGGTTTAGTTGTTTCTAACACTATTTAGCTGCATTATTATTATGTCCTAAATATTATTTGCTTGCCTTGATAGCTTTCCCCCCCGATCTGTAGGGAACTGCTGATGAAGTAGTGGATTGGTCTCATGGTAAGCAACTGTTGGAACTTTGCAAAGAGAAATATGAGCCTTTGTGGCTCAGGGGTGGGAAGCACTGTGACTTGGAGCTCTTCCCAGAATATCTTCAACACCTCAAGAAGTTTCTACACACAGTAGAGAAGTCACCATCCCATAGGCATGCCTGGAGGGAAAGTGTGGATCGGATTGAACCCTCGTGGAAGAGCGTCGACTGCTTTGAACCCTCGCGTAAGAGCACAGACCGAAGGGAGAAATCAAAGCCAACCCGAGATAGGATGAGAACTACTGAGCATAGGTACAGCAATGTTGAGAAGATGGACAAACTAAAAATCTCATTTGATCATATTGAGAAATCAAGGAGAAGTGTTGACATCTTTGAGAGGCCGAAGAGGAACATTGAACAGCTGGACTGTGGGAGGAAGAGCGTGGATAGATTGGACCGGATTTGGGCCAGTTGAAGACCTTTTTAACATCTTATACAAGGTATACATGGGGGGCTTGGTTGTTTTGGGGATTTTCCTTCTGTATTTATGTGTGTTCACCCATGTGCTGGAAGGTGTGGCATAAGTCAGTTCGCTGAAACAAAGAAGAGAGAGAAGAGCTAATCGCTGACAATGTTGTTTGTCTCTGTAGAACTTGTAATGGTTTATGTGGTGGAAGAAGTGTATGTTGGTCTTCAACAAATGGTTCTATTAGGGATGTTTAATTAAATGGCATTTGAGACTAGTCCATTGCAGCATGTGTATAAATTCCATAGAATGTTTTTCTTCTCAGTGGATGAATGTTTTTTTAATAAAATAAATTGGCCGGGAGCTCTGGCATTCGCTGAAGGACATGGGCACTCGAGCCGCTCCTAGGACTCAAACTTGGGTGGGCGAGGGTGCAACAAGCACGTTTTCCATCCGGTAGCAAGTCGGATCCCTATATGAATGAACTTTTATAGATGTGTTTAATGTATGCGCGAGATTGATAGTTGATGCTGTATTGATGCTGGAGTAGGAAGCTGAAGAATTTCACAGGGATGCCGCTGCATAGAAACTAGTCGTTAGAAACTAGCCGTTACAGAAACATGATATTATGATACTACTTCCGATGCAAAGTAGTCTCTTCAAATAGACGGACAAGCTTCCTTCTTTGTGCCACCACCACTACACACCCATCCCCTTTCCACACGAACCACCACCGCTCCCATCCCTTTCCGAAAAGGAATAAGTCTATTTTACACCTTTGAACTATAACCTGAGTTCAAAAAACACCTTCAACTACAAAACTGTTCATTTTACACCCTTAATTATTGAAACAGGAGTAAATCACCTTCTCTTCCTAAACCACTCCGGTTTTAGATGACGTGGTGTTCATATGTACATGTTTCGCTGATGTGGAGTCATGGCGTGTATGCTTAGGTCCACGAACGCTGCCGCGTCCTCCGTTGGCTTGCTGCACCGCCGATCTGTCCCCGACGATGCCACGAATGGTGTCACCATCGAGGAAACCGAGCCACGGGGAAGCTCGAACATCAGTTCATCACATCATAGAGCACTAGCCATCCATAGTAGTATCTCTCAGTTCATCACAACACAGAGCAATAGGGAGAGTAGTAGAGGGAGAGATTAAGGTGAGGATGCACCTTAGTAGCAAACCGTGCCGGGGCCAGAAGGAGCCGGAGGAGGCGACAGATCGGGCCAAGGCGCCGGTGGTCGAAGGAGACTATAGGCGGGAGGAGCGGCAAGTCGGAGGCGGCGCTGGACCGGCGGTCGGGCACGACAAGCAGCGGCCGGGCTAGAGGGAGCCGGAGTCGGGTGCACAGGGGCCAACCCGGCATGAGCCAGGGCGGCGGCATCGACGTGCTGACGGCCAAGGAGCCGGGTTGGAGGAAAGCAAAGAGGAGCGCGGGCTGGGGCAAAGCCGCATGGGGAAGCCGGGGAGGCACGCGTGGACACGGGGAGGAGCCAGAGCCGGCGAGCAGCACGGGCTGAACCCAGAGGTGGCCGGGCGAAGAGGCGGCGACACCATGAGAGAGTGGAGAGGAAGAGATTTGAGGAGGAATCAAGCACTCTCTCTCTCTCTCTCTTTATCTGCATTTGGCGTCTAACAGGTGGGCCTGAGTTGATGGAAGATGCCACGTAGGCGAAAAACCACCAGTTTCAGGCCGAGGGGGTTGGTGACCTGGTATTGGCAGTTCGAGGGTGTAAACCAAACAATTTTGGAGTTCAAGGGGTATTTTGGACTCTCGCCAAAGTTTATGGGTGTAATATGGACTTATTCCTCCGAAAAATAGAACTGCAAAAGTTACTAAATCTTGTCTTCTTGTCCCAGGAAGCAACCTCCCGACCACCCCATTATGGTCTCACTAGCCTCTCCTCTAGTAGTAGCAGCAACAACGACCAGCCTCTCCTCTAGCTGTAGCAGCAGCAGCAACGGCGATGATGTTGACACCACCACTCCAATCCCTTCCAAAAAATAAAACTGCAAAAGATCCTAAATCTTGCCTCCATTCCGACCTGCCCATTCCGGTCTCACCAGCCTCTCCTTTAGCAGTAGCAGTAGCAGCAGCAACAATGTTGACACCACCACTCCCGTCCCTTCCAAAAAATAGAAATGCAAAAGATCCTAAATCTTGCCTCCAGAATGTCCCAGGAAGCAACCTGCCGACTTGCCCATTCCGGTCTCACCAGCCTCTCCTCCAGCAGTAGCAGCAGCAGCAACGACGACTACGTTGACACCACCACTCCCATCCCTTCAAAAAATAGAACTGCAGAAGATCCTAAATCTTGCCTCCAGAATGTCCCAGGAAGCAGCAACCTCTCGACTTGCCCATTCCAGTTGAAAAACTAGATGGAATAGGTTATGGAAGCCACACAACAACATGGGGGCTAGGGCTGAAAAAAAAGCTCGAGGCACGCTAAGAAAACGAGCCGAGTCCGAGCCGGCTCGCGAGTCGCATTTGGCTCGGCCTAGGCCCAGCAGTGACGCTGCCGCCTCAAATCCCTATAACCCCCCGGCCTCGATCCCCTTTCTCCCCCCCAATTCATTCCCCTCCCTCGATCCCCTTTCTCCCCTGATCCATTCCCCTCCCCATCCGCCTCCGCCACCACCGACGACCTCCACCAGCGACAAACCAGCCATTTCGTGCTCCCACCTCTCCACCGCCTGGTCCTCCTCTGCCCTTGCTAGCACCTCCACCCACCGCCGCTCCTCCACGACCACCAGTCCACCACCCCCTGTGGCGGTAGAGAACGTCCCTACCGCGCCGCTGACTCTCCATTGCCCCACACCCTCACACCCCCTCACTTCCCTTCCCTTCCCTTCCCATCCCGATCCCCAATTCCCCTCCCAATCCATCTCGATCCCCTTTCCCCTCCCTGTCTGCCGCTGGTGCTCGTGGTGGAGGCGGCCGTGGCGGTGGCGTTGCTCTTCAAGATGCCGCTGTGGAAGCTCACCGTGCTGGGTCTCAACTGCCTCAAGCGCGGTTGCCGCGCACCCGTCACCGTCAAGACCGTTGCTGGCGTGGCGTCGTCCTCGCCCTGCTCGCCTCCATTCTCGTTTTGCTTTTTAGTTCACTGATTGACTGATATGTGCTTCTGAGTGTGAATTGTGAACATGGAACTATGGAAGCATGAATTCGTGCATTTGGTGTTTGGTTAATCTTGTAGCATGTGGTGTCAGTGTATTATGTACCTTGATCTTTTAGTAGTATAATTTTGTGTGTGGTATGGGATCATAGTGAGGCAGACTGAGGTGTGGAGTCAATTGATGCAGCGCAGTTTCTAGAGCTGGGTTCGCGAGCTCAAACGAGGCGGCTCAAGCCTGAACATGAGCCAAACCAAGCCACCATTCTAGCTCGTTTCTGAAACGAGCCGAGCCGAGCTTACTGTTCATCCGAGCCAAAATGAGCCTGGCTCAGCTCGGCTCGTTTCCACCCCTAATGGGGGATCATGGTTCTATTTATAGATCAATAACACATACAAGATTAGGTTACAATGATCCTTGAGATTGTGTAAAAGATGACATAATGGTTGACGCACCAATGCCTTAGTGAATATATTAGCAGTCTGATCAGCTGAATATATAAATCATATATCAAGCATTTTTGCTGCACTCTCTCTCTCTCTCTCTCGAACAAAGTGAAAATCAATTTCAATGTGTTTTATACATGCATGAAAAACTGGATTCGCCGAGAGATATGTTGCACCTAAATTGTCACACCATAAATTAGAAGTTCTTCCTTGATAAATGTCTAACTCCTTTAACAAGGACTGTAACCAGATTAATTCAATAGTCGCATGGGCTAACGACTTGTACTTTGCTTCGATACTTGAGCACGACATGGTGGGTTGCTTTCGTGAACTCCATGTGACCAGATTAGGACCACAAAAATACAACAAAGCCTCCAATGGAATGAAAATAATCATTGAAACCGGTCTGTCGACGATCGAGTCGCCGATCTTACGAAATAAAATAGAGAAACATGGTACATAGTTCTTGGGAGAGAACGAGACTGCTCTTTATTGATATGAACTAGTTAATACAAGGGATACATTTGACAAGGCAGATGACTAATCCTAAGTACACAGAATGTGTTGCTATTCTAATGTTTCAATTGTCTTTGAATCACTAGGCCTTGTGTGTAGAGTCGGATTGCAGCTGACTGGCTTTATCCATCCAAAATGAACTGTCCCCTATCTCCTTCCTTGATCTTTCTTCAATAACCGACCAAGTGGTGATAGTTATTCCTTAGAGAGGTGCTTGTTGGAAGTGTCGCGTCTGGTCGGAGAATTGGTGGCGGTTTATAATGTGTCAACTGTTCGGTAGTTGATGCCAGTGGAAGACATAACCACGCAGTGGTTAGTATCAATGACTTAAAGCTATGGAACGTCATGTGGAATGGAATGAATAAGGCACATGTTCCATTCATCATACAGAAAGAATATACTTAGAACGGGTCCAAATGCCATTCCATTGCTTTTACGAGCAGTTACCTGGTCGGGGATTAGGTACAGGACCTTGTCCGACCTGGGTACCCACTATGTAACCTCTGAAATCCTTACGACCATGGTGTCGTTAGCATTAGGGGTTATGACCATGAAGACATACGGTCTTTAATTATGTATTAATATAATACATAGAGATTTTAATCCTCGTCAGCTAGCCCTTGAACTTTAAAATGAATTTGGTGGTGAACCCTTCTCCGACGAAATCATATCGGGTAGACCCTCATTAAATGACGCAATAAAACGAGGCGGTCTGCTGGATGGCTGATATCTTTACTAGATTTACTTCAATTCCTCAAGCCAAAACTAGGAACCCAAGAAGCTTTCCAGAGGAAACTCCGAATACATACTTTTCTGAATTTAACTTAAGGTTTTGTCTTCTTAAGTTATTGAAAGTCTCGTGTAGGTTGGGAATGTGGTCGCCAGCATTGATGCTCTTCACGACCAAGTCATCAACGACTTCCAAATTTTGACCTATTTGAGAATTAAAGGTTTTTTTCATTAGCCTCTGAAAGTCGCACCAGTATTTTTAAGACCAAAGGTCATCTTAATATAGCAATAAGTGTCATAGGTCATGATGAAGGACGTTTTCTCTTCATCATCTTTACTCATATTGATCTGGTGGTGCCTTGAATATGCATCCAAAAAATTTAATAACTCACACCCAGAAGTGGAGTCTACAAGTTGATCAATATGAGCTTTATTAAGATCATCCTTTGGACAAGCTTTATTAAGATCTGTGAAATCGATACACATTCGTCATTTCCCATTACTTTTTCTAACCATTACAGGATTGGCGAGCCACTCGGGGTGGTCGACTTCACAAATGAACCCAGCCTTGAGGAGCTTGTTAATCTTCGACCGGATTGCCTCCTTACAATTGGGTGCAAAACGCCTTAACTTCGGCTTGACCGGTTTCTTGTTAGGCTAGAGAGCTAGCTTGTGCTCGATCACCTCCCTGGGGACTCTAGGAATATCGGATGCCTACTAGGCGAATACATCCATGTTTTCTCAAAGGAAGGAGACGAGCGACTCTTCCTATTTAGGATCGAGTCCTGCCCGACCAATATCTTTTGGGTAGAGGCATTTGCATTTCCTGACCCAGATGGTGTTTTGATGCTTTTCGGGGAAGCGCTTTTGTCAAGCGTTACCTCCTTGGTCTGGTTAGAAGGCTTTGGCGTCATCTTTGGCCTTGAGTGCTTGACCTGCATGGTAGGTGGGTTAGTTTCCCTAGTCGAAAGTTCATCGACCAATTCTAAGGATTTTTGATCACATGCATAGGCTATTTTTGATCTTCTCAAACCGTGATGACTCCTTTTGGTCCTAGCATCTTTAAACTATGATAACTGTAATACGTGGCTATCAGAAATTTTGCCAATGACTGACGACAAAGGATTCTATTGTATGCGGTTTCGAAATCCACCACATCAAATGTAATTTTTTCTGTTCAGAAGTTGTTAGGTCTTTCGAACGTAATCGGTAGGGAGAGTTTCCCTATCGATTTTGCAGTAGAACCAGGAACTATGCCGTGGAAGGTATATTTCACATGTTTTACTTTTGATCTGGGAATTTGCATTCCTTCTAATGCTCCATAAATGGAATGTTTAAAGAACTACCTCCATCTATCAAAACTCAATTAACTTTGCAATTATTAATAGTAGTATCGACAACAATAGGGAACCTACCTGGTCGAGTTGATGGGATGGGGCAGTCTTCTTTGCTGAAAAAGATTACAGTCTCCGACCACCTGGATGGCTTGATAGTGATCGGAGCTTCGACGAGGTTGACTTCATGCCCCACGTGTTGGGGTACGGGTAGGCTACGCTAGCAACAATTTAAAATTTCTACCACGTAAACCAGGATGCCAAGCAAGTTAAATGATCACAGATCATGTGAGACCCCGGTTTATTAAGCTTGTAATACTTAACCTTCCACCGGTTCTAGTATCACAAACAAAATAACCCGTGCCTCGATGGACATATGCTTCCCAGAAAATGCAGCACACATACATCATACCAAAGCATGCATCAATTCCATACAACAACATATAACAAGTCTACCAAAAGCCATACATAATATAAGTTATTACAGAACAGTCGACCGGCCAAAAGACATAAGTATCAAGTAACAGCGGAAGCAAAAGGTGCCATAAGATGGCTTAAACCAAAAGACGACCGGTTAGCCACATAACACCACGGGCAACCGCCGGGCCACCAAGCTAATCGCCCACACACCGCCACAAAGACAACTCACAGAAGTGAGGCCCTTCGGGCTCACCTTCTTCCTCTGCACACAATAAGCAATGCAGGTGAGTACAATAATGTACTCGCAAGACTTACGAGTAACAAGCCTATACATAGCTACATGAAAGCTGTATCAAAGGAAGGTTGGTTATATGGTTATTTGGACGCATAAAGCAAGTTTTATTTGCAATAATGTAATAGATTGAAGGCAATTTGACAAATCAGTTTTTAAACATTGAAATAATAGCGGGTAACAATAATCATCAAGTAACCACCTAGAAGTGACTAACCCTTTAGCCACCACAAATAGCATGAATCCCAGATTCATACCACCCATCAAGTTTTAATTTAAAATATTGTAGTCTAACGCTTGAAAAGCTTATCCAAGCGTGTCCATAACCTAGGACGAGGCTATTCGAATAGTTTGTAATCCCTGCAGGGGTGTACCAATGTACCCACACTTCAGACCGCCTTTTTGCCAAGCTATTAAGCACACTTCCTTTGGTATGCCGGCACGGCTAAGTCCTACGAACCCTTTCCAATGGAATATGCTAATCAAGAGACGCACGTATGGGGGTTAATCCTTAGTGATCTGTCGACGAAATATGGATCACAAGGACCCATATGTGGAGCAGGACACACCGGCCTCGGCGGGTGCTCCTCTCCCCACAAACATGTCCATGTTGCACATAATTAAATGTGCAACCCACCACGCGACTCATTAATTAACACACCCCAAAGTACTCAGCTAAGAGAGGTCCTATATCCCTCTAGTGTGGTTAGCACGCACAGAAATGCTCGGATAACAGGTACTCACAAGTAGTTCGGTCCTTAATTGACCCGGGCACCATTCCAATCACACCCAAAAGATCACACCATCTTACCATTGTGCCCAAGTCTAAATTATTTTCATTTTCAGTTTTAGTTTTGCAATTTAGACATAGCACAAGGCCGAAACATAGAGATCATAATAAATTTGTGTGATCAAGGTTATCAACAAGTCGATAACCGCCTATTTCTACCGATAGCTAAGCATGGCTAAGCATAATGACGCGTAAACTACTAAGTGACAAGGGTTCATCCAGCGAACCCAAAATCACAGCAAGTAATCCTAGGCTTTAGTAGTAGAGGAATAAACATTTCCTACTGATAATGCATCTACTAAGTGAATTATCGATAATAGTTAAAACAACATAGCAATGCATACATAGAATTTGCAAACAATATATTAGAATTTGAAAATAGTAGGAGCAACATGATCAAATGATGCTACATCTTCTTGCCTTGCTTGAGTGCAGGATCTGATGGCTGTGGCTCAGAATTATTATCAATATAGTCTTCGGAACCTAACGCGAAAAGGCGATAAACCAATAAGAACAAAGAATACCAAATAAACTCCAACAGCAAAAGACATTCCAATCTAATGAAATTTATACAGCAGCTAGGGGATGATTTTAGACAATTTTAGGAACAAGAATCATGCAATTTGGATTTAGGATGCAAAAGATATAGACAAAATACTCTTTCTCAGCCTATTAAATCACTAATTTAAATACTGGTACTGTTCGTGGCGAAAATTTTCCAGAAAGATCTAAGGTCTGAAATTTTTATAGCAGGTATATTATGACATCCTAATAACAACAAAGTTGAGTTTACTAAATTTGGAGTTATAGTGATTTATTTATGATTTTTCTAAGTTGTAAATCTATTGCAAGTCATTTTACCGAATTATAACTATGCTCAAAACCTATCTCATATTAAAGTATACTAGCAGAGGAATTTAACAAAATTGATTTTGTACAAATTGGGAATCTATAGAAAAAGATATGCATTTTTCAAGTTTTATTTCTATTTCTGGAATATTCTAAAGGCAGGAATCAAGTTAGTTTAGTTACAAGATTTTCTGATACTGAAATATGCCTGAATGCATTTTTATATTAAACTATAGTGTCATAAGATTTTATTGTAGTTGGAATTACCTAAAAAGTAGTTAACAGGAATTAGTTATGAGTTTTTAAAGTTCAAAATGCAATTTTTAGTTGATAAACAAAAGCCTACAGAAATAGATTCAAACTTAACAGAAATTAGCGATGTTGACGCTTAAGAACCCTTGATCTAAAATCCTACGGCTCACGCGCGCCGGGAACAGCGCACGCGCGCGATCCCTAAAAGCAACCCACCGTTGGATCAAGATCCAACGGCTCACGCGGAGGGATGCATTCGGACGGTGCGGTTGCCTGGGCCAACCACAACCGCAGATCTGAAGATGGACGGCGCAAATCGCACCCCCTTCGGATGGTCCGATTGCATTCGAGATCTCAGCCGTTCATCACAAGATGAACGATCAAGATGGATTAGGGAACCGGAAGGTCCGAATGCATTCTAGATTTGGGCCGTTGATCACGGGATCGACGGTCCACAATCGACAAAGTGCTCCGCATGGGACTTAAGTGCGCGAGGAGGATTTTAATGAGTGGGTCCACTGTCAGTGAGACAGAGGGCAATTAGGACAGTAATTTAATTACTAAAGACCAATGATTAGTGATGATTAACAATTAAATGTGTCATAATAAGCCCTCACAGAGGTGGATTAAAGAGATGGGGGCCCACCTGGCAGTGGCTAACGGTGGCGGCTAGGACACATTAATTGCTAACCAAAGATTAACAATTAATGACCCCAGAGCCGCGGCTTAAGGCCTACGGGTCCACATGCCAGTGACACAACGAACCAGATTAGGACATGATTAATGCACCTAATGATTAGCATTAATCGGGCAATTAATGTGTCCTAAATAAGTGACGAAACAGGGGTTTCGCCGGCACACTTCTGAACGGGTTCAACACTTGTCGCCGGCGACTCCGGTCGCGGCGGCGCCAACCAAGAACTAAAATGGAATCGCAATAGCACCACGAACCTAATGGTGGCAACCTCACCGGCGGTGAGGGACCAGAACGCCGGCTAGCCGGAAAAAGAAAATGGAGCTTTTACTACTAAGCACGAAAATAGCAAAATGCTCCGCTGCAGTTCAAAGAAACGCGTGCCAAAGCCTCTAGGGACTAATAAGAAGCTACCTTAATGAAGAGAAGCTTCAAAGATGGCCGGAGAAGCTTGTCCACGGTGGAGCTTGCCGGACCCGAGGAAGAAGATGATGAAAATGATGATCTGGGCCAAAATGAGTACAACTGGTGGTCAAAATAGCTTCATTACGACTCCTAGAAGCTACATGAGCAACCAATTTGAAAATAGAGCACTCACTTGAGCTGAGGAAGAAAATGACCAAATTCGGCCGAATTTGAACAAACCCCAAATTGGATAATTCCTGCGAATCAAATCCAAGATTAAGTGAGGGGTTATGTTCAAGATAGTGAGGAGGTTAAATTGGTGTAAAGAAATATGAAGGAGAACCACTGGAACACCAAGAACACCAATGGAGCTCTACGGTTCAACAATGGTGGTTTGGGGGTTCTTGAGGAGTTAAGCTCCAAAACTGGAAATGGAGTTCGAGGGTGGCGTAAAGGGATACCAGTAGGTATTGAAGGTGCTTATAAGGCTTTGAAAATATTAGGGTTTGCCAAAAGAGCTTTTCGGAAGGCATGGTGCAAAGCTCAAGACACAAGGCATGACCGACAAAGAAAAAGGGGTAGATGGTGCACTAGGGTAAGGTATGGCCGAAAGTGTCTCCCACAACTCTTAATGTCGACTAGGGCGGCCGTAGGGAGCATGAAATGACATCCCCATGCCCTACACTGTTTTCGCACGGCGGGAGGTTGAAGATGACCAAAGAAAAAGCTCGGGCGAATAAGGACCCTTGGATTTTAATCGGACGGCTGACAACGCGCCACGCCTCCGGGATTTGAAAATAAAGGAATAGATCGGGAGCCCTTGGATTAGAAACGAACGGCTCAGATTCAAACAAAACAACCGGAAGGTCCGAATGTCTCGGAGAACCTGGGCGGTTGGATGGGGATCCAACGGTTCAAAAGGGATAAAGCATCCGCACGGTCCGAATGCTCACACGAACATGGGCCGTGCGATAAGGATCCAACAGTGGAGATTAGACGCGCGATTTCAAAAGAGGCTCGGTGTAGTTAGTTGACTGGACCGAGTCAAGAGGCTCGAGCCCGAGTCTGACTCGAACCCAAGGAACAGTGAAGCTAGGTTTTGAGTTTTAAACTGAACTAGGACTTTGAGGATTTAATTGAGATAGCAAACCAACTCTAAAAATTATGAAATTTTTACTGGAGCTTGCTAACTCAGATATTTTCCTTGTATAAAATTTTCAAAGGTTTTCATGCTGCACAGTTTCCTCCAAAAATAATGCAAGGCTCTGGTTTAAAGTTTTGACTAAAAGTCAAACAGGTTTGACTGCCCTCTAAAAATATTCAAACAATTTCTAAAAATTGTGAAATTTTTCAGAGGGGTCACATACCATCACAGGAACTTAGGAGAAATATTTCCCAAAGATGTTCACAAAATTAGAGATGAATGTTTTTGGAAGACAAGGCTTTGATCAAAAGACTTGTGACTTTGTATTTCCATAACTTCTTGTACAGGATTGGTTCAAAGAATACAGGAAATACATGATGTAAGAATTTTTTTTAATTTCTACACATTTTCTTACATTTGAAACACAAGTCCAATATTGGGATGTTACAGATCATTACCACCAGACGCGTAGTGTAGCGAAAGTAGAGTCGGAGCAGCCTAGTCCGACGATGAATGCGCCGATGTAGTGGTCGTAGATGATTGTCCAACGTCCTCGTAGTCGATCGTCTCCTCCAGCAACCTCCGCAGTTCCTTGTGAAGATCGCGGATCGTCCTCAGCGCAACAGCGACCGTAGTAGCGCCTCGACGGTATCCACACGTCCAGAGAAGGAACAACCGTACGCCGGTGTGCTAGCACCAAGTCGCATGAGAAGGCTCTCTCAAGAAGATGGCGGCTAGGGTTTCGGTGGAAACAACTTACGTGTCTCTCTCCCCTCACGCACACTAGCCAAAAGCATCTCCTTATATAGTGCCCCGTGTCGGATTCTATCCGAACACGTTTGATGAATCGTATTCGTACTGGTTTGTTCCATCCCATTAAGTGTGTGACCCGTTAGGTTTATGTGTAATCGGTTGTGACTCAGAAACCCTTTCCGACCACGAGTCGTAGCGGTCCCTAGCAGGACACAACGATCCCCGAATACACACAAATTATATCGGATGAACCTTAATGTAATATGATCTACGACTAGGTCCTCATCACTTACAACCAGGTCCTATCTTTATACGACCGATTCAAGACTTTCGGTCACGACCGATCCGTAACTCCTTACGACTGTGTTTCACCACTCTGTGATTTCGTTCGATCAGTCTACAACTTGCTTGTATCACCATACGACTTGTCTGGATCTGATCGAACTAAGCGACTTACTCTAGTATTCTCCCTTTACCTCACGATATCTGGTTTGAACTCTAGGTGAGATAATGTGTCATCCATGGACAGTTCAATACTTTCTCGATCGAGTTGTCGGATAACCTTATGTGGTCAAACACTTCGATCACTAGTGGCATGGCCATGCACTTTCTTTATCCGACCACTTCGAGGGGCCCAGAGACATATCTCCCGTTATGTTTAGGAGGGGCAAAATCCCATATCCGACCAGTCACATCCCTCCGCATGTTTCATAGCATACCTGAAAGCTACCTTTATAACTACCCAGTTACGAGTAGCGTTTGGCAACCCCTAAGAGTGCTATTACACATGTAGGGAATCATGCTAATCTCAGGTCTAAGGATTATACATCATCATTGCTTGAGACCAACTAATGACACATAGAATCATAACAATCTCAATAGTGCCTCAAGATGGGTCAATCCGACCCCATGTTCTCTAACATGTGTTCACATTATTGATTCGATATCCCTATATCCATGACCGGTGAAACATGGTCATCAATCAATATATGCGCTGATCGTAGAGTCACTGGTGTTCCGATCAGTGACATTCGACCAGGGATACTTTTTAGAACGACATCATACAAGTCGAATAGTTTCACCAACAAGTCACATACTCATTGATCTTCAGAACTAACGATTCATTCAAGGAACATAATAATATTTATTCAAGAACTCATAAACATAGACGTGATACAATCATCTCCATGATTACCTCTAGGGCATATCACCAACACCACGGTCTTTAGATGATGTCTTGATTCGTACAAAGAAGATCCACCAAAGATTATGTCGACGGTGTGCTGAGACTCCTAGTACTTCATTTCTTTGTCGCCATCTTTGGCTTTCTGGGAGCTTGGTTCTCCAATTTCTGTTATGGAGGGGAAGGGACAATTACCTGAGTAGTAATCCTCCAACTTCTTTTACCAAGCTCGATAGGTGCGCAGATCATGCCCCACTGCATGGTGTAGTGGACACCACTTCTTATTCTTCTTGTAGATATCGGTCGGAGCCTTTGCCTTGTTCTGACTGAAATAATCTCTCTTGCCCTTGGTAAAAATTTTTGGAACCGCAAGGACTTATTGTCTGGCTTGCGATTTTTTTTATTTTTGAGAGCCTTCTTATGCTTCTTTTCTGGCTTATCCAAGCAAGGTTGATGGATTTTGTCCTTTCGATCAATAGCTTTCCACCATTCAACCACTTCGCTAGTGGCTGCGTATTTGTCGGTCATGTCGAAAAGCTCGACGATCGTTTATGGAGGGTTTATTGCAATATCCTTCATAAATCGTCGGTTCCTCAGCCCTACTTTAAAAGCTTGAATGACCGAAGACTCTACGACCTATGGTATAGAATTACGAACCTGGCTAAATCTTTTGATATACTATCGAAGAGTTTCATTGGACTTTTGCCGAATTCGGTGGAGGTAGTCCTCCTTCCCAGGGCGGTCATACATACCGGAAATTTGCAATCAGGAGGTCGCAGAGCTGCTCCTAAGTGTAGATCAATCCGACTGTCAGGTTAAGCAACCACCACTGGGCAGATCCCTCAATTATTATGGGCAGATAGTTGGCCATCATGTTGTCGTCACCACCAGCAGCTCTGATGGTAGTCCCATTGAACTTTTCCACGTTTGCTGGTCGAAACCTGTCCTACCGATACAACTTGGAGCCCTTCTGAGAAGACTCGACAACCTGTAATTGAGTCGTGGCGCCTTCTTTGGAAAGGTGCCAGATTATAATCGATCGGGAACCGATTTCTCAAGTTGTTATACCGAGGATCCGGTGTCCCGAGCTGGTTGTGGACATTAGTGTGATGCCTTCGACTGGCCGCTGGTTCAGGTAATGTTGAAGATTGCCTGGAATAAACAATTGCTCCTCATGATGAGGGGTAGGAGTGGCCTTAGGAAAAAGCCGTCTTCTCTCGTGACTCCCCGGTCTGAACCTTCAAGGTCTTTGTATCGACCGGTCTCCAGTCCGACCATGTTGCCCTCTACTGAGGGAGGAACGTTGGGATAAAGTCAACGTTTGACTTTGCAAGGTCTGGCGTTCCTGGTACATTTCTGTATGCTGCATGGTTTGCTGGAGAATCTCCAATACCCTTCCTGCAAGTTGGGCATATCCCGGAGTTTCTACTATAGCAGGATCCGGATTATTCAGAATTTTATGAACTTGTTGCAGGTTTTGAATAGCTATCGAAGATCTTGGTGGATTTCTGTTAGTTGATGGTGTTCGATGATTCGAAGACCGTCTTGCCCTGTTCGACCCCTTGTGCATTGTGGGGCAGAAGTAGGCGAATTAACTAACTGACTTCCATCAGCTCTGATACTTCCGACATTTGGTGCTTGAGTGCCCGTACCATTTCCATCAGTACGTGGTGGCGGGTTATGTAACAGCCCCCAAAATAACTTTATTAAGATGTGTGCTTCAAATGTAACCTAATATTAGGTTCATGTTTCAAATGTAACAAAATGTGTACATGTTGAAACTTTTCACACATCTTAACCTCTTAGAACTATTGTTATATTTCTTGTAAAGAAAATTCATAAATTGAACCTCCAAATTCATAGTGTAACTCGAGTCAAAAACATTTTGAGTATTGCCTCAGGTCCAAAACCTTTCAAACTTTTATCATAAATTCTTGGGGTGGTATTGTCCACCCCTGAATTTTTCCCAGATTTTTAGAGTTTGTTTGAGCCATTTTTGGCTCAGGTCAAACCCATTTTTAAATTGGTCAAACCCTAGTTTATCACTCCTGAAATTTTTAATATAAAATTTAATGCACAAAAACTTCTGAAAATTTTAGGGAAGGTCAATCTTATAGCCAATAAGCTTCAGTAAAAATTTCATTCAATTTGGAGTTGATTTGATACTCCAATTAAATCTTCCAAAATCTCAGCCAAAATTCAATCCCAAACTGGTCAAGTCCTGTTCATGCGACCGAGCCAGACCAGAGTCCGACTCGGCCGACTTGATTCGACCGAGCCAACTAACAGTACCGGCTCTGGTTTGGACTCGTCGGCGTGGCTCATCGGGGGGCGTTGGATTCCCATCGCGCGGTTCCTGTTCGGCCAGCAAGGCGTCGACGCGGCTGCGTGTCCTCCGTCGGATCCAGATCAGAGGGCCACAGCGTCGTCTCCTTCCTTCGGCCTCCCCTGCCTCTCGCGAGCGTGGCCGAGCTGGAGCAGGGAGGGGGTCCCTCCTTGCGTCACCCTCGTGCGCCCCCGCCAACGGTCGTCGGGCATTTAATGCTTGCCAGTGAGCCGCGCTCGAAGTCGTCGTCGCCAGCCTTTCACCTGCTCCCGTCGCTCGCAGCGACCTCGCGCGGCGGCGGCACGAGCGAGCCACCGTTGATCCTTGGTCCTCCCGCCTTCTTAAGCCCTCGGCCTTTCGCTTGACCTCCTTTCGCCCTTCCGCACTCCTCGCTTGCACCCGCTGAGCACCGAGAGCCTCAGCGCCCCAATCGCGGTCGGCGCCATTGCCGAGCTTGGAGCTCCGAGTGAAGCTTGTGCTCCAGTGGATCTCGTGCCCCCTCTGTTGTCCCTGCTGCTTCCTCACCCTTGGTGAAGCTTACGCCTCATCAATTTCGGTGTGAGAGGAAGGAACCTCGTGGATTTGAGCTTTTCCCCTCGGCGGTGCGGTGCCCTTCGTTCTCAAGTCCGGTGAAGGGCTTCCTCCTCCCGATCTTTTGCTCCGAGAGCATCCCGGTGCCTCCTCTATCTAGTGCCACCACTCATTGGGGCTCAATGTCTCCCAGTTCTTGGCACCGTCGGACCTCCTAGCATCGCGGCTGGTCTTCGTCGCCGGTCGACTCGGGCCTCCTCGGCCGTCGCGGTGTCATCATCTTCCGAGGCCTGGTGAGCTTGAGCTCTTCTTCGTTTGGCTTTTGCTGCACGTGGCGTGTTTCTTTGTTTCGTC
The DNA here is from genome assembly GCA_036346255.1 of Ampelocalamus luodianensis. Classification (NCBI taxonomy): domain Eukaryota; kingdom Viridiplantae; phylum Streptophyta; class Magnoliopsida; order Poales; family Poaceae; genus Ampelocalamus; species Ampelocalamus luodianensis. The sequence goes on from CM070640.1 coordinate 21,488,578, forward strand.
ACGCGCGCCACCGTTAGCCTCGGCTCTCCGCCGGCTACCATTTGGGCTCCGGCTGGTCGTGTTAAGTCCTTAGGGCCTCGTTATAGTTTGTGCACTCGTCCATTTGCGCGTAGCTTGGCCTGTTCTTTGTTTTCGTTTTCAGCCGTAGCTCACCCCTCCGCCTCTCGCCGCCGCGCCGCCGCGTCCGGCCACCATTGGCCTCGTCGCCGGTGCCATCCGGTGCGCAATAGCGATGGTTTCGATTTAGCTCCTTCCGGCCTGCGCATCGAACTCCTCGCCGACGACACGCCCGCGAGCTCGAGTTTTGCTCGGCTCGTTGTCGGACGAGCGCCCGGCAGCGAGGCGACGTGGCTCTCGGTGGCCGTCCATCGCAGGATCCACGGCTCGGGATCGCCACGTCGCCAGGGCATGAGAACTTGTCGGTTTTGCTTAAGTCCCAGATCAGAACCACATTAGGGTCTTGTCATTTTTGTACCTCTGTCCCTATAGCTCCGATTTCGGTGATTCCAATTTTTTTAGTTTCCACATAACTTGAACTTAATTATAAAAATAGTTTCAGACCTTGATCAAACCTGGAAAACCATTTTCAAAAATAGTAAACAAGTGAACTTAATACTGTTTTTCAGAACTTTTAGCAAACTTGTCAATTGCATATCTTTTTATCTATAGCTCGTTTTTGTATGAATCCAATTGGAGTAGTTTCCTCTGATAGCCTACTTGCTAGTGAAATTAGTTTCATAAATTCTACTGTTGTTAAAATCATAAGGACTAAAGTTTAGTTTTAATACCCTTTTAAACCATAAAAATCATAACTTTTGCAATATAACTCCTAATGGCCTGAAATTTTATATGGGTTATCACTCTACCAGTATCTAGCTACCATAAAAATTTCAGCTCCAAAATCATTAGGGAAAATATTTTTGCTACAGTAATATAAAAATGGCCGAAAATAGCTATTTCCTTAATATCTTTTGCACCACTAATCCAAATTGAGTTTTTCCAGATTCTATGTCTAGATAGGTGCTGGTTTTACCTTGTGTATAAATTTTGTGTCTTTTGGATGCTTTTTGCTTAAATTTTGTGATTAGGGTTTATTGCCTTATTGCTCTTTTGCCTTGTATTTAATTGCGCGGATAGGTGACGAAGAGTTCGTTGAGCCCGATAGCACATCAGAGCAACCTCTTGAGCAACAGCAGCCAGGCAAGCAGTTTGATCATATCCCCTTAATCCTATTATTTTCAAAGTTTAATACTTTGCTTCAACTGTATGTATGCATTGCTAATTTGTGTTAAATTATGGTTAGAAATCCTGTAGTTGCATCCCCTGTAGCTAAATGTTTATTCCTCTACTACCATGAGCCTAGGTTATTTGCTGTGGTTAGGGTTCATGGTGGAGCCCTCATCACTTAGTAGTCACGTGTTAAATTGCTTAGCCATGCTTAGTGTCGGTAGTATTGGGCGATCATCGACTCTGTCGGTGGTCTGGATCACACAACTACTACTACTACTATTATTGTCCAACACTTGGTGTTTGGTGCCTTGATTAATTTTGCCACTTAAAAACTAAAAATGAAAAAAAAATGAAAACTGGTTTCGCGGGCACAATGGTATGTTGGTGTGATTCTTTCTTGGGTGTGATCGGATTGGTGCCGGGTCAATTAAGGACCGAGCATCTTGTGAGTCCCGTTACTCGAGCATTTATTTGCGTACTAACCACACTAGGGGCATATGGGACCCCTCTTGGTGAGTACTTTGGCGTGTGCTAGGGCGGGTGGCGGTGGTTTTGTGTTTGGGAGCGTTGCGGTTGTCCGAAAAGGTGGGCCTTTGTGACATTGTCTTTTAATTTGGGCAACGTGGCGTATGGATTTCGTTCCATACGAGCGGTCGTGCCTAGTACACAATATTGGAAAAGTCTCGTAGGACTTATGCGTGCCTACCTACCTACGGTAGTGGGTGAATCATGTGGCTTAAAGGCGATGCAAGTGTGGGTAAAGTGGTACACCTGCAGGGATAAATCTATTCGAATAGCCTCGTCCTAGGTTATGGGCGCGCTTGGGTAAGCTTTTCAAGAGCTAGTGTTATAACCTGTTTAAAAACTTAAAACTTGATGGGTGGTATGAGCGGGAGTTCATGCTATTGTTGTGGTGACTTTGGGAGTCACTTCCAGTGTTAGTGCTCTTTTACTTATTGTATACTCGGTCGCTTGCGATTATTTGAACCTTTAAAATGAATTGTAAACTTGCTTTTAAATGTATTACATTATTGCAAATAAATGTTGCTTTATGCTTAAATAAACCATATGGCCTCCAATTAAAAACTGCATATAGCTACATTATAGTTACATTATCTCACACGTCGGTCTTGCAGTACAAGTTGATGTACTCACATGCTTTGCATGCTAATCTTTTTGGTTGCAGAGGAGGTTGCTCGTAAGCCAAGGTACTTATGCGAGATGTGCTTGGGTTGGGAGAGCGAGTAGCTTCGCGGTCCGGTCGGTTGCCTTGTGGGTAAAGGCACACCGGTTGGCTCTTTGGTTCAGCCATCTTATGGCGCTTTTGTTTCCGCTGCTTATTTATTTCTGTGCTTATTGTCATTTGGCTGAAAGGCCCCCCTTTTGTAATGACTCTGTTTAATTAATGTATGTCTTTTCTTCGTTTGTAATGTTTTGGTTCTATGTGATGAATGGAATTGATGCTTATGTTTGTATCGGGGTATGTATACTGCACTTCTGGGAAGTATACATGTCTCGGGGCGGGTTTTAGTTAATTGGTAATGCTTGCTAAAGCATTACGAGTTAAATAAATCCCGGGGTCCCCACAGGTTAAGTAGTGGAGGATCATGCAGGGCGTCTTGATCAGTATCTCCAATCGCATTGACCTCATGCCTCCAACAGCGATCGTCCGAGAAGCTTCCATCGTAGCTAAGGGTGAGACTTCCAGCGTTTTAGAAAGGAGCCTCCAAGATGGTGAGCAGTAGAAAATTATCACCTCTGGTAGGCTTTGAGGTGGACTTAGCCTCATCCGGTAGATTGCCGATTATAAGCTGAGTTTTATCATTCCCACTTGGCCTACGATCGGTTGCAGTTTCATTGACACCCTTCCCAGATGTCGGTTGGCCCTCGGAATATGTAGGAGTCGTTGGTGAATACTGATCGCCCATGACCGTATCGAGAGTACATTGACCCTCGGGCTGCGGTTCAGGGCTTTTGTCGACCTTTTTGCTGGTCGAAAGGATGGGGCTTGTAGAGGCCTTTGGACATTCTGAACTAGTTGGAACGGTTGGTTCATCTGAAGACGCCACTGGTGGCATTTCCTCCTCCATTCGGTCAATCTCGCTAGCTTCAGCGAGCGGAGAGCCAGCGGTGGAAGAGGATGATGATGACATTGCATCGTGTTCTATGGCATGGATGCATGCGTCCATGTCCATGTCAGAGTAGTTTGCTAAGTCGAACCAGTTCTTCTCATCCCAAGTCCCTGCCATGTTTGCATGAGCGATGATGGAGCGAGGGAAAGTGAGTGAGGATTGCTTGAATAAAGAAAACTTCAAGAACTCGACTCCTTCTTCCCCACGAACGGTGCTAGTTGTTGACGATCGAGTCGTTGATCTTACGAAATAAAATAGTGAAAAATGGCACATAGTTCTTGGGAGAGAATGAGACTGCTCTTTATTGATATGAACTAGTTAATACAGGAGATACCCTTGACAAGGCAGAGGACTAATCCTAAGTGCACAGAATGTGTTTCTATTCTAATTCTTCAATTATCTTTGAATCACTAGGCCTTGTGTGTAGAGTCAGATTGCGGCCGACTGGCTTTATCCATCCAAAATGAACCGTCCCCTATCTCCTTCCTTGATCTTTCTTAAATAACCGACCAAGTGGTGGTAGTTATTCCTTGGAGAGGCGCCTGTTGGAAGCGTCGCATCTGGTTGGAGAATTGGTGGCGGTTGACAATGTGTCAACCGTTTTGCAGTTGATGCCAGTGGAAGACATAACCACACGGTGGTTAGTGTTGGTGACTTAAAGCTATGGAACATCGTGTGGAATGGAATGAATAAGGCACATGTTTCATTCATCACATGGAAACAATATACTTGGAATGGGTCCAAATGCCAGTTCATTGCTTTTACGAGTAGTTACCTGTTCGGGGATTAGGTACAGGACCTTGTCTAACCAGGGTATCCACTATGTAACCCTGGAATCCTTATGACCACTGTAACAACCCAAGGTCATTAAGTTGGATTAGTTAAGCATCTAATGTGCATTTGTAAAATTTTGGACCTTTTTAAAACTTTTTGTAGCAAAGCAAATAGGTTACAACTTGGAATTCCAAAACCTAGAAATGAAATTTCTTGAACAAAATCAAAGTTTGTCAAGAATTTGAAAACTTAGTTCAAAGTAGGGTATAAAAACCCTATGTAGAAAAATCCTTTGATTTCGAAGAATAGATTTGAAACCTAGTAATCCAATACTCCTCCAATTCAAAAGCTCAAATTGAACTTCGAGTAAAACTAAAAAGGTTTCAAACATGGGAATATTTATTTTGGGGTTCAAATTATCAACAGTAAAACCTCATATGCTCCTAGAATGCTTGAAGTACTTTCAAAAGAATTCTCAAATTCAAAATTTCAAACTTACTTTCTCTAGCTCATAATTATAGACTGATTTTCATTTTTGAAAATATAGGAGGACTAAAAGCTGAGAATATTTTATTTGGAATTGATATGACCTGTTTTGCTTGTTTGGATTTTCTAAAATTTTTGAAGATTATTTGGTTTGTTGTTTATTTGCATATTCAAATTGAGTTGAAATTAAAATACAAACGAATCTTGTGAGCAGTGTTTGGGAATATTTTTTCTAGGATCTGTAACACCTTATAAACTCACATACAAAATTTCACCTTTTTAAGAACTAAATTGCTATTTTAAAACAACTAGTTAAAGTAGTAAATTAAAAGTCAAACATCAAAGGCAGGAACCTAAAATAATTTTAGGAGAAAATGTACTTCAATTAAAACCCTAAAATTTTTATAGAATAATATTCTCTATAATTTCAGCCTCCCCTAAAAATTTTATAGAATAATATTCTCTATAATTGCTAGTGGACCCGGCTCGACAGGTCTTCCCTTCCACGTGGCCGAACACGCGGTACCAGCAGCGCCATGGCTGCCATGCAGCTCGCCAGCGTGCCCAGCTTTGCCCCCGGTCTCGAACCATCCCGCCCACCGTCTTTGCCTGCCACCCATGGTTTCGTGCGCCCCTGCTCATGCCGGTCAAGTCACCATCCCCTTGACAACACTCTTATTCGTGCGTCATGACCCGAGAGTGTTGTCGCCCATGCAAGATTCCACCTCGCGACTCTCCACCCTCCACCCTTTTATAGCAGCCTAGAGCTCCCTGGACAACCATTTCTTCGCCCCATTTGACCTCGACCTCCTCTTCTTCTTCCCATGTCCCGAACCGAGCTCCAAAACATGAGCTCCAGAGCCGACCACTAAGCCGCCGATCCGCTCGATGCCGTTTCGGTCGCTTCGGTGGGCCCCGGCCACCCACAACCCTGTCACGAAGTGCCCTCCACCCTAAGGAGCAAAATGCCTCGGCCAATTTGAGGCTCCTCCACCGAGCACCGCGCCTGCGCCTTCTTCCCCATGACTGGCCAACACCGCCTCCACCGTCGCCGCGTCTCCTCCAGCAATTACCTGCTCAATTCCTCTCGTCAAGAGTATCTACTAGCATCTCTCTCCATAATCCCATCACTCACTCGGGCTCTCACTCTTCGCAGGTTGCCGTCACCGTTGAACCACCCGTGCCGCCCTAGCTCGTCGTCGCGAGCTTGTCTCCGGTCACCTCGGCTTCTTCCAACCGGCTAGGTAAGCTCCCCACCCTCCATGGATTCCCATGCCTCTCATAACTAGCCCCCAACCTAACCCGAGCGTCGCTGCACCATCTCACCTCTTCGGTCGTCCGCCGCTTGACTCCGCTACGTCGCCACAGAGTAGCTTAAGCCATGTCGCCGCCACCCCTAGCCTCAATAGCCTTCGGGCAATCCATTTTGAGCATCGCCTTCACCTCCCCATTGCTCAAACGCCGGCGGCGAGCGCAGCTTTGAGCTCCCCTATGATGCCTCCTGTTCTCTATCTCTGTATTTGACTCTCCTTGAGAAGTAGTGCTCATTAGTAAGATCAGTGGAATTCATTTGATACTAGACCTTTTGATTAACTCTTAGATTACTCAAACTTAATTAGCATTTGAATAAATGATTCAGTAAGAAAATGTGTTGTTAGCACCTTATTTTCAGAAGGTGTTCTGTTGTAGTTATCTGAGCAGTAACTTAAAAAATGTTAGAATTATCAAAAGGCTAATACCTCGACTAATTCTAGTAGTTAGAGTTCTCTTAAATATAATTAGCTGAATACTTTTCTTACATCAGCAACTAAATTTGAAAATCATTAGGGTTGAGAACTTTGAGAACCAACAGAGACCATCAACTCTTTCTAGTGAAGTGTTAGATAGAGAGAAGAGAATATGATTAGGAGAAAATATGAAATGTTAGTGAATCTGTGGGGACCCCGGAGTTATCTCCGTAAGACCGAGACTAATCAAGGTCTTAGGGACATAACTCTAGATCTCCAGTAAATGGATTCCAACTTAACTCAGTCCAAATGAGAGGCTTAACTAAAATCTAGAGCCCCGACGATCATGCACGCCGCTCCTCTGCGAGCACTACATGATTGTCGGTTCTCCAAACAGTCAAGCACTACACTTAGCGAGTTAAATAGGAAGCTATGAACAGCGAGCATGACCTATATTGGCTCCCAAGATCAGCGACCAATATATTCATATTCTTATTACAACATCGATCACATCCATACAACGCTCATACATAAATAGTACAAAAGTTATACATCACAGTTTCAAGTTTACAACTACATAAGTGGCCGACCGGCCAAATTAAACAAGTTCATAGCGGAAGCAAGTAAATAAACCAAAATGCCTGCAGTGGTATGCCACATAACCCATCGGTAACCGACTGGGAGCTAAAGATAGCACACTACTCATCGGTGTCGCCTAAATCGACACCGACAAGCTCATCGGTCTCAATATCCTCCTCACCTGTAAAAGCCAGCAAACACCTGGCTGAGTACAAAAGAGTACTCGCAAGTCTTACACAAATAAAAATTAGTTATGCATAGGTTGTTCCAAGGGATGGCTCATATTGGCTTAGTTTTGCAAAAGAGACGCAATAAGTTACAACCTACACATGCTAGTTTTTCAAGTGCCATTTCAAATTCAGATTTGAAGTAGAAGTAAAGCATGTGAATAAGTAATGAATTCAATAACAAATAAATCATACAAATGGCAAAGTGGCTGTCCACTTTGATACAACACCAAACATGAATAGCCCATTCATGACGATACCGAGTTTACCCACAATTTTAATACCAAGTCTAACAATAAGCAGCCACAAATTTCAAGCGGTCGTCCATAACCGTGGACACGACTATTCGAATAGATTTATACCCTGCAGGGGTGTACTACTTTACCCACACAACTTGATTAGCCCGTAAGCCTCCAAATGCCTCCGAATATAGCATACTTCCTATGGTATGCCGGCCGGGTAAATCAAGATATGGTCATTTTTAGCAAGAAGATCCAATTAGTTAAGTCCCTCAACCCAGGGCTCCTAGGAAACACAAGATGTTAACGTCTCCATCCTATCGGCCCAAAAGGAACACAGGATTTCTCGGTCCTGTGCCCTTACAATTTCACCACCGTGAGACTCAACACAACAGAACCTTCCCCCTACTTAACCATACGGCACCCATATACCGCATGTGATAGCACGAGTTTTACTTGAATCGCAACAACCCAAAGTTCGGTCCTTAATTGTCCAGACAAGTCCACCACTTACCCAAAGCTCGTGCACAAAGCACCATCACTAACCAACACTTGTCCAGACCAAAAGCTCATTTAAAATGACAAACTTTAACTCATAAAACAGATACGAAGATCTGAAATCAAAGTATATAAAGAAGGTTGTGTTTATCTCATAATTGTCGGGTTATTCCCGACAATCAAACTGCCGGTTCTAGATTTGCATGTCTAAGCAAACCCGAATAACACAAATTCACACATCCTATCTTAAGCATGTAGTGCTGGAATAATTCAAGAATAACCTCAATGAATTAGGATATAACTAAACTACACATCACAAAAATAGCGACATAATAAAATAGCATGCAAGCAATTATCATTGCATCTATCCTACCAAAATTGGGATCAAATATGATGCAAAAAGAAAGTTCAAAAGATGCTTGCCTTGCTGGTAGTTCACTTGCTCACTCTTGGTTACTTACTCTCATACTTCCGGCAACTCGGAATCTAAAGAAAGGCGATATCGAATAAACACCGAGAAATAGCCAAAAACTCAAATTGCTCCAAAATGCATGAAATTTATACAGTAGCTATATTATGATTTTAAATGAATTTAGGTACAAATATTATTCCATTTGGAGTTTATATGAGAGAGTTATAGTAGTTTGAAAATCAGATTTTTGGAAAATGTTGAAAATCAATGTTCTGTTACTGTTCATCCGAATTTAATTATTTTGCGAAAATTTGTAGAACAGTGGTAGGGATAAGCTTTACATGGTATGAAAGGTAATTAAAATTTAAGATCAATAAAAATTAAATCACCCCATTTGGAGTTGATATGAATTAGTTATGAATTATTGAAGTTAAAAGACTTTTTCGTGTAAAAATAATTCTTTTCTGATTTTGTTACTGCATTAAATAATTTTTATAGGTAGGATGACCTAGCCTCTGCCATGACAAGTGGGGTCTATGTATTTTCTTTTATTTTCTATTTATTTTCTAAGGAAAACATCTACCGACAAATCTAACCTTCTCATACTCATACTTAACCGATTTTCCGGTGTTGAATCTAATCACATGTATAACACTCTCCAATCATATTCTCATATCTTGATCTAAATCCCGTACTAACCTCAACTAAGACATTATCAAGGTAGTTAATCCATCGAGTGATGCCCGAACTCACGATCTTCCAAATAAATAACCCATCCGATAATTACACGAAATCCACCGACTCGTGGGCATATGACCATGATTAAATCCATCAATCGTTTTCCGATATACTATTTAAGCTAATACTAACTATCTAGCTCTACTAGTCTCTCCTCGGCAAATCACCCTCGCATAAACCAAAATTTCCACCGATTGATGTTTATTTGACCAACCGACACCTAATGAGCTTAACCATTTTAGTAACACATCCAACATCTAATGTCTCATTAATGGATCTACTCATATCCATACCACTGAACTTAGTTGTGTACTACATCTACCAATCCAATCACATATGCGTCTCTACGATCGACTAATAATCATTTAGCTACTAATCCAATAGAGAGTACAATTGCATCGACTCGGCATAAGGATTTACCTACTAATTACATGGCAATCCAAATATTTATTCGCAATCAAATAATCCATTCCTACCTTCTCCCAATTCTAGCATGTATAACTCACATAGATATTACTTAAGGCATTCGACCAATTTGCTCACGATTAAATAAATCGTCCCATTCAACATCCATATCTCCATAAATATCATCACAAGAGCTATCCATCAAGCAATAATTCATAAAATCCTTATGCATCCTAACTCCAAAATTTACTAATCCAACGAGAGGATACCCTCCAATTAATTTATCATCTAAGATCACCACAATTTTGCATGTCACTCCAAAATAATATCATCCAATCAATTTATCCATGTATTTTTAATTTAGCATCCACCGACCAACAATACGCATAAACCGCTACAATAATCTAATCATTCGCATCCATAATATTTATCACATAATCCCGCCTATGCACAAATAAGTCCTAACTAAAGAGTTACACCGGTCTTAATCTACCAAAATATTTTTACAAATAAACATGCATAAATAGATGCCATGCTCATGACTAATATGCAACATGCACAACTAATATCGTAATGCGATAGCACAATTTAACGTGAAGTATTTTACCACGGCACTAGGCGTGCCTAATATGGCCGGACGTCATCTTCTCGGCTCCCCATCCGTGTTCCCGTAGTCGTCGCCGATGTTTGTCCGTTTCCTCGTCCGCGTCCCGCTCCGCATCGTCGCCGTCGCTCTTGGCCATGCCCAAGGAGCCGCCTTTGCCAACGCCGTTGAGGATGGCCGCACGCATGCACCCGCCGAGCCGGCCGCCTCTGCATGCATGCACCGCGCCACCTCGCCACTCACACGCACCGCCTCTACCTTCCATACCACCGTCTTCACGCCGGGCTGTCGCTGCAGCGCCTTGGCCCCGTTGCACCGCTGCCTCCACTGCGCCACCTTGCCCCCTTGCCTCGGCCGCCTCGGCTTGGGCCACCTTGCCGCTGCTGCATGTAGGCACGTTGCGCACGCGCTGCTGCTAGCTCGCCTCCTCCACGCCCTCGCTTGCTCCGGTGAGGCTACTCCAAGTGCTGGCCGAGCTGCTGCACTTGCCCAGGCCGTGCGCCTGAGCTTGGCCACGAGTGCCTCCCCTTCGTTGCTGCAACAAGCTCCCCAACTGCTCATTCCCTCTCCCAAAATGCTTCAATGACCATGCATGTAGGTGACATTTGGATGAGTGGATAGCTACTGTGATTGTGAAAGCAATGGAGTAACATGCAGAGCTTAATTTTTGATTTTGGATAGTGAGTGAGAAGAGAGAAGGTGGCAAGAACATGAGCTCAAGTATAAGGAAATGGTCATGCGGTGAGTTTGGGAGGAAGAAGCGAATGGCGTGGGAGGCGCTAATAAAGAAAAGAGGAAGATGGTAGCTTTTCTGTTTTGAGGATAAGAGAGCTAAGTGACTTGGTTATGTTTGGCTATGCACAAGAAATGGACAGTGGGGTGAGAATTTGAGATGGTGTGGCTGTGTGTTGCTCTCTGCACTAGGACAAGAAAAATTGGGCAGTGGGTGGATGGTGCTGCCAAAGAAAGAGAAAAGGCAAAGGGAGAAAGTGAGTCTGGTTGGGCATTAAAGAAATGAGTGGTGCTTTGTCCGGCTGGACACATGGTCGACAAAAAAAAATGGCAGGATGAAGCTTTACATGTCCGATAGTGTGTGAGGTGAATAAAAATAAGAAGATGGCAGTATTGGTGGGGATGTTCGGCTGGTCAAGAAAAGAAAAGCAGTGAGGCGTTTAGGAAATTATTAGATGATGAAAACTTGCTCCAAAAATCGTGAAAATTTTAGGGGAGGCTTCTGACATAATGTAAATGCTTAGGTAAAATTTTCAGGAATTTATCAAGACTGTGATTTTCTCTAAAAATATTTAAAGTTTGCTGTTTTTGTTGGCTGTGTATTGTTGGGTGCTTTGCATGATGGGTAAAGTTGGCAGTGGGAGATAGATTAAAAAAATGGTGGTGAGAATGAGTAGCTCTCGGTTGGGGAGATGAGGGAGGCTGTGTACAAAATTGGAATGGCAATGAGTTGCTTTCTTGAGAAGTGAAATGATAGTGTGTTGTAGTGGCATTGGTTGGTGGGTGAAAAGAAAATGTATGTGCAAGAGGAGATGGGAAATGGTGGGCAAAAGAAGGGCGAAGCAGGTGGAGTTAAAAGCATTGTATTTCTCCCTCATTTTTCCAACTTGCTCAAATGACCTTGCATGTGGGAACCGCTTGCGGAAATGAAATGCTTGCGTGACGGCGAATGCAATGATATAACATGCGTTGTCGGATTCTTGATTTTTGGTTGTGATTGCGAAGAGAGAAGTTGGGGAAAAGAATGGGCATGCAAGCGTTTCATCTGCTACTTCTTTTTGTCTGTTTGCGAATTTGCTCAAAATGCCATGCATGCGAAAATGGGTTACAGAAATAGGTTGGTTGTGCGATGATGATCGTGGCGGTATGACATGCATGGCTTGGTTTTGAGTTTTGAATCGCAAACATTTAGTCTGTGGTTGGTCGAGTCAGAAAATAAAACAACGATACTAATGCATGCATCATAGTATGATTTTTGAAAGGCATGTGAAAATAAGAAAACAAAATAATTTAATTTAAAGGAAGTCTTCCCAAACAATTCAATTTGATTTTTTAAAGCAACATTTTGATTAAACACTGGAAATTTTTTAAAACATAGTCAAAAATTTAATATATCACCAAATTAAATATTAACAACCTGATTCTAAAAATCGGGGTATTACAGAATCCACTTGCAAGACCAATCAATTTTCTCTGGTAATTAATTTGATGAATATCATTTTGGTCACTCAAATGATCTATCAAAGTTGAAGTTTGAGTTTAAAGGAAGTCTAGTTAATAGCAGTTCAGTTAGACAAACTTGCTGTTGTAGCTGTGTAGGTGAATGAACAATAAGCTAAAAGTATAAAAATTGTTAGAGGGCTAGTAACAGGATCAATTCAAGTAGTTAGAGTCTTTCTTAATGCTTTTTAGTCAGTTGAGCAATTAGTTAGCTATAGCAACCAAATCTTGTTGATGAAGTGTTGGTCATAGAAAATATCAAGATGAAATCTTGCTAATAGCAGTAAGCTGCTGACTCTTCCTAATTCAAAAACTTAGAAGGTTTGTTGTTCAGTTGAGCATTGAAGGTTGTTGGTTCAGTTAATTTTAGACCTTAAGTTAAAAGAGGCAAGCAAATCTGAAAAATAAGCAATTATGAATGACCATAACAATCTGAGAATGCCTTGTTTAGGCTGAGAATTAATATGAAGGGAAATGGTTGAGATTAGGATTCTTGCTCAAGTTAATAACAACTATGTTAAAAGAAGGAACTAATTTAAGGACCTTTGCTGAAGAAGTTTTGTTCAAAATGAACATGAGGTCCTAGTAGTCAATAGTAGCCCTAGGTTAATGTCGGTGTCACAACCTCCCGAGTGGTCCGAGGACACCTGGGTGCGCCACTATGCAACACACACTAGTCCCAGGAGATCCAAAGCTAGTGTACACAGTCAACAAGAGTTGGATACCACAACCATACAGCATCAAGGATGACCCGAGAGAGATCCTGAATGGACAAGATGACTCGAGGGAGATCCTGAACAGTCAAGATGACCCGAGGAGATCCTGAACGGTCAAGATGACCTGAGGGAGATCCTGAACGGTCAAGATAGGATATGACTACTCAACGTGGTAGTAAGAACAAAGAAGAAAAATGGGGTACGGGAAACTCACTAGGACAAAGAGAAAGAGAGAGCGGAGAAGAAGGCTAGGAAGGACGACGAGCGGTGAACAGCAACGATGCTGACTCTGGTGAACTCTATGACGACGGTGAGCTGCAGCAGACCCGGTGGACTTGCTGATGTCGATAAGGCGACGACGCAGGCTCCAACGGGCTCTTCTGCGATGGCGAACTCTAGCGGCTTCCTTGGCGACAGCGAGCTGCAGCGATGCCGAACACGGGGAAGAATGGAGCTTGAAGGTGACGAGGTTCAGTAGCGGAAAAATTGATGAACGAAGTTGAGGAAGAAAGGAATGGAGAGTTGAGGGAAAAGCCCAAAGAGTGCAAAAGGGAACGAGAGCTACAAAGGGTACTCCCGAGATCTTCAAGGTAAGATTTGGGCATAGGGAACTAGTCCTCATTTCCGAGCCTGGGGAAAGGATCAACATAGGGTTAACTAAGGGAGAGGTAGATAACCCATATTTTTCCACAAACTTGTTTGAAACAAATGAGAAGCTCCGAAATAAAAAAGAACTGATGCTGCTACGGAATTGACAAGGAACGTATCAAGGACCACATCTGGTGCGGTCTGAGTTTCCTCAGCTATGACGTGGTTCACACATCCCTTGATGTATTGCACTGATGGTTTTATAGCTGAAGTGGTGCCTGGTGCTAGAGCTCCTTGATTGGGTCTGGTCAGGGTTGCGGCTTGCTACTTCTTTGGGCACTTATTGGCATAGTGCCCCACTTAGTTGCAATAAAAACACGTGACTCCTGCGGTTGAGGTCACGGGTGCTTTCTTATGAAAAGGACCTCCTAGAGAGATCACATGAGCACTAGGGGTGCTAGGACGTCTTGGTGGAATAGGTGCCTTCAAAGAGGAGGAGATCGTGGCTCTCCCCTACTGAGGTGGCTGAGGCTGGGAGGTCATGGGCTTGGGAAAACCACCAGGATTGAACCTCTGAGAAGCCAACATTCTCTTGCGATTTTCCATATCAATATGCTTGCCCTCCTGGCGAATTGCTTTGCTCACTAGATGCTGAAAGTCTGTGTAATCTTGTGCGATGAGCTAGACAGAGAGGCCGTCGTTGAGTCCCTCTAGGAAATGTTCTTGCTTGGACTCGTCGGTTGCCACGTCTTTCGGCGCATAGCGAGCCAACTAGTTGAACTTGTGCAAATAATCATTGACTGAGCGGCTGCCTTGGCGCAATGCACAGAATTCCTTTTTCTTCAAGGTTATCATGCCCGGGGGAATGTGTGCATAGTGGAAAGCCTACACAAACTCATCCCAGGAGATGTTCTGAGCCTCTGTGTGGGACTAGGTAAGGTTATCCCACCACTCGGACGCTGGTCCGTTCAGCTGGTGAGAGGCAAATAGGACCCTCTCATAATCTGTGCACCGCATCATGTCCAGTTTCCTCCCGACGGTTCTGAGCCGGTCGTCAGCCTCCAAAGGCTCAGCGCTGCTAGAGAAAGTCGGTGGTCACATCCTAATGAACTATGAGATGCCAACCCTCTGAGGAGGTGGAGCAAACATTGGAGGTTGAGCTGCTGCCGCCGCCTGCAAGACCTGAGTATTGTTGATCGACTGGGCCAGCAAGTTGATCAACTGGGCTTGATTGGCCATCACCTGGTTCCAATTAGGTCCTGCAGTCGGAGGAGGTGGTGGCGGTGGAAGAGGGGTCTCTGGATCACCCCTAGTTCCTCTGTCCTGACCGCTGGTGTTGCCACTGCCCAAGTGAGTTGTCACCATCTGCCAGAACACCAAGGACTTATAAAGGGAGAAGAAGCTAAGGAGGAACGAGCAAAACAACCAACCAAACCAAAACAACCAACTCAAAAACCCTTTTCAAATACTTTAATAGTCTTACAACGATCTACTCGAGGCTCGAGGTCTTTGGGTGCTCCTTGCACGACAAGGCTCCTTGACGGCGTCGGTCCTGTAGGTCTTGAACACCAGGGCTAACTAAGGGACCAACTATAGAAAATTTTTAGGGGAAAGAGGATTCATTCGACATTGTAAAATGGTGAGAAGAGAGAATTAGATAAGAGAGAATTTCTACAAGGGGCAAGGGTAGATAGATGACTGTAACATCCCCAGTTTCAGACTTGTGTTTCAAATGTAAGAAAATGAGTAGAAATTAAATCTTTTTCTTACATCATGTGTTTCCTGTGTGTACTAAACAATTCTTGTACAAAAGTTATGGAAATACAAAGTCACAAGTCTTTTGATCCAAATCTTGATCCTTCTAAAACAATCTTGTCAAATCTTTCGATCATCTCCTGGAAATATTTTTCCTAAGTTCTTGGGATGGTATGTAGCTTCTCTGAAAAATTTCATAATTTTTAGAAATTGTTTGAATATTTTTGAGGGTAGTCAAACCTGTTTGACTTTCAGTCAAACCTTGAACCAGTACCTTGCAGAATTTTTGGGGGAAAAATGCACCGCATAAAAACCTCTAAAATTTTTACATAGGTCAATATCTAAGTCAGCAAGCTCCTGTAAAAATTTCAGGATTTTTGGAGTTATTTTGCTATCCCTAATAAATCCTCAAAAGTCTGTGTCTATTTAAAACCTAAAACCTAGTTCCACTGTTCCTTGGGTTCGAGTCGGGCTCGAGCTCGAGCCACTTGACTCGGTCGAACCACCTAACTGCACCGGGCTCACTCATAGCGCGCGATTGATATCAACAGTTGGATTTAAATCGCACGGCCCGTGTTCGCAGGAACATTCGGACCGCCATGAACATTCCATCCATCTGAGCCGTTCATTTTTAATCGAAACGCCCTGATTGCTTGGAGTGTTAGAAACCCTCAGCCGGATCCTTTTAATCCTGATCGTCCATTTTCAATCCAACGGTCACCGTTTTCTTTTTTGTTCTTGTTCCTCCTCTGTCTCTCCGTGCAGTACGGGTGAGCAATGGCAGGAAGAGAGAGAGGGAGAGGGCGGTTTCGTTGTGTCACTTCGAGCTTGCTCTCGTCAACGTCTCTCTGCGGGGCATTAAATGCGCATCAGGCTTTCGGCTCCTCCATCCCGAGTCTCACTTGCCCCCATCATTTCTTGGTCCATGATCGTGCCTTGAACCGAGCCCACCATGGACTCTTGTTCTTGCTCGAAACCCTAATCCTTCCTCTATAAATAGCCCCCTTAGCTCCTCCTGGTATTCCTTTACACCACCCCTAGCTCTTCTCTGTGTTTTGAGCTCAAAACCACTTCAAATCCTCAAAACACCATTGTTGACCCGAGAAGCTCTATTGGTGGTCTTGGTGTCCAGTGGTTCATCTTTAATCTTTCTTGTACCCCTTTGAGCTCCTCAACTTCCTTTACATTTCCCCTAACTTGATTTTGGGATGTATTCACAGGAATCACTCAATTTTAAGTTTGGAGACTTTTGGCTGATTTCACCCCCTTTCTTCTCCAACTCCGGTAAGTGGTTCATTTCGCAATTACTTGCTGTTAGAGTTTCTCTGAGCTTCAAGGAAGTTATTTTGATCACCCATTGGTGTTCATTTTGCTCAGAACCTCATTTTCCACTTCATCTTCCTCGGCTCCGGCGAGCTTCATCGTGTTCAAGTCTTCTCCGGCCATCTTTGAAGCTCCCCACTGATAAGGTAGCTTCTATTTAGTCCCTAGAAGTTGCGGCACTCGCTTTCTTGGACTGCAGCGGAGCATTTTGCTGTTTTCGTGTTTTGCTGAAATGGCCTCCTTCTGTGTTTTCTGGCTCGCCGGTGTTCTAGACCTCCACCGCCGGCGAGGTCATCACCATTGGGTCCGCAACATTATTGCGAACCCATTTTGGTCTTGGGTTGGCGCCGCCGCGACCGGAGTCGCCGGCGACAAGCCGTGGTTTGCACTCGGGTTTTGTCAGCGGGGAGCTCCCGTTGTCGTCAGATATTTAGGACACAGTTAATGCTTAATCATTGCCAATCATTAGAAGTATTAATTGTGTCCTAATTTGGCCTAATGTCTCACTGACATGTGGGCCCGATCCCCTGTAATCACCCGTTGTCGCATTTCCGTGCTGTTCCGACATCATTAATGCTTAATCATAGGTTAATTAGTGTCGGCATTAATGGCTGTCGGAGATAACCCTCGTACATCGCCGGTGGCCTCGATCCCTAAGTCCACCTCTGTGGAAATCTTTAGGACACATTATTCTAATCATCGCTAATCATTGGTCATTAGTATTTAATTAGCTATCCTAAAACCTCTGGGTGTCTCGTTGCCATGTGGGCCCCGAGCTCTGTGCACGTGTGTTAAAGATCGCGTGTGTGACTTATAGTCACTGACATGCGGCCCCACGTGTCAGCGCTCCAGGTTGCACTTCGATCGAAGGCCACCGTCCATTTTGCGATCTGCGGCCCAGATCTGAGAAACATTCGGACCCTCCGGTTCTCTTTTCATGCTGGACCGTCCATCGCTTGATCTGCGGTCGAGATCATGAATGCAATCGGACCATCCGAAGGGTGGTGCGATCTTAGCCGTCCATCTTCAGATCTGTGGTCGTGGTTGGCCGAGGCAACCGCACCGTCCGAATGCATCCTTCCTCGTCAGCCGTTGGATCTTGATCCAACGGTGGGCTTCTTTTAGAGATCGCGCGTGTGCGCTGTTCCCGGCGCGCGTGGGCCGTAGGATGTTAGATCGAGGGCTCTCATGCGTCCACGTCGTTTATTTCCGTTTGGGTAGGATTTCATTTCTGTAAGTATTTATTTATCAACTCAGAATTGTATCAAAACTTTAGAAACTCATAACTAATTCATTTTAAATCCTTTTTAGATGTTTCCAACTGTAATAAATTTTTATGCCTCTGTAGTTTAGCATAAAAATACAATTGGGCATGTTTCTATCGCAGAAAATTGTGTAACTCAAATAACTTGTTTTCTGACAATTTTGAATATCCCAAAAATAGAATTAAACTTGTAAAATACATATATTTTCTTGTATAACTCTAAAAAGTGCAAAATCAATTTTGTTAGATTCCTCTGTTAGTGTACTTTAATATGAAATAGGTTTTGAACATGGTTATTTTTCTGTGAAGTAACTTGTGCTAGGTTTACAACTTAGAAAAATCATAAGTAAATCATCATAACTCCAAATTTGGTAAACTCAACTTTGCTGTCATTAGGATGTCATAATCTACTTGCTATAAAAATTTCAGAGCTTAGATCATTTTAGAAAATTTCGCCATGAACAGTACCAATAATTAATTTAGTGATTTAATAGGCTGAGAAAGTGTATTTTGCTTGTAACTTTTGCATCCTAACTCCAAATTGCATTATTCTTGTTCCTAAAATTTTCTAAAATCATCCCCTAGCTGCTGTATAAGTTTCATTTGATTTGGATGTCTTTTGCTGCTGGGTTTTATTTGGTGTTCTTCGTTCTTATTGGTTTTATCGCATTTTTGCGTTAGGTTCCGAAGATTATCTTGAACCTGAGAATCCTCCTCTGCAGCAAGAGCAATTCCAGCAAGGCAAGCAGTTTGATCATGTTAATCCCTGTATTTTCAAGTATTTATGTTGTTTACAAATTGTATGTATGCATTGCTAGTTTGTGTTAAACTATTGTCGTTAGTTGACCTAGTAGATGCATTTCCTTAGGCAAATGATTATCCTTTACTACCATTGAGCCTAGGTTATTGCTGTGATTTAGGGTTCGTGGATGAGCTCTTGTCACTTAGTAGTTTTGCGGATTAATTGCTTAGCCATGCTTAGCTTCCGATAGAAATGGGCGGTTATCAACTTGTCGATAACCTTGATCACACAAATACTCACTATGTATCTATATTTCGGCTTGATGCTATGTTTAATTGCAAAAACCAAAACTAAAAGAAAAAAGATTTGGACTTGGGCACAATGGTAAGACGGTGTGATTTTTGGGTGTGACTGGATTGGTGCCCAAGTCAATTAAGGACCGAACATCTTGTGAGTACCTGTTATCCAAGCAATCTGTGCGTGCTAACCACACTAGAGGGTATGGGACCTCTCTTGACTTAGTACTTTGGCGTGTATTGGCTTCGGGTCGCAGGGAGTCGCAGGTGGGATGTTGTTGGGAGCATTGTAGTGTCCGAAAGACTTCACCCGTGATGGGATTTGTTGTCTTTCGTCTTGCAATGTAAGCGTATGAGTTTCTATCCATACGAGCGGCTCGTAGTTAATGCACAAGATTGGAAATGTCTCGTAGGACTTAGCCGTGCGGCATACCTTCTAAGTATGCTTTTGTGGCTTAAAGCGATCCAAGTGTGGGTACATTGGTACACCTGCGAGGTTAAAACTATTCGAATAGCCTCGTCCTAGGTTATGGACACGCTTGGGTAAGCTTTTCAAGAGTTAGACTACAACCTTTTAATTAAAACTTGATGGGTGGTACGAATCGGGGATTCGTGCTATGTTGTGGTGGCTATTGGGTCAGTTACTTCCAGGTGGTTACTTGTATTTATCATTATTTCGTTGTTATTTCACAACCAAAACAGATTTACAAACTTGCTTTTAAATGTATTACATTATTGCAAATAAAGTTGGCTTTGTGCAAAATGAGACATACAACCTCCACTTAAATAAGCCTGCATGTAGCATATGAATAGGTCTGCTATTCCACACGTCAGTCTTGCGAGTACCTTGTGTACTCATTGTTCTTGCTTAAATATAAATTGTTGCAGAGGAAGAATGTGAGCTCGAAGGGCCTCACTTTTGTGAGCTGTGTTGTGGTAGCATTCGGGGCGACTAGCTTGGCGGCCCGGTCGGTTGCTCCCGTGGTTTGTGTTGGCTAACCGGTCGACTTTTGTTCTTAGCCATCTTATGGTATTTTGCTTCATTGTCATTCTTGTATATTGGTTATTTGGCCGGTCGGCTCTTTTGTAATAACTTTACTTTATGTATGTCGTTGTTGAACTTAGTGTTAAATGTTGTATGGAAATGATGTATAATTTTGTGATGATGAGCATGTGCTGCAATTCTGGGAAGCACATGTCCATCGAGGCTTAGGATATTTAATTAGTAATGCTAGAACCATATGGAGGTTAAGTATTACTAGTTAAATACCCGGGTCCTCACAGAGTTGGTATCAGAGCCATACTGACCGTAGAAACCCCTAGCTTGGTCGCCTTTAGGATATTTTGAAAACTTACTTTCAAATGGTTCATGAAGATTTAAGTAAGTTCTCAGATTTTACTCCTTACCTATCTTAGCTTGCTCATCTCACCTTGCTCTTGATTAAGTTTTGAAAAAGTTGTTCCTCTCTTCCTTTCCAAAAGCTAGTCACTTATCAATTAAATTTGGTTTTGGGAAAACCATGAGTGTTGTAATTTGAAGGGTTGGCTGTCCATTAATGAAATTGGGAGCTTCTAGAGCATGAAATTTCGGCCAGAAGCTTAAAGAAACAGATTTGGACAGCTAGCTAGTAATTAGTAAAGGAGGTGGGAAATGAGAGGTTAATTCAACGAAAACTTGTGGGACAAAAAGGGTAAGAAGTGATATGAAATTAGCTAAATACCTAATACTCTATTAGGTGGTTATACCTTGATTTTTGGGCTGTTAGGGCTAGAGATGAGTTCTGAAAATTTGGTCTTCTCAAACGATTGCTCGTTCTTTCCATACGGGTTAGTCGTTTCGGGAAGTCGGTTTGGTGACTTGTAGTCTTATGCTCTCTTGTGGTTATTCTTTGGTCATTTTATGTAACATCCCAATTTTGGGCTTGTGTTTCAAATGTAAGGAAATAAGTAGAAATTAAAACTTTTTCTTACATCATGTATTTCCTATTTGTACTGAACAATTATTGTACAAGAAGTTATAGAAATACAAAGTCACAAGTCTTTTGATTCAAATCTTGATCCTTCAAAAACATTCTTGTCAAATGTTTTGATCATCTCCTGGAAATATTTTTCCTGAGTTCTAGGGTTGGTGTGTGACCCCTCTGAAAAATTTCACAATTTTTAGAAATTGTTTGAATATTTTTGGAGGTCAGCCAACCCAATTAAATTCTGCTCAAACTATGGACCAGCACCTTTTGGAATTTTTGGAGGAAAATGTATAGCACAAAAACCCCTGAAAAATTTACACAAGGTCAACGGCTCAGTTAGCAAGCTCCTGTAAAAATTTCATAATTTTTGGAGTAAGTTTGCTACCTCAAATAAATTCTCAAACTTCAGGTTAGTTTAAAACTCAAAATTCTGGTCTGAGTCTGACTCGGACTCGAGTCATACCCAGCCATTGGACTCGGTCGGGCCAGCCGCCTAGACCTCCTCGGGCTCGATCTCATGCGCGCGTGTGTGGGCCGTTGGATTTCCATCCAATGCCCCAGACCTCCCCTCTAATCTCAGCGCCTCGGGGTGGTCCAGACCACTGGATCTCCATCCTGTGGTCAAGACCTCCCCTGGACCTCCCCGTGCGCTCGGACCTCCTCTGCTTGGGTGATCTGGGACGTCCAGGACCACCCCGATTGCATCAGGGACGTCCAGGACCTCCCTCGGCTCTGTTTCTCTTCCTCCCGACCTCCCTGACGTCTGGTCGTCATGGTTTTCACGCGCCTGTGCGTGTGTCAGGACCAGAGCAGTTGGGAGCAGTGAGATGTCACCTTTTGCTTCTTGTCAACGGCTCTTTTTGCTGCCAAGCATTTAATGCCAGTCAGCTTTAACCCCCAAAGTCTCCACCCTGCTCTGCCCCTACCTACCGAGCGTGCTCATGGCAGTGGCATGGTTCTTGGTCACAGTAGACCTTGCCCACACCCATGTCCGAGCTCCCCAGCTTTATCTAGCTCAAGGCCCTCCCCAATTTCATTTTTCCACTCTTGGTTGCTGCTTGGACTCCCTCAGTTGTGAGTGTGAGCCCCAAGCTTGAGCACACGAGGGCACCAACCCCCTACCACCATTGTCACCCTTGGAGCTCCCTGCTGAAGCTCGAGCTCCAGTGGTCCCATCGAAGTTCTTGGCTTGTCAACTTGTCATCTTGATCACCTCAAGCTTTCTCTAACCTGCCGTGGTTAACCATCGCAGGGGTGGTCAAGTTGGGGGATTGCTTTTCGTGGTCGGGATCGTCTTCTTCTTCTTCACCGGCGAGCTCTTCGTCACCGGACCTCATCAGCCTTCTCCAAGTTCCTCCGACCACCTTGGTCCCCTGTCTGCCTCAGGTGCCCTTTTATTAGCTTGGTCTTTGCGTTTTCTAGTCATCGTAGCGCCCGTTTAGTTTTCGTAGTTTTGCCGTATTGCTCTCCTTCCTCTCTCTCGGCCACGGCGTTCAGTGCCGCGTAGTCGAGCACATCCTTTAGGTTCTTGGCGTTATTTAGAGCTCAGCCATATCCTTGGTTCTCGCCGGCGAGCTCCCCATCGCCGACGGTATGCCGTTGAACGCGCTAGGGATTTTGCCGGTCCAAACTCCTGTTTTTGTCATTTTCTTAGGACAGCATTAATGCCCAATTATTGCTAATCATTGGGTGCATTAATGTGAGGACCCCGGTTTATTTGGCTTGTAATGCTTAACCAACCACCTGGTCCTAGCATCACAAATCAAATAAACTGATCCTCGAGATATGTATACTTCCCAGAAAGCAGTATACACACCTCGGTACAAAATTTAGACATCAACTCCATTCCAAACATAGAGTCCAAACATCACACTACAAACGGAAGATAAACAAATAGTAAGGTTATTACAGACAAAGGCCGACAGGCCACAAGATACACAAATAACAACAGAAAGACAAGAACGACAGCGGAAGCAAAAGTGCCATAAGATGGCTATAAACAAAGCCAATCAGCGTGCCTTCCACCCACAAGGCATCTGACCGGACCGCCAAGTCTAGTCGTCCACGAAACGGCAACACAGCTCACAGAAGTGAGGCCCCTGAGGCTCACCTTCTTCCTCTGCAACAAAAACATTAAGCAAAGCACCTGAGTACAAAGATTGTCTTTGTACCCGCAAGACTGACGTGTGAACTAGCAGACCTGTTAATATGCTACATGCAGGCTTGTTTAGTGGAGGCCATATGTTTCATTGCATAAAGCCAATTTTCATTTGCAATAATATAATACAGTTTAAAGGCAAGTTTGCAATTCATTTTTTTATGTTGAAATACAGTAAAAGTAATAATAACAAAAGAGTAAGTAAAGACATCCTAGAAGTGACTATCCCAATAGTCACCACAACAATAGCACGAACCCCCAGATTCGTACCACCCAGCAAGTTTTAATTTAAATGTTGTAGTCTAACTCTTGAAAAGCTTACCCAAGCGTGTCCATCACCTAGGACGAGGCTATTCGAATAGTTTTAAACCCTGCAGGGGTGTACCAATGTACCCACACTGCATCGCCTTTAAGCCAAAGCACACTTAGAAGGTATCTTGACATGACTAAGTCCTACGAGACTGTTTCCAATATTGTGTATTAACTACGAGCCGCTCGTGATGGATAGAAATCCATACGCTTACATGGTAAAGCCGAAAGACAACTACCCACTCGGGATAAAGCTTTGGACAACTACCATGCTCCCACCTCCGTCCCTCCTGCGACCTCCTGCGACCGGAGCCAATACACGCCAAAGTACTAGGTCAAGAGAGGTCCCATATACTCTAGTGTGGTTAGTACGCCGAAATGCTGGATAAAAATTCACTCACAAGATGTTCGGTCCTTAATTGACCGGGCACCTTTCGATCACACCAAAGATCACACCAATCTTACCATTGTGCGCGCCCAAATCATTTTTATTTTCAGTTTTAGTTTTGCAAATAAACATAGCAAGAATGCTGAATCCAAAAGTTATAGAAGATTTTGTGTGATCAAGGTTACCGACTAAAGTCGATAACCGCTTGATTCTACTGTTAGCTAAGCATGTCTAAGCAAGTTGACCGGATCTACTAAGTGAAAAGAGATCATCCAGCGATCTCTAAACACAGCAAATATCCTAGGCTCAGGTAGTAGAGATCAATATTTTGCCTACAGGATATGCATCTACGGATTTAACTAATCAATTTAACACAAATTAAGCAATGCATACATACAGCTGAAACAAAATATTAGACTTTAAAATACTG
The DNA here is from genome assembly GCA_036346255.1 of Ampelocalamus luodianensis. NCBI lineage: Eukaryota > Viridiplantae > Streptophyta > Magnoliopsida > Poales > Poaceae > Ampelocalamus > Ampelocalamus luodianensis. The sequence goes on from CM070640.1 coordinate 21,512,797, forward strand.
GGATGGGAATGATCAAACTGCTTGCCTGGATGCTGTTGCTCAATAAGGTGCGGAGGATCGTCCTCAGGGTTGCCGCAAATATCGAATCCTAACGATCGAACATAACAGCAAATAAGAACGAATAACAAGCGTAACTCAAACATACAACAACACCAAAACAAGCCAAAACTCACACAAGAGCCTAAGCATGAAATAACAAAATTTTAGAAACAGAGAACAAATTATTTTAAGATGCTAATAATTTTCTATGAATTTTCTAAGCTAAAAACACAACATACCACTAGTTAATTACTTAACAAATTTTCATGAATGAAGCAGTGTGTAAAACCTATCCTAATAATTTGTATACTGAAAATGAAATTTTACAGAATTGGGTTCATTGAATTTGGACAATTATTGGAAGAGATATGCATTTTCTAATTTAGAAGATACATAAGACATCATTTTATTAATTAACAGATTTGTGCTACAGAGACATGGATGAAACTAATTTTAGTAAATAATACATTTAAAATGAAAATTAATGCACTGGTTTCATGCAATTTGGATAAAATTGAATTAGTTATGCATTTTACAAGTTTAATTGATTTAACGATTAATGTAAAAGCATTTGAAATACTAAAGCACTTAACACTTTTCCTACCCACACCAACTAGCCTCGGACATCGACAGCGGGCCCGCAGCTGGAAACGCGAGGCGGATCGCGCATAAGGTGACGTCGGCGTATTCAAAGAATACGTCTTGACACTAAGGTGCAAACCTAAAACATTCTCACAGAGAAATCGTTTCCCAACAGAGAAAACGCATAACCGAACTACACAAACCTAATCGACAACATGGACCCACATGGCGGTGACTCAAAGGAAATATATCGGTTGGATTAGAGTTTACTAAACACGATTACGAGAGGGCCCACAAATCAGTGACACAACTTAAACAAAGATTAGTGTTAGCCCAACGCCATGGCTGCTCGCCAGCGCAAGCGTGGGCGGCGGCGCGGCGCGCAGTGGATTACGCAAACGGTGAGTTTCAAGACGAGTGAGTGATACCCGGGTTCACGGGAACTTCGCGAACCCGAGGTGGCGATGCGGGGTCCGATGGTCACCGGAGTTGAGCTCACGACGACCGGAGGCGGAGAAGAAAGCACGGTCCCCGCAGAGAAGACGATACAAACTTCTAGAAGACTCCGGAAGGTGCGCAAAGCCGCCCCAACACCGAGAGCAAGAATCACACGATAACGCCGACTTAAAAGGAACCGAGACTACGGAATTGCCTGCGGCGCGAAACCGAGATTGGAGAAGAAAGGGTCGCGCGACCTCAACGATGCACCAAAGACAAAAATGAAGCCATCATTAGCTTCGGTGCATCAATGCGATCCAAAGGGACCAAGTGTCGGCCGAAACTCACGAGCACGGCAAGCTTGCGTGGGCGAGACCACCGGAGGCGGAGACGCACGGTTGCTCTGCGATACATCGACGCCAGAGGGTCTGGATGGGCAAAATGGAAGCGCGAAGAGAGTAGATCACGATGGCGTGGTTGCGGAATCAAGGGCGGCGCTAACACGCGGCGCGCGGGGGGTTCTTCTCCGTGAAATCAAGAAACGCGCGGAGAGAGCACGAGCGGGAAAGCGAGGATGAGTGGTCGCGGTGAGGTAAAGAAGGCTCGCGATGCACCACGGACGGACACGAGGGCAAATAGGTGGCAGCGGCGAGGTACGTGGCAATCATGCGCGCACGGCCGCGAACTCCGGTGAGGTGCGGAGAAGACGAGGGCGATACTGACAGGTGGGACCCACATGTCAGCGACGGCGACGAAGCGGTGCGAACAGATACTTAGACTCGATCAAGAATGCATCGACCGTTGGATCTGAGATGGACGGTCGAGATTGATGTATGCATTCGGACAGGTCGATTGACTCGACGCACGCGGGCCGCACGATCTGCATCGGACGGCTGAGATTGGTGTATGCATCCGGACAGGTCGGTTGCATACGCACATGTGGACCGTTCGATCTGCATCGGACGGCTAACAGCCATCGAGCGCGCGCGGTGCAACTAGTTGGTTCGACCGAGCCAAGCGGCGCGAGTCGGACTCGAGCCTGAGTTGGGTTCGGGCCCGAGGAACAGTGTTTTCTGATTTGGGGTTTTAAGAGGCTGAGAGAGTTTGGAGAATTTTTAGAGGTAGCTCCTGAACTCCAAAAATTTCGAAATTTTTATGGTAGCTACTAGGGACAGAGGACAACCTTGTATAATTTTTCCAGAACTTTTTTATGCACTGCATTGTTCTAGAGAAAATTCACAAGCTGCTGACCTAGGGTTTGACCAGATTTCAAAATAGTTTGACTTGGCCCTATGAAATAGCAATTAAAATCTAAAAATTGTGGAATAATTCAGAGAGGTAGATAGGGTGATCAAGATGGTAGGAAAAATAATTTCAGAGGATGATCACAAGTTTGAAGGCTAAGAATTTGCTGCCAACAATTTCCATTCATAAGAATTTAATTCTAGAAAATGGAAATTGCTAGGGAAAATTTGGAAAACTTCCAAATGATTTGAAGAGACAACAAAAGTTTTTATTCCTCCTCAAAATTTTAAATTGGAAATACAAACCCTAAGTTAGGGCTGTTACAAATCTCCCCCTTACAGAATCTCGCCCGAGATTACGATCACTGGGAGAAGAAGAATGGGTAATCGCTCGAGACGATCTTCCCGCTCCCAAGTGGCTTCATCCTGGAGTGGTTCGACCACCGAACTTTAAGGAACTTGATCACACGGTTCCTTGTTCTGCGCTCGGCTTCTTCGAGGATACGAACGGACGCTCACGATAAGACAGATCTTCTTGCACATCGATATTTTCCAATGGCGTTTCCTCAACTGGAACACGGAGGCACTTCTTCAATTGTGACACATGGAAAACATCATGCACCCCTTCAAGTGTAGCTGGCAACTCTAACTTGTATGCAACGGCTCCCACTTTCTTGATGATGCGATACGGTCCGACATACCGAGGAGCCGCTTTGCCCTTGACACTAAACGACGGTGTCCCTTCAAAGCGAGACCTTGAGATACACAAAGTCATTGGGCTGGAAACTCACTCACGGCGACGCCGACCGCATAGCTCTTACGCACGGGTGAGCTACGCGCAAGTGCTCACGAATCACCGCACTTGACTTTCGGCCTCATTGATGGAATTGGACCAAAGAACCGCTTTCACGGTTTCCACCAGTTCAACGGTGTTGCAGCGCCGTCCATACAAAGCCTCAAATGGTGCCATACCGAGACTAGCCGGAAGCCGTTGTTGTAGGAGAACTCGGCAAGCGGTAGGCACTTCTCCCAATTCTTCCCATAGGAAAGAACACAGCACGAGCATATCTTCAAGCACGGTTGACGCGCCCGTCCCCACCATCACCGAGGATGATAGGTCGAATAAAGAAAGACGGGTCCCCATGGCTTCTCGCAAACTATGCCATAGCCGAGAAGTGAAAAGAGAGCCACGATCGACACAATCGTTCGTGGCACACCATGCAAGCTCACAATGCGAGATATAGAGATCGCCAATCGATCGACACCGAGAGTGGTGGCATCTTGCGTGAAGTGCGCTACTCGTCAATCGATCGATAACAACCCGGATAGCATCCTTCCTCAAGAAAGCAGGCGGACTGCTGATAAAATCCATGCCTACGTAATCCCACTTCCACTGGTATAGGCAAGGGTCAAGAAGACCCTGACGCCGATGCTCGGCCTTGACGCGACAACATATGTCACATCCGCCACGAACTCGCAATCTCGCTTCATGCGAGTCCACCGAATCTCGACGCAGATCTTGGTACATTTTGGTGGCCCCGGATGGATAGACAAAGGCGAATCATGGGCCTCTGAAGAATCAAATCCGCAACTCGGGACCTTGGGACCACGAGACGCCGCCCAAACCACACAACACCGTGCTCATCCTCCGTGAAACACTTGGCTATCCCATTCTTGATATTCGCTTGATTTTACCCACACCATCATCGATTCGGTCGCTTTGCCTTGATCCGATCAACCAAGGTTGGTTGCACAACCAAGGCAAAGAAGGAAACCATGCTCAACAAAACCCAAGTTGAGACGCTGAAATTCGCAAGAAGTGCAGGTTCTTCGTTCTGGATCATCAAAGTATTGCAATACACCTTTCGCTTAAGCGATCAAGAACCACATTGGCCTTGCGGGATGATACTTGAATACCCATATCATAATCTTTGATCAATTCTAGCCATCTCCTCGCTCGAGGTTCAGATCCGTGAGTGAACAAGTATTTCAAACTCTGTGATCGAATACACCTCACCGGTTTCAGATCAAATAATGCCGCCAAATCTTGAGTGCATGAACTACTGCGCACAAGCTCTAAATCATGGGTGGGATAGTTAAGCTCAGTGAGGCCTCATTGCCTAGATGCATAGGCAACCGCTTGCCTTCTGCATAAGAACACACCCGAGTCCCCGACGAGAGGCATCGCAATAAATATCGAAGCTCTTGTGGATATCGGGAAGAGTAAGGATCTGGGTCAAGTCAATCGTTGTTTGAGCTCCCGAAAGCTCTCCTCACAAGCAGAGGACCACACAAACTTCTTGTCCTTCTTGAGCAATTCACCATCGGCTGCGATCTTGGAGAAGTTCTCGATAAAGCGACTGTAGTAGCCCGCTAAACCAAGAAAACTCCGCACATCGTTGGATCGACTTGGCTGTCCCAAGATAGAACATCGCCGACTTTCTTTGGGATCCACAAATATGCCTCCAATGAAAGAACATGGCCCAAGAATGCCACTTCCTTCAACCGAACTCACATTTGTTGAACTTTGCATACTGGTGATGCTCCAAGAACTTGCCCAAGACAATCTTCAGATGCTCAAGATGCTCGCTTGAGCCTTGGAATAGATAAGAATGTCATCAATAAAGACCACCACAAATTTGTCCAAATACTCCATGAATACGAATTCATAAGGTTCATGAACAACGCTCGAGCATTGGTCAAACCGAAGACATGACGGTGTACTGCATGCAGCCATAACGAGTAGTGAAAGTCTTGAATATCCTCACCGATCCGACTTGATGATAGCCCGACCTCGGATCAATCTTGGAGAACACCGAGCCCGCATAACTGGTCAAAAAGATCATCAATACGGCGGAGGATATTTGTTCTTCACCGCCACCTCATTGAGAGGACGGTAATCAACACACATGCGCAAAGTCTTGTCCTTTTCTTCACAAAGATCACCTGACAACCCCAAGGAGATGAACTGACGGATGAAACCCTTTGCTTGGAGCTCACCAAGTCGCTTCTTCAATTCTTCTAGCTCATTGGGAGGCATCCGATACGGCGCTTCAAATCGGAGCGCATGTGCAAAGAACTCGATGACAAACTCCGGATCTCGAACCGAGGCATCCTGTGCAAATCTTCGGAAAGACATCCACAAAGTCGATACTATGGGAACATCCCGAATTTGCAAGGTCGCCTCTAAGCGCATAGATGTGGCTCCTGCCGCGCGAAAATCCGACCGCCGCTGAAGGGTCGTAAGATAGACAATCTTCCCCGCACAATCGATTTGCCCCAAGTGTTGGGACAACCAATCCATGCCAAGAATCACATCCGCACTCATTGAATCGAGCAAAATAAGATTTGCCAAAAATCCCACTCCTTTGACTATGATAGGAACATCCCGACATCAGAAATCGGCTCTCATTTCCGACCTCTGAGAGCGGATGAGCAAAGGAACTCCCAAAGGAACACGGTGAAGACCACTCAGCAGCAAGAAATGATCTTGAAATAAAAGAATGCGATGCTCCGTAATCAAATAATACCGCAGCAGGACGAGAATTAACAAGAAGTGTACCAATCACGACATCCGCGCCCCGAGCCTCCTCACCGAAAGGTGGTTAACTCGACACGCCCGCACTCGGTCTTCAACAATCCCGTCGCGGGTGACCAGCTCCTCGCCCGCGTCCTCCATTAGGACGAGGGGTCGCTGCAACACTCGAGGACAGCATTCGCATAATGGCCCTTGTTGTGGCAATAAAACAGTAACCTCGGCCGCCGGATTGCGGAGGCCTCTGTCTTGGATCGCGGCGCACGTGGTCGAAACACGCCTGCGGTGGGCGAGGAGTGGTGCGAGATGGCCTCGGCGCGGTGGAGCAAAAGAACGGGCCACAGTGCCGCCCACCAGGACGAACGAGGCCGGTGTGAGTAGACCGATGTGCCTCCCATTTGCGCTATGGACTCGCCCAGCGCCTTTCGCTTATGCTCAAAGAACAATGGCCTTATCTACCAAGGCTCGAAAGTCCGAGAAGTCCACAATGGATAACTTGTCCTCGCGGCTCCTCTGACGGGCCATCCATAAACTTCTCCGCTTAGCCTCATCAGAGGCCACCTCCCGGAGCATAACGAGCCGCATGATTGAACTTGTATAGGTACTCGTCACGATTTGCGCCTTGCTTGAGCGCGAGGAATTCTTTCTTCTTGGCTTCATCAGTGCCATCGGGATGTGGGCCCGACGAAAGTCGACCGAACCTCCCACGCGACCACATGGCGCGGTCGCATGGCGAGATAGTTCTCCCACCATGAGAGCTGCGCCCTCAGGCCGGTGGGACGCGAAAGTGCCTTATCTGCGCGCGGCATCGAGCTATGTTGAGCTTCGCCAACCATGCGCAGCCAATCATCCGCATCGAGAGGGTCCTCGGAGCGGAGAAAGTCGGCGGCGTGGTACGGAGGAACTCCGCAAGTCCCCACGAGTCCGTGGCCGCCACCACCGGGGAGTGGAGGTATTCCTAGCAATAACCTCCGGGATGCGCGTCGATCCATGCGGTTTCGCTCGATCTGGGCGAGAACCTCAGCCATGGTCGGGGGAGGGGGAAGCTCCTCATCAGGACCAGCCTGCTGACTACCGCGCGTTCTCCCGGCCATCCTGTTTCACTAAAACAAGTTAGCAACAAAATTTTAAGAGCAAGAAAGCCCAAAATTCATGAAAGCAGTCCAAAAACAAACACAAAGCAGATTAAAGCTCAACCGGCACAATTAGACGCATAACTACTCACTTAACACTTTACCCTATTATTCCCACAATCTTCCATAGTCCTCCCAAAACTAATTCCACCAGACAAGTAACTATCTTTTGAAGGGAAGAGGGAAACCAAGTTTTCAAAACTCAAATTAGAGTAAGGTGAGAGTAGAAAGCTAAGATAGGTAAGAAATAAAATCTGAGAACCTGCCTAGGTTTTCATAAACCTTTTTATAATTTGAAAATAAGACTTTTTAAAATATCCTAAGGACGACTATGCTTGGGTTGCTACGGTCAGAATGGCTCTGATACCAACTTTGTGAGGACCCCGGTTTATTTGGCTTGTAATGCTTAACCAACCACCTGGTCCTAGCATCACAAATCAAATAAACTGATCCTCGAGATATGTATACTTCCCAGAAAGCAGTATACACACCTCGGTACAAAATTTAGACATCAACTCCATTCCAAACATAGAGTCCAAACATCACACTACAAACGGAAGATAAACAAATAGTAAGGTTATTACAGACAAAGGCCGACAGGCCACAAGATACACAAATAACAACAGAAAGACAAGAACGACAGAGGAAGCAAAAGTGCCATAAGATGGCTATAAACAAAGCCAATCGTGCCTTCCACCCACAAGGCATCCGACCGACCGCCAAGTCTAGTCGCCCACGAAACGGCAACACAGACTCACGTATGAGGCCCCCGAGGCTCACCTTCTTCCTCTCGCAACAAAACATTAAGCAAAGCACTGAGTACAAAGATTGTCTTTGTACCCGCAAGACTGACGTGTGAACTAGCGCACATTAATATGCTACATGCAGCTTGTTTAGTGGAGGCCATATGTTTCATTGCATAAAGCCAATTTTCATTTGCAATAATATAATACAGAGTTTAAGGGCAAGTTCAATTCATTTTTTTTATGTTGAAATACAGTAAAAGTAATAATAACAAAAGAGTAAGTAAAGACATCCTAGAAGTGACTATCCCAATAGTCACCACAACAATAGCACGAACCCCCAGATTCGTACCACCCAGCAAGTTTTAATTTAAATGTTGTAGTCTAACTCTTGAAAAGCTTACCCAAGCGTGTCCATCACCTAGGACGAGGCTATTCGAATAGTTTTAAACTCGCAGGTGTACCAATGTACCCACACTTTGATCGCTTTAAGCCAAAGCACACTTGAAGGTATGCCTGCACGACTAAGTCCTACGAGACTGTTTCCAATATTGTGTATTAACTACGAGCCGCTCGTATGGATAGAAATCCATACGCTACATGGTAAAGCCGAAAAGACAACTACCCACTCAGATAAAGCTTTTGGACAACTACCATGCTCCCACCTCCGTCCCTCCCGCGACCTCCTGCGACCTGAGCCAATACACGCCAAAGTACTAGGTCAAGAGAGGTCCCATATACTCTAGTGTGGTTAGCACGCGAAATGCTCGGATAAAATTCACTCACAAGATGTTCGGTCCTTAATTGACCCGGGCACCTTTCCAGTCACACCCAACAGATCACACCAATCTTACCATTGTGCCCGCGTCCAAATCATTTTTATTTTCAGTTTTAGTTTTGCAAATAAACATAGCAAGAATGCTGAATCCAAAAAGTTATAGAAGATTTTGTGTGATCAAGGTTACCGACTAAAGTCGATAACCGCCCAGTTCTACCGTTAGCTAAGCATGTCTAAGCAAGTTGACCCGGATCTACTAAGTGAAAAGAGATCATCCAGCGATCTCTAAACACAGCAAATATCCTAGGCTCAGGTAGTAGAGATCAATATTTTGCCTACAGGATATGCATCTACGGATTTAACTAATCAATTTAACACAAATTAAGCAATGCATACATACAGCTGAAACAAAATATTAGACTTTAAAATACTGGGATGGGAATGATCAAACTGCTTGCCTGGATGCTGTTGCTCAATAAGGTGCGGAGGATCGTCCTCAGGGTTGCCGCAAATATCGAATCCTAACGATCGAACATAACAGCAAATAAGAACGAATAACACCGACAGAACTCAAACATACAACAACACCAAAACAAGCCAAAACTCACACAGCAGCCTAAGCATGAAATAACAAAATTTTAGAAACAGAGAACAAATTATTTTAAGATGCTAATAATTTTCTATGAATTTTCTAAGCTAAAAACACAACATACCACTAGTTAATTACTTAACAAATTTTCATGAACAGAAACAGTGTGTAAAACCTATCCTAATAATTTGTATACTGAAAATGAAATTTTACAGAATTGGGTTCATTGAATTTGGACAATTATTGGAAGAGATATGCATTTTCTAATTTAGAAGATACATAAGACATCATTTTATTAATTAACAGATTTGTGCTACAGAGACATGGATGAAACTAATTTTAGTAAATAATACATTTAAAATGAAAATTAACAGCACTGGTTTCATGCAATTTGGATAAAAATTGAATTAGTTATGCATTTTACAAGTTTAATTGATTTAACGAAGGCAAATGTAAAAGCATTTGTAAATACTAAAGCACTTAACACTTTTCCTACCCACAGCCAACTAGCCTCAGACACTGACAGGCGGGCCCGCGCGAAAACGCTGACCAGAGCGGACTGCCCGCATAAGGTGACGTCGAAGGCGTATTCAAAGAATACGTCTTCGGCTTACTAAGGTGCAAACCTAAAACATTCTCACAGAGAAATACGTTTCCCAACAGAGAAAACGCATAACCAGAACTACACAAACCTAACTGACAACATGGACCCACATGGCAGTGACTCAAAGGGAAATATATCGGTTGGATTAGAGTTTACTAAACACGATTACCAGAGAGGGCCCACAAATCAGTGACACAACTTAAACAAAGATTAGTGTTAACTGAACGCCACCGGCGGCTCGCCGGCGCGCACGTGGACGGCGGCGCGGCCGCGCAGTGGATTACGCAAACCAGTGAGTTTCAAGACGAGTGAGTGATACCTTCGGGTTCACAGGAACTTCGCGAACCCAGAGGTGGCGATGCGGGGTCCGATGGTCACCGGAGTTGAGCTCACGACGACCGGAGGCGGAGAAGAAAGCACGGTCCCCGCAGAGAAGACGATACAAACTTCTAGAAGACTCCGGAAGGTGCGCAAAAGCTTCGCCCCAACACCAGGAGCAAGAATCACACGATAACGCCGACGAAAAGGAACCGAGACGGCCGGAATTGCTGCGGCGGCGGAAAACCGAGATTGGAGAAGAAAGGGTCGCGCAGCCTCAACGATGCACCAAAGACAAAAATGAAGCCATCATTAGCTTGATTGCATCAATGCGATCCAAAGGGACCAAGTGTCGGCCGAAACTCACCGAGCACCAAAGAAGCTTGCAGGCCGAGACCACCGGAGGCGAGACGACGGTTGCTCCGGCGATACACGGACGCCGAGGGTCCTGGATGGGCAAAATGGAAGCGCGAAGAGAGTAGATCACGATGGCGTGGTTGCGAATCAAGGCGGCGCTAACACGCGGCGCGCCAGGGTTCTTCTCCGCCAAATCAAGAAACGGCGGAGAGCTACGTAACGGGAAAACGAGGGATGAGTGGTCGCGGTGAGGTAAAGAAGGCCTCGCGATGCACCACGGACGGACACGAGGGCAAATAGGTGGCAGCGGCGAGGTACGTGGCAATCATGCGCGCACGGCCGCGAACTCCGGTGAGGCGCGAGAAGACGAGGCGACATCGACAGTGGGACCCATGTGTCGGCGCGACGGCGGTGCGAACAGATACTTAGACTCGATCAAGAATGCATCGACCGTTGGATCTGAGATGGACGGTCGAGATTGATGTATGCATTCGGACAGGTCGATTGACTCGACGCACGCGGGCCGCACGATCTGCATCGGACGGCTGAGATTGGTGTATGCATCCGGACAGTCGGTTGCATACGCACATGTGGACCGCTCGATCGTGACGGACGGTACCGATGCCCATCGACGCGCAGCGGTGCAACTAGTTGGTTCGACCGAGCCAAGCGGCGCGAGTCGGACTCGAGCCCGAAAGGTTCGGGCCGAGGAACAAGTTTTTTCGATTTGGGGTTTTAAGAGGTCAGAGAGTTTGGAGAATTTTTAGAGGTAGCTCTGAACTCCAAAATTTCGAAATTTTTATGGTAGCTACTAGGGACAGAGGACAACCTTGTATAATTTTTCCAGAACTTTTTATGCACCTGCATTGTTCTAGAAAATTCACAAGCTGTCGACCTAGGGTTTGACCAGATTTCAAAATAGTTTGACTTGGCCCTATGAAATAGCAATTAAAATCTAAAATTGTGGAATAATTCAGAGAGGTAGATAGGGTGATCAAGATGGTAGGAAAATAATTTCAGAGGATGATCACAAGTTTGAAGGCTAAGAATTTGCTGCCAACAATTTCCATTCATAAGAATTTAATTCTAGAAAATGGAAATTGCTAGGGAAAATTTGGAAAACTTCCAAATGATTTGAAGAGACAACAAAAGTTTTTATTCCTCCTCAAAATTTTAAATTGGAAATACAAACCCTAAGTTAGGGCTGTTACAATTAATCATGTCTTAAACTGTGCCGTGTGTCACCGACGTGTGGGCCATAGGTTTAGAATTAAAGTCCAGAAGTCTTTAATGCCCCTTTTAGATTCCTTTATTGCCAATCATGAGCAGCATTAATGTTGTCTTAGCCGCCACCTTTTAGTCGCTGTCCTGAGGACCCGCACCTTTGAAGCACCTTGGACCTCCTCAGGGTAATCGTAGCCGTCCAGGACCTCTTGGAATTAGATCTGGACCGTAGAGCCTTGTCTGTAAAAACGCTAAGTCACAGGACCTCTTAGACTCGATCCTAGCCGTAAAAGACCTCCATGGGTTAGTTTTTAGCCGTCGGATCTAGCTCTGTGAAAAATCTTTAGCGCTAGGACCTCCTCCGTTAGATCCTAGCGCCCATGACCTCTTTAAATTCAATCTTAGCCGCTAGGACCTCTCTGCGCAAAAAGACCTCTCTATGGTTATTTTGCAAAGACCACCCCTAGACCACCCTGGTCTTCTTTGTAAAGCCACCCTGGTCTTTACAAAGAAAACCCCGCCAGACCTCTTAGGCGCAATCCTAGCTGCTCACGACCTCCCGGATTTGGATCCGAGCGTTAGATCTCCTTTGTAAAATCCTTAGTCTCGTGACCTCCTCGCGCCGATCCGGGACCGCTCAGACCTCCTAGGTCTAACCCGAGCCGCCCGTGTCTCCTCCCGTTAAAACTCGTTGCATAGGACCTCCCCGAGTAGATCTTGGCCATCCAAGACCTCCTCGTGTAAATCCCAGCCAATCAAGACCTCCCTCTGGAGATCTTGACCGTCTAGGACCTCATCCTTTAGATCCGTAGCTCTAGGACCTCCTCCGCTTGATCGTGACCGTTAAGACCTCCCTTACGAGATCTTAGTCGTCAGGACCTCCTCGGGTGAACTTTAGACGTAGGACCTCCATCTGGGTATCTAGACCGTTAGGACCTCCCCCGAGAGATCCTGGCCGTCCAGACCTCCCTCCGTGGGTTTAGCCTTAGGACCTCCCCTAGTGCTCGGGACCGCCAGATCTTGATCTGACGGTCATGACCTCCGTTAAGCGCGAGGACCTCCCTTTGCGGCGTGTGCATGCACTGGTCGTGGCCGTTGGATCCAATCTCAACGGTCCAGACCTGCCCAGAGCGGGAGGAGGTCTTTTGTGCGCTGTGCTTCGAGGTCCGTGGCCTTGCGATGCAAGATCAACGGCCCACGACCTCCCCGTTTCCTTCAGTTCATTTGGACCTCCCGAGAGCTCAAATTTTCTAAGTCTTTTAATGTTTCAAATTTCAAAAGTGCATAACTTTGTCATTTTAGCTCCTTTTTGAATGATTCCAGTTGCTTTAGCTCTGTTATAGAATGAACTTTAATCTGAGAATGAATTTAGGCACTGTTATGTAGCAGAAATGAATATAAGTTGCATGAACTTGTTTAATATGAAATGGTTGTTTAGAAATTATCTCAAATTTGTAAAATACATAACTTTTTCTATAAATCCAAACTGAGCAAACTCAACTTGGTAAAATTTATCTGTAGACATGCTTTGATATGAACTAGGCCTTGTTTTTATTCATGTTCTGAAAAGTGATATATGCTAGTTTTAGAACTTAGAAAAATCATAACTAATTCATTATAACTCCAAATGTTATGAACTCAACTTTGGTGTTCTTAGGATGACCTTAGCTACCTACCATAAAAATTTCAGATTCCAGATCATTCTAGAAATTTTTGCCATAAACAGTAACCGAAATTAATTTAATTAGGATTTTCAGGCTGAGAGAACTTAATTTAGCCATAACTTTTTCATGCTAAGTCCAAATGAAGTGATTCTTGTTTCTAAAATTGTCTAAAATCAACCTCTAGCTGCTGTATAAATTTCATGGGATTTGGATGTTCTTTGCTGTTGAGTTCCTTTTGGTGTTCTTCGTTCTTATTGGTTTTATGACTTTTTCGCGTTAGGTTCCGAAGAGTTTATTGAACCTGAGCACTCCCCTCTGCAGCAAGACCAATCCCAGCAAGGAAAGCAGTTTGATCATGTTAATCCCAGTATTTTAAGTATTTATGTTGTTTACAAATTCTACATATGCATTGCTAGTTTGTGTTAAACTATTGTCGTTAGTTGACCTAGTAGATGCATTTCCTTAGGCAAATGATTATTCTCTACTACCGTGAGCCTAGGTTATCGCTGTGATTAGAGCTCGTGGATGAGCTCTTGTCACTTTGGCGTGTGTTGGCTTCAGGTCGCAGGGAGTCGCAGGAGGGATGGTGTTGGGAGCATTGCAGTGTCCGAAAGGCTTCCCCTGTGATGGCTGGTTGTCTTTTGGCTTGCAATGTAAGCGTATGTGTTTCTATCCATATGAGCGGCCCGTAGTTAATACACAATATTGGAAAACGTCTTGTAGGACTTAGCCGTGCCGGCATACCTTCGGAAGTGTACTTTGTGGCTTAAAGACGGTCTGAAGTGTGGGTACATTGGTACACCCCTGCAGGGTTAAAACTATTCGAATAGCCTCATCCTAGGTTATGGACACGCTTAGGTAAGCTTTTGTAACATCCCAGTTTTGGACTTGTGTTTCAAATGTAAGAAAATGAGTAGAAATTAAAACTTTTTCTTACATCATGCATTTCCTGTATGCTTTGGACAATTGTTGTAAGAAGTTATGGAAATACAAAGTCACAAGTCTTTTGATCCAAACCTTGTCTGCCAAAAATTTTCATCTCAAATCTTGTGATCATCATTGGCAAATAATTTTCCTAAGTTCCTGTGATGGTATGTGGCCTCTCTGAAAAATTTCACAATTTTTAGAAATTGTTTGAATATTTTTAGGGGGCAGTCAAACCTTAGATCAGAGCCCTGCAGAATTTTTAGAGATAAATTCACAGATAAAAACGTCTGAAAATTTTACGCAAGGTTAATATCGAGTTAGCAAGCTCCAAAGAAAATTTCATAATTTTTGGAGTTGTTTTGCTATCTCTTTAAATCCTCAAAAGTCTCTGTTCTAATTTAAAAGTCAAAACCTAAATCCATCGTGGCGTTGGGTTCGAGTCGGACTGCTCGAAGGCAATCGACTTCGGTCCATCAACTAATCGCACCGAGCCTCCTTTTAAGCGCACGCTGAATCTCAACCGCTTGATCCTTATCGCATGACCCGGCCGTGAAAACATTCGATCTTCCGTTGCTTGTTCAATTTCGACGCTTGATTCCCATCCAACCGCCCCAATTCACCGAGACATTCGGACCTTTCGGTTGTTTTGTTTGAATCTAAGCCGTGCGTTTCTAATCCAAGGGCTCCGATCTATCCTCTATTTTCAAAACTCGGGCGTGGCGCGATATCACCGCTCGATTAAAATCGTGAGGGTTCAAGATCGCCCAGCTTTTTCCTCCTGGTCATCTTCAACCTCCTACTGCATGCGTGCGGTGTAGGGCATGGGGATGTCAATTCCTGCTCCCTACAGCCGCCCTAGTCGACATTAAGGGTCGTGGGAGACACGCTCAGTCGTGCCATACCCTAGTGCACCACTTACTCCCTTTTCGCTTTCGGCCATGCCTTGTGCTTTGTGCAATGCCACCCGAGAGACTCTTGGTACAAACCCTAATGCTTCCAAGGCCTTATAAGCACTCTCAATGCTTCCTGGTAATCCTTTAGACCATCATCAAGCTCCATTTACAGTTTTGGAGCTTAACTCCTCAAAACCCCCCAAATCGCCATTGTTGACCTGAAGAGCTCCATTGGTGTTCTTGGTGTTCCAGTGGTTCTCCTTCACATTTCTTTACCCTATTCTTACCTCCTTGTTATCTTGAACATTTCCCCTCACTTAATGTTGGATTTGATTCGCAGGAGTTATCCAATTTGGGGTTTGTTCAAATTCAGCCGAAATTGATCATCTTCTTCCTCAGCTCAAGTGAGTGCTCCATTTTCAAATTACTTGCTCATGTAGCTTCTGTGAACCACAATGAAGCTATATTGATGCTTGGGTATCACTCATTTGGCTCAGGGTGCCATTTTCAACCTTTCTTCTCCAAGTCCGGCGAGCCTCCACCGTGGACAAGCTTCTCCGGCCGTCGTTGAAGCTTTTCTTCATTAAGGTAGCTTCTTATTAGTCCTTAGAGGCTCTGGCACCCGCTTCCTTGACCGCAAAGGAGCATGTTGTCGCTTTCGCATCGGCAGAGAGCTCCATTTTCGTTTTTCCGCTAGTCGGCGCTCGTCCTCACCGCCGACGCAGGTTGCCACCATTAGGTTCGTAGAGTGCTATTATGTTCCATTTAGTTCTTAGTCGGCGCCGCGCCGTTGTCGGCGGCGGCAAGCGCTGAAGTCGCCGAGTTTGCCACGAGAGCTCCTGCTGTTATTTGTTTAAGACACATTAATTGCATTGTGATTGCTAATCATTAGTTCATTAATCGTGTCTTAAACCTTGTTGTTGAGCCACCGATGGGCCCAACACTTTAAATCATCCATCGACACAACCCCGCGCGTGTCGGGCATCATTAATGACTAATTATTGGTTAATTAATGTGTCGTAGGTTAATCGCTATCGGAAATAAACCTTTTGGGTCGCTGACATGCAGGCCCTCCAATCTCTTAAATCACATCTGTGCCAGTCATTTGGACACATTAATTGCTAGTTAATCACTAATCATTGGTTCCTGGTAATTAATCGCTGTCTTAATTGTCCCTCTGTCTCACTGACATGTGGGTCCTCATTAAAATCCTCCCCGCGCACTTAAGTCCCGTGCGTAGCACTTTGTTGATCGTGGACCGTCGATCCCGTGATCAACAGCCCAGATCTAGAGTGCATTCGGACTCTCCGGTTGCCTCTATCATTCTTGACCGTCGATCTTGTGATCAACGGCTGAGATCCCGTATGCATTCAGACCATCTGAATAAAGGTGCTCTCTAGGCCGTCCATCTGCAGATCTGCGGCTGGGATTGGCCCAAGCAACCGCACCGTCCGGATGCATTTCCCCGCTTGTGCCGTTGGATCTTGATCCAACGGTGGGATTCTTTCAGAGTCGCACAGCGCGCCGCTTTCCGCGCGTGAGCCGTGAGATTGTAGATCAAGGGTTGCTAAGCGCCCACGCCTTATCCTCGTTGTTTAGGTTTGTCTCGTATTTGGTAAGTAATTATTTAACAATCAAAATGGTATAAAAACTTTAGAAATTCTTAACAAATACATTTTAAACCCTTTTTAGATGTTTCCAATCGAATAGAATTGTTATCATTAAAGTTTAATATAAAAATGCAACTAGGTATATTTTAGTAGCGAAAATATTGAAACTAGAATAACTTGATTTCGCCAATATTGAATATTCGTAAATAGGTTTAAAACTTGAAAATGCATATCTTTTATGTGTAATTCCAATTTGTGCAAAGTCAATTTTGTTAAATTCATCTGTTAGCATACTTTAATGTGAAATAGGTTTTAAGCATAGTTAAAATTCTGTAAAGTGTCTTGCATTAGATTTACGGCTTAGAAAAATCATAGATAAATGTGTATGACTCAAATTTAGTAAATTCAACTTTGCTGTTATCTGTATGTCATAATCTACTTGCTATAAAAATTTCAGACCTTAGATCATTCTAGAAAATTTTGCCATGAACAAGACTAGTAATTAATTAGGTTGATTTTAAGGTGAGAAAGAGTATTTTGTTTATATCTTTGCATGCTCATCCAAATTGCATGATTCTTGTTCCTATCATTGTCTAAAATCATTCCTAGCTGTTGTATAAATTTCATTAGATTTGGATGTCTTTTGCTGTTGGGATTTATTTGGTGTTCTTCGTTCTTATTTGATTATCGCCTTTTCGCGTTAGGTTCCGAAGATAATCTTAATATTGATTCTGAGCCACAGCCATCAGATCCCGCATTCCAGCAAGGCAAGCAGATGTAGCATCATTTGATCATATTGTTCCTACTATTTTCAAATTCTAATATGTTGTTTGCAAATTCTATGTATGCATTGCTATGTTGTTTTAAACTATTGTCGATAGTTGGCCTACTAGCTGCATTATCAGTAGGAAATGTTGATTCCTCTACTACTGAGCCTAGGATTACTTGCTGTGATTTTGGGTTCGTTGGATGAACCCTTGTCACTTAGTAGTTTACGTGTCATTATGCTTAGCCATGCTTAGTTATCGGTAGAAATGGGCGGTTATCGACTTGTCGATAACCTTGATCACACAAACTGTTATAACCTGTATATTTCAGCCTTGTGCTATGTCTAAATTGCAAAGCTAAAACTGAAAATGAAAATAATTTAGACTTGGGCACAATGGTAAGATGGTGTGATCTTTTGGGTGTGATTGGAATGGTGCCCGGTCAATTAAGGACCGAACTACTTGTGAGTATCCATATCCGAGCATTCAGGCGTGCATAACCACACTAGAGGATATGGGACCCTCTTAGCTGGGTACTTTGGGGTGTGTTAATTAATGAGTCGCGAGTGGGTTGCATATTTAATTATATGCAACATGGACATGTTTGTGGGGAGGAGCACCCGCCGAGGCGGTGTGTCCCGCTCCACGATGGGTCCTTGTGATCCATATTTCACGGCAGATCACTAAGGATTAACCCCATACGTGCGCCTCTTGATTAACATATTCCATGGGAAAGGGTTCAGAGGACTTAGCCGTGTAAGCATACCAAAGGAAGTGTGCTTAATAGCTTGGCAAAAAGGCGGTCCAAGTGTGGGTACATTGGTACACCTGCAGGATTACAAACTATTTGAATAGCCTCGCCCTAGGATATGGACATGCTTGGATAAGCTTTTCAAGAGTTAGACTACAACTTTTTATAAAAAAATTAAAACTTGATGGGTGGTATGAATCAGGGATTCATGCTATTTGTGGTAGCTATTGGGATAGTCACTTCTAGGTGGTTACTTTTAAATATTGTTACTCGCTGTTATTTCAATGCTTAAAACTGATTTGTTAAATTGCTTTCAATCTATTACATTATTGCAATTGAAACTTGCTTTATGCGCCCAAAGAACCATATAACCACATTCCTTTGATACAAACTTTCATGTAGCTATGTATAGGCTTGTTATCTGTAAGTCTTGCGAGTACATTATTGTACTCACCGCATTGCTTGTATTGTGCAGAGGAAGAAGGTGAGCCCGATGGGCCTCACTTTTGTGAGTTGTGCTTTGGCGTTGTTTGGGGCGATTAGCTTATGCCCGATCGGTTGCCCTGTGGTGTTATGTGGCTAACCTGGTCGTTTTTGGTTTAAGCCATCTTATGGCAACTTTTGCTTCCGCTATTATTTGATACTTATGTCATTTGGCCGGTCGGTCGTTCAGAATAACTTATATTATGTATGTCTTTGGTAGACTTGTTATATTCATTGTATGGAATTGATGCATGCTTTGGTATGATGTATGTGTGTTGCATTTTGTGGAAGCACATATTCATCGAGACACGGGTTATTCTATTTGTGATACTAGAACCAGTGGAAGGTTAAGTATTACAAGTTTAATAAACCGGGGTCTCACAGCTTTTCAAGAGGTAGACTACAACCTTTTAATTAAAACTTGATGGGTGGTACGAATCGGGGATTCGTGCTATGTTGTGGTGGCTATTGAGATAGTCACTTCTAGGTGGTTACTTGTATTTATTATTTAATTCGCTGTTATATTCAACATCAAAATAGACTTGCAAACTTGCTTTTAAATGTATTACATTATTGCAAATAAAGTTGGCTTTGTGCAAAGTGAGACATACAACCTCCACCTAAATAAGCTTGCATGTAGCATATGAATAGGTCTGCTATTCCACACGTCGCTTCTGAAAGTACCGTTGTGTACTCGGCTATCTTGCTTAAATGTATTTGTTGCAGAGGAAGAAGGTGAGCTTGATGGGCCTCACTTTGTGAGCTTTGTTGTGGTAGCTTGCGGGCGACTAGCTTATGCGGCGGCCGGTTGCCTTGTGGGTTGTGTTGGCTAACCGTCGACTTTTGTTCTAGCCATCTTATGGCACCTTTTGCTTCATTGTCATTCTTGTATATTGTGTCATTTGGCGGTCGGCTCTTTTGTAATAACTTACTTTATCTATGTCCTTTACTAGACTTGTTAATGTATGTTGTATGGAAATGATGTGTAATTTTGTGATGATGTGCATGTGCTGCAATTCTGGGAAGCATATGCCCATCGAGGCTTAGAATGTTTAATTAGTAATGCTAGAACCATTTGGAGGTTAAGTGTTACTAGTTAAATATTCCGGTCCTCACAAAGTTGGTATCGAGCCATACCGACCGTAGAAACCCCTAGCTTGGTCGCCTTTAGGATATTTTGAAAACTTACTTTCAAATAGTTCATGAAGATTAAGTAAGTTCTCAGATTTTACTTCTTATCTATCTTAGCTTGCTTATCTCACCTTACTCTCACCTAAGTTTTGAAAAAGTTGTTCCTCTCTTCCTTTCAAAAGTTAGCCACTATCGATTAAATTGGTTTTGGGAGAACCATGAGAGCTTGTAGAAAGAAATCTGGACAGCTAGCTCTTAATTAGTAAATAGTGTTAAGGATGAGAGGTTAATTCAACTAAAACTTGTGGGAATAAAAGGGTAAGAAGTGATATAAAATTAGCTAAATGCCTATACTCTATTAGGTGATTATACCTTGATTTTTGGGCTGTTTAGAGCTAGAATTGAGTTCTGAAATTTTGGTCTTCTCAAACGACACTGCTCTTTCCATACGGGTTAGTCGCTTCGGAAGTTGACTTGGTGACTTATGGTCTTATGCTCTTTGTGGTTATTCTTGAGCCCTTTTAATTGAGTTTGGATTTCGTGCTTTGGGTCTCGAGTTGTAGCTAACTTGTCTTAGTGAAACAGATGGCGGGAGGAACTCGTAGTGGTCGGAACCACCTGTAGTCCCGATGAGGAGCTTCCTCCTCCGACCATGGTCAAGTCCTCATGCAGATCGAACGCAACCGCTCGGAGGACCGTAGGGTATTGGAGGTCATCGCGAGGAACACCTCCACCCTCCGGTGCCTCCGGATCTGGAGGTGGTGGACATCAGGCGCGTGGGGGGCTGGCGGAGTTTCTCTGTACTCAGCCTCCTACTTTCTCCAGGTCCGAGGATCCCCTGGACGCGGACGACTGGCTGTGTCTAGTTGAGTGGAAGCTCAACGTTGCTCGCCGAGGAGTAGGAGTGGGCACTTTCGCATCCCATCACCGGAGGGCGGCGACTCATGGTGGGAGAACTCGCCATGCAGCCGCGGACACGTGGTCTTATGGGAGGAGTTCAGTCGACTCCGTCGGGCCCATGTCCCCGCCTACCGATGAAGTCAAGAAGAAGGAGTTCCTTGCGCCAAACAGGGCGCAAATGCGTGATCGAGTACCTCCATGAGTTCAACCATCTTGCAGGTACGCTCCGCCGAGGTGGCCACCGATGAGGCCAAGCAGAGAAGTTCATGGAGGGCTTGTCCGAGGAGCCGCAGGACAAGCTCTATTGTGGACTTCGCCGACTTCTGACTTGCAGTGGACAAGGCCCCGACTTCTCAAACGATTGCTCGTTCTTTCCATACGGGTTAGTCGTTTCGAGAAGTCGGTTTGGTGACTTGTAGTCTTATGCTCTCTTGTGGTTATTCTTTGGTCATTTTATGTAACATCCCAATTTTGGGCTTGTGTTTCAAATGTAAGAAAATGAGTAGAAATTAAAACTTTTTCTTACATCATGTATTTCCTATTTGTACTGAACAATTATTGTACAAGAAGTTATGGAAATACAAAGTCACAAGTCTTTTGATTCAAATCTTGATCCTTCAAAAACATTCTTGTCAAATGTTTTGATCATCTCCTGGAAATATTTTTCCTGAGTTCTAGGGTTGGTGTGTGACCCCTCTGAAAAATTTCACAGTTTTAGAAATTGTTTGAATATTTTTGGAGGTCAGTCAACCCAATTAAATTCTGGTCAAACTGTGGACCAACACCTTGTGGAATTTTTGGAGGAAAATGTATAGCACAAAAACCCCTGAAAAATTTACACAAGGTTAATGGCTCAGTTAGAAAGCTCCTGTAAAAATTTCATAATTTTTGGAGTAAGTTTGCTACCTCAAATAAATTCTCAAACTTCAGGTTAGTTTAAAACTCAAAACTGTCCGAGTCGACTGGGACTCGAGTCGAACCACCATTGACTCTGGTCGGGCCAGCCGCCTAGACCTCCTGCTCGATCTCGCACGCGTGTGTGGGCCGTTGGATTTCCATCCAATGCCCTAGACCTCCCCTCGATCTCGGCCTCGTGGTGGTCCAGATCACTGGATCTCCATCCTGCGGTCAAGACCTCCCCTCGACTTCCCGTGCGCTCGGACCTCCTCTCGCCGGTGATCCGGGATGTCCAGACCACCCGATTGCATCGTGGACGCCCGGGACCTCCTCGGCTCTTTTTCTTCCTCCCGACCTCCCGAGGTCCGGTCGTCATGGTTTTCACGCGCTGCAGGCGTGTGTCGTGACCGAGCGGTTGGGAGCAGTGAGATGTCACCTTTGCTTCTTGTCAACGGCTCTTTTGCCGCCAAGCTTTTAATGCCGATCGCCTTTAACCTCCAAAGTCTCCACCCGCCTCGCTCTACCTATTGAGCGTGCTCATGGTAGTGGCATGGTTCTTGGTCACAGGAGACCTTGCCCACACCCATGTCCGAGCTCCCTGGCTTTATCTAGCTCAAGACCCTCCTCAATTTCATTTTCCCACTCTTGGTTGCTGCTTGACTCCCTCGGCCAGAGTGTGAGCCCCAAGCTTGAGCACCGAGGGCACCACCCCTACCACCATTGTCACCCTTGGAGCTCCTGCTGAAGCTCGAGCCCAGGTGGTCCCATCAAGTTCTTGGCTTGTCCACTTGTCATCTTGATCACCTCAAGCTTTTCTAACTCGCTGTGGTTAACCATCGCAGGGTGGTCAAGTTGGGGATTGCTTTCGTGGTGGGATCGTCTTCTTCTTCTTCTTCACCTGCGAGTTCTTCGTCACTGCACTCATCGCCTTCTCCAAGTTCCTCCGACCACCTTGGTCCCCTCTCGCCTCAGTGCCCTTTTCTTAGCTTGGTCTTTGCGTTTTTAGTCGTCGAGCGCCCGCTTAGTTTTCGTAGTTTTGCCGTATTGCTCTCCTTCCTCTCTCTCCGCCACGGCATTCCAGCCGCCGCCGCCGAGAGCACATCCTTTAGGTTCTTGGCATTATTTAGAGCTCAGCCATGTCCTTGGTTCTCGCCGGCTAGCTCCCCATCGCCGCGGCAGTCGTTGAACGCGCTTGGGATTTTGCCTTGCAAACTCCTGCTGTTATTTTCTTAGGACAGCATTAATGCCCAATTATTGCTAATCATTGGGTGCATTAATCATGTCTTAAACTGTGCCGTGTGTCACCGACGTGTGGGCCATAGGTTTAGAATTAAAGTCCAGAAGTCTTTAATGCCCCTTTTAGATTCCTTTATTGCCAATCATGAGCAGCATTAATGTTGTCTTAGCCGCCAACTTTTAGTCGCTGTCCTGAGGACCCGCACCTTTGAAGCACCTTGGACCTCCTCGGGGTAATCGTAGCCGTCGAGGACCTCTTGGGATTAGATCTGGACCGTAGAGCCTTGTCTGTAAAAACGCTAAGTCACAGGACCTCTTAGACTCGATCCTAGCCGTAAAAGACCTCCATGGGTTAGTTTTTAGCCGTCGGATCTAGCTCTGTGAAAAATCTTTAGCGCTAGGACCTCCTCTGGTTAGATCCTAGCCGCCCATGACCTCTTTAAATTCAATCTTAGCCGCTAGGACCTCTCCTGCGCAAAAAGACCTCTCCATGGTTATTTTGCAAAGACCACCCCTAGACCACCCTCGGGGTCTTCTTTGTAAAAACCCACCCCTGGTCTTTTACAAAGAAAACCCCGCTCAGGACCTCTTAGGCGCAATCCTAGCCGTTCACGACCTCTCCGGATTTGGATCTGAGCGTTAGATCTCCTTTTTAAAATCCTTAGTCTCAGGAGCTCCTCGCGTCGTCCGGGACCGCTCAGACCTCCTAGGTCTAATCTCGAGTCGCCCGGTCTCCTCCGATTAAAACCTGTTGCATAGGACCTCCCGAGTAGATCTTGGCCATCCAAGACCTCCTCGTAAATCGACCGATCAAGACCTCCCTCTGGAGATCTTGATAGTCTAGGACCTCATCCTTTAGATCCGTAGCTCTAGGACCTCCTCCGCTTGATCGTGATCGTTAAGACCTCCCTTACGAGATCTTAGTCGTCAGGACCTCCTCGGGTGAACTTTAGACGAGGACCTCCTCTGGGTATCTAGACCGCTTGGACCTCCCCAGAGATCCCGCCGCCCGCACTCCTCCGTGGGTTTAGCCTTAGGACCTCCTCTAGTGCTCGGGACCGCCAGATCTTGATCTGACGGTCACGATCTCCGTTAGGCGCGAGGACCTCCTTTGCGTGCGCTGTGCATGCACTGGTCGTGGCCGTTGGATCCAATCTCAACGGTCCGCACCTCCCTGAGCGGAGGAGGTCTTTTGTGCGCAGTGCCGAGGTCCGTGGCCTTGCGATGCAAGATCAACGCCCACGACCTCCCGCTTCCTTCATTCATTTGGACCTCCCGAGCTCAAATTTTCTAAGTCTTTTTAATGTTTCAAATTTCAAAAGTGCATAACTTTGTCATTTTAGCTCCTTTTTGAATGATTCCAGTTGCTTTAGCTCTGTTATAGAATGAACTTTAATCTGAGAATGAATTTAGGCACTGTTATGTAGCAAAAAATGATATAAGCTGCATGAACTTGTTTAATATGAAATGGTTGTTTAGAAATTATCTCAAATTTGTAAAATACATAACTTTTTCTCTATAAATCCAAACTGAGCAAACTCAACTTGGTAAAATTTATCTGTAGACATGCTTTGATATGAACTAGGCCTTGTTTTTATTCATGTTTCTGAAAAGTGATATATGCTAGTTTTAGAACTTAGAAAAATCATAACTAATTCATTATAACTCCAAATGTTATGAACTCAACTTTGGTGTTCTTAGGATGACCTTAGCTACCTACCATAAAAATTTCAGATTCCAGATCATTCTAGAAATTTTTGCCATAAACAGTAACCGAAATTAATTTAATTAGGATTTTCAGGCTGAGAGAACTTAATTTAGCCATAACTTTTTCATGCTAAGTCCAAATGAAGTGATTCTTGTTTCTAAAATTGTCTAAAATCAACCTCTAGCTGCTGTATAAATTTCATGGGATTTGGATGTTCTTTGCTGTTGAGTTCCTTTTGGTGTTCTTCGTTCTTATTGGTTTTATCGCCTTTTCGCGTTAGGTTCCGAAGAGTTTATTGAACCTGAGCACTCCCCTCTGCAGCAAGACCAATCCCAGCAAGGCAAGCAGTTTGATCATGTTAATCCCAGTATTTTAAGTATTTATGTTGTTTACAAATTCTACGTATGCATTGCTAGTTTGTGTTAAACTATTGTCGTTAGTTGACGTAGTAGATGCATTTCCTTAGGCAAATGATTATTCTCTACTACCGTGAGCCTAGGTTATCACTGTGATTAGAGCTCGTGGATGAGCTCTTGTCACTTAGTAGTTGCGAATTAATTGCTTAGCTATGCTTAGCTTTCGGTAGAAATGGGCGGTTATCGACTTGTCGATAACCTTGATCACATAAAACTTATTATGATCTATGATTTCAGCCTTGTGCCATGTCTACTTATGAAAAGTAAAACTGAAAACAAAATAATTTAGACTTGGGCACAATGGTAAGACGGTGTGATTTTTTGGGTGTGACTGGAATGGTGCCCGAGTCAATTAAGGACCGAACATCTTGTGAGTACCTGTTATCCGAGCAATTTGTGCATGCTAACCACACTAGAGGGTATGGGACCTCTCTTGACTTAGTACTTTGGCGTGTATTGGCTTCGGGTCGCAGGGAGTCGCAGGAGGGATGGTGTTGGAAGCATTGCAGTGTCCGAAAGGCTTCCCCCGTGATGGCTGGTTGTCTTTCGGCTTGCAATGTAAGCATATGGGTTTCTATCCATACGAGCGGCCCGTAGTTAATACACAATATTGGAAAACGTCTCGTAGGACTTAGCCATGCCTTGCATACCTTCTAAGTGTGCTTTGTGGCTTAAAGGCTGGTCGAAGTGTGGGTACATTGGTACACCCCTCACAGGTTAAAACTATTCGAATAGCCTCGTCCTAGGTTATGGACACGCTTGGGTAAGCTTTTCAAGAGGTAGACTACAACCTTTTAATTAAAACTTGATGGGTGGTACGAATCGGGGATTCGTGCTATGTTGTGGTGGCTATTGGGATAGTCACTTCCAGGTGGTTACTTGTATTTATTATTTAATTCGCTGTTATATTCAACATCAAAACAGACTTGCAAACTTGTTTTTAAATGTATTACATTATTTCAAATAAAGTTGGCTTTGTGCAAAGTGAGACATACAACCTCCACCTAAATAAGCTTGCATGTAGCATATGAATAGGTCTGCTATTCCACACGTCAGTCTTGCGAGTACCGTTGTGTACTCAGTTATCTTTCTTAAATGTATTTGTTGCAGAGGAAGAAGGTGAGCTTGATGGGCCTCACTTTTGTGAGCTTTGTTGTGGTAGCTTACGGGGCGACTAGCTTGGCGGCCCGGTCGGTTGCCTTGTGGGTTGTGTTGGCTAACCGGTCGACTTTTGTTCTAGCCATCTTATGGCACCTTTTGCTTCCGCTGTCATTCTTGTATATTGTGTCATTTGGCCGGTCGGCTCTTTTGTAATAACTTACTTTATCTATGTCCTT
Source organism: Ampelocalamus luodianensis (assembly GCA_036346255.1). Lineage (NCBI taxonomy): Eukaryota > Viridiplantae > Streptophyta > Magnoliopsida > Poales > Poaceae > Ampelocalamus > Ampelocalamus luodianensis. Next base: position 21,539,101 of record CM070640.1, read on the forward strand.
TATTAGACTTGTTAATGTATGTTGTATAGAAATGATGTGTAATTTTGTGATGATGTGCATGTGTGCAATTCCGGGAAGCATATGCCCATCGAGGCTTAGAATGTTTAATTAGTAATGCTAGAACCATTTGGAGGTTAAGTGTTACTAGTTAAATATTCCGGGTCCTCACATTTTAATTGAGTTTGGATTCCGTGCTTTTGGGTATCGAGTTGTACCTAACTTATCTTAGTGAAACAGGATGGCTGGAGGGACCCGTAGTGGTCGGAATCAGCCGGGTAGTCCCGATGAGGAGCTTCCACCTCCTCCAACCATGGTGAAGTCTCATGCGCTCAACGCAACCGTTCGGAGGACCGCAGGGTGTTAGAGGTCATCGCGAGAAACACCTCCACTCCCTCTGGCGCCTCTGGATCGGGAGGTGGTGGACATCAGTCTCGTGGGGGGCTTGCGGAGTTCCTCCGTACTCCGCCTCCTACCTTCTCTCGGTCCGAGGATCCCCTGGACGCGGATGACTGGCTGCGTCTGGTTGAGCGGAAGCTCAACGTTGCTCAGTGCTAGGAGCAGGAGCGGGCACTTTTCGCATCCCATCAGTTGGAGGGTGCGACACTTTCATGGTGGGAGAACTTCCTGGCCATGCAGGCCGCGGGACACGTGGTCTCGTGGGAGAAGTTCATGGAGGGTTTGTCTGAGGAGCTTCAGGACAAGCTCTCCATTGTTTTACTTTGCAGACTTCCAGACCTTGGTGGACAAGGCCATCGTCGCCGAGCACAAGGCGAGAGCGCTGGGCGAGTCCTGCAAGCGCAAGTGGGAGACCCATCAGTCGACTCGGGCCGGCCTTGTTCGTCCTCGCGTTGGGCCAGCACCAGGGGCCCATTCTCAGGCCGCACCACCACCGAGGCCTTCGGCACCAGCTCCACGTCCTCCATAGGCCGTGATTCAGTCATGTGCGTTTGTGATCCAGCAGCAGGGTGTTCCCCGCAACCCCGCTGCCGACATCACCTGCTTCTACTGCCACAAAAAGGGCCACTATGCGAGTAGTTGCCCTAAGAAGATTGGAGCGGCCCCTCGTCCTAATGGAGGACGCGGGCAAGGGAGTGGTCACCCACCTGATCAGAAGACCCAGAGCATGGGGAGCGGCCGAGTCAACCACATCTCGGCTGAGGAGGCACAGGAGACGCCTGACGTAGTGTTGGGTACGCTTCTTGTCAATTTACGTCCTGCTATAGTTTTATTTGACTCTGGAGCTTCGCATTCTTTTATTTCGAGATCGCTTGTCACGATAGTGGTCTCCACTGTGTTCCTTTGGGGGTTCCACTACTTATTCGCTCTCCGGGTTCGGAAATGAGAGCTGACCAAGGATGCCGGGACGTTCCTATTCACATCGAAGGAGTGGGATTCTTGGCGAATCTTATCCTACTCGACTAGGCGCGCCTCGATGTGATTCTTGGCATGGATTGGTTGTCCCAACACTTGGGGCAAATCGATTGTGCCAGGAAGGTTGTCTACCTCACCAGCCTTTCGGGTGAACAGGTTGGGTTTTCACCGCAGTTGCGAGAGCCCCTTCTTTGTGCACTTGAAGTGAAGCCGGCCTTGGAGATCCAGGATGTTCCCACAGTATGTGATTTTGTGGATGTTTTTCCCGAAGACTTACCCGGTATGCCTCCTGTTTGAGACCTGGAGTTCGTTATTGAGTTGTTGCCCGGTACCGCCCCTATTTCAAAGAGGCCGTATCGCATGCCTCCTAATGAGTTGGAGGAGCTGAAGAAGCAACTAGGTGAGCATGCCTCCAATCATTTTTGTGAAGACGAAGGACAAGACCTTGCGCATGTGTGTTGATTACCGTCCGCTTAATGAGGTGACGGTGAAGCACAAATATCCTTTGCCCCGTATTGATGATCTTTTCGATCAGTTGACCGGAGCACGGGTGTTCTCCAAGATTGACTTGAGATTGGGCTATCATCAAGTCAGGTTCAGGGTCGAGGATATTCCGAAGACGGCTTTTGCTACTCGTTATGGTCTTTACGAGTACACCGTCATGTCTTTTGTCTTGACTAATGCTCCAGCTTTATTCATGAACTTTATGAACTCGGTATTCATGGAGTATTTGGATAGGTTTGTGGTGGTATTCATCGAAGATATCCTTATCTACTCCAAGAGTGAAGAAGAGCATGTTGAGCATCTTAAGCTTGTGTTGGGCAAGCTGCGCGAGCACCGACTGTATGCAAAATTCAGCAAGTGTGAATTCGGTTGAAGGAAGTGGCATTCTTGGGCCATGTTCTTCAAAGCGAGAGGTGTGGTGTGGATCCTAGCAAGGTCGGTGACGTGCTATCTTGGGGTCACCAAGTCATCACCGATGTGCGGAGTTTTCTTGGTTTGGCGGCACTATCGCCGCTTTATTGAGAATTTCTCCAAGATTGCGAAGCCTATGGCCGAGTTGCTCAAGAAAGACACGAAATTTGCGTGGTCTGTTGCTTGTGATGTGAGTTTCAAAAACTCAAGAAGCGGTTGACCTCATTTCTGCTTGTTCTTCCGATATCCACAAGAGTTTTGACATCTTTGTGATGCTTCGCCGTGGTCTTGGATGTGTTCTTATGCAGGAGGGCAAGGTTGTGGCCTATGCATCGCAGCAGTATTAAGGCCTCATGAACTCAACTATCCTACTCATGACTTGGAGTTAGTGCGTGGTTCATGCACTCAAGATTTGGCGGCATTATCCGATTGGTAACCGTTAGAGGTGTATTCGACCACAAGAGCTTGAAGTACTTGTTCACCCAGCCAGATCTGAACCTCAGGCAAAGAAGATGGTTGGAATTGATCAAGGACTATGTCATGGGCATCCAGTATCATCCGGGCAAGGCCAATGTCGTTGCGGATGCACTCAGTCGGAAAGTGTATTGCAACATGTTAATGCTCCAAGAGCAGCAGCCTACCCTTATTTCATAATTTCAGCGCCTCAATTTGGGTTTGATCGAGCATGGTTCTCTTGCTACCTTGGTTGTGCAACCAACCTTGGTGGATCGAATCAAGGCCGCGCAGCAGACTGATGTTGCGGTGAGCCAAATCAAGCAGAACATCAAGGATGGGTCAGCCAAGTGCTTTTCAGAGGATGAGCACGGAGTTGTGTGGTTTGGGCAGCGTCTTGTGGTTCCTAAGGTCATGGAATTGCGGGATTTGATTCTCCGTGAAGCCCATGATTCTCCTTTATCCATCCACCCCAGGGCTACTAAGATGTATCAAGACCTTCGTCAGAGATTCTGGTGGACTCGAATGAAGCGTGAGATTGCCAAGTTCGTTGCCGAGTGCGACGTGTGCTGTCGTGTGAAGGCCGAGCATCAACGTCCAGCAGGTCTTCTTCAACCTCTGCCAGTGCCTGAGTGGAAGTGGGATTCCGTTGGCATGGACTTCATCACCGGGTTGCCCCGTACTTCTTCTGGGAAGGATGCCATCTGGGTTGTCATTGATCGATTGACAAAGGTAGCACATTTCTTGCCGGTGCGTACCAACCTCAGTGTCAGTCAGTTGATAGATCTCTACTTATCCCACATTGTGTGCCTACATGGTGTGCCACGAACGATTGTGTGAGATCGTGGTTCTCTTTTTACCTCTCGGTTTTGGCATCAGTTGCAAGAGGCCATGGGGTCACGTCTTTCTTTCAGTTCAGCTTACCATCCCTAGACTGATGGTTAGACAGAGAGAGTCAACCAAGTGTTGGAAGATATGCTCCGTGCTTGTGTTCTTTCCTATGGGAAGAATTGGGAGAAATGCTTGCCGTTTGCTGAGTTCTCCTACAACAACAACTTTCAGGCTAGTCTTGGCATGACACCATTTGAGGCCTTGTATGGGAGGAGATGCAGAACCCCATTGAACTGGTCAGAAACTGGTGAGAGACAGTTCTTCGGCCCAGATTCGATCAACGAGGCCGAAAGCCAGGTTCAGTTGATTCGTGAGCATTTGCGTGTGGCCCAGTCCAGGCAGAAGAGCTATGCGGATCGCCGTCGCCGTGAGTTGAGCTTTGAGCCCAATGACTTTGTGTATCTCAAAGTCTCACCTTTGAAGGGACATCAGCGTTTTGGCATCAAGGGCAAATTAGCTCCTCGGTATATTGGGCCTAATCGCATCGTCGAGAGAGTTGGGGCTGTGGTATACAAATTGGAGCTGCCAGCTACACTTGAGAGTGTGCATGATGTGTTCCATGTATCCCACCTGAAGAAGTGCCTCCGTGTCCCAACTGAGGAAACTCTGTTGGAGGTTCTCGATGTGCAAGAAGATTTGACCCACCGCTAGCATCCTGTTCGTATTCTCGAAGAATCTGAACGAAGGACAAGGAACCGCGTCATCAAGTTCCTTAAAGTTCAGTGGTCAAATCATTCTGAAGATGATGCAACTTGGGAGCGGGAAGATCGCCTTCGTGCAGATTACCCATCCTTCTTCTCCGAGTAAACGGAATCTCGGGTCGAGATTCTTGTAAGGGGGGGGGGAGAGTTGTAACATCCCCAGTTTCAGACTTGTGTTTCAAATGTAAGAAAATGAGTAGAAATTAAAACTTTTTCTTACATCATGTGTTTCCTGTGTGTACTAAACAATTCTTGTACAAGAGTTATGGAAATACAAAGTCACAAGTCTTTTGATCCAAATCTTGATCCTTGTAAAACAATCTTATCAAATCTTTCGATCATCTCCTGGAAATATTTTTCCTAAGTTCTTGGGATGGTATGTGGCTTCTCTGAAAAATTTCACAATTTTTAGAAATTGTTTGAATATTTTTGAGGGCAGTCAAACCTTGAACCAGTACCTTGCAGAATTTTTGGGAAAATGCACTACATAAAACCTCTGAAAATTTTACACAAGGTCAATATCTAAGTCAGCAAGCTCTGTAAAATTTCAGGATTTTTGGAATTATTTTGCTATCCTAATAAATCCTCAAAAGTCTCTCGTCTATTTAAAACCTAAAACCTGGTTTGCACTATTCCTTGTTCAAGTCGGGCTCGAGCTCGAGCCACTTGACTGGTCGAACCACCTAATCGCAGGGCTCACTCATAGCGCGATTGATATCAACCGTTGGATTTAAATCGCACGGCCGTGTTCGCAGGAACATTCGGACCGCCATGAACATTCCATCCATCCGAGCCGCTCATTTTTAATCGCATCGCCTAATTGCTTGGAGTGTTAGAAACCTCACCGATCCTTTTAATCCGATCATCCATTTTCAATCCAACGGTCACCGCTTTCTTTCGCTCTTCTTCCTCCTCTGTCTCTGCATGCAGTCTTGGGTGAGCAATGGCGGGAAGAGAGAGAGGGAGAGGTGGTTTCGTTGTGTCACTGAGCTTGCTCGCCAACGCCTCTCTCGGGGCATTAAATGTGCATCGGGCTTCGGCTCGCCATCCCGAGTCTCACTTGCCCCCATCATTTCTTGGTCCATGATCAGTACTTTGAACCGAGCCCACCATGGACTCTTGTTCTTGCTCGAACCCTAATCCTTCCTCTATAAATAGCCCCCTTAGCTCCTCCTGGTATTCCTTTACACCACCCCTAGCTCTTCTCTGTGTTTTGAGCTCAAAACCACTTCAAATCCTCAAAACACCATTGTTGACCCGAGAAGCTTCATTGGTGGTCTTGGTGTCTAGTGGTTCATCTTCAATCTTTCTTGTACCCCTTTGAGCTCCTCAACTTCCTTTACATTTCCCCTAACTTGATTTTGGGTTGTATTCACAGGAATCACTCAATTTTAAGTTTGGAGACTTTCGGCTGATTTCAACCCCTTTCTTCTCCAACTCCGGTAAGTGGTTCATTTCGCAATTACTTACTGTTAGAGTTTCTCTGAGTTTCAAGGAAGTTATTTTGATTACCCATTGGTGTTCATTTTGCTCAGAACCTCATTTTCCACTTCATCTTCCTCGGCTCCGGCGAGCTTCATCGTGTTCAAGTCTTCTCCGGCCATCTTTGAAGCTCCCCACGGATAAGGTAGCTTCTATTTAGTCCCTAGAAGTCGCGGCACTTGCTTTCTTGGATCGCAATGAGCATTTTGTGTTTCGTGTTTTGCCGAAATGGCCTCCTACTGTGTTTTCCGGCTCGCCGGCGTTCTAGACCTCCACCGCCGGCGAGGTCATCACCATTGGGTCCGCAACACTATTGCGAACCCATTTTGGTCTTGTTGGCGCCACACATCGAGTCGCCGCGACAAGCCGTGGTTTGCACTCGGGTTTTGTCGCCGGGAGCTCTGTTGTCGCCGATATTTAGGACAGATTAATGCTTAATCATTGCCAATCATTAGAAGTATGAATTGTGTCCTAATTTGGCCTAATGTCTCACTAACATGTGGGCCCGATCCTCAGAATCACCGGCCGTCGCATTTGCGTACGTTCGGCATCATTAATGCTTAATCATAGGTTAATTAGTGTCGGCATTAATAGCGCCGAGATAACCCGTACATCGCGGTGGGCCTCGATCCCTAAGTCCACCTCTGGAAATCTTTAGGACACATTATTCTAATCATCGCTAATCATTGGTCATTAGTATTTAATTAGCCGCCTAAAACCTCCGGTGTCTCGCTGCCATGTGGGCCCCGAGCCCTGTGCACGTGTGTTAAAGCTCGCGTGTGTGACTTACAGTCACTAACATGCGGCCCCACGTGTCAGCGCTCCAGGTTGCACTTCGATCGAAGGCCACCATCCATTTTGCGATCTGCGGCCCAGATCTGAGAAACATTCGGACCCTCCGGTTCTCTTTTCATGCTGGACCGTCCATCGCTTGATCTGCGGTCGAGATCGTGAATGCAATCGGACCATCCGAAGGGTGGTGCGATCTTAGCCGTCCATCTTCAGATCTGTGGTCGTGGTTGGTCGAGGCAACCGCACCGTCCGAATGCATCCTTCCTCGTCAGCCGTTGGATCTTGATCCAACGGTGGGCTTTTTTTAGAGATCGCGCGGGTGCGCTGTTCCCGGCGCGTGTGGACCGTAGGATGTTAGATCGAGGGCTCTCGTGCGTCCACATCGTTTATTTCCGTTTGGGTTGGATTTCATTTCTGTAAGTATTTATTTATCAACTCAGAATTGTATCAAAACTTTAGGAACTCATAACTAATTCATTTTAAATCCTTTTTAAATGTTTCCAACTGTAATAAATTTTTATGCCTCTGTAGTTTAGCATAAAAATGCAATTGGGCATGTTTCTATCCCAGAAAATTGTGTAATTCAAATAACTTGTTTTCTGACAATTTTGAATATCCCAAAAATAGAATTAAACTTGTAAAATGCATATCTTTTCTTGTATAACTCCAAAATGTGCAAAATCAATTTTGTTAGATTCCTCTGTTAGTGTACTTTAATATGAAATAGGTTTTGAATATGGTTATTTTTCTGTGAAGTAACTTGTGCTAGGTTTACAACTTAGAAAAATCATAAGTAAATCATCATAACTCCAAATTTGGTAAACTCAACTTTACTGTCATTAGGATGTCATAATCTACTTGCTATAAAAATTTCAGAGCTTAGATCATTCTAGAAAATTTCGCCATGAACAGTACCAATAATTAATTTAGTGATTTAATAGGCCGAGAAAGTGTATTTTGGCTGTAACTTTTGCATCATAACTCCAAATTGCATGATTCTTGTTCCTAAAATTTTCTAAAATCATCCCCTAGCTGCTGTATAAGTTTCATTTGATTTGGATGTCTTTTGCTGCTGGGTTTTATTTGGTGTTCTTCGTTCTTATTGGTTTTATCGCATTTTTGCGTTAGGTTCCGAAGATTATCTTGAACCTGAGAATCCTCCTCTGCAGCAAGAGCAATTCCAGCAAGGCAAGCAGTTTAATCATGTTAATCCCTGTATTTTTAAGTATTTATGTTGTTTACAAATTCTATGTATGCATTGCTAGTTTGTGTTAAACTATTGTCGTTAGTTGACCTAGTAGATGCATTTCCTTAGACAAATGATTATCCTTTACTACCATTGAGCCTAGGTTATTCTTTGTGGTTTAGGTTCGTGGATGAGCTCTTATCACTTAGTAGTTTTTGGATTAATTGCTTAGCCATGCTTAGCCAGGTAGAAATAGGCGGTTATCGACTTGTCGATAACCTTGATCACACAAATACTCACTATGTATCTATATTTCGGCTTGATGCTATGTTTAATTGCAAAAACCAAAACTAAAAGAAAAAAGATTTGGATTTGGGCACAATGGTAAGACGGTGTGATTTTTGGGTGTGACTGGATTGGTGCCCAAGTCAATTAAGGACCGAACATCTTGTGAGTACCTGTTATCCAGGAAATCTGTGCGTGCTAACCACACTAGAGGGTATGGGACCTCTCTTGACTTAGTACTTTGGCATGTATTGGCTTCGGGTCGCAGGGAGTCGCAGGAGGGATGGTGTTGGGAGCATTGTAGTGTCCGAAAGACTTCACCTGTGATGGGATTTGTTGTCTTTCGGCTTGCAATGTAAGCGTATGGGTTTCTATCCATACGAGCGGCTCGTGGTTGATACACAACATTGGAAAATGTAACAGCCCCAGATTTAAGAAGCAGTAATAATCTGCTATGAACAGTAATGGAATACTGTTCATGGCATTACTGTTCACATGTAGTAATTTGGGTGGTTGTTACAGATTAAAACTTTCCCTTTCTAGCCAAAAATCCAAAACCCTTCCTAGAGTTCAAAGGGAATACAAGCCAATGCTTGTATTTTGACTCTGAAATATTTTCATTAAAACCTATATCAATTATCTCGGCTAAAAATAGTTTTTGTTAAATTTTTAGAAATTATCTTGACTTGGAGAAAAATACTTGGCTTTAAATAAACCTATTCGAGTTAAGTTAATTATTTATATATTTTATAAAGTGAAATAGTGGTTTTTAAAATTTATTTGGGGAATATATCATCCAAGTAGCCTCCTGGCAAAATTTTATGATTTTACAAATGTATTTCCTATTTTTAAAGCCAAGTCAAACTTTTAAATATTGAAATAGGGTCTCGTCAACTATTCCGGTCTAAACCCGACCATTGGCAATCGAGCGACTCGAGCTCAACAAGTTTGGGTCCAAAGCGTGCAATCGGGTGCACCCGACACGTTAGTGTACGTATCCAAGTTTCCTAGCGCCGCCGATTCTTTGATGAACGGCCGAGATGCGCAAAGCCTGCGGGCTATCAACGATTCCGTGCGATTTTCACCGCTGGATCTTCATCCAACGGCATCCAACTTTAGTTCCAAAGTCCTAACACGCCTCAATCCTCCACCGCCGATCTTAATAGACGGGCTGAATTGAATGGGCTGTTGGGTCATCTGTGAGCCTTTCCATCGTGGACCGCTGATTTCCAAACCGGCGTGCGATTCATTGTGCCGCTCGGTCACCCGACCTCAACCCAATCTCCACCGTCGATCTTAAATCCAACCGCGCGCTCTTTTTGTTTTTGAACTCAGGGCGCGATTTATTCTGGCCGTTGGATGCGCATCCCACGGTGCCCTTTGACCGCTGCATGCTTAGGGCCCGATCTTCATAGGACCGTTGGATTCTAATCCAACGCTCCTCTTGAATGTAACCTTCGTTACAGAAGGCTCCATTAAATCTCCACCGCTCGCTCGAGATCGCACGCCCATATTAATCGATACCGTTTAAAACCTTTAACCCTCTATTTATCACACCGCCATTTCTAATCGGACGGTTGTTGTTCTTCGCGATTTAGGAGGCGCTACGTGGTGACATTGGGACCCACATGTCGAAGGTTCTTGTCTCCTTCCTTGCCTCTCGCGTCGCCGCCATCTCTGTAAACAGAGGAGAGGATTTATCCAAAGATTATGCAACTAATTTTTTGGATGTTTAGCTCTAAATGGACACCTCACCAACTCTAGACCCTTCCACTTTGCCCTGTAGCTCAACATCTATATATAAACCCTAGCTTTTTGCTGTTACAGTGTTGACCGAAGGAGCTCTTCATCCTCCATTCTTTGTCCAAAGGAGTTTCTTGCTCTCGCCCATTGCTTATCCCTCTTAAACACCGGTTTCACCTTGCAATAAGGTTTTAACATCTTTTGTAGGTTAAAACCAAAGGTTTTCTCTGTTGAGCGAGGATCGGTTTTCTCAACTTTGGTGTTTCTCTTAACTCGTGAGTTAAAGCCCTAGTTTTAGACATCTTAAGTGCACTAGGTATCTTTGTAGCTCACATGAATCATTCTCTTGAATATCGTAGCTTCAACTTGCTTTAAACCGAAAAGTTGTATCTATAACTTTTCGGTCTTTCATATCGTTTTCAAGAACTAGGGTTTCTCTGTCAAGTCATCATCCTACATAGGTCTAAACTAAACCCAGTAGCATAATAAGTTATTCTTTTGATCTCTCTTATCATCTACTTAATCTTGTAGCGTAGAATCATCTCTGTCCTTTATTGTCGGCTTAACCGACAATATAGGTTTTCTTTAGCCTTTGTAATCTAACCGATTAGGGTTAGGTTAAGGTTAGTTTGGGGTATTAACTACCTAATAGATCAAAGCTAAGCTTTATTTTAGAACCTTTGCTTGATCTATTTTCCTTTTCCCAAAATCGTAATCTGTCCTTTACTGTTCTTTTCAAAATCAAAGCTAAAACTTTGAACTAAACCCTAGTTTGCCATTTGAAATTAGTAGGTGGTAATATGAGTTAATATCTTTATTGGGGTATGTATAACTTAAGCATCTTCGTTAAACATGCATTTCCATATTGATCATACATCTTTCTTTCAATCTGTACTTATTGTCGATTTTGGTATTTATTGGATTTTATTGCCTCTTTTAGAATCTGGTTCTGCTGAAGCATTTGAATCTCTTTCTGAGCAACCTGAGCCTGCAACAGAGGTGTATTATTATCAAGGCAAGCATCCTCTTTGCACCATGTTAATCCCAAATTTTCTACAATAGCTTTTCTAAATACAATGACATCTGTTGCATGCTATTTTTCTGGAAATACAAATATGGACTGTATTAGTTAGTTATGACCTGAGTAACATTGTGGATTACCTTAATTATGACCATACTCTCAACCCTAGAGTAGTACTGTATACTATAATACATGTTTTCAGAATTTGCTTAGACATGCAGTCTAGATAAGATTTAAAGTTTGACAAGATTAACTTGTCAAACAAGGGGACAACAAATGAATTTCAGTACTTCCACTTTTGTCCAGTTTCTTTAAATCAGAATTGCATTTTACATTTAATTTGATCTGGACAAGAGGATGCTAGTGATGGTGCTTTTGTGCAGATTGGGAATTGTGGTGGACTTGTGCGGACCAATTAAGGACCGAACTCGACTATTCAATTCAGTCCCCACGTACTTCCACACGCAGCAGTATGGTATTTATTTGGTTAAGTAAAGGGTTGTGAGACCGGTTTATTAAACTTGTAATACTTAACCTTCCATCGGTTCTAGTATCACAAATAGAATAATCCGCGTCTCGATGAACATGTGCCTCCCGAGAACAAGCAAAGCACATATACATCAATTCAAAGCATGCATCATTTCCATACAACGAATATAGCAAGTCTAGCAAAAGACATACATAATATAAGTTATTACAACACACCGACCAGGCCAAATGACATAAGTACCAAATAATAGTGAAGCAAAAGTTGCCATAAGATGGCTTAAACCAAAAGACGACAGGTTAGCCACATAACACCACGGGGCAACCGCCAGGCCGCTAAGCTAATCGCCCCTTAAAGCGCCACAAAGACAACTCACAAAAGTGAGGTCCATCGGACTCACTATCATCCTCTGCACAACACAAGCAATGCGGTGAGTACAAAATGTACTCGCAAGACTTACGAGTAACAAGCCCATACATAGCTACATGAAAGCTGTATCCAAAGGAATGTGGTTATATGGTTCTTTGGACGCATAAAGCAAGTTTCATTTGCAATATTGTAATAGATTGAACAGGAGTTTGTAAAATCTGTTTTTAAGCATTTAAATAATAGCGAGTAAACATAAGTAACAAGTATCCACCTAGAAGTGACTTTCCCAAAAGCCACCACAACATAGCATGAATCCCTGATTCATACCACCCAACAAGTTTTAATTTTAAAAAGGTTGTAGTCTAACTCTTGAAAAGCTTATCCAAGCGTGTCCATAACCTAGGACGAGGCTATTCGAATAGTTTTGATCCCTGCAGGGGTGTACCAATGTACCCACACTTCAGACCGCCTTTTTGCCAAGCTATTAAGCACACTTTCTTTGGTATGCCGGCACGGCTAAGTCCTACGAACCCTTTCCAATGGAACATGCTAATCAAGAGACGCATGTATGGGGGTTAATCCTTAGTGATCTGCGACAAATATGGATCACAAGGACCCATACGTGGAGCAAGATACACCGGCCTCTGCTGGTGTTGTCCTCCCTACAAACGTGTCCATGTTGCATATAATCAAATATGCAACCCACCACGCGACTCATTAATTAACACACCCAAAGTACTCGGCTAAGAGAGGTCCCATATCCTCTAGTGTGGTTAGCACGCATGAATGCTCGGATAATGAATACTTACAAGTAGTTCGGTCCTTAATTGACCGGCACCATTCTATTCACACCCAAAAGATCACACCATCTTACCATTGTGCCCAAGTCTAAATTGTTTTCATTTTCAGTTTTAGTTTTGCAATTTAGACAAAGCACAAGGCTGAAATATACACATAGTAATAGTTTGTGTGATCAAAGTTATCGACAGTCGATAATCGCCCATTTCATCGATAACTAAGCATGGCTAAGCATAATGACACGTAAACTACTAAGTGACAAGGGTCCATCCAGCGAACCCAAAATCACGACAAGTAATCCTAGGCTCATTAGTAGAGGAATAAACATTTCCTACTGATTATGCATCTACTGGGCCAACTATCGACAATAGTTTAAAATAACATAGCAATGCATACATAGAATTTGCAAACAATATATTAGGATTTGAAAATAGTAGGAACAATATGATCAAATGAATGCTACATCCGCTTCTGGTGAAGTCACGAATCGATGGTCTGCTTTGTGGCTCAATATCGCAATAAAATTATCTTGAACCTAACGCTAAAAGGCGATAAGCAAATAAGAACGAAGAACACCAAATAAACCCAACATCAAAACACATCCAAATCTAATAAAATTTACCCAACAGCTAGGGAATGATCTCAGAAAGTGACAGGAATAAGAATTATGCAATTTGGACTTAACATGCAAAAGATATGAACAAACTGCTCTTTCTCAGCCTTATATCAACCTAATTAATAATTAGCACTGTTCATGGCAAAATTTTCTAGAATGATCTAAGGTCTGAAATTTTTATAGTAGGTAGATTATGGCATCCTAATAACAGCGAAGTTGGATTTACTAAATTTGGAGTTATACACATTTACTTATGATTTTTCTAAGTTGCAAATCTAATGCAAGTCAATTTACAGAATTATGAACATGCTCGAATCTTATTCCATATGAAAGTTTACTAACAGATGAATTTAACAAAATTGATTTTGCACAAATTGGATTTATACAGAAAAAGATATGCATTTTTCAAGATTAAATCTATTTCTGGAATATTCAAAGTGACAAAATCAAGTTATTTCTAGTTACACAATTTTTCTCATCGAATATGCTTAAATCCATTTTTATAATAAACTTAAGTGATAACACAATTTATTACGATTGGAATTATCTAAAAGCGATTAAAATGAATTAGTTATGAGTTTCTAAAGTTTTTATATCATTTTCATTGTTAAACAAATACTTACCAAATACGATAAACTCGAGATAAAAGAATAAGACGTGGACAACTCCCAACCCTCGATCTAAAATCCTACGGCTCACGCGCGCCGAAAACAGCGCACGCGCGCGAAACTTAATCGGAGCCCACCGTTGGATCACGATCCAACGACGCACCCGAGTGTATGCATTCGGACGGTGCAGTTGCATACACGATCTTAGCCGTTGATCGAAAGATCGACGGTCGAGAACGATCAAGACATCCGGAGGGTCCGAACGCACACAAAGACCTGGACCGCAGATCTAAAAATGAACGGTAGTTATTGATCACAGTTCAAAGGGAGATGCTGACACGTGGGACCGCATGTCAGTGACCTAGAGTCACGACTGCGAACGTTTAACCCACGTGCACAGTGCACTAGGCCCACTTGTCAGCGACTGAGAGGGGCGGTTAAGACCAAATTATTGCCATTAATGATTAACATTAAATAGACACTAATGACTTCTGAAATTTGATTTTAACCCCTCGGGCCCACAAGTCAGCGACCCAGAGGCAATTTTCCGACAGCGATTCGCCTTCAACACATTAATTAGCTAAAGATTAAACATTAATGATGTCGGAACAGTGCGGGATCGCACCAGAGGGTGATTTAAGGATGTTGGGCCCACTGGTCAGTGGCTCAACGACAACAATTAAGACACAATTAATTAACTAATGATTGGTAATTAATGTGTCCTAATCAAATGACGAAACGGAGCTCTGTGTTCAAGAAACCCGAGCGACTTGCACGGCTAATCGCCGCGACAACGGCGCGCGGCGTAAACAAGAACCAAAATGGAATCGCAATAGCACTGCGAACCCAGTGGTGGCATTCTCGCCGGCGGTGAGGGACTAGAACGCCGGCTAGCCGGAAAAACGAAAATGGGAGCTTTACTGCTAAACATGAAAATCGCGATGAGCTCCGCTGCAAACCTAGGAAGCGGTGCCAGAGCCACTAAGGACTAATAAGAAGCTACCTCAGAGACGAGAAGCTTCAAAGATGGCCGGAGATGCTTGATCACAGAGGAAGCTCGTCGGACTTGGAGAAGAAGGTTTGAAAATGACCCCCTGAGCCAAATGAGTGATCCCAAAGCATCAGTATAGCTTCATTAAGGTCCACAGAAGCTACATGAGCAAGTAATTAGAAAATGGAGCACTCACCTGAGCTGAGGAAGAAGATGACCAATTTCGGCCGAATTTGAACAAACCCCAAATTGGACAATTCCTGAGAATCAAATCCAAAATTAAGTGAGGGGAAATGTTCAAGGAAGTAAATAGATGAGGATAGGGCAAAGAAACATGAAGGAGAACCACTGGAACACCAAGAACACCAGAGAAGCTTCACGGGTCAACAATGGCGATTTGCCATTTTTGAGGTATTAAGCTCCAATATTGTGAATGGGGCTTGATGGTGGTCTAAAGAAATGCCAGGAGGTATTGAGAGTTTTTATAAAGCCATGAAAGTATTAGGGTTTGCACCACAAATCTTTCGGGCGGCAAAACACAGAGCACAAGGTGCGGCCGACAAGGAAAAAGATGTGTAGACGTGCATTAGGGCATGGCTTGGCTCAGAGTGCCTCCCATACCCCTAAACGTCGGCTAGGGTGACTTTAGGGAGCATGAAACGACACTGCCATTACTCCCCCTACTATGCTCGCACGGCCGGAGGTAGAAGATGACCAGCGCAAAAAGGCTCGATGATTTTCAGCCGTTGGATGAGACACGGACGGCTGAGATAGCGCCACGCCGCTGAGGTTTAAAACACAACGGAAAGGTCACGAGCCCTAGGATTAAGAATGAACGGCTCAGATTGCCCCACGTCGCAAACGCGGTTTACAACAGAGGAACAGGCGGGCGTTGGATCATAATCCAACGGCTCTGATTCAAACCAACAACCGGAGGGTCCGAAAGTTGCGGAGGATCTCGACGGTTGGATGGAGATCTAACGGTCGACATTCATTTAAGCAACCGGAAGGTCCGAATGTTTACATGCGCACGGGCCGTGCGATTTAGATCTAACGGCTGAGATCCAACACGCGTTTTAAAGAGAGGCTCGGTGTAGTTAGTTGACTGGACCGAGTCAATTGGCTCGAGCCCGAGTCTGACTCGAACCCAAGTAACAGTAAAACCAGGTTTGATTTCGAAATTAGACCAGCGACTTTGAAGGATTTATTTGAGGTAGCAAAATAACTCCAAAAATTATGAAATTTTTATAGGAGCTTGCTAACCCAGATATTAACCTTGTGTAAAATTTTCAGAGGTTTTTATACTGTGAATAAATCTCAAAAATTCTGCAAGGCTCTGTTTTAATGTTTGACTGGGAGTCAAACAGTTTGATCTCTCTAAAATATTCAAACAATTTCTAAAAATTGTGAAATTTTTCAGAGGGGTCACATACCATCCCAAGAACTTAGGAAAAATATTTCCAGAGGATGATCATAAGATTTGACAAGATTGTTTTTGGAATATCAAGATTTGGATCAAATGGACTTGTGACATTGTATTTCCATAAATCCCTTGTACAAGAATTGTTTGGCACAACAGGAAATACATGATGTAAGAAAAAGTTTTAATTTCTACTGATTTTCTTACATTTGAAATACAAGCCCAAAATTGGGATGTTACAAGGGTTAAGATTATTGGGTTGGAGACAGGAGAGTAAGGATATGTGTATTGACCTTGTATGGCATAGATGCTTTGGTCTTTGGACTGCGTTTTATGCCATGTGAGCTTGTATGTCAGTATCAGATGTTCTTAGAAGGGTGAGGGAGTATATGTGTGTAACAGCCCTAACTTAGGGTTTGTATTTCAAATGTAACATTTTGAGGAGAAATAAAAACTTTTGTTGCCTCATGAAATCATTTGAAAGTTTCTACAATTTTCCCTAGCAATTTCCAATTTTTAGAATTTAATTCTTGTGATTGGAAATTGTTGTCAGCAAATTCTTAGTCTTCAAACTTGTGATCATCCTCTAGGAATATTTTTCCTGTCATCTTGATCATCCTATCTACCTCCCTGAATAATTTCACAATTTTTAGATTTTAATTGCTATTTCAAATGGCCAAGTCAAACCAGTTTAAAAATCTGGTCAAACCCTTGGACAGCAGCTTGTGAATTTTCTGGAGGAAAATGTGTTGCATGATAATTCCTGAAAAATTTATACAAGGTTTTTCTCTGTCCATAGTAGCTACCATAAAAATTTCGGAATTTTTGGAGCTTTGGATCTACTTCTAAAAATTCCCCAAACCAACTCAGCCCTTTTAATTCAAATCTGGAACTACTGTTCCTCGGGCTCGAACCCGAGCCCGACTCGAGTCCGACCGCGCCACTCGGCTTGATCGCGCCAACTCGCCGCGTCGCCCGAGTCTTTTCGCTCGTGACCGTCCGATGCAGATCGCACGGTCCACGTTCGCGTTTACAATCGGACTGTCCTATTGCTCTATCAAATCTCGATCGTCCGTGTAAGATCCAACGGTCGATATGATCTTGATCGAGTTAAACCCACGCGTCGCACCGCACTGACTCGACTCGAGCCGCCCTCTTCTCTCGGCCGACAGAGCGGTCCCACCTGCAGGGTCCTTCCTCCACGTGGCGTGCGCGACCGCGCCAGCTCTCTCGCGCACCGCCGCGCGCTCTCGCGGCGCGCCGCCCGCATGCATCTTTGCCGGCCGCGGCTCACGGTCTTTTCACCGCCTTTGCCTCACCTCGGCGCCTCCGCTTTGCTCCTACAAAAGCCACCGAGGGCTTTCCTACCTCGTTTTCGTCTCCATCGCCTTTCTTCTCCACCAGAGCTCGGGAGCCGAGGCGCCGCGCGACGCCTCCGAGCGTTCCTGCTGCTCCGGTGATCTCCGAGCTCGGCCGACCGCGTCACGGTGTGTTCTACCTCCCTGGGAAGTAAACCCCTCAAGAAATTTCGGGTTTCATCGTCTGTGGAGCTGCGCGTGGGCTTTCTTCTCCAACTACGGCCGAATCCGCCTCATCCGCCGCCGCGTCTTCTCCGGCGAGTTCCAGCAAGATTCCTCTCTCGGTGAGCATCGCCTGGACTCCATCTTTTTTCCCCGATCAATCACACGCTCTCTCTTTCACCTCAGGTCCTTGCCGACGGTGACTACCCTGCGCCGCCGCAGGCTCTCGTCGCCGGACCACTCCGGTGCCTCTCCGTCGTCGCCGAGTACGCCGGTGAGTTCCTGGTAACCCACTGGTGCTCATGCGCACGTTAAGTCGCTTAGGGTCCGGCCGAAACACGTGTGCCATTTCGCCGTAGGTTCCCCTCGCGCCGCGCGTCGTCGCGGCGTGGTCCACCGGTGAAGTTCGGCCATAGCCGGGTGTTCGATAGCATCAGGAATCCATTTTGGCACTTCGCCGGCATCACGGGGGTTTAGCTCGCCGGCGACACGCCGGGCAATCTCGGAGTTTGGCCGGCTCTGTTGTCTTGAGGCGCTTTGAGCTGAGCGTGATCCGTCCATTGTCGGATCAGCGGCCTAGATAGAACCACGTCGATTCCTTTGATTCTATTGTTTTGTTTTTATTCCGGGAGTATTTATTTTTCAATTGGAAATTGTGTTAAACTTTAGAAATTCATAGCTAATTGATTGTAAGTCCTTTCGGTTGTTTCAAAATTTTGTTAACTTTTGTCTTGACTAAAGTTTAATCTAAAATTGGGTAGAGGTTTAGTTCAGCTACAGAAGTTGGAATTTTAAAATTTGTTTAGAAATAGGTTTAATTAAAATGCTCAAACTTGCACTTAAATTGTAAAATGCATAACTAATTCATTTTTTCTCCAAATTGCATGAAACCAGTGCTGTTAATTTTCATTTTAAATGTACTATTTACTAAAATTAGTTTCCACCATGTCTCTGTTAGCAAAAATTCTGGTTATGGATTAATTGGTGTATTATGTATTTTCCAAATTAGAAAATTCATATCTCTTTCAATAATTGTCCAAATCCAGTGAATCCAATTCTGTAAATTTTCATTTTTAGTTTACTAATTATCAGAATAGATTTTAGATACTATTTCTGTTCAGGAAAATTTGTTAAGTAATTAACAAGTGCTTTGATGTGTATTTAGCTTAGAAAATTCATGGAAAATTCATAATAACTTCAAATAAATTATTCTCTGTTTCTAAAAATATGTTAGATCATGCTTAGGCTGCTGTGTGAATTTTGGTATGTTTTGTTGTTGTTGTATGCTTGAGCTTTGTCGATGTTATTCGTTCTTATTTGCTGTTATTTGTTCAATCGTTAGGTCGACATTTGCGGTAACCACGAGAGGTGATCCTCTGCAATGTGTCGAGCATTCGAGCAACAATGAGCAGGCAAGCGGTTTGATCATGTTAATCCCAGTATTTTAAAGTCTAATATTTTTTCAAGCTGTATGTATGCATCGCTTAATTTGTGTTAAATTGGTTAGTTAATCCTTTAGATGCATAATCAGTAGGCAAATGATATTCCTCTACTACACGAGCCTAGGTTATTTCTTTGTGATTAGAGATCATTGGATGATCTCTTGTCACTTAGTAGATCCGGTCAATTTGCTTAGACATGCTTAGCTATCGGTAGAACTGGGCGGTTATCGACTTTAGTCGGTAGCCTTGATCACACAAAAATTATTAAAAACTTTATAGTTCAGCATTTTGCTATGTTACTTGTGAAAACTAAAAATAAAAACAAAACGATTTGGACTTGGGCACAACGGTATGATTGTTGTGATCTGTTGGGTGTGAGTGGAATGGTGCCCGAGTCAGTTAAGGACCGAGTTACTTGCGCCACCGTAATTGAGCATTTTGCGTGCTAACCACACTAGAGTATATGGGACCTCTCTTGACCTAGTACTTTGGCGTGTATTGGCTCCGGGTCGCAGGAGGTCGCAGGAGGGATGGTGTTGGGAGCATGGTAGTTGTCCGAAAAGCTTTACCCCGCAAAGGTAGTTGTCTTTTCGGCTTTACCATGTAAGCGTATGGATTTCTATCCATACGAGCGGCTCGTAGTTAATACACAATATTGGAAAAAGTCTCGTAGGACTTAGCCGTACAAAGATACCTTCTAAGTGTGTTTTGGCTTAAAGGCGATGCAAGTGTGGGTACATTGGTACACCCCTGCAGGGTTAAAACTATTCGAATAGCCTCGTCCTAGGTTATGGACACGCTCGGATACGCCCCCCAAGAACTAGACTACAATATTTAAATTAAAACTTGATGGGTGGTACGAATCTAGGATTCGTGCTATTGTTGTGGTGACTATTGGGATAGTCACTTCTAGGTTGTTTATCTTTCTCTTTTGTTATTATTATTCTTACTGTTATCTCAATTAAAAATGAGTTGCAAACTTGCCTTCAAACTGTATTACATTATTGCAAATAAAGTTGGCTTTATGCAAATGAAACATATGGCCTCCACCAAATAAGCCTGCATGTAGCATATGAATAGGTCTGCTAGTTCACACGTCAGTCTTGCGAGTACAAAGACAATCTTTGTACTCAGGTGCTTTGCTTAATGTTTTTGTTGCAGAGGAAGAAGGTGAGCCCCAAGGGCCTCACTTTTGTGAGTTGTGCTGCCGCTTCGTGTTGGACGACTAGACTTGGCGGTCCGGTCAGATGCCTTGTGGGTTGGAGGCACGCTGATTGGCTTTGTTTATAGCCATCTTATGGCACTTTGCTTCATTGCGTTCTTGTTTATTCGTGTATCTTGTGGCCTGTCGGCCTTTGTCTGTAATAACTCTACTATTTGTTTATCTTCCGTTTGGTAGTGTGATGTTTGGACTCTATGTTTGGAATGTAGTTGATGCATACTTGTGTGGGAGGTGTGTATACTGCTTCTGGGAAGTATACATATCTCGAGGTTTCGGTTTATTTGATTTGTAATGCTAGGACCAGGTGGTTGGTTAAGCGTTACAAGCCAAATAAATTGGGGTCCTCACAAAGTTGGTATCAGAGCCATTCTGACCGTAGTAACCCTAGCATAGTCGTCCTTAGGATATTTTGAAAAAGCTTAATTTCAAAGTGTAAAAGGGGTTTATGAAAACCTAGGCAGATTCTCAGGTTTTACTCCTTATCTATCGTAGCCTTCTACTCTCATCTTACTCTAATTTGAGTTTAAAAACTTGGTTTCTCTCTTTCCTTTCAAAAGATAGTTACTACCGGTTGAATTAGTTTTGGGAGAACCATGGAAGATTAATCTAACTAAAAACTTGTGGGAATAATAGGGTAAGATGTAAAGTAAGTAGTTATGTGTCTGATTTTTGCTGGTTGGACTTTACCCTGCTTTGTGTTTGTTTTTGACCGTTTTGGTGAATTTTGGGTTTTCTTCTTTGTTAGATTTGTTGTTAACTTGTCTTAGTGAAACAGGATGGGTGGGAGAACGCCTTGCCGCAGGTGGTCATGATGAGGAGCTTCCTCCTCCGACCATGGTCGGAGGTTCTCGCTCGCATCGAGCGAAACCGCATGGACAGGCGGGCATCTTGGAGGTTATTGCTAGGAATACTCCACTCCCGCCGGTGGTGGCGGACACCGACTCGCGGGGACTTGCGGGAGTTCCTCCGTCGCGCCGCCGACTTTCTCCGCTCCAGGACCTCTCGATGCGGATGATTGGCCGCGCATGGTTGAGTGGAAGCTCAACATAGCTCGATGTCGAGCACAGGATAAGGCACTCTTCGCGTCCCACCGGCTTGAGGCGCGGCACTCATGGTGGGAGAACTATCTCGCCATGCAGCCCGCGAGCCATGTAGTCGCACGAGGAGTTCGGATCGCTTTCGTCGGGCCCACATCCCCGATGGCACGATGAAGTCAAGAAGAAAGAATTCCTCGCGCTCAAGCAAGGGCGCAAATGCGTGACGGAGTATGCATGCGAGTTTAATCATCGGCTCGTTATGCTCGGGGAGGTGGCCTCGAGATGAGGCTAAGTAGGAGAAGTTTATGGATGGCTTGTCCGAGGAGCCTCTGTGACAAGCTATCTATTGTGGACTTCTCGACTTTCAGCCTTGGTAGATAAGGCCATTGTTGCGAGCATAAGGCAAAGGCGTGGCGAGTCCCGCAGCGCAAATGGGAGGCCCATCGGTCTACTCGCATCACCTCGCTCGTCCCTGGCCGGGCGGCACACTGAGGCCCGTTCTTTTGCTCCACCAGACCGAGGCCATCGGCGCCAGTTCTTCGTCCACCGCAGTCGTGTTTCAGCCACGTGCACCTGCGATCCAAAGACAGGTGGCCTCGCAATCCGGCGTCGAGGTTACTTGCTCCGTTGTCACCAAAGGGCCATTATGCAAATTCTTGCCCTCGAGTGTTGCGGGCCCTCGTCCTAATGGAGGACGCGGGGCGGGAGTGGTCACCACGACGACGTAAGATGATCCGAAGCCCGAGTGCGAGCAGCGGTCGAGTCAACCACCTTTCGGTGAGGAGGCTCGGGGCGCGGATGTCGTGATGGGTACACTTCTTGTCAATTCTCATCCTGCTGCAGTATTATTTGATTCTGGAGTATCGCATTCTTTTATTTCAAGATCATTTGCTGCGGCTAGTGGTCTTCACTGTGTTCCTTTGGGGATTACTTTGCTCATCCGCTCTCTGGGGTCGGAAATGAGAGCTGATTTACAGTGTCGGGATGTTCCTATCATAGTCAAAGGAGTGGGATTTTTGGAAAATCTTATTCTGCTCAGTTCAGCGAGTCTGGATGTGATTCTTGGCATGGATTGGTTGTCCCAACACTTGGGGCAAATCGATTGTGCCAGGAAGATTGTCTATCTCACCACCCTTCAAAGCGGCGGGTCGGATTTCGCGCAATCTGCAGGGCCACATCTATGTGCATTAGAAGCGAAGCCAGCCTTGCAGATTCAGGATGTTCCCATAGTATCTGACTTTGTGGATGTCTTCCCTGAAGATTTGCCCGGGATGCCTCCAGTTCGAGACCTTGAGTTTGTCATTGAGTTGCTGCCCGGTACCGCTCCGATTTCGAAGGTGCCGTATCGGATGCCTCCCAATGAATTGGAGGAATTGAAGAAGCAATTAGGTGAGCTTCAAGCAAAGGGTTTCATCCGTCCTAGCTCATCTCCTTGGGGTTGTCCGGTGATTTTTGTGAAGAAGAAAGACAAGACTTTGCGCATGTGTGTTGATTACCGTCCTCTCAATGAGGTGACGGTGAAGAACAAATATCCTCTGCCTCGCATTGATGATCTGTTTGATCAGTTGACTGGGGCCCAGGTGTTCTCAAAGATTGATTTGAGAATGGGGTATCATCAGTCGAGGATCGAATCGAGGATATTCAAGACGGCTTTCACTACTCGTTATGGTCATGCAGTACACCGTCATGTCCTTTGGCTTAACCAATGCTCCAGCTTTGTTCATGAACCTTATGAATTCAGTATTCATGGAGTATTTGGATAAATTTGTGGTGGTCTTTATTGATGATATTCTTATCTACTCCAAGAATGAAGAAGAGCATGCTGAGCATCTGAAGGTAGTGTTGGGCAAGCTGTGTGAGCATCAGCTATATGCAAAGTTTAGCAAATGCGAGTTCTGGTTGAAGGAAGTGGCATTCTTGGGCCATGTTCTTTCAGCTGGAGGCGTAGTCGTGGATCCCAGCAAGGTCGGTGATGTTCTATCTTGGGGTCACCAAGTCGATCCAGCGATGTGCGGAGTTTTCTCGGCCTAGCGGGCTACTACTGCCGCTTTATCGAGAACTTCTCCAAGATCATAAAGCCGATGACTGAATTGCTCAAGAAGGACAAGAAGTTTGTATGGACCTCTGCTTGTGATGAGAGCTTTCAGGAGCTCAAACAGCGATTGACTTCAGCTCCAGTCCTTACTCTTCCTAATATCCACAAGAACTTCGATATTTATTGCGATGCCTCTCGTCAGGGACTTGGATGTGTTCTTATGCAGGAAGGCAAGGCAGTTGCCTATGCATCCAGGCAATTGAGACCTCATGAGCTCAACTATCCCACCCATGATTTAGAGCTTGCTGCGATGGTTCATGCACTCAAGATTTGGCGGCATTATTTGATCTAGAATTGTGAGGTGTATTAGATCACAAGAGCTTAAAGTACTTGTTCACTCAGCCAGATCTGAACCTCAGGTAGAGGAGATGGCTGGAATTGATCAAAGATTATGATATGAGTATTCAGTATCATCCTGGCAAAGCTAATGTAGTCGCTGATGCGCTTAGCCGAAAAGTGTATTGTAATACTTTGATGATCCAAGAGCAAAGAACTCCGCACTTCTTGCGAGAATTTCAAGCATCTCAACTTAGGTTTGGTTGAGCACGGTTCCCTTGCTGCCCTGGTTGTGCAACCGACCTTGGTTGTGGGCTCCCCAGGTTATTGGAAATGTACTTAATTAAATTCATACAGTAACATGATTATTAATGAAGGAACAGTACTGTCCCTCAATTAAAGATCATGCTAAAGGTATAAATTCAACAAGTAACAATTCCAATAAACAGATCCCGGATATATATATATCTCACAATGGTTCCCGGGATCAATGACCATTGCATATATATATCCTTTAACAACATTGCATCATACATACAAGTCGTACATTTGCATAATTAAATATAAGTTTACAACATTCGGGTTTAGTACTACAATATAGAGTGACTTGGTCACTACAACATATTCAACAAATGAAGCAAAATAAAGCGAAAAGGTCCACCAATGGCCTCATCCACCGCGAGCAATTGCGTGGAGGAAAGAAGTAGCGTTACTCGTTAGCGTCCACCGATCGGCGCTAACGGTACTTCATAAAGAAAACCGTCCTCACCGCAACAATAGGTGGTAGCACCTTGAGTACGGAAGGTACTCAAAGAAGTCTTACACAAACTAATAAAAGAAAGTTGTTATTAGAGACTATTCAAAGGAGTGGAGTTATTACATGCATAAGGTTACAATAGGAAGGTATAAAGGTTCAAATTTTCATAAAGCGATACATCTTAACCTACAAAGGCTAACTTTTGATAAAGCAATTTATTAAATCAAAATTTGCTTAGAACAGTAAGTAAATGACATAAAAGTAACAAAGATAAAGTGCATGATTCCCTCATGCAAACCGAAAATAAACAAAACCAGATTTTTGAAAATCAAAACTTCTATACAGTGACATCAATTCAAGTTATCGTCCATGACCGTGGACACGGCTATTCGAACGCTTTATACCTGCAGGTGTACATCTTTACCCACATGACTTAGCTAGCCCGTTGCCTTCGGATGCCTCCGAATGATGACATACTTCCTTTGGTATGCCGACCGGGAAACTAAGATTTGGTATTTTCAACAAGCCAACACTATTGAGTTGGACCCCATGTGTGAACCGATCCCGCTTAAACAACGATCGATAGCATCTCGCTAATCGGGCACAAATGTTGCGTCGAAGAATGCCGATCCAAACAATTTAATGCGAATTGGGTTCCCTACCCATAGTAGAATGCTATCGGCACCATTAAGGTATCGTATATGCGACGAGGCACATATACGCCCTCACCCTCCTAAGAACATCTGATACTGACATACAAGCTCACATGGCATAAAACGCAGTCCTCAGACCAAAGCATCTATGCCATACAAGGTCAATACACATATCCTTACTCTCCTGTTTCCAACTCAATAGTCTCAACATTTTACTTAACCAAACAGCGCCCATACACTGCATGTGGAACTACGTGGGTGACTTGAATTGAATAATCAGAGTTCGGTCCTTAATTGGTCCAGACAAGTCCACCACAAAACCCAATCTCGTGCACAAAAGCACCATCACTAGCTTCCTCTTGTCCAGATCAATTTAAATTTGAATTGCAAGTTTGATTTGAAGAAACTGGACAAAGAGTTTAAAGTAATAGAAAGCCAATTGTGATTGCCCATGTTTGACAAGATATGCTTGTCAAACTCTAAAATCTCTAGACTGCATATCTAAGCCAAATCTGAAAATAGACCATATAGTATCTGATTACTACACTAGAGTTGAGTGTATGGTCATAATTAAGGTAATCCACCATGTCGGGTTATAGCTAGCTATTACAAGTCACATTTTGTATTTTCAGGAAAATAGCATGCATGAGATATCTTTGGATTTGTAAAAGCTATTGTACAAAATCTGGGTTCAATATGGTGCAAAGAGGATGCTTGCCTTGATAGTAATACACTCTGCTATGTGCTCAAAGTTGTTGAAGTATGATCAAAAGCTTGATGAGAACCAGATTCTAAAAGAAGCAATAAAATCCAATAAATACCAAAACGACAACTAGTATAAATTATCAAAAAAATGCATGATCAATAAAGAAATGCATGATTAACGACATGTTTAAGTTATATTTACCTAATAGTGATAATAACCCATTTTATAACCTCCATTTTGAAAAGACGAAACTAGGTTTAGTTCAAAGTTCTAGTTTTGATTTTGAAAATAATAGAAACAGACAGATTCTAGATTTGGGGAAAAGGAAACCGAGATCACGCAAAGATTCAAAAATGAAACTCAGCAAGATCTTTTAGGATAATTAACATCCTAAGTTAAATCCAATCTAACCTTAATCAGTTAGACTACCAAAACTAAAGAAGATTTGTGTTGTCTGTTAAACCGACAATAAAGAACAGAGGCAAATCTCGCTAACAATCTAAAGAGATGATAACAAGAATGAAAAGAACAACTTGTTAAGCTACTAGGGTTTAGTTTAGACCTAAGCGGGATAACAAGTCGACAGGAGAAACCCTAGGTCTTAAAATGACACAAAAGACCTAAAAGCTAGAATAACAACTTTTGGTTTGAAGCAAGATCAAACTATCGATGCTTAAAAGAATGATTCACAGCAGCTTCTAAGGTTCTTAAGATGCTCAAGATGTCGAAACTAGGGTTTTGGCTTACAGTATGGAAAGATACCAAGAACTCGAAAATTTGAGGTTGATCGACGGAGAGATCGGTCCGATTTAACTCGCAAAAGATACCAAATCTTTAATGCGAGGGTAAAACCAGCAACTAAGGATGGATCAGCAAAGGATAGGAGCAAGAACTCCACTGGATAGCAAGGAAGAAAGAGAGCTTCAGTGGTCAACAATGGCTGCAGCTCAAAAACTAGGGTTTATATATAAGGGAGTTGAGCTACAGGACAATTGGGAAAAGTCTAGAGCTTGATGAGGTGTCCATTTAGGCTAATTATCCCAAGAATTAGTTGCAAAAACTTTGGGATAAACCTCTCCTTGATTTCCAGAGAGAACTGCGTACAGAGAGACGAAGAAGATGATAAGAGTCATCTGACATGTGGGTCCCCTGGCGATCCACACTGCGCCTCACAAAGGCTCAAACGAATGTCAGCCGTCCGATTGGAAATGGGCGGCTCTGATAAATAGAGAGATTAAATGATTTGAATCGGTACCAGTTAATATGGACCGCACGATCTAGATCGGATGATCGAGATCTAATCGAAATCCCGAAGGGCTGCGGGGCTCCGTTTTCAAAGAGAGACGTTGGATTGAAATCCAACGATCAATTAAAAGATATACACGTCGCCTCTTTTAGATGCGATGGCACAACACCGTTGGATTTGATTTCTACGGTCAGGATGGAAAGTTGAACCGGATGGTCCGATTGCATACACTCATATGGACCTTACGATTGAAATCCAACGATCCAGCGATTTTGGGCTTTAAAGGCCCACGGTCAAAAAGGAGCACCGTAGGATTGAAATCCAAAGGCCCGCATAAACGCGCGCCCGATTTCAAATTGGAATAGCGGCGTCGTTAGATCAAGAATGAGCGGTCGCGATCGTGAGGATCCGAGTCGTCAGAATGCATACACTATTCGACCACGATGAAGATCCAACGGTCCGCAGGAGTGCGGGCTTTATAACACGCGGTAAAAAGGAAAAGCCGTAGGATTTGAATCTAACGGCTCAGATAAAAGCGCGCCTTTAAGTTTAAAACGAAAAGGGGTGCGCTGTTGGATCGGAACGAACGGTGGAGATTGAATAGGGATCGGAGTTGTCAGGTTGCATACACCGATCCGCGCTCGTTGGATTAAGATCCAACGGTGGAAGTTGATCTCGCACGTGGGCGGCTCGGGTGATACCGTGAGCTCGCCCGTTCGATTGAAGATCGACGGCTCGCATCACGCGTGAGTTTTGAACTTGCGCGGCGTGGCGAGTCGGACCACTTGCATCGGGTTGGACTCAACCACGAAGGTGCGAGTCGCTCTGATGCTAGGGCTAGGTTTAGACCGGAAGGTTGACCAGAACCTATTCAAATGTTTATAAGGTTTGACTGGGCTTTTAAAATAGCAAATAAATTTGTAAAATCATGAAATTTTTACTGGAAGCTACTGGGATGACATACTTCCCAGATAAATTTTAAAATTACATTATCACTTTGTAAAATTCATACATATTTATTTTTAGCCCGAAAATATTCATTTAAAGGCAATCATTTTTCTTTGAGTCAAAATAATTTCTAAAATGCAACAAAATTATTTTTAGCCAAGATAATTCATCCAGGCTTTAATAAAAATACTTTCAGTCATAATACAAGTGTTACCTTGTATTTCCTTAAAACTTTAAACAAGTTTTTGGACTTTGGCAAAAAGGAAGGTTTTATTTAGTAACAAACAACTCCCAACAGTGATTGAGAGCATGAATGATTTGAGCAGTGGTCCATTCATTTCATAATGCGATTATTATCATTTATAAAATTGGGGCTGTTACAAACCTACTTCTTAAGAAAATCTCGTCCCCGAGATTTGGAACAAGTTAGAGATTAGGAAGAAGTGAAGTGAAAATGATTTATGAGGAAATTCAACATCTGTTGTTTTGATTTCCTTCAAAGATAACAAAGAAGAACTTTACATAACAACATAGTGTTATTATTACATCTTTGTTTACATTGCTTTGTTTAAACTTTCCTTTCTTGATTCAAAGGAAAGTACTAAACAACAAAGAGATAGGGGTGCTCAATCTGCATCAGATCTTCGCGCTCCCAAGTGGCTTCATCTTCAGAATGATTAGCCCACAGAATTTTCAAGAACTTGACAGTACGATTTCTTGTCCTGCGTTCCATTGTGTCGAGGATACGCACTGGTCGTTCTTGATAGGAAAGGTCAGGTTGGATATTAAGATGCTCATAAGCAGTTGTCTCAATAGGAACACGAAGGCATTTCTTCAATTGAGACACATGAAAAGTATCATGCACTGCTGAGAGGGATTCAGGTAATTCTAATTGATAAGCTCGGCTCCTCGCTTGGCAATTATCGGAAGGGTCCGATATAACGAGTCGCGAGCTTTCCTTTACACGAAAGCGATGAGTACCCTTCATGGGTGACACTTTAAGATAGACATGGTCATCTACCTCAAAGCTTAATTCACGACGACGATGGTCGAAGATAGCTCTTACGCGACGACTGCGGTTTTGAACAATCTCGAATCGAGCGAACTTGCTCTTACCTGCTTCCCTTACCAAGTCTGGACCAAAGAATGACCTTTCACCAGACTCGGACCAATTCAATGGAGTCCTACAAGCTCTCCCATACAAGGCTTCAAAGGTGACATTTGAATACTTGCTTGGTAGCTATTATTGTAGAAAAATTCCACATATGGCAAAGATTTCTCCAGTCTTTGCTATAAGATAGCACATAGGTTCGAAGAAGATCTTCCATTACTTGATTCACTCTCTCAGTTTGACCACTAGTTTGAGGATGATAAGCAGTACTGAAAGAGAGTTCAGTCCCCATAGCCTGCTGAAGGCTATTCCAAAAATGGGAAGTGAACTGAGGACCACAGTCAGAAACAATGACTTTAGGAACACCATGAAGACAAACAATTCTAGCAATATAAAGCTCGCTAATTGCTTGCCATTGAAATCGGTCTGGCCGGAATAAAATGAGCCACTTTAGTTAAACGATCAATGATCACCCAAATGGCATGAGATCCTTGGAAGTCTTGGAAGACCGGTAACAAAATCCATACCGATCTCTTCCACTTCCATTGTGGAATAGGCAAAGGCTGAAGGGTACCGGTGGCTTCAGATGTTCAGCTTTAACCCTTTGGCAAATATCACATTCAGCAACATACTGAGCAATTTGCCTCTTCATTTGGCTCCACCAAAATATTTTCTTCAAATCCTAGTACATCTTGGTACTCCCAGGATGCAAAGAAAACTTGGAATTATGAGCTTCTTTGAGAATTAGACTCTTCAATTCAGAATCGTGAGTACTACCAAGCGATTGCGATATCGAATCGTCATGCGATCATCTTGAAAAATTCGTTGGCTTTACTCGCTTTCATATTCTCCTTGATTTCGCCACCTCGGCATCGGTTTTCGGGCCTCGAATCTGAGATTCTAATGTCGGCTCCACATGTAATGCGAGAAACTGCTCCCACCAATTCAAGACTTAGCGCGAAAATCAGCACACAAGTCGATTCTGCAGGTAGAGAAGATATCTGATTGCATTGCGACTTTACGCTTAAGGCGTCGCCACAACATTGGCTTTAGGGATGATAATGAATACCCATATCGTAGTCCTTGATCAATTCAAGCCATCTTCTTTGTCTCATATTCAAATCGATTGAGTGAATATGTACTTGAACTTTATGATCGGTATAGATCTCACAACGATTACCAAGGAGGTAATGTCGCCAAATTTTTAATGCATGGACCACGGCCAATTCCAAATCATGAGTAGGATAATTAACTTCATGAGGTGCAAGCTGCGGGATGCATATGCCACAACTTCGGCCTTCTTGCATAAGCACACAGTAAGTCCATGGCGAGATGCATCGCATAATAAATGTCGAAGCTCTTAAGAACATCAGGAAGAGTAAGAACTGGAGTTTTAGTCAAAAGAGTTCTCAAAAGCCGAAAACTCTCTTCACACTTAGCCGACCATTCAAATTTCTTCCCTTTCTGCAAGAGCTGAGTCAAAGGTCTAGCAATCTTGGAGAAATTTTCAATGAACCTATGGTAATAACCCGCAAGTCCAAGAAAACTCCGAATCTGCAGGACACTCTTGGGAGGCTTCAATTTAGTACATCTTGTACCTTGCTTGGATCGACAATGATACCTCCTTCAGATAACACATGCCCCAGAAAGGCAACTTCTCTGAGCCAGAAAGCACACTTGTCTAACAGCCCTAACTTAGGGTTTGTATTTCAAATGTAAAATTTTGAGGAGAAATAAAAACTTTTGTTGTCTCTTCAAATCATTTGGAAGTTTTGCAAATTTTCCCTAGCAATTTCCAATTTTTAGAATTTAATTCTTGTGATTGGAAATTGTTGTCAGCACATTCTTAGCTTTCAAACTTATGATCATCTTCTGAAATTATTTTTCCTATCATCTTGGTCACCCTATCTACCTATCTGAATTATCTCACAATTTTTAGATTTTATTTGCTATTTCAAATGGCCAAGTCAAACTAGTTGAAAATCTGGTCAAACCCTAGGTCAGCATGCTTGTGAATTTTCTGCAGAACTTTTCAGTGCATAAAAAGTTCTGGAAAATTTACGGAATGTTGTTCTCTGTCTCAAGTAGCTACCATAAAAATTTCGGAATTTTTGGAGCTCGGGATCTATCTCTAAAAATTCTCCAAACTCTCTTAGCTTTCTAACTCAAATCAGAAAGCACTGTTCCTCGGGCCCGAATCACACTTGGGCTCGAGTCCGACCGCACTAATGGACTCGGTCGCGTCAACTAATCGCACCGCCCGAGTTCAATCAATCGTGACCGTCCGATGAAGATCGAGCGATCCACGTCGCGTCGCAACCGACTGTCGAATGCATACACCAATCTCACCGTCCATTTGAGATCCAACGGTCGGTGCGTTACGATCGAGTCAAACCTCCGGTTCGCACCGCTTCGTCGTCGTGACGGTGGACCCTACCTTCGAGTCCACCTCGTCTTCTCCGCACTCACCGGAGTTCGCGGCCGCATGCGCGATGCTTGCCACGTACCTGCGCCGCGCCACCTATTTGCCCTCGTGTGCGTCGCGGAGCATCGCGAGCTTTATAACCTCACCGCACTCATTCATTCGCCGTTTCTTCGCTCTCTCACCTTCTCGCCCAAATTTTCCTCTCGGCGGAGAAGAACTTCGAGCATAGAGCCGCCGTTTCTGAGCCGCCATTGAGCCAGCGACCGCACCGTTGTGTTCCTCTTGCCTTGCCGCCTCCATTTTGCCCAACCCGGGCCCTTGGCGTCCAGTGGATCACCAGGGGCGGTATCGTCATCTCCGCCTCCGGCAATCTCGGCCCCGCGGGCTCGTTTGCGATCTGGTGAGTTTCTAGCTCCGCCAACTAGTCCCTTAGGATCGCACTGATGCACTGGATCTAACGGTGGGCTTGTTTACGCCTTTGTGCATCGTTGCGGCGTCGCGACCAATTCTTCTCCAAGCTCGGTTTTCTGCCGCCGTGGAAATTCCGGCCACCTCAGGCTTTCTTCGTCGGTGTTATCGTGTGCTTCTTGCTCCTGGTGTTGGGGCGAAGCTTGTGCGCACTTTCCGGAGCCTTCTAGAAGCCTGTAGCGTCCTCGCCGTGGGAGCCGCATCTTCTTCTCCGCCTCCGGTCGTCGCGAGCTCAACTCCGGTGACCATCGGACTCGCGTCGTCGCCAACAAGTTCGTGAGGTTGCTTTGCGCACTGGAGGTGTCACTCGAGCCCGGGCGCCTCTCCTTCACGGTTCGCCTACCTCGCCGTCGCGCGTGCACGAAGCTCCGAGCAAATCGCCGTGAGTTAGGTGATAACCACGTCTTTAGTATTTAAACACTCTTTGATCTGTGAGTATGACTTGTGGGCCCTCAGAGATAAGTCGCGGTTAAAATCTTAACCTGCACCGGTTTAAAACCCCTTTGTGTCGCTGTCATATGGGCCCATGCTGTCAGTTAGTGGGTGTGTAACCCTTGGCGATACGTTTTCTCTGTTTGGAAACGTATTTATCTGTGAGTGTATGTTAGAAGTGCACTTTGATATGTCGAACACGTATTATTAGAATACGTCTTCGACGTCACTTTCGGTGGTCATTGTTACGGGTCAACATTTTCGCAGCCCGTATCGATGTGAGGAGCTAGTTGGCTGTGGGTGCGAAAGGGAATTAGTGCATTATAGATTTCGGAAATGATTTAGTATTTCTGGTTTATGTTTTCTGTTGAACTGTTAATTCAATTAAGCTTGTAAAATGCATAACTAATTCAATTTTTATCCAAATTGCATGAAACTAGTGCTGTTAATTTTCATTTTAAATGTACTATTTACTAAAATTAGTGTCAACCTTGTCCCTGTATCAAAAATCTGTTAATTAATTGAATGTTGTAGAATGTAATCTCCAAACTAGAAAATGCATATCTCTTTTAATAATTGTCCAAAATCAATGAACCCAATTCTGTAACATTTCATTTTCAGTATACTAATTATTAGGATAAGTTTTACACCCTGTTTTTGTTCATGAAAATTGGTTTAGTAATTAACTAGTGTTTTGATGTGTCTTTAGCTTAGAAAATTTATAGAAAATTCTTAATAACTTAAAATGAATTGTTCTCTGTTTCTGAAATTTTGTTTTATCATGCTTAGGCTGCTGTGAAAAATTTAGTGTGTTTTGTTATTGTTGTATGTTTGAGTTTGGTCGGTGTTATTCGTTCTTATTATTTGTTTTGTTCAATCGTTAGGATTCGATATTTGCGGCAACCACGAACGACCCTCGCAACATATTGAGCAAGCGGACGAGGCAAGCAGTTTGATCATGATAATCCCGGTATTTTAAAGTCTAATATTTTGTTTAAATTGTATGTATGCATTGCTTAATTTGTGTTAAATTGTTTAGTTAAATCCGTAGTTGCATATCCTGTAGACAAAATGTTGATCTCTACTACGAGTCTAGGTTATTTCTTTGTGATTAGAGGTTGTTGGATGATCTCTTGTCACTTAGTAGATCCGGTCAACTTGCTTAGACATGCTTAGCTATCGGTGAAGTGGGCGGTTATCGACTTTAGTCGGTAACCTTGATCACACAAAACTACTATAGCTTTATGTTTGACATTTTGCTATGTTTATTTGCAAAACTAAAACTGAAAATAAAAATGATTTAGACCTTGGGCACAATGGTAAGATTGGTGTGATCTGTTGGGTGTGGTGGAAAGGTGCAGGGTCAATTAAGGACCGAACATCTTGTGAGTGAATTTTTATCCAGCATTTCGGCGTACTAACCACACTAGAGTATATGGGACCTCTCTTGACCTAGTACTTTGGCGTGTATTGGCTCCGGGTCGCAGGAGGTCGCGGGAGGGATGGTGTTGGGAGCATGGTAGTTGTCCGAAAAGCTTTATCACGAGTGGGTAGTTGTCTTTCGGCTTTACCATGTAAGCGTATGGATTTCTATCCATACGAGCGGCTGTAGTTAATACACAATATTGGAAAGCAGTCTCGTAGGACTTAGTTGTGCCGACATACCTCAAGTGTGCTTTGGCTTAAAGGATCGAAGTGTGGATGCAGATGGTACACCTGCAAGGTTAAAAACTATTCGAATAGCCTCGTCCTAGGTGATGGACACGCTTGGGTAAGCTTTTCAAGAGTTAGACTACAACCTTTTAAATTAAAACTTGAAGGGTGGTACGAATCTGGAGATTCGTGCTATATTGTGGTGACTATTGGGATAGTCACTTCTAGGTGGTTACTTGTATCTATCTTTATTTCGCAGTTATTTCAACAGTAAAAATGAATTGCAAACTTGCCTTTAAACTGTATTACTTTATTGCAAATGAAAATTGGCTTTATGCAAATGAAACATATGGCCTCCACAAAACAAGCCTGCATGTAGCATATTAATAGGTCTGCTAGTTCACACGTCAGTCTTGCGGGTACAAAGACAATCTTTGTACTCAGGTGCTTTGCTTAATGTTTTTGTTGCAGAGGAAGAAGGTGAGCCTCAGGGGCCTCACTTCTGTGAGCTGTGTTGCCGTTTCGTGGACGACTAGGCTTGGCGGTCCGGTCAGATGCCTTGTGGGTTGGAGGCACGCTGATTGGCTTTGTTTATAGCCATCTTATGACACTTTTGCTTCCATTGTCTTCTTTCATTATTTGTGTATCTTGTGGCACACTGCGGCCTCTGCGTAATAACTCTACTATTTGTTTATCTTCCGTTTGGTAGTGTGATGTTTGGACTCTATGTTTGGAATGGAGTTGATGTCTAATTTTGTACCGAGGTGTGTATAACTTTGCAGGAAGTATACATATCTCGAGGATCGATTATTTGATTTGTGATGCTAGGACCAGGTGGTTGGTTAAGCATTACAAGCCAAATAAATTGGGGTCCTCACAACTTGCTAAACTTAGCATACAGTCAATGCCGACGAAGTGTTTCTAGCACAAGTCGCAAATGTTGTTCATGGTCTTCATCAGACTTGGAATAAATAAGAATGTCGTCAATAAACACGACAACGAACTTATCCAAGAATTCCATGAACACTGAATTCATAAGATTCAAGAAATAAGCTGGAGCATTGGTCAGACCAAAGGACATAACAGTATACTCGTACAAACCATAACGAGTAGAAAAAGCTGTTTTAGGAATGTCCTCAGCTCTAACCTTGATTTGATGATAGCCCGACCTCAAATCAATCTTTGAAAAGACGCGGGCACCAACCAACTGATCAAAAAGATCATCGATTCGAGGCAGAGGATATTTGTTCTTGATAGTGACCTCATTTAACGGACGATAATCCACACACATCCGTAAAGTGTTGTCTTTCTTCTTAACAAAGATTGCCAGGCATCCCCAAGGTGAGGAACTCGGTCGAATGAAACCTTTGTCAAGCAATTCTCCGAGTTGCTTCTTCAATTCAACCAACTCGTTGACGGGCATTCGATAAGGACTTCTGGATATCGGGGCGGTTCCAGGAACTAGTTCAATTATGAACTCCACTTCCCGATCTGGTGGTAAACCGGGAAGGTCTTCAGGAAAAACATCAACACACTCACTGACAATTGGTACTGACTCCAAAGAAGGAGTGGTATCAACTCGGTGAGCACAAAGATGAGAGCCAATTGCTTTGGAATGGTAAACAACTTGAATGCCGTCTGCATTGGTCATAGAAATAGACCGTTGGGAACAATTGATTTGACCCTGGTTCTTGGACAGCCAATCCATACCCAAAATAACATCCAACCCTTTAGAGTCAATCACAATTAGATTTGCTAAAAACTTTACCCCAAGGATTGTTATGTTGACCCCACAGAGTCGATCGGTTTAAAGACCGACCAGGTGATTGAATAATAAAAGATGGTTGGAGGGTATGCATGTCTAAGCGGTGTTGAGCAACAAAATGATTGCTAACAAAAGAATGAGATGCTCGAGTCAAATAAAGCAGTGTTGGATGAAATTAACTAGGAGCATACCATAACAACCAGTGTATCGGCGCCTCTTGAAGCAGTTGATCTCGGTTCACATGCCTGAACCTGGAGCGGATCGGCTTTGATAGGGGCCTGCGAAGAGCTGGCCGCCACAGTACTGGATATGGTCGAGCAGGAGGCAATCCTTGCCTGCTTTGCCACACACTTGTTGGCATAATGCCCGAACGACCACAATGAAAACAGATAACCCCTGGGTTAGCATTGTTAACAGGACGGGGCTGATTTCCACTTGGTCCTGACTGACTAGTAGGAGGAGATGGACGAGGGGCAAACACCGCTGGCCTTGGTGAAAATGGAGCTGGTGCTCGCGGTGGTCTAGACAACCACATACGAGGCCTAGGCGAACCGCCACCAGAACAAGCGAAGTCCATTGCCGCTGCGTGACTCATCAATGCCTTGCTCTTACTCTAAGCCACAATTGCTTTGTTGACCAAATGAGAGAAGTTCGGAAGTCATGCAAAGCTACGACCATCTGCGATTCTTGAGATAGCCCATTCAAGAACCGGTTTCACGACGAAGGTCGGTCGAAACATCATCGAGGCATATCGGCAAGAAAGTTGAACTCATGCGGATATTCGGTCTGATTTTCGCCCTTGCTTGGCGAGAAATTCATGTTGCTTGATCATCATGACCCCTTCAGAATATGAGCTTGCGGAAAGCTTCCACGAACTCATCCCAAGTAGGGACATGTCCGGCGGTGAATGGCAAGAAGATTATCCCACCATATGCTAGTTGGTCCATCGGTGATAGCGGCAAAAGGACCTTTTCCTCTCGGAACATTGAGCAATCAAAAGCTTCTTCTCAATGGTCGAAGCCAATCCTCGCTTCCATGGGATCACGAATCGAGAACACCGCGGGTTAGTCCATTGAAAGTCGGCAAGGCGCCGCACATGGTGGCCTCTGCTCTAACATTGGCGAGGAGGAAGAAGTGTTGCGCGCAATCTGCTCCAAGATGCGCGTCTGGTCCATTCGATTGCGCTCAATTTGCATGAGCACATCGGCCATCGAAGGTGGTGGAGGAAGCTCCTCTTCCTGGGGACCACCTTGCGGACCCTGAGAGCTGGAGGGTTCAGTTGGCCCTCCTTGAGAATGAGGCACGGGAGTCGACATGCCCTCCTTGTTGCGCTTGCAAGACGAGTAAGTAGGTCTGTCATCTGTTACCACACCATGGTTAACAACATAACAAGGATATACTCGGCAAACACAAACAAGGTTGCAATTAGAAAAGAAACAAACACTGTACATATAATGCATCATGTTATGTTATGCATTCAAGTTAACACCAAACCAGAAACTTCATATATATACAACAAAATTTCGGTTCCAGTCTTACATTATAGTCGGCCATAATGTCAGATTACAAACCGAAAGTTAAACTTTCATACTCTGTACAAAATACTACTGCCCTATTACATACAATTTATTTAAGGGCAACTACTAGACTAAAAGATACTCAACCACGAGGGTTCATCGTCGAGGTGCTAGCGTAAAGATCCCGGTTAAAGTTCACCAGGAACTCATTCAAAAGATGAGCTCCGGGAACCAAGTATCACGAGATCCAACGGACTAATAAGGCGCCTCGGGGAACCTAACGATGGTGATGACCTCCGAGAGGTGCGATCCGCGAGTGCGAGGAAAGCTGCGATCATCGGGCTTGGCGCACTTGTCCATAAACAGGTACGCACCCGGCCACTTCTGGAAGTCGGTAAAGAGGTGGTGCAGCAGCAGCGGGAGAGGTCTCGTTGTCACCATAAAGCACGTTGCGAGGAACGCGGTTCATGTTGACTCCAAGCAGCAGGTACTCCTGGGCCTCATTAAGCGTCTGGAGTTTCCCATAACTCCCTCTGTACAACGATGGATTTGGTCCATGATACGGACCATCCTCGCCAACTGTCGCACCTGAGGATCTTCGCCAAACTGTATCTCAGCGAACAGGCTCACTTCAGAGGTAGGGCCCTGATTCGGGAAATGGTCGTAGGGTGGTTGAGACAATTCCGTCAAATCATGACGAAGAAGGCTCATCATCCTACTCGCGACTTCTGAACGCCATAGCCTCGAGGTGGCAAGTGTGGACACGATGAGGACACCGCCGACCACATGCCTAGCGATGACATTGATGAAGGCACGGTACTCCTCCATCCCTGGTCCTCGGTCTCGTCGATAAATGGCATACTCCGGCTGATAGGTGAAATTGGAGCGCCACATCATGTCCCGAAGTAATGCTGGGAACCCATCAACATCTTCAGCTCGAGTCTCCTTGACCAAGTACCAACCGCTCATCTATAGACAAGAAGACAAGATAAGAAACAATTCACTTTTAAATAAACCAACAGAAAGTTGGGCAAGAAGTGACATTAAGGAGGATAAGGAATAAAAGATGTCATACTTAAGCTTTCAAAAATACATTACTGTTAAAAATAATTTTATCAGGAAACCCTCTAATTGTTTCGACCAGACTACTTCTAACCTACAGGCAACGTATGCTCTGATACCAACGCTGTGGGCTCCCCAAGTTATTGGAAATGTACTTAATTAAATTCATACAGTAACATGATTATTAATGAAGGAACAGTACTGTCCCTCAATTAAAGATCATGCTAAAGGTATAAATTCAACAAGTAACAATTCCAATAAGCAGATCCGGATATATATATCTCACAATGGTTCCCAGGATCAATGACCATTGCATATATATATCCTTTAACAACATTGCATCATACACATACAAGTCGTACATTTGCATAATTAAACATAAGTTTACAACATTCGGGTTTAGTACTACAATATAGAGTGACTTGGTCACTACAACATATTCAACAGCGGAAGCAAAATAAGTGAAAAGGTCCACCAATGGCCTCATCCACCCGCGAGCAATTGCGTGGAGGAAGAAATAGCGTTACTCGTTAGCGTCACCCTGATCGGCGCTAACGGGTACTTCATAAAGAAAACCGTCCTCACCTGCAACAATAGGTGGTAGCACCTTGAGTACGGAAGGTACTCAGCAAGTCTTACACAAACTAATAAAAGAAAGTTGTTATTAGAGACTATTCAAAGGAGTGGAGTTGTTACATGCATAAGGTTACAATAGGAAGGTATAAAGGTTCAAATTTTCATAAAGCGATACATCTTAACCTAC
The DNA here is from genome assembly GCA_036346255.1 of Ampelocalamus luodianensis. Classification (NCBI taxonomy): domain Eukaryota; kingdom Viridiplantae; phylum Streptophyta; class Magnoliopsida; order Poales; family Poaceae; genus Ampelocalamus; species Ampelocalamus luodianensis. The sequence continues at coordinate 21,578,328 of CM070640.1, forward strand.
AAAGGCTAACTTTTGATAAAGCAATTTAGTAAATCAAAATTTGCTTAGAACGATAAGTAAATGACATAAAAGTAAGCATGATGCGATGCATGATTCCCTCATGCAAACGAAAATAAACCAAAACCAGATTTTTGAAAATCAAAACTTCTATACAGTGACATCAATTCAAGTTATCGTCCATGGCCGTGGACACGGCTATTCGAGCAGTTTATACCTGCGGGGTGTACATCTTACCCACATGACTTAGCTAGCGTTGCCTTGGATGCCTCCGAATGATGACATACTTCCTTTGGTATGCCGGCCGGGAAACTAAGATTTGGTATTTTCAACAAGCCAACACTATTGAGTTGGACCCCATGTGAACCGATCCGCTTAAACAACGATGATAGCAGCATCCGCTAACCGGGCACACATGTTGCGTCGATGTCCGATCCAAACAATTTAATGCGTAATTGGGTTCCCTACCCATAGTAGAATGCTATCGGCACCATTAAGGTATCGTATATGCAACGAGGCACATATACGCCCTCACCCTCCTAAGAACATCGATCTTGACATACAAGCTCACATGGCATAAAACGCATCCTCGGACCAAAGCATCTATGCCATACAAGGTCAATACACATATCCTTACTCTCTGTTTCCAACTCAATAGTCTCAACATTTTACTTAACCAAACAGCGCCCATACTGCGCATGTGGAAATGCGTGGGTGACTTGAATTGAATAATCGAGTTCGGTCCTTAATTGGTCGGACAAGTCCACCACAAAACCCAATCTCGTGCACAAAAGCACCATCACTAGCTTCCTCTTGTCGGATCAATTTAAATTTGAATTGCAAGTTTGATTTGAAGAAAGCGGACAAAGAGTTTAAAGTAATAAGCCAATTGTGATTGCCCATGTTTGACAAGATATGCTTGTCAAACTCTAAAATCTCTAGATCTGCATATCTAAGCCAAATCGAAAATAGACCATATAGTATACAGTACTACACTAGAGTTGAGTGTATGGTCATAATTAAGGTAATCCACCATGTCAGGTTATAGCTAGCTATTACAAGTCACATTTTGTATTTTCAGAAAAATAGCATGCACAGATATCACTGGATTTGTAAAAGCTATTGTACAAAATCTGGGTTCAATATGGTGCAAAGAGGATGCTTGCCTTGATAGTAATACACTCCTGTTGCAGGCTCAGTTTGTTCAGAAGTATGATCAAAAGCTTCAGTAGAACCAGATTCTAAAAGAAGCAATAAAATCCAATAAATACAAAAAACGACAACTAGTATAAATTATCAAAAAAAAATGCATGATCAATAAAGAAATGCATGATTAACAGCATGTTTAAGTTATATTTACCCTAATAGTGATAATAACCCATTTTATAACCTACTGTTTTCGAAAGACAGAAACTAGGGTTTAGTTCAAAGTTCTAGTTTTGATTTTGAAAATAATAGAAACAGACAGATTCTAGATTTGGGAAAAAGGCTTGAGATCACGCAAAGATTCAAAAATGAAACTCAGCAAGATCTTTTAGGATAATTAACATCCTAAGTTAAATCCAATCTAACCTTAATCAGTTAGACTACCAAAACTAAAGAAGATTTGTATTGTCGGTTAAACCGACAATAAAGAACAGAGGCAAATCTCTGCTAACAATCTAAAGAGATGATAACAAGAATGAAAAGAACAACTTGTTAAGCTACTAGGGTTTAGTTTAGACCTAACTGGGATAACAAGTCGACAGGAGAAACCCTAGGTCTTAAAAATGACACAAAAGACTGAAAAGCTAGAATAACAACTTTTCAGTTTGAAGCAAGATCAAACTACTGATGCTTAAAAGAATGATTCATGCAGACTTCTAAGGTTCTTAAGATGCTCAAGATGTCGAAACTAGGGTTTTGGCTTACCAAGTATGGAAAGATACCAAGAACTCGAAAATTTGAGGTTGATCGACAGAGAGATCGAGTCGATTTAACACGCAAAAGATACCAAATCTTTAATGCAGGGTAAAAAAGGCTTAAGGATGGATAAGCAAAGGATAGGAGCAAGAACTCCTTTGGATAGCAAGGAAGAAAGTGAGCTTCAGTGGTCAACAATGGTATGACTCAAAAACTAGGGTTTATATATAAGGAGTTGAGCTACAGGACAATTGGGAAAAGTCTAGAGCTTGATGAGGTGTCCATTTAGGCTAATTATCCCAAGAATTAGTTGCAAAAACTTTGGGATAAACCTCTCCTTGATTTCAGAGAGAGCTGCGTCTGAGAGAGCGAAGAAGATGATAAGAGTCATCGACATGTGGGTCCCATTGGCGATCCACGGCCGCGCGCCTCACAAAGCTCAAGCGAATGTCACCGTCCGATTGGAAATGGGCGGTTGTGATAAATAGAGATTAAATGATTTGAATCGGTACCGATTAATATGGACCGCACGATCTAGATCGGATGATCAAGATCTAATCGAAATCCGAGAGGGTCGGGCTCGTTTTCAAAGAGAGACGTTGGATTGAAATCCAACGATCAATTAAAAGATATACACGTCGCCTCTTTTAGATGCGATGGCACAACACCGTTGGATTTGATTTCTACGGTCAGGATGGAAAGTTGAACCGGATGGTCCGATTGCATACACTCATATGGACCTTACGATTGAAATCCAACGATCCAAATGATTTTGGGCTTTAAAGGCCCACGGTCAAAAAGAGCACAGAGGATTGAAATCAAAGGCGCATAAACGCTCTCGATTTCAAATTGGAATAAGCGACGTCGTTAGATCAAGAATGAAGCGGTCGCGATCGTGAGGGGATCCGAGTCGTCGAATGCATACACTAATCTGGACCCACGATGAAGATCCAACGGTCCGGAGGAGTGCGGGCTTTATAACACGCGGTAAAGGAAAAGCCGTAGGATTTGAATCTAACGGCTCGGAAAAGCGCCTTTAAGTTTAAAACGAAAAGGGTGCGCTGTTGGATCGGGAACGAACGGTGGAGATTGAATAGGGATCCGGAGTTGTCCGGTTGCATACACCGATCACGCTCGTTGGATTAAGATCCAACGGTGGAAGTTGATCTCGTACACGTGGACAGCTCGGGTGATACCGTGAGCTCGCCTGTTCGATTGAAGATCGGCGGCTCGCATCACGCGTGAGTTTTGAACTTGCGAGCGTGACAGAAGTCAGACCACTTGCACTGGGTTGGACTCAACCACGAAGGTGCGAGTCGCTACAGTGCTAGGGCTAGGTTTAGACTAGAAGGTTGACCAGAACCTATTCAAATGTTTATAAGGTTTGACTGGGCTTTTAAAATAGCAAATAAATTTGTAAAATCATGAAATTTTTACTGGAAGCTACTGGGATGACATACTTCCCAGATAAATTTTAAAATTACATTATCACTTTGTAAAATTCATACATATTTATTTTTAGCCCGAAAATATTCATTTAAAGGCAATCATTTTTCTTTGAGTCAAAATAATTTCTAAAATGCAACAAAATTATTTTTAGCCAAGATAATTCATCTGGGCTTTAATAAAAATACTTTCGATCATAATACAAGTGTTACCTTGTATTTCCTTAAAACTTTAAACAAGTTTTGGACTTTGGCCAAAAAGGAAGGTTTTATTTAGTATGACAACTCCCAACCGTGATTGAGAACGGTAATGATTTGAGCAGTGGTCCATTCGCTCATAATGCGAATTATTACATTTATAAAATTGGGGCTGTTACATTGGTGGATCAAATCAAGGCAGCACAGCAATCAGATGATGGTATGGGTAAAATCAAGCAGAACATCAGAAATGAATCAGCCAAGTGTTTCACTGAAGATGAGCACGGTGTTGTATGGTTTGGGCAGCGTCTCGTGGTCCCAAAGGTCCCGAGTTGCGGGATTTGATTCTCCATGAGGCCCATGATTCGCCTTTGTCCATCCATCCGGGCCACCAAAATGTACCAAGATCTGCGTCGAGAGATTACGGTGGACTCGCATGAGCGCGAGATTGCGAGTTCGTTGCGGATGTGACATATGTTGTCGCGTCAAGGCCGAGCATCAGCGTCCAGCAGGTCTTCTTCAGCCTTTGCCAGTACCAGAATGGAAGTGGGATTCTGTAGGCATGGACTTCATCACTGGTCTACCCCGTACTCCTGCGGGGAAGGATGTATTATGGGTTATCATTGATCGATTGACGAAGGTGGCTCATTTCCTTCAAGTGCGATCGAAGATTGATGTGAATCAGCTAGCGGATCTTTACATATCCCGCATTGTGAGTTTGCATGGTGTGCCCCGGACCATTGTGTCGGACCGCGGTTCTTTGTTCACTTCTCGGTTTTGGCACAGTTTGCAAGAAGCTATGGGGACCCGTCTTACTTTCAGCACAGCCTACCATCCTCAGACCGATGGTCAGACAGAGCGAGTCAATCAGGTGCTTGAAGATATGCTCCGTGCTTGTGTTCTTTCCTATGGGAAGAATTGGGAGAAGTGCCTACCTCTCGCCGAGTTCTCCTACAACAACAGCTTCCAGGCTAGTCTCGGTATGGCACCATTTGAGGCTTTGTATGGGAGGCGATGCAGAACCCCATTGAATCGGTGGCGGGGAGAGCAGTTCTTTGGCCCGATTTCATTAATGAGGTGAAAGTCAAGTGCGATTGATTCGTGAGCACTTGCGCGTAGCTCGATCCGAGCAAAAGAGCTATGCGGATCGGCGTCGTCGTGGTGAGTTTCCGGTAATGACTTTGTGTATCTCAAAGTCTCACCTTTGAAGGGTCATCGTCGTTTGATTGTCAAGGGCAACCGGCTCCTCGATATGTCGGGCGTATCGCATCATCAAGAAAGTGGGAGCTGTTGCATACAAGTTAGAATTGCCAGCTACACTCGAAGGAGTGCATGATGTTTTTCATGTATCGCAATTGAAGAAGTGCCTCCGTGTTCCGGTTGAGGAAACGCTATTGGAAAATATCGATGTGCAGGAAGATATGTCTTATCGTGAGCGCAGAACAAGGAACCGTGTGATCAAGTTCCTGAAGGTTCAGTGGTCGAATCACCCCGAGGATGAAGCCACTTGGGAGCGGGAAGATCGTCTCCGTGCAGACTACCCATCCTTCTTCACCCAGTGATCAGAATCTCGGGGCGAGATTCCTGTAAGGGGGGGGGAGATTTGCAACAGCCCTAACTTAGGGTTTGTATTTCAAATGTAACATTTTGAGGAGAAATAAAAACTTTTGTTCCTCATGAAATCATTTGAAAGTTTCTACAATTTTCCCTAGCAATTTCCAATTTTTAGAATTTAATTCTTGTGATTGGAAATTGTTGTCAGCAAATTCTTAGTCTTCAAACTTGTGATCATCCTATAGGAATATTTTTCCTGTCATCTTGATCATCCTATCTACCGCTGAATAATTTCGTAATTTTAGATTTTAATTGCTATTTCAAATGGCCAAGTCAAACCGGTTTAAAAATCTGGTCAAACCCTTGGACAGACTTGTGAATTTTACGGAGGAAAATGTTTTGCATGATAATTCCTGAAAATTTATGCAAGGTTGTTCTCTGTCCATAGTAGCTACCATAAAAATTTCGGAATTTTTGGAGCTCTGGATCTACTTCTAAAAATTCCCCAAACCAACTCAGCCCTTTTAATTCAAATCTGGAACTATCGTTCCTCGGGCTCGAACCCGAGCCCGACTCGAGTCGACCGCGCCACTCGGCTTGATCGCGCCAACTCGCGCGTCGCGAGTCTTTTGCTCGTGGCCGTCCGTGCGCATCGCACGGTCCACGTTCAGCGTTTAATCGATCGTCTATTGCTCTATCAGATCTCGATCGTCAGTGTAAGATCCAGCGGTCGATATGATCTTGATCGAGTTAAACCCACTCGTCGCACCGCACTGCACTCGACTCGAGCCGCCCCTTCTCTCTCGGCGTGAGAGGTCCCACCGCAGGTCCTTCCTCCACGTGGCGTGCGCGACCGCGCCGCCTCTCGCGCGCCGCGCGCGCCGCGCTCGCGGCCGGCCGCCGCATGCATCTTTGCCGCCCGCAGCTCACCGGTCTTTTCACCGCCCACCGCCTCACCTCGCTGCCTCCGCCTGCTCCTACAAAAGCCACCGAGGGCTTTCCCTACCTCGTTTTCGTCTCCATCGCCTTTCTTCTCCACCGAGCTCCAGGAGCCGAGAGCGTCGCCGCGACGCCTCCGAGCGTTCCTGCTGCTCCGGTGATCTCCGAGCTCGGCCGACCGCGTCACGGTGTGTTCTACCTCCCTGGGAAGTAAACCCCTCAAGAAATTTCGGGTTTCATCGTCTGTGGAGCTGCGCGTGGGCTTTCTTCTCCAACTACGGCGAATCGCCTCATCCGCGCGCGTCTTCTCCGGCGAGTTCGGCTCGATTCTCTCGGTGAGCATCGCTGGACTCCATCTTTTTCCCGATCAATCACACGCTCTCTTTCACCTCGGTCCTTGCCGACGGTGACTACCTGCGCGCCGCAGCTCGTCGCCGGACCACTCCGGTGCCTCTCGTCGTCGCCGAGCATGCGCGGTGAGTTCTCGGTAACCCATCGTGCTCATGCGCCACGTTAAGTCGCCAGGTCCGCCAAACACGTGTGCCATTTTCGCCGTAGGTTCCCCTCCGCTCCGCCGCGTCACACCGCCGCTGTGGTCCACCTCCGGTGAAGTTCTGGCCATAGCCGGGTGTGCGATAGCATCAGGAATCCATTTGGCACCAGCGGCATCACGGGGGTTTAGCTCGCCGGCGACACACGTGCAATCTCGAGTTTGGCGGCTCGTTGTCGACGGCGATTTGAATCTGCGAGCGCTGTGAGCCGTCCATTGTCGGATCAGCGGCCCAGATAGAGCCACATCGATTCCTTTGATTCTATTGTTTTGTTTTTATTCCGGGAGTATTTATTTTTCAATTAGAAATTGTGTTAAACTTTAGAAATTCATAGCTAATTGATTGTAAGTCCTTTCGGTTGTTTCAAAATTTTGTTAACTTTGGTTTTGACTAAAGTTTAATCTAAAATTGGGTAGAGGTTTAGTTCAGCTCCAGAAGTTGGAATTTTAAAATTTGTTTAGAAATAGGTTTAATTAAAATGCTCAAACTTGCACTTAAATTGTAAAATGCATAACTAATTCATTTTTCTCCAAATTGCATGAAACCAGTCTTTGTTAATTTTCATTTTAAATGTACTATTTACTAAAATTAGTTTCCACCATGTCTCTGTTAGCAAAAATTCAGTTATGGATTAATTGGTGTATTATGTATTTTCCAAATTAGAAAATTCATATCTCTTTCAATAATTGTCCAAATCCAGTGAATCCAATTCTGTAAAATTTCATTTTTAGTTTACTAATTATCAGAATAGATTTGAGATACTGTTTTTGTTCAGGAAAATTTGTTAAGTAATTAACAAGTGCTTTGATGTGTATTTAGCTTAGAAAATTCATGGAAAATTCATAATAACTTCAAATAAATTATTCTCTGTTTCTAAAAATATGTTAGATCATGCTTAGGCTGTTGTGTGAATTTTGGTATGTTTTGTTGTTGTTGTATGCTTGAGCTTTGTCGATGTTATTCGTTCTTATTTCTTTGTTATTTGTTCAATCGTTAGGCTTCGACATTTGCGGTAACCACGAGAGTGATCCTCGCAATGTGTCGAGCATTACGAGCAACGGCGACCGAACAGCAGTTTGATCATGTTAATCCCGGTATTTTAAAGTCTAATATTTTGTTTCAAGCGTATGTATGCATCGCTTAATTTGTGTTAAATTGGTTAGTTAATCCTTTAGATGCATAATCTGTAGGCAAATGATATTCCTCTACTACCGAGCCTAGGTTATTTCTTTGTGATTAGAGATCATTTGGATGATCTCTTGTCACTTAGTAGATCCGGGTCAATTTTCTTAGACATGCTTAGCTATCGGTAGAACTGGGCGGTTATCGACTTTAGTCGGTAGCCTTGATCACACAAAAATTATTAAAAACTTTATAGTTCAGCATTTTGCTATGTTACTTGTGAAAACTAAAAATAAAAACAAAACGATTTGGACTTGGGCACAACGGTATGATTGTTGTGATCTGTTGGGTGTGACTGGAATGGTGCCCGAGTCAGTTAAGGACCGAGTTACTTGCGCCACCGTACTGAGCATTTTGCGTGCTAACCACACTAGAGTATATGGGACCTCTCTTGACCTAGTACTTTGGCGTGTATTGGCTCCGGGTCGCAGGAGGTCGCAGGAGGGATGGTGTTGGGAGCATGGTAGTTGTCCGAAAAGCTTTACCCCGCAAAGGTAGTTGTCTTTTCGGCTTTACCATGTAAGCATATGGATTTCTATCCATACGAGCGGCTCGTAGTTAATACACAATATTGGAAAAAGTCTCGTAGGACTTAGCCGTGCCAGCATACCTTCGAAGTGTATTTTGGCTTAAAGCGATGCAGTGTGGGTACATTGGTACACCCTGCAGGTTAAAACTATTCGAATAGCCTCGTCCTAGGTTATGGACACGCTCGGATACGCCCCCCAAGAACTAGACTACAATATTTAAATTAAAACTTGATGGGTGGTACGAATCTAGGATTCGTGCTATTGTTGTGGTGACTATTGGGATAGTCACTTCTAGGTTGTTTATCTTTCTCTTTTGTTATTATTATTCTTCTTTGTTATCTCAATTAAAAATGAGTTGCAAACTTGCCTTCAAACTGTATTACATTATTGCAAATAAAGTTGGCTTTATGCAAATGAAACATATGGCCTCCACCAAATAAGCTTTGCATGTAGCATATGAGCAGTGCGCTAGTTCACACGTCGGTCTTGCGAGTACAAAGACAATCTTTGTACTCGGTGCTTTGCTTAATGTTTTTGTTGCGAGAGGAAGAAGGTGAGCCCCAAGGGCCTCACTTTTGTGAGTTGTCTTTGCCGCCGTGTTGGGCGACTAGACTTGGCGGTCGGTCGGATGCCTTGTGGGTTGGAGGCACGATTGGCTTTGTTTATAGCCATCTTATGGCACTTTTGCTTCATTGTCGTTCTTGTTTATTCGTGTATCTTGTGGCACTGTCGGCCTTTGTCCGTAATAACTCTACTATTTGTTTATCTTCCGTTTGGTAGTGTGATGTTTGGACTCTATGTTTGGAATGTAGTTGATGCATACTTGTGTGGGAGGTGTGTATCTTGTCAGGAAGTATACATATCTCGAGGTTTCGGTTTATTTGATTTGTAATGCTAGGACCGGTGGTTGGTTAGCGTTACAAGCCAAATAAATTGGGGTCCTCACAAAGTTGGTATCGAGCCATTCGACCGTAGTAACCTAGCATAGTCGTCCTTAGGATATTTTGAAAAAGCTTAATTTCAAAGTGTAAAAGGGGTTTATGAAAACCTAGGCAGATTCTCAGGTTTTACTCCTTATCTATCGTAGCCTTCTACTCTCATCTTACTCTAATTTGAGTTTAAAAACTTGGTTTCTCTCTTTCCTTTCAAAAGATAGTTACTACCGGTTGAATTAGTTTTGGGAGAACCATGGAAGATTAATCTAACTAAAAACTTGTGGGAATAATAGGGTAAGATGTAAAGTAAGTAGTTATGTGTCTGATTTTTGCTGGTTGGACTTTACCCTGCTTTGTGTTTGTTTTTGGACTGTTTTCAGTGAATTTTGGGTTTTCTTGCTGTTAGATTTGTTGTTAACTTGTCTTAGTGAAACAGGATGGCTGGGAGAACGCGCGGCAGTCAGCAGGCTGGTCATGATGAGGAGCTTCCCCCTCCTCCGACCATGGCTGAGGTTCTCGCTCAGATCGAGCGAAACCGCATGGACCAAACGCGCATCTTGGAGGTTATTGCTAGGAATACTCCACTCCTGCCGGTGGTGGCGGACACCAGACTCGCGGGGGACTTGCAGAGTTCCTCCGTACGCAGCCGTCGACTTTCTCCCGCTCCGAGGACCCTCTCGATGCGGATGATTGGCTGCGCATGGTTGAGTGAAAGCTCAACATAGCTCGATGTCGAGCAGGATAAGGCACTCTTCGCGCCCCACCGCCTTGAGGCGCGACACTCTCATGGTGGGAGAACTATCTCGCCATGCAGACCGCGAGCCATGTAGTCGCACGGGAGGAGTTCGGATCGCTTTTCGTCGGGCCCACATCCCGATGGCCTGATGAAGTGAAGAAGAAAGAATTCCTTGCGCTCAAGCAAGGGCGCAAATCTGTGACGGAGTATGCATGCACGAGTTTAATCATCCGCTCGTTATGCTCCGGGAGGTGGCCTCGAGATGAGGCTAGCAGAGAAGTTTATGGATGGCTTGTCAGAGAGCTGCAGGACAAGCTATCTATTGTGGACTTCTCGACTTTCGTGCCTTGTAGATAAGGCCATTGTTGCGAGCATAAGGCAAAGGCGTGGCGAGTCCCGCAAGCGCAAATGGGAGGCCCATCGGTCTACTCGCACCACCTCGCTCGTCCTCGGTGGTCACAAGCACGAGGCCCGTTGTTTTGCTCCACCAGCACTGAGGCCATCAGCGCCAGTTCTTCGTCCACCGCAGGCAACAGAGGTGTATTATTATCAAGGCAAGCATCCTCTTTGCACCATGTTGATCCCAAATTTTCTACAATAGCTTTTCTAAATACAGTGACATCTGTTGCATGCTATTTTTCTTGAAATACAAATATGGACTGTATTAGTTAGTTATGACCTGAGTAACATTGTGGATTACCTTAATTATGACCATACTCTCAACCCTAGAGTAGTACTGTATACTATAATACATGTTTTCAGAATTTGCTTAGACATGCAGTCTAGATAAGATTTAAAGTTTGACAAGATTAACTTGTCAAACAAGGGGACAACAAATGAATTTCAGTACTTCCACTTTTGTCCAGTTTCTTTAAATCAGAATTGCATTTTACATTTAATTTGATCTGGACAAGAGGATGCTAGTGATGGTGCTTTTGTGCACGAGATTGGGAATTGTGGTGGACTTTGTCTGGACCAATTTAGGACTAAACTCTGACTATTCAATTCAGGTCCCCCACGTACTTCCACGCGCAGTGTATGGGCGCTGTTTGGTTAAGTAAAGGGTTAAGATTATTGGGTTGGAGACAGGAGAGTAAGGATATGTGTATTGATCTTGTATGGCATAGATGCTTTGGTCTTTGGACTGCGTTTTATGCCATGTGAGCTTGTATGTCAGTATCAGATGTTCTTAGAAGGGTGAGGGCGTATATGTGCTCCGTCGCATGTACGTACCTTAAAGATGCCGATTGCAATCTAATATGGGTAGTGAGCCCAGTTCGCATTTAATTGTTTGGGTCGGCATTCCTGACGCAATATGTGTGCCCCGGTTGAGCAGATGCTATCAGTCGTTGTTTAAGCGAGATCAGTTCACACATGGGTATCCAACTCAATAGTGTTAGCTTGTTGAAAAATAACAAATCTTAGTTTCCCCGGTCGACATACCAAAGGAAGTATGTCATCATTCGGAGGCGTCCGAAGGCAACGGGCTGACTAAGTCGTGTGGGTAAATGTGAGGACCCGGAATATTTAACTAGTAACACTTAACCTCCAAATGGTTCTAGCATTACTAATTAAACATTCTAAGCCTCGATGGACATATGCTTCCCAGAATTGCAGCATATGCACATCATCACAAAATTACACATCAATTCCATACACATACATCACTAAGTTCAACAACGACATACATAAAGTAAAGTTATTACAAAAGAGAGCCGACCGGCCAAATAGAACAATATACAAGAATGACAATGAAGCAAAAAGCGCCATAAGATGGCTAGAACAAAAGTCAGGTTAGCCACACACCCACAAGGCAACCGACCGGCCGCCAAGCTAGTCGCCATGCAAGCTACCACAACATAGCTCACAAAAGTGAGGCCCTCAGCTCACCTTCTTCCTCCGCAACAAAACAATTGAGCGTAGCAACCGAGTACAAAGATTGTCTTTGTACCCGCAAGATCGACGTGTGGAATAGAGACCTATTCATAAACTACATGCAAGCTTGTTTAGGTGGAGGTTGTATGTCTCATTTTGCATGAAGCCAACTTTATTTGCAATAATGTAATACATTTAAAAGCAAGTTTACAAATCTGTTTTGTTATCAAAGTATGATAAGTAAAGATACATACAAGTAACCACACAGGCGACTATCCCAATAGCCACCACAACATAGCACGAATCCCGATTGTACCACCCATCAAGTTTTAATTTAAAAGGTTGTAGTCTAACTCTTGAAAGACCTTGCCAAGCGTGTCCATAACCTAGGACGAGGCTATTCGAATAGTTTTAACAATGCAGGTGTACCAATGTACCCACACTTGGATCGCCTTTAAGCCACAAAGCACACTTAGAAGGTATGTTTGCACGGCTAAGTCCTACGAGACATTTCCAATCTTGTGTATTAACTACGAGCCGCTCGTATGGGTAGAAACACCACACGCTACATTGCAAGCCGAAAGACAACAAATCCCATCACGGGTGAAGTCTTTCGGACACTACAATGCTCCCAACACCATCCTCCTGCGACTCCTGCGACTCGGAGCCAATACACGTAAAGTACTAAGTCAAGAGAGGTCTCATACCCTCTAATGTGGTTAGCACGCTAAAATGCTTGGTTTAGTGTAACAAGATGTTCGGTCCTTGTTGACCGGGCACCATTCGACCACACCCAAAAATCACACCATCATACCATTGTGCCCAAGTCTAAATCATTTTGTTTTCATTTTTAGTTTTCATAAGTAGACATGGCACAAGGTGGAAATCATAAATCATAATAAGTTTTGTGTGATCAAGGTTATCGACAAGTCGATAACCGCCCATTTCTAGAAAACTAAGCATGGCTAAGCAATTAATCGCAACTACTAAGTGACAAGAGCCCATCCATGAACTCTAAATCACACAAGTAACCTAGGCTCATGGTAGTAGAGGATAATCATTTGCTAAGGAAATGCATCTACTAGGCCAACTATTAACACAAAGTAGCAATGCATACATAGAATTTGTAATCAACATAAATACTTAAAATATGGGATTATCATGATCAAACTGCTTGCCTTCTTGCTGTTGCTCAAATTGTTGTGGAGGGTCGTTCTCGGGTTACCGCAAATGTCGAACCCTAGCTAAAAGCAAAAGAACCAAGAACAACCAATAAGACGAGCCACACTTAAACAAGCGAGCAAGCAAAAATCATCCAAATCGACAAAATTTATACATAAGGTAGAATACGAATATACCTAGACATAGAAACTAGAAAAACCTAATTTGGATTTGCGGTTGCAAAGATATTACCTAAAAACCCATTTTCTACCATAATTAGGTATCGTGAGCAAAAATATTTTCTAGAGGTTCTCTGGACTTGAAAATTTTATGATAGGTTGCTCTTGACATTTTAAGGCTAATACAATTGGTTTCATCTTAATTGGAGTTAAAATGATTTAGTTATGATTTTCTTAGATGCAAAACTAGCATAATGCACTTCAGAAATATAAACATGCAAAACCTATTTCATATTATAGTATGATAACAGAGGATTTCCTAACATCAACTTTCTATTTTAGGATTTACTGAGAATTCTTGGTGTCTATTACAACATTAAATGAATTTTTAATTGCTACTAATAAGGTTAAATCTATTAACATATTTTTAGTCTTGATTTAGGCCTACCACCATTTTTAGATTAAAGTTTAGTTAATAACAAATTTATCAAAGTTAAAATCATACAATTAGCAGATATACAGAAAAAGATATGCATTTTCCAAGTTTTAATACAATTCTGGAATATATAAAAAATAGCAGAAAACAAGCTATTAAAGATTACAGAATTTCCTACTGAAGCATAGCTAAAAGCATTTTTATATTAAACTTTAGTGAAATACAAATTTATTACAGTTGGTTTCATGTAAAAAGGATTTATCTTGAATTAGTTATGAATTTCTAAAGTTTTGATACAATTTTCAGTTGATAAACAAATGCTACAAAAATAAAATCTAACCCAAACGGAGATAAATGACGTGGACGCTCGTGGGCCGTCGATGTGAAATCCAACGAGCCACACGCGCGGAAGAACAGCGCACGCGCGCGATCTCTAAAAAGGACCCACCGTTGGATCAAGATCCAACGGCTCACGAGGAAGAATGCAACCGGACGGTGCGGTTGCCTCGGCCGCTCACAGCCGTAGATCTCAAGATGAACGGCACGGAGAGCACTTCCCGTCGGAAGGTCCGATTGCACACACGCTCAGGACCGCAGATCAAGCGATGGACGGCCAAGAATGATGAGGGGAACCGGATGGTCCGAATGCATACAAGATCTGGGCCGCAGATCGCAAAATGGACGGCGGCCCAAGATCGAAGTGCAAACAGGAGTGCTGACACGTGGGGCCGCATGTCAGTGACTGAGAGTCACACATGCAAGATTTAACACACGTGCACAGTGCACGGGGACCCACCTGTCAGTGACTTAAAGGAGGTTTTTAGGGCAGCTAATTAATTACTAATGACCAATGATTAATGATGATTAGCAATTAATGTGTCCTAACGATTTTGAACAGTGGTGATTTAGGGACTGAGGGCCCACACGTCAGTGACCCAAAAAGGTAATTTCGGACACATTTATTGCTAACAATGATTAGCAATAAATAACCCAAAATCAGCCCTAATGACTTCTGGTTTTCGGTTTTGAGCTTACGGGCCCACCGGGCGGTGCACGAGGGTTATTTCCGACGACCAATAGTGCCGACACTTTAATTAACCCATGATTAGCATTAATGATGCCTAAACGCGCGGATAAAGCGCCCATGGTGATTTAAGGGTGGACCCACATGTCGGTGAGACATTAGGCCAGATTAAGACACATTAATGACATCCAATGATTAACAATGATTAGGCAATTATCGTGCTCTAATAATCGGCGAAAATGGGAGCTTCTCAACCGCAAACCCGAGTGGCTTTGACGGCTTGTCGCCGGCGACTCGATGTGGCGGCGCCACAAACTATCAAAATGGGTTCGCAATAGTGTTGCGGACCCAGCGATGTGACCTCGCGCGGCGGTGGAAGTGCAGAACGCTGGCCGAGCCGGAAAACAAAGAAGGAGGCCGACACGGCAAAACACGAAAATAGCAAGATGCTCCGCTGCGGTCCAAGGAAGCGAGTGCCATGACTTCTAGGGACTACATAGAAGCTACCTTAACCGAGAGGAGCTCCAAAGATGGCCGGGGAAGACTTGAACACGATGAAGTCCACCGAGCCAAGAAGATGAAGTGGAAGATGAGGTTACGAGCAAAATGAGTGGAACCAAATCATTACCACGACTTCATTATAGCTCAAAGAGGTTCGAAGCAAATAATTGCAAAAGAACCACTTACTGAGTCGAGAAGAAAGGGGGGTGAAACCAACCGAAAATCTTCAAACTTAAAATTGAGTGATTCCTGTGAATGCAACCCAAAATCAAGTTAGGGGAAATATAAAGGAGGTTGAGGAGTTCAAAAGGGTGCAAGAAAGGTTGAAGATGAACCACTGGACACCAAGGCCGCCATTGGAGCACTCGGGTCAACAATGGTGGATTGAAGGTTTGAGATGGTTTTGAGCTCAAACACAGAGAGTAGCTAGGTGTGGCGTAAAAGAACACCAGGAGGACCTAGAGGGGCAATTTATAGGGAAAGGATTAGGGTTACAAGCAAGAACCCGAGTCCATGGTGGGCTCGGTTCATGCTACGGTTGTGGACCAAGAAATGATGGGAGCAAGTGAGCATGGTGACAATGGAGGAGAAAGCCTAGTGCGCATTAAATGCATTGCAGAGGGACGTTGACGAAAGCAACTTGAGGTGACACATCAAAGCCCCGCGCTCTCTCACTCTCTGCCATTGCCGCCCGTGCGCGCGGAGAAGCCGAGGAGGAAGAAGAACAGAGAAAGCAAACGGTGACCGTTGGATCGAAAATGGACGGTCACGATTAAACGAGTTCGCCGGACAGTCCGATTGCCTACGGAAATCTGGACGGTTGGATTGAAATCCAACGGTCCCAGTTGGCTAATGCAACCGGAGGGTCCGAACGACACCATCAATGCGAGCCACGCGATTTGAATCCAACGGCTGATATCGCACGCGCGTTTTCAAAATGCGGCTCGGTGCAGTTAGGTGGTTCGACCGAGTCAAGTGGCTCGGACTCGAGCCCGACTCAAACCCAAGGAACAGTGAACCAGCTTTAGGTTTTAAATTAAAGCTGAGACCTTTGAGGATTTATTTGGGGTAGCAAAATAACTCCAAAAATTCTGAAATTTTTACAGGAGCTTGCTGACTGAGACATTGACCTTGTGTAAAATTTGCAGAGGTTTTTATGCATTGTATTATTCTCCAAAAATTCTACAAGGTACTGGTTCAAGGTTTGACTGAGAGTCAAACAGATTTGACTACCCTCCAAAAATATTCAAACAATTTCTAAAAATTGTGAAATTTTTCAGAGGGGTCACCTACCATCCCAAGAACTTAGGAAAAATATTTCCAGAGGATGATCAAAAGGTTTGACAAGATTGTTTTTGAAGGAACCAGATTTGGATCAAAAGACTTGTGACTTTGTATTTCCATAAGTCTTGTACAATACTTGTCCAATACAAACAGGAAACACATGATGTAAGAAAAGGTTTTAATTTCTACTCATTTTCTTACATTTGAAACACAAGCCCAAAATTGGGATGTTACAACTCTCCCCCTTACAAGAATCTCGGCAGAGATTCCGTTTACTCGGAAAAGAAAGAAGGAAAATCGCACGGCGATCTTCTCGCTCCCAAGTTGCCTCATCTTGGAATGGTTTGACCACTTTGAACCTTAAGGAACTTGATGACACGGTTCCTTGTTCTCCGTTCGATTCTCAAGAATGCGAACAGAACATTCGCGGTAGGTCAAATTCTCCCGCACATCGAGAACCTCCAATGGAGTTTCCTCGGTCGGGACACGGAGGCACTTCTTGGTGTGAAACATGGAACACATCATGCACACCCTCAAGTGCGGTGGTAGCTCCAATCAGATGCAATCGCTCCAACTCTCTCGATGATACGGTAAGACCCAACATATCGAGGAGCCAACTTGCCTCGATGCCAAAACGCCGATGGCCCTTCAAGGGTGAGACTTTGAGATACACAAAGTCATTGGGCTCAAAGCTCAACTCACGGAGACGACGATCCGCATAGCTCTTTTGTGCAGGGATCGGGCCGTACGGATGCTCGCGGATCAATCGTACTTGACTTTCGCCTCATTGATCGAATGCGGGCGAAATCGCGCCACCGATCTCGACCAGTTCAATGGGGTTCGCATCTTCTCCCATACAAAGCCTCAAATGGTGCCATGCTAAGACCGCCCAAAGCCGTTGTTGTAGGAGAACTCAAGAAATGGTAGGCACTTCTCCCACTTCTTCCCATAGGAAAGAACACAAGCACGAGCATATCCTCCAACACTTGGTTGACTCGCTCCGTCGCCATCGATCCCGAGGATGAAAGGTCAGATCAAGTGAAGGCGGGTCCCCTGACCTCTTGCGGACTATGCCAAAACCACGAGGTGAAAAGTGCACCACGATCGAAATAATCGTCTTGACACCGTGAAGACTCACAATCCTCGAGACATATAGTTCGGCCAAAGGCCCCACACGAAGCTGAGTCTTGACAGGAAGGAAATGTGCCACTTTCGTCAACCGGTCAATCACGACCCAAATAGCATCATTCCCCTTGGACGAGCGGGGCAATCCGGTGATGAAGTCCATGCCAACGAATCCCACTTCCACTCGCACCGCAAAGGTCAAGAAGACTCGCTGGACGCCGATGCTCGGCCTTCACATCGGCAAAGACACGTCGCACTCGGCAACGAACTTGGCAACCTCGCGCTTCATTCGGGTCCACCAGAATCTCTGACGAAGGTCCTGATACATCTTGGTAGCCCCGGGGTGAATGGACAAAGGAGAATCATGGGCTTCGCGGAGGATCAAATTCCGCAATTCCATGACTTTAGGAACCACAAGACGCTGCCCAAACCACACAACGCCATGCTCGTCCTCTGAAAAGCACTTGGCTATGTCATCCTTGATGTTCTGCTTGATTTGGCTCACACCAACATCTGTCTGCTGTGCCACCTTGATTTGGTCCACCAAGGTTGGTTGCACAACCAATGTAGCAAGAGAACCGTGCTCGATCAAACCCAAATTGAGACGCTGGAATTCTGAAATGAGGGTAGGCTGCTGCTCTTGGAGCATCAACATGTTGCAATACACCTTCCGACTGAGTGCATCCGCAACGACATTGGCCTTGCCCGGATGGTACTGAATAACCATGTCATAGTCCTTGATCAATTCCAACCATCTTCTTTGCCTGAGGTTCAGATCTGGCTGGGTGAACAAGTACTTCAAGCTCTTGTGGTCGGAATACACCTCACAACGGTTACCAATCAGATAATGCCGCCAAATCTTGAGTGCATGGACCACAGCAGCTAACTCCAAGTCATGAGTAGGATAGTTGAGTTCATGAGGCCTCAGCGCCGCGATGCATAGGCCACAACCTTGCCCTCCTGCATAAGAACACAACCAAGACCACGACGAGAAGCATCACAATAGATATCAAAACCCTTGTGAATATCGGGAGGACAAGCACTCAATGAGGTCAACCGCTTCTTGAGTTCCCGAAAACTCACATCACAAGCAGCGGACCACTCAAATTTCTTGTCTTTCTTAAGCAATTCGGTCATAGGCTTCGCAATCTTGGAGAAATTCTCGATAAAACGCGATAGTAGCCACCAAACCAAGAAAACTCCGCACATCGGTGACCGACTTGGGTGACCCAAGATAGCACATCACCGACCTTGCTAGGATCCACACCACACCTCCTGCCGAAAGAACATGGCCCAAGAATGCCACCTCCTTCAACGTAACTCGCACTTGCTGAATTTGGCATACAATGGTGCTCACGCAGCCTGCCCAACACAAGCTTAAGATGCTCGACATGCTCTTCTTCACTCTTGGAGTAGATAAGGATATCATCGATGAATACCACCACAAACCTATCCAAATACTCTATGAATACCGAGTTCATAAGATTCATGAATAAAGCGGAGCATTAGTCAAACTAAAAGACATGACGGTGTACTCGTAAAGGCCATAACGAGTAGCAAAAGCCGTCTTAGGAATATCCTCGCCCGATCCCGACTTGATGATAGCCCAATCTCAAGTCAATCTTGAGAAGACTCGTGCTCGGCCAACCGATCGAAAAGATCATCAATACGGGCAAGGATACTTGTTCTTACCGTCACCTCATTAAACGGACGGTAATCAACACACATGCGCAAGGTCTTGTCCTTCTTCTTCACAAAGATAACTGGACAACCCCAAGGAGATGAGTTAGGACGGATAAAACCCTTCTCTTGTAGCTCACCCATTGCTTCTTCAGCTCCTCCAACTCATTAGGAGGCATGCGTCTGGCCTCTTAGAAATAGGCGATGCAGGCAAGCAACTCGATCACAAACTCGGATCTCGAACAGAGGCATCCCGGGCAAGTCTTCAGAAAGACATCCGAAGTCACACACAGTGGGGACATCGTGAATCTCAAACGCGGCTTTGCTTCAAGGACATAAAGATGGGGCTCTCGCAATCGTGGCGAAACCCAACCTGTTCACCAAGGATGGTGAGGTAGACAACCTTCCCGCACAATCGATTTGCCCCAAGTGTCGGGACAACCAATCCATGCCAAGAATCACATCCAAGCGCGCGAGTCGAGCAGATAAGATCCGCCAAGAATCCCCACTCCTTCAATGTGGATAGGAACGCACCAAGCATACTTGGTCCGCTTCTCATTTTGAACCCGAGAGTGAATCGCAGTGGAATCCCAAAGGAACACGGTGAAGTCCACAATCAACAAAGAAAAGACCTCGAAATAAAAGAATGCGAAGCTCAGAGTCAAATAAAAGCGTAGGGGACGCAAATTAACAAGGAGCGTACCCAACACCACGTCAGGCGCCTCACGTGCCTCCTCACCGAGATATGGTTGACTCGCCGCTCCCCAAGCCCGGGTCTTCGGTCGTGGGTGACCACTCCTTGCCCGCGTCCTCCATTGGGACGAGGGGCCGCTCGATCTTCTTAGGACAACTACTCGCGTAGTGGCCCTTGTTGTGCGATGAAGCGGTGGCGTCGGCCGCGGGTTGCGGGAACACCCTGCTGCTGGGTCGCAGGCGCACGTGACTGAGTCACGACCTGCGGAGGACGTGGAGCTGGTGCCGAAGGCCTCGGCGGTGGTGAAGCCAAAGAACGGGCCACCGGTGTAGGCCCAACTCGGGGACGAACGAGGCCGGCCTGTGCAGACCGCTGGGCCTCCCACTTGCGCTTGCGGGACTCGCCCAGCGCTCTCGCCTTGTGCTCGGCGATGATGGCCTTGTCCACCAAGGTCTGGAAGTCGGGGAAGTCCACAATAGAGAGCTTGTCCTGAAGCTCCTCAGACAAACCCTCCATGAACTTCTCCTGCTTGGCCTCATCAGTGGCCACCTCAGCAGGAGCGTACCTCGCGAGATGGTTGAACTCGTGAAGGTACTCGATCCGCATTTGCGCCCTGTTTGAGCGCAGGAACTCCTTCTTCTTGACTTCATCGGGCTGCGAGGACATGGGCCCGACGAAAAGTCGATCGGAACTCCTCCCACGAGACCACGTGTCCCGCAGCCGCATGGCGAGGAAGTTCTCCCACCATGAGAGTGCCGCACCCTCCAAGCGATGGGATGCGGAAAGTGCCCGCTCTCGCTCGGCATCGAGCAGCGTTGAGCTTCCGCTCAATCGACGCGCGACGCTGCTGCTGCGCCCAAAGGATCCTCGGACCGGGAGAAGGTGGGAGGCCGAGTGCGAAGGAACTCCGCAAGTCCCCACGAGACCGTGACCACCTCCAGATCCAGAGGCACCAGAGGGAGTGGAGGTGTTTCTGGCGATAACCTCCAATACCCTACGGTCCTCCGAACGATTGCGTTCGATTTGCATTAGGACTTCCGCCATGGTGGAGGAGGGGAAGCTCCTCGCCGGGACTACGGTGATTTAGACCACTACGGTCCCTCCGGCCATCTGTTTCACTAAGACAAGTTAAATACAGTTCAAGACCCAAGAGCACAGAAATCCAAACTTAGTTAAAATGACCAAAGAATAGCCGCAAGAGAACATGAGACCATGAGTCACCGAATCAACTTTCCGAAACGACTAACCCGTATGGAAGAACGAGCAATCGTTTAAGAAGACCCAAAATTTCAGCACTAATTTCTAGCTCAAAACAGTCCAAAAATCAAGGTATAACCACCTAATAGAGTATAGGCATTTAGCTAATTTCATATCACTTCTTACCCTTTTATTCCCACAAGTTTTAGTTGTATTTACCTCTCATTTCCTACCTTAATTACTCACCACTAGCTAGCTGTCCAAATTTCTTTCTCCAAGCCCTCATGGTTCTCCCAAAAACCAAGTTAATCGATAGCGACTAATTTTTGAAAGGAAGAGAGGAACAACTTTTTCAAACTTAAGTGAGCGTAAGGTGAGATGAGCAAGCTAAGACAGGTAAGGAGTAAAATTAGAGAACTTACTTAAGTTTTCATAAACTATTTGAAAGTAAGTTTTCAAAATATCCTAAAGGCGACCAAACTAGGGGTTTCTACGGTCAAGATATGGCTATGATACCAACTTTGTGAGGACTGAATATTTAACTAGTAACACTTAACCTCCAAATGGTTCTAGCATTACTAATTAAACATTCTAAGCCTCGATGGACATATGCTTCCTGCACTGCAGCATATGCACATCATCACAAAATTACACATCAATTCCATACACATACATCACTAAGTTCAACAACGACATACATAAAGTAAAGTTATTACAAAAGAGAGCCGACCGCCAAATAGAACAATATACAAGAATGACAATGAAGCAAAAGCGCCATAAGATGGCTAGAACAAAAGTCGACAGGTTAGCCACACCCCACAAGGCAACCGACCGGCCGCTAAGCTAGTCGCCCATAGCTACCACAACACAGCTCACAAAAAGTGAGGCCCTCAGCTCACCTTCTTCCTCTGCAACAAAACAATTGAGCGTAGCAACCGAGTACAAAGATTGTCTTTGTACCGCAAGATCGACGTGTGGAATAGCAGACCTATTCATAAACTACATGCAAGCTTGTTTAGGTGGAGGTTGTATGTCTCATTTTGCATGAAGCCAACTTTATTTGCAATAATGTAATACATTTAAAAGCAAGTTTGCAAATCTGTTTTGTTATCAAAGTATGATGTAAGTAAAGATACATACAAGTAACCACAAGCGACTATCCCAATAGCCACCACAACATAGCACGAATCCCGATTCGTACCACCCATCAAGTTTTAATTTAAAAGGTTGTAGTCTAACTCTTGAAAGACCTTGCCAAGCGTGTCCATAACCTAGGACGAGGCTATTGAATAGTTTTAACAATGCGGGGTGTACCAATGTACCCACACTTCAGACCGCCTTTAAGCCACAAAGCACACTTAGAAGGTATCTCGGCACAGCTAAGTCCTACGAGACATTTCCAATCTTGTGTATTAACTACGAGCCGCTCGTATGGGTAGAAACACCATACGCTACATTGCAAGTCGAAAGACAACAAATCCCATCACGGTGAAGTCTTTCGACACTACAATGCTCCCAACACCATCCCTCCTGCGACTCCCTGCGACTCGGAGCCAATACACGCCAAAGTACTAAGTCAAGAGAGGTCCCATACCCTCTAATGTGGTTAGCACGCTAAAATGCTTGGTTTAGTGTAACAAGATGTTCGGTCCTTGTTGACCCGGGCACCATTCCAGTCACACCCAAAAATCACACCATCATACCATTGTGCCCAAGTCTAAATCATTTTGTTTTCATTTTTAGTTTTCATAAGTAGACATGGCACAAGGTGGAAATCATAAATCATAATAAGTTTTGTGTGATCAAGGTTATCGACAAGTCGATAACCGCCCATTTCTACCGAAAACTAAGCATGGCTAAGCAATTAATTCGCAACTACTAAGTGACAAGAGCCCATCCATGAACTCTAAATCACAGCAAGTAACCTAGGCTCATGGTAGTAGAGGATAATCATTTGCTAAGGAAATGCATCTACTAGGCCAACTATTAACACAAAGTAGCAATGCATACATAGAATTTGTAATCAACATAAATACTTAAAATACTGGGATTATCATGATCAAACTGCTTGCCTTCTTGCTGTTGCTCAAATTGTTGTGGAGGGTCGTTCTCGGGGTTACCGCAAATGTCGAACCCTAAGCGAAAAGCAAAAAGAACCAAGAACAACCAATAAGACGAGCCACACTTAAACAAACGAGCAAGCAAAAATCATCCAAATGCGACAAAATTTATACATAAGGTAGAATACGAATATACCTAGACATAGAAACTAGAAAAACCTAATTTGGATTTGCGGTGCAAAAGATATTACCTAAAAACCCATTTTCGGCCATAATTAGGTACTGTAGCAAAAATATTTTCTAGAGGTTCTCTGGACTTGAAAATTTTATGATAGGTTGCTACTGACATTTTAAGGCTAATACAATTGGTTTCATCTTAATTGGAGTTAAAATGATTTAGTTATGATTTTTCTTAGATGCAAAACTAGCATAATGCACTTCCCAGAAATATAAACATGCGCAAAACCTATTTCATATTATAGTATGATAACAGAGGGATTTCCTAACATCAACTTTCTATTTTTAGGATTTACAGGGAATTACTGGTGTCTATTACAACATTAAATGATTTTTTAATTGCTACTAATAAGGTTAAATCTATTAACATATTTTTCAGGTGCTGATTTAGGCCTACCACCATTTTTAGATTAAAGTTTAGTTAATAACAAATTTATCAAAGTTAAAATCATACAATTAGCAGATATACGTAAAAGATATGCATTTTCCAAGTTTTAATATAATTGAATATATAAAAATAGCGAAAACAAGCTATTAAAGATTACAGAATTTCCATTTGCAAGCATAGCTAAAAGCATTTTATATTAAACTTTAGTGAAATACAAATTTATTACAGATTGGTTTCATGTAAAAGGATTTATCTTGAATTAGTTATGAATTTCTAAAGTTTTGATACAATTTTCGGTTGATAAACAAATGCTACAGTAAATAAAATCTAACCCAAACGGAGATAAATGACGTGGACGCCGTGGGCCGTCGATGTGAAATCCAACGAGCCACACGCGCGGAAGAACAGCGCACGCGCGCGATCTCTAAAAAGGACCCACCGTTGGATCAAGATCCAACGGCTCACGAGGAAGAATGCAACCGGACGGTGCGGTTGCCTCGGCCGCTCACAGCCGTAGATCTCAAGATGAACGGCACAGAGAGCACTTCCCGTCGGAAGGTCCGATTGCACACACGCTCAGGACCGCAGATCAAGCGATGGACGGCCAAGAATGATGAGGGGAACCGGATGGTCCGAATGCATACAAGATCTGGGCCGCAGATCGCAAAATGGACGGCGGCCCAAGATCGAAGTGCAACAGAGGCCGACACGTGGGCCGCATGTCGCTGGATCGAGAGTCACACATGCGAGATTTAACACACGTGCACAGTGCACGGGGACCCACCTGTCAGTGACTTAAAGGAGGTTTTTAGGGCAGCTAATTAATTACTAATGACCAATGATTAATGATGATTAGCAATTAATGTGTCCTAACGATTTTGAACAGTGGTGATTTAGGGACTGAGGGCCCACACGTGAGTGACCCAAAAAGGTAATTTCGGACACATTTATTGCTAACAATGATTAGCAATAAATAACCCAAAATCAGCCCTAATGACTTCGGTTTCGGTTTTGAGCTTACGCCCACCGGCATGGGCACAGGGTTATTTCCGATACCAATACTGCGACACTTTAATTAACCCATGATTAGCATTAATGATGCCTAAACGCACGGATAAACGCCAGCGGGTGATTTAAGGGGGCTGGACCCACATGTCAGTGAGACATTAGGCCAGATTAAGACACATTAATGACATCCAATGATTAACAATGATTAGGCAATTACTGTGCTCTCATAATCTGACGAAAATGGGAGCTTCTCAACCGGCAAAACCCGAGTGGCTTTGACGGCTTGTCGCCGGCGACTCGTGTCGCATGCGCGCCAAACTATCAAAATGGGTTCGCAATAGTGTTGCGGACCCAACAGTGGTGACCTCGCCGGCGGTGGAGGTCTGGAACGCCGGCGAGCCGGAAAACAAAGAAGGAGGCCGACACGGCAAAACACGAAAATAGCAAGATGCTCCGCTGCGGTCCAAGGAAGCGAGTGCCATGACTTCTAGGGACTACATAGAAGCTACCTTAACCGAGAGGAGCTCCAAAGATGGCCAGGGAAGACTTGAACACGATGAAGTCCACCGGAGCCGAAGAAGATGAAGTGGAAGATGAGGTTCTGAGCAAAATAAGTGGAACCAAATCATTACCACAGCTTCATTATAGCTCAAAGAGGTTCCAGAAGCAAATAATTGCAAAAAGAACCACTTACCGGAGCTGGAGAAGAAAGGGGGGTGAAACCAACCGAAAATCTTGAAACTTAAAATTGAGTGATTCCTGTGAATGCAACCCAAAATCAAGTTAGGGGAAATATAAAGGAGGTTGAGGAGTTCAAAAGGGTGCAAGAAAGGTTGAAGATGAACCACTGGACACCAAGGCCGCCATTGGAGCACTCGGGTCAGCAATGGTGGATTGAAGGTTTGAGATGGTTTTGAGCTCAAACACAGAGAGTAGCTAGGTGTGGCGTAAAAGAACACCAGGAGGACCTAGAGGGGCAATTTATAGGGAAAGGATTAGGGTTACAAGCAAGAACCCGAGTCCATGGTGGGCTCGGTTCATGCTACGGTTGTGGACCAAGAAATGATGGGAGCAAGTGAGCATGGTTACAATGGAGGAGAAAGCCTGGTGCGCATTAAATGCATTGCACAGGGACGTTGACGAAAGCAACTTGAGGTGACACATCAAAGCCCAGCGCTCTCTCACTCTCTGCCATTGCCGCCCGCGCGCGCGGAGAAGCCGAGGAGGAAGAAGAACAGAGAAAGCAAACGGTGACCGTTGGATCGAAAATGGACGGTCACGATTAAACGAGTTCACGGACAAACCGATTGCCTCACGGAATCGGACGGCTGATTGAAATCAACGGTCCCGGTTGGCTAATGCAACCGAGGGTCCGAACGACACCATCAATGCGGGCCACGCGATTTGAATCCAACTGCTGATATCGCACGCGCGTTTTCAAAATGCGGCTCGGTGCAGTTAGGTGGTTCGACCGAGTCAAGTGGCTCGGACTCGAGCCCGACTCGAACCCAAGCGATGGAACCACCTTTAGGTTTTAAATTAAAGCTGAGACCTTTGAGGATTTATTTGGGGTAGCAAAATAACTCCAAAAATTCTGAAATTTTTACAGGAGCTTGCTGACTGAGACATTGACCTTGTGTAAAATTTGCAGAGGTTTTTATGCATTGTATTCTTCTCCAAAAATTCTACAAGGTACTGGTTCAAGGTTTGACTGAGAGTCAAACAGGTTTGACTACCCTCCAAAAATATTCAAACAATTTCTAAAAATTGTGAAATTTTTCAGAGGGGTCACCTACCATCCCAAGAACGTAGGAAAAATATTTCCAGAGGATGATCAAAAGGTTTGACAAGATTGTTTTTGAAGGAACCAGATTTGGATCAAAAGACTTGTGACTTTGCATTTCCATAAGTCTTGTACAATACTTGTCCAATACAAACAGGAAACGCATGATGTAAGAAAAGGTTTTAATTTCTACTCATTTTCTTACATTTGAAACACAAGCCCAAAATTGGGATGTTACAGTAAAGTTGTACACCCCTACAGGGTATTAAACTATTCGAATAGCCGTGTCCACGGTCATGGACGATGACTTGAATTGATATCACCTATATAGAGCTTTGATTTACAAATTTGGGTTCGGTTTCTGGTTTAACATGAGGGAATTCATGCATTGTATTGTTTATCTTTATTCTTATTTACTTACTGTTTTAATCCAGCTTTGATTTATGAAATTGCTTTATCAAAAGCTAGTAATTGTAGGTTAAGATGTATTGCTTTATGCAAATTTTAACCATTATACCTTCCTGTTGCAACCTTATGCATGTATAAATTCTACTCCTTTGTGTAGGCTCTAATAAACACTTTCTTTTATTAGTTTGTATAAGTCTTGCTGAGTACCTTCCGTACTCAAGGTGCTATAACCTATTGTTGCAGGTGAGGACGGTTATTTATATGAAGTGCCCGTTAGCGTCGATCAGGGTGACGCTAACGATTAAGGCTACTTCTTTCTTCCACGCAATCGCCTGCGGGTGGATGGGGCCATTGGTGGATTTTGACCTTTTATTTTGCTTCCGTTGTTAAACTTTTGCAGTGACCAAGTCACTTGATAATGTAGTACTAAACCGAAAGTTGTAAACTTGTGTCTAATTATGTAAATGTATGACTTGTATGTGTATGATGCAATGTTGTTGAAGGATATATGTGCAATGGTCATTGATCCGGGAACCATTGTGAGACATATATCCGAAGCTCGAGTATTGGATCATTATTCATTAAACTTATACTTCTAGCATGATCCTTAATGGAGGAGCAAGACTGTTCCTTGGTTAAGAATTGTGCTACAAAGATAATTTTAATTAATTACATTTCCAATATTCCGGCGATCCATGTAAAAGGTCTCAGAGGGACTTAGCCGTGCGGCATACCTTCGAAGTGTGCTTTGTGGCTTAAAGGCGCCCGGAGTGTGGGTACATTGGTACACCCATGCAGGGTTAAAACTATTCGAATAGCCTCGTCCTAGGTTATGGACACGCTTGGGTAAGCTTTTCAAGAGTTAGACTACAACCTTTTAATTAAAACTTGATGGGTGGTACGAATCAGGGATTCGTGCTATATTGTGGTGGCTATTGGGATAGTCACTTCCAGGTGGTTACTTGTATTTATCATTATTTTGCTGTTATTTCGACAACAAAATAGATTTACAAACTTGCTTTTAAATGTATTACATTATTGCAAATAAAGTTGGCTTGGTGCAAAATGAGATATACAACCTCCACTTAAATAAGCCTGCATGTAGCATATGAATAGGTCTGCTATTCCACACGTCAGTCTTGCGAGTACCTTGTGTACTCATTGTTCTTGCTTAAATATAAATTGTTGAAGAGGAAGAAGGTGAGCTCGAAGGGCCTCACTTTTGTGAGCTGTGTTGTGGTAGCATTCGGGGCGACTAGCTTGGCGGCCCGGTCGGTTGCCCTATGGTTTGTGTTGGCTAACTAGTCGACTTTTGTTCTTAGCCATCTTATGGCATTTTTGCTTCCGCTGTCATTCTTGTATATTGGTTATTTGGCCGGTCGGCTCTTTTGTAATAACTTTACTTTATGTATGTCGTTGTTGAACTTAGTGTTAAATGTTGTATGGAAATGATGTATAATTTTGTGATGATGTGCATGTGCTGCAATTCTGGGAAGTACATGTCCATCGAGGCTTAGGATATTTAATTAGTAATGCTAGAACCATATGGAGGTTAAGTATTACTAGTTAAATACCCGGGTCCTCACAATGACCAAGATGAGAAGAGAGTAAATTGCTTTTCTTGTTATGCAAAAATAAGTTTTGAGGCCTTCCTACTAGTTTACGACCTACAGCCAAGATGGCTCTGATATTAGTTCTTATTAGCGCCACGACCTCCCAGGTGGTCCGAGGACAACCGGGTGCGCCACTGTGCAACACACACTAGCCCAAGGAGATCCAAAGATAGTGTACACAGTCAACTAGAGTTGGATACCACAACCATACAACGTCACTTAACAAAATAGTTCGAGTTGTTACAAAAGGGCATTTAAGCCAAGAGAAAAATACACAGTGGAAGCAAAAGAGCTTGTGGTCACCCGATCTGCCACATGCACTCGGCTGGGGGTGTAATCCTAGTCGTCCAGAACCTCTTGGTCCTCAGCGTAGATCTCCTCACCTGCTTTTCAACAAAGCCAGAGTGAGCACAACAACCATTGTCGCAAGTCACACCCATCAAATAACAGATTCATGTATGCAAGGATTAACAACAGGAGGCTTATAGAGTTGATTTGCATAAGGCCAAGTTTCTTTTCAATTACTTGTACTAAGTTCCAAAGCAGATAAATTATAACTAAAATTCATTTTTTGAACACAAGTTTTTATAGTTAGATAACATTCACAAGAGTTGTGAAGGATACCCGCCTATCACAAGGCTGCCTGCCGAAAACTCATTTGGATAGAGATCCAAAACATTTAAGCAAGTCTTTTGAAAGAAAAAACAAAATCTAACTTAGAGTGGCTTTGCCAGTATGTCCATGACTGTGGACACGGCTATTCGAATAGTTCTTAACACTCTACAGAGGTTGTACATCTTTACCCACATAACACGACCTCTCTAGTTTGTCTGGTACCCATCGGTACCACCACTCAGTACCTTTAGGTGAGGGTCTAGAGCACGTGACAAGGGCTTTACAAAGTTCCATCCCATCGTAACCATCTCTCGCTGAGGTTTCGCCCCCTTTGGATAGAAATCCGCAGAGTTCCTATCCCCTTCTTGCACCAGGTGGGAATGTAAAGAAGTTGGTTATGAAAAATTTAAAACAGTGTTGAGCTTTTGGCTAAATTTCCCCAAATCAAAGATTTTTGAGCTAAACTTCGGCTAAGGAGAGATTTTTGCAACCAGTTCTTGTTCATACTAATGTATCAACTAGGTTTTTCTAAGTGTAACATCCCAAGTTTGGACTTGTGTTTCAAATGTAAGAAAATGAGTAGAAATTAAAATTTTTTCTTACATCTTGTATTTCCTGTATGTTCTAAACAATTCCTGTACAAGAATTATGGAAATGCAAAGTCACAAGTCTTTTGATCCAAAACCTTGTCTTCCAAAAACAATCTTGTCAAATTTTGTGATCATCTCCTGGAAATATTTTTCCCAAGTTCTTGGGTTGGTGTGTGAACCCTCAGAAAAATTTTACAATTTTTAGAAATTGTTTGAATGCTTTTGGAGGTCAGTCAAACTTGTTTGACTTTCAATCAAACCCTATTCCAGAACCTTGCAGAATTTTTGGAGAAAAAGCACTGCATAAAAACCTCTGAAAATTTGACACAAGGTTAATATCTAAGTTAGCAAGCTCCTGTAAAAATTTTAGAATTTTTGGAGTTGTTTTGCTACCTCAAATAAATCCCCAAAGTCCAGCTCAATACAAAAACCCTAAAACTAAACTCTGGTCGAAACCAGGCTCGGGCTCGAGTCAAAATGTGACTCGGTCGAACCAAGCCACCTCGTTGCTGAGCCGTTGGATTAAGATCCAACCGCTCACGACTTCCCCAGTGTTTTGAACCTAAGGAGCCTTGGGCAAATCTGAGCCGTCCGATTAAAATCCAACCGCCCACGATCACCCTAGCTTCTCTGGTCGTCTTCTTCCTTGCGCCGTGCATGAACAGAGCGCAGGCATGGTGGGTCTTTTCTATCTCCTCGTCAACGTCTCTCCAGTCGGGGCTTTAATGCGCGCGGCTTGCTTTCGGCACGATCATGCTCCTTCCTGTCTCCCATCTTTTCCTGTGGTCTATGGTTGTGCACAGAGCCACGCCCAGCTTTGAGCTCACCCGAGGGCTTCATTTTAGCAAACCCTAGCTCTCCATCTACATGAAGCTCCCTAAACCATTCCTTGAGCTTCTTCGCAGCACCCCTTAGCTTCCCATTGCTTGTGGGGCTCAAAACCACTGAAAATCCCAAAATCACCATTAATGGCCGTGAAGCTCTATTGATGGCTTTGGTGCTCCAGTGGTTCATCTTAAATTCTTCTTGTACCCTTTTGAACTCCTTAACCCCCTAATCATTTCTCCTAACTCAATTTTGGGTTTCATTCACAGGAATTAACCAATTTTGAGATTGGATCTTTTCGGCCTAATTCACCCCTTTCTTCCTCAGCTCTGGTAAGTGGTTTATTTTGCAATTACTTGCTTTTGGAGCTCCTCTGAGCTATAAGGAAGCTTTATTGTTGATCTGGTCTCACTCCTTTGCTCAGATCATCATATTTTACTTCATCTTCCTCGGCTCCGGCGGGCTTCTCTGCTGTCCAAGCTCCTCCGGCCATCTTTGAAGCTCATCTTGGTTGAGGTAGCTTCTTATTAGTCCCTAGAAGTCGTGGCACCTGCTTTTGTGGACTTTTGCGGAGCTTGTCGCCATTTTTGTTTTCGGCAATACATGTTCCCACCGTTCTTTTCCGGCTCGCCAGCGTTCTAGGCCATCGCCGCCATCGAGGTTACCTCCACTGGGTGCGCATCGTTATTGCGAACCCGTTTTGGCACTTTGTGGGCGCCGCTGTGGCCGGAGCCGCCGGCGGCGAGCCCCTCTTTTCGCTCGGGATTTGCCGGATGAGAACTCCCTCTGTGCCGTTGTCGTTAAGACAATCATTTATGGCTAATGATTGTTAATCACTGTTAATGATTGGTTAACATTTAATGGATGTCCGAAAGAATCATTAGTGCCACTGATAGTGGGTCCAGCAACTTAAAACCCCCCCGGCTGGCGCTATTCAACACCCTTAGGACATCATTAATACTTAATCATTGGTAACATCATCGGCATTAAATGGTCGGTTGAAATGACTCTTTGAGTCACTGTCATGTGGGCCCGTAGGCCTAAACCGCAGTGACACGGTCATTAGGATTAAATTTGAGTTCATTAAATGTTAATCATTGTTAGCAATTAATGGCTGTCCGAAATGGGCTTTTGTGCCACTGCCAGGTGGGCCCTCGCCCACTTAAATCCTCTCTGTGCAAAATCTTTAGGACACAATTAATGCTAATCATCACTAATCATTGGTGTAGTATTTAATTGCTGTCCAAATCACCCTTTGTATCGCTTACATGTGGGCCCTGTGCCATTTAACCCTCTTGGGCGCGTGCGAAACGCTCATTGATTGTGGACCGTCGATCTCAAGATCAACGATCTAGATCTATCTAAAATTTTGAACTCCGGAGGTCTCAATCTCCGTGGCCGCCGATCTAGATCAGCATCTAGATCGAGTGGCCGTCGACCACTGAGCTCCCAATCGCCCGGATCGTCCATGTCGCGATTTGTGGTTGAGATCGATGTGCCGTTCGGGTCGCCCGAACCGCACCGCGCTCTGAGCCCTCCATCTCAAGATCTGCGGTCGTGGTTGATCGAGACGTTCGGGTCACCCGAACATCCCCATCCACGCGGACCGTTGGATCTAGATCCAACGATGGGCTCCTTTTGGATCGCGTGCATGCGCTATTTCTCCAGCGCGTGGGCCGTTAGATTCCGAATCAAGGGCCCACGTTTGTCCACGTCGATTCATTTTTGATAAGCTTTGTTTTATTTCGGTAAATCTTTATTTATCAACTGAAAATGGTTTTAAAACTTTAGAAACTCATATCTAACTCGTTTTAAATCCTTTTTAGATGGTTCATACTGTATTAAATTCATGGTTCACTAAAGTTTGATATAAAAATGCATTTAGACTTTGTTCTGTGCCAGAAAATTTTGTAAATAATATTATCTTGATTTCAGCCATTTTAGAATATTTCAGAAATTGAATTAAACCTTGTAAAATGCAGAACTTTTTATCTATAACTCCAAAATGTGCAAACTCAGGCTTGTTAATTTCCTCTGTTAGCGTACTTTAATGTGAAATAGGTTTTGATCATGATTTCATTCCTGAAAAGTAACATGTGCTAGATTTACAACTTAGAAAAATCATAAGTAATTCATTTTAACTCCAAATTGAGTAAACCCAACTTTGCTAACCTTAGGATGCCATTATCTACCTACCATAAAAATTTTTAGACTTTAGATCATTCTGGAAATTTATGCCATGAACAGTACCAGTAATTAATTTAGTTGAATTAACAGGCCGAGGGAAATTGTTTTAGCTATAACTTTTTCACACTTAATCTAAATGACTTGATTCTTGTTTCTAAATTCATTTAAAATCATAACCTTGCTGCTGCGTAAATGTCATAAGATTTGTGACTTTTGCTGTTGAATTTTATATGGTGTTTTTCGTTCTTATTGGTTTTATCACCTTTTCGCGTTACGTTCCGAAGAGATTGTTGATCTCGAATCTGATCCACAGCAGCCAGACTCTACCCTCCAGCAAGGCAAGCAGATGTAGCATCATTTGATCATGTTGATCCTATTAATTTCAAATTCTAATATATTGTTTGCAAATTCTACGTATGCATTGCTATTTTGTTTTAACTATTGTCGATGGTTGACCCATTAGATGCATTATCAGTTGGCAAATGTGTATCCTTTACTATTGAGCCTAGGGTTATTTGCTGTGATTTTGGGTTCGCTGGATGAACCCTTGTCACTTAGTAGTTTTCGAGTATGTCGCTTAGCTATGCTTAGCTATCGGTAGAAATGAGGGATTATCGACTTGTCGATAACCTTGATCACACAAAACTTACTATGATCTTTATGGTTCAGCTTTTTGCTATGTTTACTTGTCAAAACTAAAAACTGAAAACAAAATGATTTGGACTTGGGCACAATGGTAAGATGGTGTGATTTTTGGGTGTGAATGGTTGGTGCCCGGGTCAATTAAGGACCGAACATCTTGTGAGTCTCTGTTATCCAGGCAATTTGTGCGTGCTAACCACACTAGAGGGAAATGAGACCTCTCTTGATTTAGTACTTTGGCGTGTGTTGGCTACGAGTCGCAAGTGGGCGTGTGTGTGTTGCGTTGTGGTAAAATGAGATGGTTTATGTGTTTGGAGCATTGTAGTTGTCCGAAAAGCTTTGCCCCGAGGGGTAGTTGTCTTTTTGGCTTTACAATGTAAGCGTATGGGTTTCTATCCATACGAGCGGCTCGTAGTTGATACACAATATTGGAAACGTCTCATAGAACTTAGCTGTGCCGGCATACCTTTGGAAGTGTGCTAATCATGTGGCTTAAAGGCGGTCTGGAGTGTGGGTACGTTGGTACACCCCTGCAGGGTTAAAACTATTCGAATAGCCTCATCCTAGGTCATGGACACGCTTGGGTAAGCTTTTTAAGAGTTAGACTACAACATTTTAATTAAAACTTGATGGGTGGTATGAATTAGGGATTCATGCTATGTTGTGGTGGCTATTGGGTTAGTCACCTCTAGGTGGTTACTTGTATTTATTGTTACCCGCTGTTATTTCAATGATTAAAAACTGATTTGTTAAATTGCCTTCAATCCATTACATTATTGCAAATGAAACTTGCTTCATGTGTCCAAATAACCATCTAACCATTTCCTTTGATACAACTTTCATGTAGCTATGTATAGGTTTGTTACTCGTAAGTCTTGCGAGTACATTATTGTACTCATCTGCATTGCTTGTTGTGTGTAGAGGAGGAAGGTGAGCCCGAAGGGCCTCACTTTTGTGAGTTGTGCTGTGGCAGTGTTTGGAGCGACTAGCTTGGCGGTCCGGTTGGTTGCCTTGTGGGTTAAGAGACACTAATTGGCTTTTGTTCATGGCCATCTTATGGCAATTTTTGCTTCCGCTGTTATGTGATACATATGTCATTTGGCCGGTCGGCTCTCTTGTAATAACTTTATATTACGTATGTCTTTTGCTAGACTTGTTATATTGATGTATGGAATTGATGCATGCTTTTGTAAAGATGTATGTGTGCTGCAATTCTGGGAAGCACATGTCCATCGAGGCACGGGTTATCTTGTTTGTGATGCTAGGGTCAATGGAAGGCTAAGTGTTACAAGCTAAATAAACCAGGGTCTCACAAAGTTGGTATCAGAGCCATACTGACCGTAGAAACCCCTAGCTTGGTCGTCCTTAGGATATTTTAAAAACTTAGTTTCTAAACATCAAATGATTTATGAAAATCTTAAGTAGATTATCAGATTTTACTTCTTATCTATCTTAGCTTGTTCTGTAACACCCCAGTCCAGAAGGGACCCAGAATGCTACTAACTAGACATTAACAACTGAATTTTTTTGGCAGAGTCTCCTTTGTATAGATAACTATACTGAGGAAACAACAGATCTACTATGACAATATCCATTATTTCAATAGCTAATTTCATTCAACCATGCAAAACTTGATACGTAAAGGAAACAAGACATAATCAAAATATGTTAATACCACTATTACAACGATAAATAAACCATTAATCCAAATCAAGAATAATTCTCAACTAGTTTGTTTGTTTAAGAATGTTCGCAATATGATGTTCTTCCATTAGTATGAGTGGTAGTGTGTGCATCCAAACGAAACTACTTCCACCCATGCATGATGTTTCTGCCTGGAGTACCTAAAAATAAACAATTAAACAAGCGTGAGCCCAAGACTCAGCAAAGTACAACATTGAGGAACATTGGCATAATCATGACAACAAACATAAACATAATCTTCTACATTAACCATAGGCCACATTCTCGAATCTCATAACCAAACATTTCATATGCACATGGATGCAAATGTTCAAATGCACATCACATATCATATTGCATTTTATCGGTAATGCGGAGTATACATTCGTCGATGCATACTCGAGCCTATGCCCATTGGCATAGGGACCACAAGCCCACATTCTCCGAATGTGGGGACCATAAGCCCGTCCAAACCATGACGGGGACCTGAAAGCATTGCTTGGTCACCACGTGACCAAGCCTCAATGATCGAACCATGATGCATATGAATCATGTCTAATATTCATCGAAACATGCATTGTAGGAAGTAAGAACATCTATAAGTCATACTTTAACATAGACAAGCAATGCAGGTAACGAGAACATAAACAACTCAGTCATCATCATAGACATGTATTTCATTAGTAAGATCATAAATAACTCATTTCCATACTCACAACCAACAATAACGGCAACATTCATATCACACAATCAATATCATCACTCATTCATCATCTATCTACTAATTTGCACTTGCCTCAACCGTGCGAAGGTGGATGTCGAGGGTAAGATACTGCTCCCGGAGCCAAACCCACACCTGGACATACAATTGAGACATGCTAAGGCTACCATGTAAGTCTAATAACAAAACCATAAACACAAAATGAGCACATCGTCCACTAAACGCGATCCCCAACTCTATTGCTAGCTGTCAGTTTTCTTTTCCAGAGAACAGCCCCCTTCGAAAAATCATAACTAAATGTACAGAAATCCAAATGGAGTGATCTTGGACAATCTGAAAAGGTTATTGAATTCCCCTTCTAAACCTGGTTGGTGAGGTTCTCTGATTCGGCCCTTTACTAGCCCTACCAAACCAAACAACAGAGTATCAATTCTCGCGTCGGGTCTCTGGACAGCAACAATGAAATTATCATAACTTTCACTACAGAGGTCCAAATGATGTGATTCTTGTCGGCAATGAAAGGTAATGAGATAACCTACAACTCTCTAGGAGATCCTAAGTTCTAATTAGGCACTTAACAATTTCTTATTTATTAAACAAGATGACTGCAGATTCTCGTCAGGATTCTGGACAGTAAACACTAAAAATAACATAACTTTTAACTCGAATGTCGGAATCTGGTGTTCTTGGCGGCCACTGAAAGCTAAGAACAATATCCACACTTCTCTAGGAGACAGGATTCCCAAATTATGCTTCTAAGGATGAAAAAATTGCCACACACTAAACTAGACAGAAAAGTAATCTAGCAGCAAAATTAAACGATCTGCTAAATGAAACCGTAAACGCATCTAAAACCAAAAGAACAGCGAAGAAACCTCTTTGTTACCCTTGAAGATCGCAGGAGGAGCTGCCGGGGAGGTGGCTCAACCAAGGAAGAGGGGAGGAGAGGCGGCGCAAGAGAGAGGGGAGGAGGAGGGGCGGCGCAATAGAGGAGAAGGGGGAGGGGCGGCTAGGGTTTGGGCAAGAAAAGGGGTGCCTCCCTTTCCCCTTGGCCGGCCAGCCCCATGGGCCTTGGCCCAGCCAAGCTGCCCCCACTTTCTCTTCTTCCCCAAACATCAAAATGGCTTTTCTATTAAGGTCTTTCATGAATACTTGCTAAGCACTCGACAAAACTTTCAATTTCTTTTCGGGATATCACAGTCTACCCCCCTTAAATAGAATTCGACCCCGAATTCTAACGTTTACTCACACAAGAGACGACTAGGGTTGAAAGGCTTAACAACAAAAGATACACACCTGAAAAAAACAATTCTGGATAGCGCTAACGCATGCGTGATTCCAGCTCCCAAGTGGCCTCCTGCTCAGTTTGCTGCGACCAAAGTACCTTAACATACTTTAAGGTTTTGTTCCTTAGTAACTTTTCCAACCTTTCCAAAATCTGAACTAGCTTGGACTCAAAGGACAGGTCCTGCTCAATGGTTAACGGTTCTAGTGAAATGTGGTGTTCCGGATCTCGCAGGTACTTCCTCAACATGGAGACATGAAATACATTGTGCACACCCTCATAGCCTCCGGGAGGTCCAGCGGTATGCCAACTTCCCAATCCGTGCTGGGATCGAGAAAGGGCCAATGTACCTCGGGCTAAGCTTCCTTTGGTTCCAAATCTCACCACACCTTTTGTGGAGACACCTCAGAGCACCCGATCACCCACTTCAAATTCCAAATCCCTCCTTCTTACATCCGCATAGCTTTTCTGTCCGCTCTGAGCTGCTAAAAGGTTTTGTTTCACCAAAGCCACCTGCTCTACGATCTTTTGTACCCAATCCGACCCAAACGGCCTTCTTTCCCACTCGCTTCCAAAGAAAGAGGTGACTGCATTTACGCCCATACAAAACCTCAAACGACGCTGCCTTAATACTCGCATGGTAATCATGTTGTAAGCAAACTCGCTAGTGGTAATCGATCTTCCCAACTACCCTTCCATGACAGGACACAAGACCGCAACATATCTTCCAAAGTCCGAATAGTGCGCCCGATCGCCTAACTGTCGGGATGAAATGTCAGACTAAATCGAGTCGGGTACCAGTGCATTCTCAAGACTCTCCGAACTTGGAGACAAACTTAGCATCCCCGCTCGGACACGATGGTCTTTGGAACACCATGTAACCTCACAATTTCCGCACATAAATGGGAGCTAAGTCACTGGCCGTGTTGGTCGTGTGAATGGGAATGAAATGTGTTGACTTTGTGAACTCGTCCACTATCACCCATACCGCATCTTTTCCGCGTATGCTCGGGTAATGCCACCACAAAATCCATGGTGATATCATCCCAAGGCCTTTGTGGGATCTCTAATGGCTGTAATAAACCCGCTGGTCGCTATGTTCGCCTTCACCGCCGATGATACCACAAGAGGCAACATAATTAGCTACATCTACTTTCATTCTTTTCCACCGTAAATTCTGCTTTAAATCATGATACATCTTCGTCTCTCTGGATGAACAGTGCAAGGGTACGATGTGCCTCCTCAATATGTCATCTCTAACCTCCGCCTTTTGTGGCACACAAAGGCGACCTTTGAACCTCGTAATGCCCGAACTATCCAAATCAAGTCTCCTTCTTGCCAGATCCAACCATTTCTCGACGCTTTGCAATAACGGTCACTCTTTGGCTTCCCGCACCGGTCCGAATAGCTGATTCCAAAATCAATCGTGCCTCGGCTTGGGCCATACCGCATAACAAAAAGATATCCCCATGCGATCCAAATCGCGATCAGCAGCCCAATCAGAGCAAAGCGCCGCGCTTGCGACTAAGGGCATCGACTATGACGTTGGCTTTGCTCGGATGATAGTGTATTGTGAGATCATAATCTTTAATTAGCTCTAACCATCTACGCCGCCTCGTGTTCGATCCTTTGGGTAAAAATATACTTGACTTTTATGATCGTGTAAACGCCACAAGCTTCACCATACGATAATGCCTCCAAAGTTCCAGGGCAAACACTATGGCGGCCAACTCTAAATCGTGGGTTGGGTAGTTCTGTTCATAGTTTCCATGAAAGCAGCGGGAGCATTCGTTAGTCCAAAAGACATAACTTTAAATTCGAAATGCCCATACCTAGTGGAGAACGCTGTCTTCTCAATATCCTCATCCCGGATAGGAATTTGATTGTACCCCGATTGGAGATCAATCTTTGAGAACACCTTGGCTCCTCTCAGCTGGTCAAACAAATCCTCAATGCGAGGCAAAGGATACTTATTCTTGATGGTTAGCTAGTTAAGGGCACGATAGTCAATACACATATGCCAGCTACCATCCTTCTTCTTTGTAAATAAGACAGGAGCCCCCCAAGGAGAGACACTGGGGCGAATGAGGTCTTTATCCTTCAGATCATTCAACTGCTTCTTTAGTCCTCCTGGAAGGGACGTGCCAAACGGTAAGGGGTCATTGAGACCGGTCGAGCACCCGGTACCAAATTGATCCTGAACTCCACAGGGCGAGGTGGTGGCATCCCTGGAAACTCTGCGGGAAAAACATCCAAAAATTCCCGCACCACTGGAATACTTTCTGCAGTCACAGATAAGATAGGTTTTTCCACCAAGGACCGCAAAAATCCACTCTTTGCTATTCGACTACCAGGAAACAAACTGGCCAAAACACAAGGTGAATGAGTAGGAGCGCTTCCCTGAAAGACTATTTCATGACCAGACGAAGCTTGCAAAGTCACTATTTTCCAAAAACAGGAGATGATCGCACGGTAGTTGTGCAACCAATCCATTCCCAATATAACATCAAAGGGCTCCATCTTCATGACCATCGACGGCAACAAAGTCTTCCCATCTAACGTGATCACACAACCGTGACAAACCGTGGAGCTAGAAAGAATTCCCAGCGAAAAGACCAAAACAGATCGAGCTATATGTCGCAAACTCACCTTCGCCTGCCTAGCGAAGTCTAACGATGCAAAGGAAAAAGTGGCTCCAGAATCAAACAAAACATAG
This sequence comes from Ampelocalamus luodianensis, assembly GCA_036346255.1. NCBI lineage: Eukaryota > Viridiplantae > Streptophyta > Magnoliopsida > Poales > Poaceae > Ampelocalamus > Ampelocalamus luodianensis. Next base: position 21,618,214 of record CM070640.1, read on the forward strand.
GCCTCCATGGAGTCCACGAGTAGCGTACCTATCACGACGTCGGGATGTCCTACCGACTCAGCAGTCGGCATGGCATACGAAACTGATGCTGGGGCGGCGGGGGCCCCAACACCCTGAAGGGGTGGTGCAGTGGCGACCGGAGGTGCTGTGGGCACCATAGCTGGAGGTAGTGCCGCGGGAGGTGGCGGCCAGAAGTACCCCGGTGGAGGAATCCCTCCAGGAGCAGGAAAGTAAGACGGTGGTGGCGCCCAAGACTGAGTAGGAGCAGCTGCTAACATTTGCACTGATCCACGAGAAGAAGCAGCTGGTGCCGGTGCTTGAACTGGTTCCCATTTTATAATGCTAGCAGGATTCCGCCGACAAACAGATGCCTTGTGACCCTCCCGCCCACAATGGCGACATTGGCCGTCCAAGCACATTCTGATGCACGGTGACCATTGCCACACTTGAAACAAATCATACCTTGACCTGGAGTTGGTCGAAACATCGGTCCACCTGGTCGCCTAGAGATAGTCAAGGCTGCGACTTAGTGAACTTTGACTTGAATGAAGTCCTGGGGCCTTTGAACCTCTTGGAGGTAGGTTTAAGAGACGACCCACCTCCTCCACCAAAACCCTCTTTGACTACTACCAACACCGCTAGAACCCACAACACCTCCAACACCTTGTGGAACCTCACCCGATTGCATCTCTATCTCCATGCCCCTAGCTTGCTCCACTGGGGAACTAAAGTCACGCAGCTCTAGCGCTCCCAACACCGCCGAACTCCTACCTAAGCCCTCTCGGAACCTCTTAGCCTTCTCCACATCATTAGTGGCCACCGCTGAACAAAACGAATCAAGTTATTGAAGCCGCTACATACTCGATACCATCATCTTGCCCTCGCTTGTAGTCGTCAGGTGAAACTTCCATCCTCTCCACAAACGAACTGATAGTACTTCTTCCCGAATCGCCCAATGAAAATCTCCTGTAGCAGGTCCTTGGGCGCGGTCCTACGAGCATGTGACCCTTCCCACCAAATATTGGCCTCCCCTTCACCAAAGGCAACAACCGGGCCCTTTCTCGTGGTCAAACCTAAGGCTCCAAGATGTCTCTCAATATGACGCAACTGGGATTAGCTGCGCCAATCGGCGTGCAAGACCATCAAATGTGTCCAACCGCAGAGCGTTCCACTGGTGCAGTCCCATGGCACCCACACACAGTTCCGCCACCGAATCGCTAGAGGAACGATCGCGGTGCGGTGGTGGCGCCGTACCTCGCATCGCTGGCGACTTCTTCCTCAGAACCCACCGGACTGACTTCATCAAGAATGCACTCAACATCAAAGCGGGGCATTTCGACCACGACCGGCACCGCCGACTACCACCACGGCCACGACCTCTACCCTTGCCATCTCTAAACAACACAACAACAAACAAGTAATAAGCACGACAAACAAATACAATCCAAAGCATAAGGTCAACTAAAAACGCAACCAAAACATAGATGCAATGCAAACCCATAACCACCCTATTGTGCTTAGTGTGTCAAAGTTAACGCTTTAATTCCACTGACCTAAAGCCCACTGATACCAATCAGAACACCCAATCCGTATGGGACCTAATGCTACTAACTAGACATTAACAACTGAATTTTTCAGAGAGTCTCCTTTGTATAGATAACTATACCGAGGAAACAATGATCTACTATGACAATATCCATTATTTCAATACCTAATTTCATTCAACCATGCAAAACTTGATACGCAAAGGAAACAAGACATAATCAAAATATGTTAATACCACTATTACAACGATAAATAAACCATTAATCCAAATCAAGAATAATTCTCAACTAGTTTGTTTGTTTAAGAATGTTCGCAATATGATGTTCTTCCATTAGTATGAGTGGTAGTGTGTGCATCCAAACGAAACTACTTCCACCCATGCATGATGTTTCACTGAGTACCTAAAATAAACAATTAAACAAGCGTGAGCCCAAGACTCAAAGAAAGTACAACATTGAGGAACATTGGCATAATCATGACAACAAACATAAACATAATCTTCTACATTAACCATAGGCCACATTCTCGAATCTCATAACCAAACATTTCATATGCACATGGATGCAAATGTTCAAATGCACATCACATATCATATTGCATTTTATCAGTAATGCGGAGTATGCATCCGTCGATGCATACTGAGCCTATGCCCATTGGCATAGGGACACAAGCCCACATTCTCCGAATGTGGGGACCATAAGCCCGCCCAAACCATGACGGGACTCGAAAGCATTGCTTGGTCACCACGTGACCAAGCCTCAATGATCGAACCATGATGCATATGAATCATGTCTAATATTCATCAAACATGCATTGTAGGAAGTAAGAACATCTATAAGTCATACTTTAACACGCATAAGCAATGCAGTAACGAGAACATAAACAACTCACCATCATCATAGACATGTATTTCATTAGTAAGATCATAAATAACTCATTTCCATACTCACAACCAACAATAACGGCAACATTCATATCACACAATCAATATTATCACTCATTCATCATCTATCTACTAATTTGCACTTGCCTCAACTGTATGAAGGTGGATGTCGAGGATAAGGTACTGCCCTGAGCCAAACCCACACTGACATACAATTGAGACATGCTAAGGCTACCATGTAAGTCTAATAACAAAACCATAAACACAAATGAGCACATCGTCCACTAAACGCGATCCCCAACTCTATTGCTAGCTGTTAGTTTTCTTTTCCAGAGAACAGCCCCCTTCGAAAAATCATAACTAAATGTACAGAAATCCAAATGGAGTGATCTTGGACAATCTGAAAAGGTTATTGAATTCCCCTTCTAAACCTGGTTGGTGAGGTTCTCTGATTCGGCCCTTTACTAGCCCTACCAAACCAAACAACAGAGTATCAATTCTCGCGTCGGGTCTCTGGACAGCAACAATGAAATTATCATAACTTTCGCTACAGAGGTCCAAATGATGTGATTCTTGTCGGCAATGAAAGGTAACGAGATAACCTACAACTCTATAGGAGATCCCAAGTTCTAATTCGGCACTTAACAATTTCTTATTTATTAAACAAGATGACTGCAGATTCTCGTCAGGATTCTGGATAGTAAACACTAAAAATAACATAACTTTTAACTCGAATGTCGGAATCTGGTGTTCTTGGCGGCCACTGAAAGCTAAGAACAATATCCAAACTTCTCTAGGAGACGGGATTCCCAAATTATGCTTCTAAGGATGCGAAAATTTCCACGCACTAAACTAGACAGAAAAGCAATCTAGCAGCAAAATTAAACGATCTGCTAAATGAAACCGTAAACGCATCTAAAACCAAAAGAACAGCGAAGAAACCTCTTTGTTACCCTTGAAGATCGCAGGAGGAGCTGCCGGGGAGGTGGCTCAACCAAGGAAGAGGGGAGGAGAGGCGGCGCAAGAGAGAGGGGAGGAGGAGGGGCGGCGTGTGGGCGCCCCAGATTATTGGAAATGTACTTAATTAAATTCATACTGTAGCAATGAAGGAACAGTACTGTCCCTTTATTGAAGATCATGCTAAAGATATAAATTTAACAAGTGACAATTCCAATAAACAGGATCCCCGGATATATATATATCTCACAATGGTTCCCAGGATCAACGACCATTGCATATATATATCCTTCAACAACATTGCATCATACACATACAAGTCATACATTTGCATAATTAAACATAAGTTTACATCATTCGATTTTAGTACTACAATATAGAGTGACTTGGTCACTTCAACATGTTCAACAGCAGAAGCAAAATAAAAACTTAAAGTCCACCAATGGCCTCATCCACCCGCAGGCAATTGCGTGGAGGAAAGAAGTAGCTTTACTCGTTAGCGCCACCCCGATCGGCGCTAACTGGTACTTCATAAAGATAACCGCCTCACCGCAACAATAGGTGATAGCACCTTGAGTACGAAAGGTACTCAAAGAAGTCTTACACAAACTAATAAAATAAAGTGTTTATTAGAACCTAATCAAAGGAATAGAATTGTTACATGCATAAGGTTACAACAGGAAGGTATAAAGGTTCAGATTTGCATAAAGCAATACATCCTAACCTACAAATGCTAAATTTTGATAAAGCAAGTTAATAAATCAAAGTTTGCTTAGAACAGTAAGTAATTGACATAATTGTAATAAAGATGCTGCATGAATCCCTCATGCACACCCCAAAACAAACCGAAACCAGATTTTGAAAATCAAAATTTCTATACAGTGACATCAACTCAAGTTATCGCCCATGACCGTGGACACGCTATTCGAACAGCTTTATACCTGCAGGGGTGTACATCTTTACCCACATGACTTAGCTAGCCCGTTGCCTTTGGATGCCTCCAATGATGACATACTTCCTTTGGTATGCCGACCGGGAAACTAAGATTTGGTATTTTTCAACAAGCTAACACTATTGAGTTGGACCCCATGTGTGAACCGATCTCGCTTAAACAACGATCGATAGCATCCGCTAACCGAGGCACACATGTTGCGCCAAGAATGCCGATCCAAACAATTAAATGCGAACTGGGCTCACTACCCATATTAGGATGCAATCGGCACCATTAAGGTATCGATATGCTACGGAGCACATATACGCCTCACCCTTCTAAGAACATCCGACATCGACATACAAGCTCACATGGCATACAACGCAATCATCGGACCAAAGCATGTATGCCATACAAGGTCAATACACATATTCTTACTCTCCTGTTTCCAACCCAATAGTCTTAACATTTTACTTAACCAAACAGCGCCCATACACTGCATGTGGAAGTACGTGGGGGACTTGAATTGAATAGTCAGAGTTCGGTCCTTAATTGACCCGGACATGTCCACCACAAAACCCAATCTCGTGCACAAAAGCACCATCACTAGCTTCCCCTTGTCCAGATCAGTTTAAATTTCAAATACAAGTTTGGTTTAAAGAAACTGGACAAAGAGTTTAAAATAACGAGTTCAGTTGTGATTCCCATGTTTGACAAGATATGCTTGTCAAACTCTAAAATCTCTAGACTGTCTGTCTAAGCCAAAACTGAAAATATAGGTTATAATATACAGTACTATGCTAAGGTTGAGTGTATGGTGACAATTGAGGTAATCCATCATGTTAGGTCATAACTAACTACTAACAGATCATATTTTGTATTTTCCGAAACATAGCATGCACAGTTGTCACTGGATTTAGAAAATCTAATGTATAAAATTTGGGATCAATATGGTGCAGAGAGGATGCTTGCCTTGATAATAATAAACCTCTGTTGCAGGTTCGGGTTGCTCGGAAATATATTCAATTGCTTCAGCAGAACCAGATTCTAAAAGAAGCAATAAGATCCAATAAATGCCAAAATCGACAATAAGCACAAAATGGAATAAATATGCATGATCAATCTGGAAATGCATGATTAACAAGTGATGCTTAATCCATAGCTACCCATAATAGTGATAATAACCCATTTTATAACCTACTGCTTTTCAAAAAGATGAAACTAGGTTTAGTGCAAAGTTCCATTTTCGATTTTAAAAGAGTCAAAACAGATGATTATGATTTTTTAAAAGGAAAATAGAACATGCAAAAGTTCATAAATGAAACTTAGCATGATGTTTTAGGCAATTAATATCCCAAACTAACCTTAAGCTAACCTCGATCGATTAGATTTCAAAAGCTAAAGTAAAACCTATTTTGTCGCTTGAGCCGACAAAAGAGAACAGAGACAAATTTCATTATCAACCTAAATAGATGATAACAAGGATTAAAAGAATAACTTGTTATGCTACTAGGGTTTGGTCTAAACCTAATTAGGATAACAAGTTGACAGGAGAAACCCTAGGTCTTGAAAATGACATGGAAAACCAAAAGTTATAATATCAACTTTTCGCTTTAGAGCAAGTTAAAGCTACCGATGCTCAAAAGAATGATTCACAGCAGCTTCTAAGGTCCTTAAGATGCTCGTGATATCGAAAATTAGGGTTTTAGCTACAAAGAGAGGAAAGACACCACAGAATTTGAAAACCAAGTGGATTGATAGAGAAATAAACTCGATTTAACCTACAAAAGATAACCAATCTTTATTGCAAGGTGGAACCAGAGTTTAGGATGGATAAGCAAAGGGACAAGAGCAAGAACTCCACTAGGCAACAATGGAGGATGAGCTTCTTGGTCAACAATGGCAACAGCAAAAAGCTAGGGTTTATATATGGATGTTGAGCTACAGGGCATAGGAGAAGAGTCTAGAGTTGATGAGGTGTCCATTTAGAGCTAATTATCCCAAAAATTAGTTGCATAATCTTGGGATAATCTTCTCCTCTGCTCTCAGAAATGGCTGCGCGCAGAGATAAGGAAGAAGGGAGGCAACATCTGACATGTGGGTCCCTTTGTCATTCTCAGCCGCGCGCGCTTCATAAAGGCTCAAAAGAATATCAGCCGTCCGATTGGAAATGGGCGGCTGTGATAAATAGAGAGATTAAAAGATTTGAATCGGTACCTTAAAATATGGGCCGTGCGATCTCAAATGGACGATTGAGATTTAATGGAGCCTTCGTGTAACCCGAAGGTTACATTCAAAGAGGAGCGTTGGATTAGAATCCAACGGTCCTATGAAGACCGGGCCCTAAACGCACGCGGTCAAAAAGGGCACCGTAGGATCTAGATCTAAGGGCTCAAGATAGCCGCGCGCTTTTAATTTCAAAAGAAAAGGGCGCGCGTTAGATCAAGAATGGACGGCCGAGATCGTGAGGGGATCCGGAGTCGTCCGAAAGCATACACCAATCTGGACCACACGATGAAGATCTAACGGCCTAGAGGAGCGCGGGCCTTAATAGCACGCGGTAAAAAGGAAAAACCGTAGGATTTGAATCTAACGGCTCAGATAAAAGCGCGCCTTTAAGTTTAAAACGAAAAGGGATGCGCTGTTGGATCGAGAATGAACGGTGGAGATTGAGAAGGGCTCCGGAGTTGTCCGATTGCACACAATGATCTCGATCGTTAGATGAAGATCCAACGACGGAGATTAAGGTGTACACGTGGACAGCTCATGGAACATTGCGACCTCGCCCGTTCGATTGGAAATCAACGGCTCATATCGCACATAGGGTTCGGGCTTGCGCTCGAACGTGACAGAGCCGGACCAGGTTTAAAGGGTTGGACCCAACCGCAAAGGTGTGAGTCGCTACAGTACCAGGTTTGGATTCAAACCGGTTTAGTTGACCAGAACCTATTCAAAAGCTTAAAAGGTTTGACTGGGCTTATAAAAATAGCAAATAAATTTGTAAAATCATGAAATTTTCACTGGAAGCTATTGGGATGATATATTTCCCAGATAAATTTTATAAACCACATTAACACTTTGTAAAATACATAAATAATTATTTTAGCCCGAAAATATTTATTTAAAGACAATTATTTTTCTTTAAGTCCATATAATTTCTAAAAATGCGACAAAAATCAATTTTAGTCAAGATAATTTATCTAGGCTTTAATAAAACATTTCCACCATAATACAAGTTTTATCTTGTATTCCTTTAAGACTTTAAATGGTCCTTTAGGATTTTGGCTAAAAGGAAGGTTTTAATTTGTAACATATCGCCCAAATTGTAGAAATGAACAAGAATGCTATGAACAAGACCTCATTACTGTTCATAAAGCATTTTATTACTGTTTATAAACTTGGGGCTGTTACACTAGCAAGAGAGGAGAAGGGGAGGCGGCTAGGGTTTGGGCAAGAAAAGGGGTGCCTCCCCTTTCCCCCTTGGCCACCAGACTCCATGGGCCTTGGCCCAGCCCAAGCGCCCCACTTTCTGCTCTTCCCAAAACACCAAAATGGCTTTTCTATTGAGGTCTTTCATGAATACTTGCTAAGCACTCGACAAAACTTTCAATTTCTTTCCGGGATATCACATGTTCATCTCACCTTATTTTTGATTGAATCTAAAAAATTGTTTTCCTCTCATCTTCTTCTAAAGATAGAGCTTAATCGATTAAGTTGGTTTTGGGAAAACCATGAGGGCTTTAAATTGAGGTTGGCTGTCCTTTGAGAGGATTAGAGTCTTGAAAGTAAAGGTTTCGCTGTAAAAGGTGGAAGCAAAATCTGGACAGCAAGCTTCAGCTTCTGGATAGCTAGCTATTTATAGTATACATAATTGAAAATAAGAGGATAATTCAACTGAAACTTGTGGGGATAAAAGGGCAAGAAGTGATATGAGTTAGCTAAGTGTCTAACCCTTCTTTAGGTGGCTTACCTTGCTTTTTAGCTGTGATTGAGCCAAGGTTTATGTGCTGAAATTGCCTTCCTAAAACTGATTGCTCGTTCTTCCATACGAGTTAGTCATATTGGGAAGTTGAGTTTGTAAACTGAGATCTTGTTGTGAGTTTATGCTGGATTTTAAGCTTTTGGAGTTCATTTTGTAGAAATGTTAGTTGTTTTTCCTTGCCTCCTCTCCCGGAGTTGTTGCTGACTTATCTTTGTGGAACAGGATGGCAGGAAGAACCCGCAGCGGTCAGCCTTTGGGTCATGATGAGGAGCTCCCGCCTCCTCTGACCATGGCTGAGGTTCTTGCTCAGATCGAGCGGAAACGTATGGATCAGACTCGGATCCTAGAGGTCATCGCGAGGAACACCTCCACTCCCTCTGGTGCCTCGGGATCTGGAGGTGGTGGACATCAGTCTCGTGGGGGACTCTCGGAGTTCTTCCGTACACAGCCACCCACCTTCTCCCGGTCGGAGGACCCTCTTGATGCGGATGATTGTGTGAGACCTCGGTTTATTAAACTTGTAATACTTAACCTTCCTCTGGTTCTAGTATCACAAATAGAATAATCTGTCTCGATGAATATGTGCCTCCCGAACAAGCAAAGACACATACATCATATCAAAGCATGCATCAATTCCATACAATGTAATATAACAAGTCTACCAAAAGACATACATAATATAAGTTATTACAACACAAACGACTGCCAAATGACATAAGTACCAAATAAGTAATAATGAAGCAAAGTTGCCATAAGATGGCTTAAACCAAAAGACGACCGGTTAGCCACATAACACCACAGGGCAACCGACCGCCGCCAAGCTAATCGCCCTTAAACCGCCACAACACAACTCACAAAAGTGAGGTCCATCTGACTCACTATCATCCTCTGCACAACACGAGCAATGCAGTGAGTACAAAATGTACTGCAAGGCTTACGAGTAACAAGCCCATACATAGCTACATGAAAGTCAGTATTCAAAGGAATGTGGTTATATGGTTCTTTGGACGACAAAGCAAGTTTCATTTGCAATATTGTAATAGATTGAACATCGCTTGTAAAATCTGTTTTTAAGCATTTAAATAACAATGAGTAAACATAAGTAACAAGTATCCACCTAGAAGTGACTTTCCTAAAGCCACTATTAACATAGCACGAATCCTCGATTCGTACCACCATCAAGTTTTAATTATAAAAGGTTGTAGTCTAACTCTTGAAAGACTTCCCAAGCGTGTCCATAACCTAGACGAGGCTATTCGAATAGTTTTAATCCTCGCAGGTGTACCAATGTACCCACACTTTAGACCGCCTTTGCCAAGCTATTAAGCACACTTCCTTTGGTATGCCGGCACGGCTAAGTCCTACGAACCCTTTCCAATGGAATATGCTAATCAAGAGACGCACGTATGGGGGTTAATCCTTAGTGATCTGCCGACGAAATATGGATCACAAGGACCCATACGTGGAGCAGGACACACCGCCTCTGCGGGTGTTCCTCTCCCACAACGTGTCCATGTTGCATATAATCAAATATGCAACCCACCACGCGACTCATTAATTAACACACCCAAAGTACTCACTAAGAGAGGTCCTATATCCCTCTAGTATGGTTAGCACGTACAAATGCTTGGTTCGGTGTAACAAGTAGCTCGGTCCTTAATTGACCCGGGCACCATTCCAATCACACCATCTTACCATTGTGCCCAAGTCTAAATTGTTTTCATTTTCAGTTTTAGTTTTGCAATTTAGACAAAGCACAAGGCTGAAATATACATATTATAACAGCTAGGTGGATCAAGGTTATCGACAAGTCGATAACCGCCTATTTCTACCGATAGCTAAGCATGGCTAAGCATAATGACACGTAATCTACTATGACAAGGGTTCATCCAGAGAACCCAAAATCACAGCAAGTAGTCTTAGGCTCGAGAGTAGAGGAATCAACATTTCCATCGATAATGCAACTCATCGGGCCAACTATCGACAATAGTTTAAAACAATATAGTAATGCATACATAGAATTTGCAAACAACATATTAGAATTTGAAAATAGTAGGAACAATATGATCAAATGAATGCTACATCTGCTTGCCTTGCTGGAGTGCAGGATCTGATGGCTGCTGTGGCTCAATATCAGCAATAAAATTATCTTCGGAACCTAACGCGAAAAGGCGATAAGCAAATAAGAACGAAGAACACCAAATAAACTCCAACAGCAAAACACATCCAAATCTAATAAAATTTACACAACAGCTAGGGAATGATTTGATATAGTGATAGGAACAAGAATCATGCAATTTGGACTAAGCATGCAAAAGATATGGACAAAATGCTCTTTCTCAGCCTTACATCAACCTAATTAATAATTAGCACTGTTCATGACGAAATTTTCCAGAATGATCTAAGGTCTGAAATTTTTATAGTGGGTAGATTATGACATCCTAATAACAGCAAAGTTGGATTTACTAAATTTGGAGTTATACACATTTACTTATGATTTTTCTAAGTTGTAAATCTAATGCAAGTCATTTTACAGAATTATGAACATGCTCAAATCTTATTCCATATGAAAGTATACTAACAGATGAATTTAACAAAATTGACTTTGCACAAATTGGATTTATACAGAAAAAGATATGCATTTTTCAAGGTTAAAACTATTTCTGGAATTTCCTAATAGCAGGAATCACATTATTTTAGTTTCAACAATTTCTGCTACTGAAATACTCTTAGATGCATTTTTATATTAAACTTAAGTGACAACAGAAATTATTACAGTTGGAAATACCTAAAAAAACAGTTAAAATGAATTAGTTATGAGTTTCTAAAGTTTTTATATCATTTTCATTGTTAAATAAATACTTACCAAAAATGCATAAACTTAAACAAAAGAATAAGACGCGACCAATTCCAACCCTTGATCTAAAATCCTACGCTCACGCTGCCAAAAAAGCAGACGCCGCTAAACCTAATCGAGCCCACCGTTGGATCACGATCCAACGGCGCACACGAGTGTATGCATCCGGACGGTGCGGTTGCTTGGGCCAATCTCAGCTGCAGATCGGCAGGTGGACGGTCCAGAGCGCACCAACGGTCGGAAGGTCCGATTGCACACATGATCCCAGCCGTTGATCGCAAGATCGACGGTCGAGAATGAACAAGGCATCCGGAGGGTCCGAATGTACTCACGATCAGGGCCGTTGATCAAGGGATCGACGGGGGCTAAAGATTGAAGTTCAAAGAGAGATGCTGACACGTGGGTCACGCATGTCAGTGACCTTGAGTCACCCACGCGCCGCTTTTAACCCATGTGCACAGTGCACTGGGCCCACTTGCCAGCGACTAAGAGGTGATTTCCGACAGCGATTAAATGGCGACACATTAATTAATCAATGATTAAGCATTAATGATGTCGGAACAGTGCGGGATTGCGCCAGCGGGCGATTTAAGGACGTTGGGCCCACTGGTCAGTGGCTCAACGACAAAGATTAAGACACCATTAATGAACTAATGATTGGCAATTAATGTGCCCTAACCAAATGATGAAAACGGGAGTTCTGTGCTGGTAAAATACCGAGCGACTTCAACGGCTCGTCGCCGGCGACACTGGCCGCGGCGGCGCCGAACAAGAACCAAAATGGAATCGCAATAGCACTACGAACCTAATGGTGGCATCTCGCCGGTGAGGACTAGAACGCCGGCTAGCCGAAAATGAAAATGGGAGCTTTATCGCTAAGTGCGAAAATAGCGAAAGCTCACCGCAGTCCAAAGAAGCGGTGCCAGAGCTCTAAGGACTAATAAGAAGCTACCTTGAAGAAGGAAGCTTTGAGATGGCCGAGAAGCTTGATCACTGAGGAAGCTCACGGACTTGGAGAAGAAAGATTGGAAATGACACCTGAGCCAAATGAGTGATACCAAAGCATCAATATAGCTTCATGAAGGTCCACAGAAGCTACATGAGCAAGCAATTAGAAAATGGAGCACTCACCTGAGCTGAGGAAGAAGATGACTAACTTCGGCCGAATTTGAACAAACCCCAAATTGGACAATTCCTGAGAATCAAATCCAAAATTAAGTGAGGGGAAATGTTCAAGATAGTAAATGGATAAGGATAGGGCAAAGAAACATGAAGGAGAACCACTGGAACACCGGGAACACCAATGAACTCTTCAGGTCAACAATGGCGACTTGCCATTTTTGAGGTGTTAAGCTCCAATACTAAGAATGGAGCTTGATGGTGGTCTAAAGAAATACCAGGAAGTGATTTGGGTTCTTATAAGGTCTTGGAGGCATTAGGGTTTGCACCACAAACCTTTCGGGCAGCAAAGCACAGAGCACAAGGTGCGGCCGACAAGGAAAAAGATAGTAGATGTGCATTAGGGTATGGCACAGCCGGATGTGTCTCCCACGACCCTCACTGTTGACTAGGGCGGATGTAGGAAGCATGACAAGACACCCCCATGCCCTACACTGTGCTCGCACGGCCGGAGGTTGAAGATGACCAGAGGAAAGGCTCGGGTGATTCAGAGCCCCACGATTCAAATCGAACGGCTAAGATTGCGCCACGCCACTGAGGTTTAAAACGTAACGACAGAGAGCGTGAGCCCTAGGATTAAACATGAACGGCTCAGATTGCCCGACGTCGCGAACGTGGTTTACAACAGAGGGACAAGAGAGCATCGGATCTTAATCCAACGGCTCTGATTCAAACCAACAACCGGAGGGTCCGATCGTTTCGGAGGATCTGAGTGGTTGGATGGAGATCTAACGGTCAACATTCGCGCATGCAACCGGAAGGTCCGAATGTTTACACGCGCGCGGGCCGTGCGATTTAGATCCAAAGGCTGAGAATGGGCGCGTGTTTTTAAAGAGAGGCTCGGTGCAGTTAGTTGACTGGACCGAGTCAATTGGCTCGAGCCCGAGTCTGACTCGAACCCAAAGCACAGTGAAAACAGGTTTGACTTCTAAATTAGAACAGAGACTTTGGAGGATTTATTTGAGGTAGCAAATTGACTCCAAAAATTATGAAATTTTTACAGGAGCTTGCTAACTCAGTTATTAACATTTTGTAAAATTTTCAGAGGTTTTTATGTTGTGAATAAATCTCCAAAAATTCTGCATGGCTCTGTTTTGAGGTTTGACTGAAGGTCAAACAGGTTTGACTGCCTCTAAAAATATTCCAACAATTTCTAAAAATTGTGAAATTTTTCAGAGGGGCTACATACCATCACAGAAACCTAGGAAAAATATTTCCCAAAGATGATCACAAAATCTGACAAGATTGTTTTTGGAATATCAAAGTTTGGATCAAATAGACTTGTGACATAGTATTTCCATAACTTCTTACAACAGATGTTCAAAGCCTACAGGAAATACATGATGTAAGAAAAAGTTTTAATTTCTACTGATTTTCTTACATTTGAAACACAAGTCCAAAGATGGGATGTTACAGATTGGCTGTGTTTGGTTGAGCGAAAGCTCGACATTGCTCAGTGCCAGCAGCAGGAGAGGGCACTTTTCGCATCTCACCAGCTTGAGGGTGCAGCACTCTCATGGTGGGAGAATTTCCTAGCCATGCAGCCCGCTGGCCATGTGGTCACTTGGGAGGAGTTTCACACCGCGCTCGCTCGGCCTCATGTCCCCACCCGCATAATGAAGATAAAGAAGAAGGAGTTCCTTGGGCTCAAACAGGGGCGCAAATCTGTGACTGAGTACCTCTATGAGTTTAACCATCTGGCAAGGTATGCTCTTGCTGAGGTGGCCACTGATGAGGCCAAGCAGGAGAAATTCATGGAGGGCTTGTCTGAGGAGCTGCAGGACAAGCTCTCTATTGTTGACTTTGCTGATTTCTAGACCATGGTGGACAAGGTCATCATCGCCGAGCACAAGGCAAGAGCGCTGGGCGAGTCCCGCAAGCGCAAGTGGGAGGCCCACCGGTCTGCACAGGCTAGCCTCTCTCGTCCTCGTGTTAGGCCTGCACCAGGGGGCCGTTCTTTGCCTTCACCACCGCCGAGGCCGTCGGCGCCAGTCACTCGTCCCCCATGGGCCGTGTTTCAGCCACGTGCACCTGCGACCCAGCAGCAAGGTGGCCTCCGCAATCTGGCTGCCGAGGTCACCTGCTTCTCCTGCAACAAGAAGGGCCACTATGCCAACAGTTGCCCTCAGAGGACTGGAGCAGCCCCTCATCCTAATGGAGGACGCGGGTAGGGGAATGGTCACCCTCCTGACCAGAAGGTAGTCCAGAAGACCCAGGGCATGGGAAGTGGCCGAGTCAACCACATCTCGGCTGAGGAGGCACAAGATGCGCCCGACGTTGTGTTGGGTACGCTTCTTGTCAATTCTCGCCCTGCTGTAGTATTATTTGATTCAAGAGCTTCGCATTCTTTTATTTCAAGATCATTTGCTGCTGGTTGTGACCTTCACTTTGTTCATTTGGGGATTCCTTTGCTTATTCGCTCTCCGGGTTCGGAAATGAGAGCTGATCAGGAATGCTGAGATGTTCCTATTGATATTGAAGGAGTGGGATTCTTGGCGAATCTCATCCTACTCGACTCAGCACGTCTAGATGTGATTCTTGGCATGGATTGGTTATCCCAACACTTGGGGCAAATCGATTGTGCCAGGAAGGTTGTCTACCTAACCAACCCCTCAGGTGAACAGGTTGGGTTTTCACCGCAGCTGCAAGGGCCACATCTTTATGCCCTTGAAGCCAAGCCAGCCTTGGAGATTCAGGATGTGCCCACAGTGTGTGACTTTGTGGACGTCTTTCCTGAAGATTTGCCTGGGATGCCTCCAGTTCGAGACCTACAGTTTGTCATTGAGTTGCGACCCGGTACCGCTCTAATTTGAAAGGCGCCGTATCGGATGCCTCTCAATGAGTTGGAGGAGTTGAAGAAGCAACTAGGTGAGCTTCAAACGAAGGGTTTTATCCAGCCTAGTTCATCTCCTTGGGGTTGTCCAGTTATTTTTGTGAAGAAGAAGGACAAGACCCTGCGCAGGTGTGTTGATTACCGTCCACTTAATGAAGTGACGGTGAAAAATAAGTATCCTTTGCCTCGCATTGATGATCTCTTTGACCAGTTGGCCGGAGCCCATGTGTTCTCCAAAATTGACTTGAGGTTGGGGTATCATCAAGTCCGGATTAGGGCTGAAGATATTCCAAAGACGGCGTTCACTACTCGTTATGGTCTTTACGAGTACACTGTCATGTCTTTTGGCTTATCCAATGCTCCCGCTCTATTCATGAATCTTATGAACTCGGTGTTCATGGAGTATTTGGATAAGTTTGTGGTGGTATTTATTGATGATATTCTTATCTACTCCAAGAGTGAAGAAGAGCATGTTGAGCATCCGCAGATTGTATTGGGGAATCGCTGCGCGCTTGCCTTTATGCAAAATTCAGCAAGTGCGAGTTCTGGTTGAAGGAAGTGGCATTCTTGGGCCATGTTCTTTCAGCAGGAGGCGTAGCTGTGGATCCTAGCAAGGTCAGTGATGTTCTATCTTGGGGTCAGCCCAAGTCAGTCACCGATGTGCAGAGTTTTCTTGGTTTAGCAGGTTACTACCGTCGCTTTATCGAGAACTTCTCTAAGATCGCAAAGCCGATGACTGAGTTGCTCAAGAAGGACAATAAGTTTGTGTGGTCCTTTGCTTGTGATGAGAGTTTTCAGGAACTCAAGAAGTGTTTGACTTCATCCCTAGTGCTTTGTAACACCCACCCAAATGAGCCTAGAATGCTACAAGAACTAAACTAACTAGAACAATCTATAAATTTTTCGACAGAACTTCCTTTGTATAAACAACTAAATCGAGGTACTAACAGATAACCATGGCATTTATTATTACTTCTATAATCCAAATCTTTCATGCATATAAAATAATCGACGATTGTAAGCAATTAACATCATTCTCATAACCACTAATAATCCGACAACCAACATCATAAAACATCCATAGATGGTTTCACACGCTTATTTATTCTTGAGTGAAATTAAATAGCAATTGCATAAATGTTGTGAGGTAGTGCGTGCTTTCCAATGTCTACTCCTCCCATGCATGACGTTCTTGCCGTAAGTACCTATAACAAGACAAAGCAAGGGTGAGCCATACGACTCAGCAAGTATCAACAAGGTTGCAACATTCATATAGACATAACATCTAAAAACAACTTTATTCAACACCGTTATAGCATTTCAAATATTAAAATGATGATAATGCTATGCACTCTTTGATCTTTTATCCCTTTTCGCATTTTACCGGTAATGCGGGGTATTCATCCGTCAATGAATACCCATGCCTGTGCCCTCTGGCACAGGGACCAAGAGCCTATACATCACATGTATAGGGACCTTTGCCCGTCATCACAGTGACGGGGACCTCTGTATCCATTGCCCACATTCCATGAATGTGGGGACCTCAAGCCTGTCATTACATATGATAGGGACCTCAACAATGTACTCTTGATCACCACGTGACCAAGTCTCAATGTGCTCCAACATGCATAAGTACTACAACATCATATTTTCAATAACATAATTCAATATGTAATCAGAGTATGTAAACAATAGCATCAGGAAGGAACCTTAAACATAACTTGCAAGCATCAACACAACTAGAATCATCTCCACAACACATTCACGTGGCAATGATGAACAAAACACCACTCAATCATGACATGCAACCAATACTACGCATAAACCCGAATACTTGCCTCAACCGTGCGAGAACGGTGGACGCGAAGAGGGTGCTACTCTTGGAATCACGCTTCCACCTGGACATGAAGAAAACCCCATTCTAAGACCAACATTCTGGACCAAAATCATAAGTAACATCGCAATTGAACTCGCTAACATCTTAGCATTTTCTAATTCTCATAATTTCTAGCGATCAGTCACTGCAGACAGCTAGCTTCTAAAATACGTAACTTTCTGCTCGGGTGTCCAAATAAGATGATCTTGGACATTCTGGAAAGGTAATTAAAATTTCTAAATAAACTTAGTTGGGGAGACCCTCTGATTCGGCCATCTACTAGTCCTACCAATCCATTTAATCAGAGCAAACATTTCACATCGGGTTTCTGAACAGCGACAAAGAAACTATCATAACTTTCTACGTTCGTCCGAATTTAGTGATCTTTAGTTTTCCTGAAAGCTAAGAGGATTAGCCTCGTTTTTCGTTATGTTGAGACCCTCTGAAACCCCTCTAAATATGCGCTTCTATCAGGTTAACTAACACTAGTAATTCTGCTTCTCTCGAGAAACACAGAAATACTAAGAAATTCATAACTTTGGCTACCAAGTCCGAATGACTTGATTCTTGTCGGCAATGAAAGATAACTATGATATATACAACTTTCTAGGAGACACCCAGACCCAATTCTGCCTTTAAGCTAACAAAAACGTCAACCTTACCACTGCAGAACACCGACGAACTGACATCCGAAAATAAAACAACTAGAAAACGACCCAACGGAAGGGACAACGGTTACCCTTGCCGAACGGAGAGTGCACGCAGCGGATCGACGATCACCACGTTCTCCCGGTTGCAAACCCTTCCTCTCCTCCTCTTCTTCTCTTCTTTCTCTTCTCTTCCCTTCCTCTTCTCTTCTCTTCTTGGCCGGCCACCCAAGGGGTTCCTTCTTCCTTCTCTTGACCAGCAGCCATGGGGCTAGGGGAGGCGCAAGGGGTTGGAGAGGCAGTGCAAGGAGTGGGGAAGGAGGGGTGGTGGCTGCCCAAATGGGGAGGAGGGAGGAGGCGCAAGGAGGGGGTGGCTTAGGGTTTGGCTGGCCCTCCTCCACTAATGGGCCAAAACCGCGGTCAAGGCCTTAGCCTGTGCTGCCCAAAAATTTCATTTTTCCTGGTTAAATCCCTATTTAATCTTTTCCCTAACAATTCTTTCATGGTTACTTTCATCGCTCTCGACTTTTCTTTCAAGTACTTTTTTCGAGATATTACACTCTACCCCCTTAAACAGAATTCGACCCGAATTCTAAACGCTGCTTTAAACAAAAGAACAACCGTAGTTGAAACAAATCAACAAAATAACACGATCGATCGTGAACAAAATCGAGATAGCTCGCGCACGTAAGACTCCAACTCCCGTGTCGCTTCCTCTCGGACTTAGGGAACCACATCATCTTAACGGATACCACCGTCTTACATCTCAACATTCGCCTCGACCTTTCGTGTACAAACAACACACGAGACTCAAAGGTAAAGTCTTACTCGTTGGCTAACGATTCTAATGAAATCTCAAACCTCGGACCTCTCTGTACTTACTCGCATCAAACATTCAAGATGTTGAGTACTCCGCGCATGGACTCGAGACACCATGGCGATACGTTGTCTACCAAAAATCAAACCAAGGTACCATGGGTCAACCTTCCTTTAGTACCAAACTAGCCAACACGCATAAAACTCACGAATTCTCATCCCACTTATTAATCGGACTCTTCAAGAAACAAGGAGCACCTCTTTTAACCAGAACACTCAACAGACTCTCTTTACCCAACCCTTTATAAACAGTAACCCAATTGAAAATAATGGATTCACAACGCAACCAAGAAATGGCAACTCCACACCTAAAAGGGTCAAATTCCAAAAGCGAAGATTTCTCACGAAAACCCTTCCACTCTCCAAGTAGGCAGTTTATAATCAACACCATGAACCAAAAGGGGAACCACTCGAATGCCGAATTAATTATTTTTATTTGTTTGTCTTATCCGAAAGAATCTCGCATACCGAGAAAAACCAACTCAATTCATGTTTGGCATCTGTCCTGAAGACAAATCTCAAATAAGAACCAAGAGAACATTTCATTAACCAAGAATACAACCTTTTCCTCAAACTTTATTGTAGGGTTTTCACTTTTATCTTAAACCTTGAGATTCCAAATCATCGCATAACATTCTAACTCACTCATTTACTTTACCTAAGGTAGTCTGTCAAGGATCAACACACTAATTAAAATTCACTGCTCCTCCACCTCTACACATATTATCGGGTCTCACAGTCCTAGCATAACACGAGAGCCCCCAAATTTAACCTCCAAGTCTCCTACCATGAATTTCTGGTTTAGTTGATAGGAAACCCTCACATTCGCTTACTAGGATTTCATCTGACTTGACAATAACAGATTCATTAGTATCACCATTCCTCACTACTCTGTAACGCCCCAAGGTGATCCAATGCACTAATCCTAGACCATCTCTAACCCACATCAAACAATATCGTTACTCGACCACAATATACCCATTCACAAAACTCTAATCGATTGTCCAGGATTCAAACATACTCAATACCTAACATCAATAGATAAATATATATTCTTGCTCAAGTTATCCCAAGAGATAATCTAACTCCCATAGGGTTATTCGCTGAGGCCGAATCATTCTTGACAATAACTCCACCATCCCTGCTAGCCCATTAATTAACACAACGATTAATTTTTCTCCACACTGCCATCACATGAACTATATCATTATAATTTCTCTACACAATCTTACCAAGTACCCAATTGTGATACTACAATAAATTGATCATGACTTCCAGACTTTCTAATTCTAATATTATGTGAAAAATGATCACATGATCTTGGGCCACCTCTTGCTATAGGTTCTACTAGTTGTGATTTCGAAACCTGATGGCTCAAAAGACAACATTCTATTAAAATCAAATCCTCTCCAATGACTATTCTAATAAATCAATTTATTACTCAAGACTCACAAACAACTTGACACCTAAGGCCCACAAAGCCATCTACTAGGCCACCACTAACTTAGCTGCCAAAACACAACCAAAAAAACTTTGCAATGCAATTCGATTAGCATTTTATTAGCGTAAGAGGCAAATAGCAAGAAATTTCAACACAATAGCAAGCGTTACCACTTACAATAGTTACAAGATCAAGAGAAATAATCAAATAGCAATGATCTCAAAAAAACAAAGATGAGATCATGGACGATGACATACGTCCCACAAACAGAGAATAGCCAACCTCGAAAGAGAGAATAAAACATTGCTTTTGGGATTCGGGAAACTTTGTTGGTCAAAACCGAAAATTTAGGCAAAGATCGAAAAATCAGAAATTACAAAACTTGACTTCAACCTCAAATACTTTACTTCACTCTTACTTTTAATAAGGAAACGACTTTCGTTGGTTACAGCATCACCATGCTAATTCCAACCGGAGAGATTTAAAGGCCACATCATATAGATCACTAGGGGGCTAATAAAACCTCTCAAAATATCATATTGCTCAAAACAAATTCAGTTACCATATCAACATGAGGTCTGAAAGATCACATACCCAAAACTAGAAACCTTTTCACTTAATCCGTGTCAGGCAAGCGGTCCAATCCCTTTATACAAAACATTCACTATTATCATCATAATCCCTTATTGACAATCACACTATAAATGAAATAATACACTCCTAGCGATAATCATCATCGCTCTCATCCCATTCTAAATCTCCCAAAGAAACACCACCACAAGGTTGAAACAAACCTCATGTACAAAATCATACCTATTAAAAATCATCTTCGCCAAGCACGCCAGTATATCACTTATTCATTCATCTATGCAACCATTAGTGTTGCTTAACACACTTCAACTATCATTGATATTTATCTTTATCACGCATGCAAACAGGATTCTACGTCTATTTGTATTCACCTAACCATCCGTAAACACCGAGTCAACCTTCCAGTTTATGCTCGAGTTTTAGGGCAAAATAAACTTAAACATTCAATAATATCAACTCTGTGAAACAAGGTTTCATGAGAAACTACCTCAACATTCATCTAATCATATACATGTTTCAATCTAGCAATTTATGTAGGATCATCGAGTAACTAGTTTATGAAATTTTCTGCATTGATATCCTCTATGCATCGCTCAAACACATCCTTAACATAACCATTCGAATGGGTAGACTAATCCATTGAGACACATTACTCAGATACCCAACAAATCTACCAAATTCCACAATCTTAAAGATTAGAACAAGTCATCAAGAACTACTAAAAGACAACATTCACTTAATCGACCTCAATTACAAAGTTCGGGTTTAAAACCAATCATGTTCCATGCAAAAGTCTCATCTTGGTAATTCATACCTTATCAATTAATCTAGATGATTACCACATTCCAACTAAACTCAACCAGACACCGCAAACGAGTTTGAGATCTTTTTTTTTCTTTAGGAAAAGAGGCATAACACTTCCACACTCGAAATAATCCAGGAGAAACACATAAGCCAAAGGTTTCACAAGTTAAAGAATTTGCAACAGAAAACTCAATCAACTTCCCTTGTAAGGATTTTAGTTAAAATCGCTTAAACACCATTGAACAGCCCAACTTGACAACCCAAATCAAAATCATTAATTTCTTTTGGCTACAACCTCACATTTAACCACAAAAAGTCATCGCTAAGGGTTTAACATTTTCTTTTGTAAAAGAGAAGAATTCAACTTCAACGCTCAAAATACCCAGAAGAGATACATTGAGTCAAAACTTCCACATACTAGAAGATTTGCAAAAGGAAACATTCATTATCCAAATCATCAAACGAATAAATGGGTCAAAATCTCCAATAGGAAAGATGGAACAACCATGAAAATAACAAGTTCGCAAATTAACAACGAACACGAATAGCAGGAGCCACTCAACAGACAGAAAGGCAATAACTGCTCTAGAAAACAAATAGAGACCCATTAAAACCCCTCACTGCAACTGGACAAGTATCCTTTGTCTCGCATTGATGATCTCTTTGACCAGTTGGCCGGAGCCCATGTGTTCTCCAAAATTGACTTGAGGTTGGGGTATCATCAAGTCCGGATTAGGGCTGAAGATATTCCAAAGACGGCGTTCACTACTCGTTATGGTCTTTACGACTACACTGTCATGTCTTTTGGCTTATCCAATGCTCCCGCTCTATTCATGAATCTTATGAACTCGGTGTTCATGGAGTATTTGGATAAGTTTGTGGTGGTATTTATTGATGATATTCTTATCTACTCCAAGAGTGAAGAAGAGCATGTTGAGCATCTGCAGATTGTATTGGGGAAACTGCGTGCGCACCAGCTTTATGCAAAATTCAGCAAGTGCGAGTTCTGGTTGAAGGAAGTGGCATTCTTGGGCCATGTTCTTTCAGCAGAGGCGAGTGTGGATCCTAGCAAGGTCGGTGATGTTCTATCTTGGGGTCACCAAGTCACCACCGATGTGCGAGTTTTCTTGGTTTAGCAGGTTACTACCGTCGCTTTATCGAGAACTTCTCTAAGATCGCAAAGCCGATGACTGAGTTGCTCAAGAAGGACAATAAGTTTGTGTGGTCCTTTGCTTGTGATGAGAGTTTTCAGGAACTCAAGAAGTGTTTGACTTCATCCCTAGTGCTTTGTAACACCCCAGCTCCAAATGAGCCTAGAATGCTACAAGAACTAAACTAACTAGAACAATCTATAAATTTTTCGACAGAACTTCCTTTGTATAAACAACGAAATCGAGGTACTAACAGATAACCATGGCATTTATTATTACTTCTATAATCCAAATCTTTCATGCATATAAAATAATCGTATGATTGTAAGCAATTAACATCATTCTCATAACCACGAATAATCCGACAACCAACATCATAAAACATCCATAGATGGTTTCCACACAGTTATTTATTCTTGAGTGAAACTAAATAGCAATTGCATAAATGTTGTGAGGTAGTGCGTGCTTTCCAATGTCCACTCCCTCCCATGCATGACGTTCTTGCCAGAAGTACCTATAACAAGACAAAGCAAGGGTGAGCCATACGACTCAGCAAGTATCAACAAGGTTGCAACATTTATATAGACATAACATCTAAAAACAACTTTATTCAACACCGTTATAGCATTTCAAATATTAAAATGATGATAATGCTATGCACTCTTTGATCTTTTATCCCTTTTCGCAGTTTACCGTGAATGCGGGTATTCATCCGTCAATGAATACCCATGCCCGTGCCCTCCGCACAGGGACCAAGAGCCTATACATCACATGTATAGGGACCTTTGCCCGTCATCACGTTGACGGGACTTCAGATCCATTGCCCACATTCCATGAATGTGGGGACCTCAAGCCTGTCATTACATATGATAGGGACCTCAACAATGTCCGTTGATCACCACGTGACCAAGTCTCAATGTGCTCCAACATGCATAAGTACTACAACATCATATTTTCAATAACATAATTCAATATGTAATCGTAGTATGTAAATAATAGCATCGGAAGGAACCTTAAACATAACTTGCAAGCATCAACACAACTAGAATCATCTCCACAACACATTCACGTGGCAATGATGAACAAAACACCACTCAATCATGACATGCAACCAATACTACGATAAACCCGAATACTTGCCTCAAGCGCGTGAGAACGGTGGACGCGAAGATGGTGCTACTCTTGGAATCACGCCCAATCGACATGAAGAAAACCCCATTCTAAGACCAACATTCTAGACCAAAATCATAAGTAACATCGCAATTGAACTCGCTAACATCTTAGCATTTTCTAATTCTCATAATTTCTAGCGATCGGTCACTTGCATATACTAGCTTCTAAAATACGTAACTTTCTGCTCGGTGTCCAAATAAGATGATCTTGGACATTCGGAAAGGTAATTAAAATTTCTAAATAAACTTAGTTGGGAGACCCTCCGATTCGCCATCTACTAGTCCTACCAATCCATTAATCGAGCAAACATTTCACGTCGGGTTTCGAACAATGACAAAGAAACTATCATAACTTTCACGTCGGCCATCTACTAGTCCTACCAATCCATTAATCGAGCAAACATTTCACGTCCGAATTTAGTGATCTTTAGTTTTCCGAAAGCTAAGAGGATTAGACTCGTTTTCGCTATGGTGAGACCCTCCGAAACCCTCTAAATATGCGCTTCTATCGGGTTAACCAACACTAGTAATTCGCTTCTCCGAAAACACGTAAATACTAATGGGTTAATTCTAAAGTTAGCAAGCTCCAGGTTAAAATTTCAGAAATTTTGGAGTTGTTTTGCTATCCCAATTAAATCGCAAAGTTTCACTTTAAAAATCAAAACCCTAATGGGTTTGCACTATTCCTCAGGGCGCTGGTCGGGCTCTGCTCGAGTCAATTGACTCGCCGAACCAACTAGCAGCACCGACTCGAGCCGCCTGCGTCGCCGACTGTGGGCCCGATGTCACCGCTGGTCATCTTCTTCCTCCGCCGCCACGTGCGATCGTGGCGGCGGTGAAGTCGCGGGAGAGCGGCGCCTAGTCACCTCCCCAATCGCTCCTCGCTGGCATGCATTTATTGTGCTCGGGGCTTGCCACGAAGTCTCTTTCTACTCGCCCCGCCGCCGGCTCCCATGACCGTAATGGACCTCCGTGTGAGAGAGCCGTGCAGGACCGAGCTCCTCTCGCTACTTAAGCACCCGGCCCCTTCTTTGCCCTCCTTTCACCTTTCCGCAACCCCGTTGGCACCCTCTTCTTGCTTGAGCTCAATCGCTAAGATCACCCTTGGCCGCCATTATCAAGCTTTGAGCTCCCAGTGCGGCCGGTGCCCAGATGGCACTTTTCTTCAAACTTTGCTCCGGCTCCTTCCTCTGGTCTCCGGAGTGTTGACACTAATCCTATTTCAGTTTGTGTCTTGTGTCACCGCGATTTCGGGTTTCCCTTTTTTTGGTGAAAATCGCCTCCTTCATCCCGCTGCGGTAAGGAGCTCCTTCCCGATTCCTTGCTCGAAGCACCCCTAACTATGTGGGACTCGTTTTGATGTTGCGGCGTTGC
This sequence comes from Ampelocalamus luodianensis, assembly GCA_036346255.1. Taxonomy (NCBI): domain Eukaryota; kingdom Viridiplantae; phylum Streptophyta; class Magnoliopsida; order Poales; family Poaceae; genus Ampelocalamus; species Ampelocalamus luodianensis. The sequence continues at coordinate 21,643,313 of CM070640.1, forward strand.
TCTTTTTGCTCAGGCCGCCGTATCGTCATTATCATCTTTACGGCCGACACGCTCCTCCGCCGCCAGGACCTTCTCGGCACCCCTCGGACCTCCCCTGTGCTGCGGTGAGTGCCTTTTGTTCCCCCGAGCTCGAGCACCACTTGATTTAGGTCGCGACGAGGTTCTTAGCCATTTCCATTTTCTCATACTTTGCTCTCCACCTCGTTCCGGCTAGCCGGCGTTTTAGGTCGCTCCGCGACAAAATGCCCTCAAAGTGTTCGCAATAGTATTGCGAACATTTTGCCCCGTGGGTCCGCACCGCCGTGGCCGTGGCTGCGGCGACGAGCCGGTGATGAGTCCGGTGCTCAGACTTTTGTCGTGATTTTGTCAAATCTTTGGACGCCCTCGGGTCATCGTGACCTCCGTGACCTCCCGTGTTAGATCCGCACTGCAGGATCTTGTCTCGTAAAGCTTATGTCCCAAGACCTCTTTAGTTTTAATCCTAGCCCTTAGTGATCTCTTCGTGTTTAGATCTAACCGTAGATCCTTTGTTATGTAACCGCTTAAGTCCTAGGACCTCCTGTGGTGATCTTAGCCGCCATGACCTCTTCACCGTTGGTCCGGACCGTTAGATCTCCTAGTCTAAGTCTCTAGCCGCCAGACCTCCCCTAATCGTATCCTCGGCCGTTAAAGACCTCCGTAGGTTAATCCTAGCCGTTAGGATCACCCTCCACTTGGGGGTCCTCTTTGCAAAAGACCTCCCTGAGGTCCTCTTTGCAAAAAGACCACCCCTGAGGTCCTCTTTGCAAAAAGACCACCTCGGGTCCTTATCAAGAAACCACAGGACCTCCTCGCTTCATCTTAGCTGCTCAGACCTCCCCGGAGATCTTGACCGTCTAGGACCTCCTCGCTTCATCTTAGCCGCTCAGACCTCCTCCGGAGATCTTGACCGTCTAGGACCTCCTCCTTTAGATCCGTGGCTTTAGGACCTTCCCGCCTCGGGACCTGGACCGCTTATGACCTCCCTAGGAGATCTAAGCCGCCCGCACTCTCTCTGTTAAAAACCCGCTTAGGACCTCCCCATTGAGATCGTGACCGTTTAGGACCTCCTCGGTGAGATCCTAGCCGCCAAGACCTCTCGCGTTAAGCTCACCGCTTAGGTCCTCTCTCGCTCGAGATCTAGACCGTTAAGACCTCCTCGGAGATCTTAACCGCCCGTTCTCCCCTTAGTGAGATAGCCAGGACCTCCTCGTGGAGCTCGGGACCGCGAGATCCTCGACCGACGGCCACGACCTCCCTAGTGCGTGAGGAGATCTTCGCGCGCGGCCGTGCCTCCGGTGGTCGGGACCGTTGGATTCGATATCCACGGTCAGGACTCTCCTCAGGCGCGCGCGCTGCGGTGCGTGTGCATCGGTGCTCTGGACCGTTGGATCCCGATCGACGGTCCGGACCTCCTCCTTTCGCTAGCTCCCGAGACCTCCCGAGAGCTCCAAGTTTTCAAAGTGTTTTAAGTGTTCTAATTTTCAAATGTGCATAACTTTTTCATTTTAACTCCTTTTTGAGTGAATCCAATTCTGTTAGCTTCCTCTAGTAATAAACTTGTTAATAAACCTGACTTTAGGCATGTTACTATTTCCAACAAGATTTCGCATGCAAATTAGTTTTGTTCATTTTCATAACTTGAAAAATCATAACTAAATCATTTTAACTCCAATTAAGATGAAACCACTTGTGTTAACGTTAAAATGTCAGTAGCCACCTATCATAAAAATTTCAACTGCACCACCGTTTTAGAAATTTTTGCCAAATAATTTAATTATGATGAACAGTAACAGATTGCAATTTTTCCAACTGAGCAAAATTGTTTTGATCATAACTTTTGCTGTGAGAGTCCAAATCAGTTGGTTCTTGTTTCTAAATTTGTTATAAATCATGCTCTTGCTGCTGTAAAATTTTCAGAGTATTTGGAGCATTTTGGTTTTAGAGTCTTTTTCGTTTCCTTTGTTCTTATCGGTTCTTTTTCGCTCTTTCGATAGGTTCCAACGATTGTGCGATACTTGAGAGTGACCCTCTACAGCATATTGAGCAGCAGCAGCCAGGCAAGTAGTTTGACCATTTCCCAATTGATCCCATTACTTTTAAGGTCTAATACTTTGTTTAACTTGTATGTATGTATTGCTATTTTGTTGTTAAATTGATTAGTTAAGCCTCTAGTTGCATAATCTGTAGGTAAATAATTATCCTCTACTACCTGAGCCTAGGTTATTTGCTGTTATTAGAGTTCGTTGGATGAACTCTTATCACTTAGTAGATTACGAATGAATATTGCTTAGCCATGCCTAGTTATCGGTAGTATTGGGCGATCATCGACTTAGTCGGTGATCTTGATCACACTAATGCTATTATTATTCCATTATGTCCAACCCTTGTGTTTTACCAATTTGCAAACCAAAAACTGAAAACAAAAATTATATCTTGACTTGGGTACAATGGTATGTTGGTGTGATCTATTGGGTGTGTTTGGAATGGTGCCTAAGTCCCCAAGGACCGAGTTACTTGTGTCACTAAGCCAAGCGCTTATTGCGTGCTAACCACACGGAGGGATATGGGACCTCTCTTGACTAAGTATTCGGGAGGTGTTAACTATGAGTGGTCGGTGGGTGTGTTCATGTGTGTGTGTGTGTGTGGGAGGAGCATTAGCAATCGGTTAGGTGCCTAATGTGTACTTATCCCCGTGGGTTGCGGCTCTTAATTAGCATCGCCCATTGGAAAGCGTCTTGTTAGACTTAGCCATGCCCGCATACCAAAGGAAGTATGCTAACTGTGGCTGGTGGAAAGGCGGTCTATCGTGTGGGTACATTGGTACACCTCGCAGGTTAAAATTATTCGAATAGCCTCGCCCTAGGTTATGGACATGCTTGGTAAGGTCGTGCAAGAACTAGACTACAACCTTTTAAAAACTTAAACTTGATATGGGTGGTATGAAGGGTACTTCATACTATTGTTGTGGTGACTAATGGGTTAGTCACTTCCAGGGTTGTTGTTGTCATCTACCTATTGTTATAATTGTTTCTCTTTTATTTGAACAATAAAAGTTATTTGCAAACCTGCTTTGAAAGGTATTACTTTATTGCAAATAAAACTTGCTTCGTGCTGAAATTAAGTCCAGAGCCTCCTCCACTAAATAAAGCTTGCATGTAGTTACTTATAGTTCTGTTATCTCACACGTCAGTCTAGCGAGTACAAAAATAATTTTTGTACTCAGATGCTATGCTTAATTGTTTTCTTGCAGAGGAAGAAGGTGAGCCCCAAGGGCCTTACTTTTGCGAGATGTGCGGGTTCTGGGACGATTTGCTTGGCGGACCAGTTGGTTACCTTGTGGGTTAAAGGCACACTAATTGGCTTTTGTTTATCGCCATCTTATGGCACCTTTGCTTCATTGTTTACTTGATTATTCAGATGGTATTTGGCCTGTCGGCCCCTCTTTTGTAATAACTTATTATTATGTATGTCTTTTGACCTTGTGTTGTGCTTCGGTTCTATGTGAATGGATGGAATTGATGCACAATTTTGTAGCGGGGTGTGTATACTGCATTTCTGGGAAGTGTACATATCTCGAGGCTTGGTTTATCTGATTTGTGATGCTAGGACCAATGGATGGTTAAGCATTACAAGCCAAATAAACCGGGGTCCTCACAAAGTTGGTATCAGAGCCATTCCGACCGTAGTAACCCAAGCTTGGTCGTCCTTAGGATAATTTGGAAACCTTATTTTCAAAGTATCAAATGATTTATGAAAGTTTAAGTAAATTCTCAGATTTTACTCCTTACCTACCTTAGCTTTCTATCTCATCTTGCTCTAATTTGGGTTTTAAAAGTTGTTTTCCTCTCATTCCCTCCGAAGATAGTTGTTATCGATTAATTGGATTTTGGGAACCATTGAGTTTGGCAAATTGAAGTGTTAGCTGCCCTCTACAAGGTTTTGAAGCTTCGAAAGTTGAAGATTTCGGCTTAGAAGCTTGGATGCAAAATCTGGACAGCGAGCGTCAATTTCCGGACAGCAAGCTCAAAGGGTCTAAACAAGGTAGATAATGAGAGTTTAATTAACTAAAACTTGTGGGAATAAAAGGGTAAGATGTGATACTAGTTGGCTAAGTACCTAACACTATATTAGTAGTGTTTCGCCTGCTCTTTAGATGTGCTAAGGTTTGAGTTAGGTGCTGAAATTTACCTTCCTAAACCGATTGCTCATTCTTTCCATACGAGTTAGTCGTACTAGGAAGTTGATCTTGTGATTAAGACCTTGTGCTGATTTTGTGTTTGTTTTCGAGTTTTGAGTCCATTTCTTGCGAAGTTATTGTTTCCTTTGCCTTCGATTTTGTGGTTGGCCCTTATCTCGTCATAGTATATATCCCCACCCCCAACTTTCCGCAGATTCCCAGTCCTTGGCTTTTCTAATCGCGTCTTTCGACTTCTAGTTTTCAAGTTGCGTTGCTAACCCATCTCTTCGTATCGATGTCCGGACGGACCAAGAACGGACTAGGTCGCAAGTCGATCGATAAAGATCTTCCGATCTCCGATCGTCCGGACAAGGCTTGCTTGCGCTCCACTCAAAGCGACAGACGGAGTTTGTTCCCATTGCCTGGGAACGACAATTGCCTCCCTTTTTCATTGGTTATGGTGAAGGGAGCCATGTCGCCAAAGGTCGTGGAACTAGGAAAGGTCAAGGTCATCACAACGATGTGGTGAGGAAGGACACTACAAAGAACGAGTGTACTACGACTTGCCCAAATCGTGATGAAGACCACTTGCCTAGAAACCGTCCGATCGCTCGAATCACTTGTTTCTCTACGAGGAAGCAATCACTATCCCAAGGAGTGTAGCATGAACTCGGTGATCGCCAAGTCACTAGAACTTCGACTACTTCTTCTGGTCATCTACAAGTATCGCAGCCGATGCCTCCGGACCGCAGAAGTTCTCGAATGATTTGTCTAAGGAACCGCATGATAGATTACCGCCCTATACCTTCCCGACTTTCGATTGTGGTGGAAAATCCCGCTGTTGCTAAAGGCGTAAAGGAAAGCCAAAGGATCGCCGCAAGCGCCAACAGATAGCTGATGTCACTTGTTTCTTCTGTAACAACAAGGGTCACTATGCGCTTAATTGTCCTAAAGAGAGTGCAGCCACCCCTCGTCCTCTGTAGGCCGTGCCCCAATCTCGTGCACCTATGAGTCAGCAGAGCGGCCTCTGCCATCTTGCTGGAGTCGCTTGTTTCTTCTGCAAACGCAAGGGCCATTATGCTAATAAGTGTCCTATGAGGCTTGCATCAACCTCCCGTTTCTTTTCGCGGCCCGTGATTCGATCACATACACCTACGAAACATCCTGACTTGAGGGTTGTTCGTACTCAAGACAACTCCATTTCAGCTGGGAAAGCACAGGAGGTACCCGATATCGTGTAGGTACGCTTCTTGTTACCTCTTGCCCTGATACGCTCAGAGCATCTCATTCTCTTGTATCCCCGCTTTTGCTACTATTGGTGGTCTTTGTTTTGTTTTTTATCGGTGCCCAGCACCACCTCGATTTTATCAAGCCTTGCTAGCCTACCCGCTTTCCCCAAGAAGAATGCTACCATCCGGTTTGTCCTCGGCCGCTTGACTTGAGTGGCCCCCTTACGTCCTCAGACATCCAAGGGCATCACCTACTAGGTATTGCCTCAAATTTCTGTGGCCTAAATGGGCATAGCTCCTCTAACAAACTAGCTGCGGAGGGATGACTCCATATAGGTAGTTATCAAGTCGAGGTCTCATTCGTTAGTGGAGTAACTGCACAAATTGCTCCACCAACCGAGAATGGCCTTGGTTCCTCTAAGAAGCTAGTTATGAGGGATGACTTTGCATAGCTAGTTAACAGGCTGAGATCCTGTTGTTGGCGGAATTGACCAGACAAATCGCCCCACCAGCTAACAACGATCTTGCACCACCACCCATAGAATCAAGAAGATCTCTCAGTCTGTCAATCCTTGCTTTATCTCGAACTCGTAAGTTTCTCGTGTCAACTAAAGTGGCACATTTTCTACCGTGTCGGACCAAGATTCGCATCGACGCTTGTTTGAGCGTTATGTCTCAAGGAACGAGTGGGAACAATATGCCGGTAAATAAAGTGTCAATTGGACTGAGCAGAGTTCGAGAATTAGATCCAAGTACAACAACAAAATATTATAAATGGATAAAGAAATCTTAAAGGAAGATTCGTATTGTTGAAGAGGCTGAACGAAGAACCAGGAATAAGACCATCAAGTTCCTCAAAGTTCAGTGGTCAAACCATTCCGAGGGTGAAGCTACATGGGAACGAGAAGATGCCTCCATGCAGACTACCCCTCTTTCTTTTCCGAGTGAACCAAATCTCGGGACAAGATTTTTGTAAGGAGGGGAGGTTTGTAACATCCCCATTTTCAACTTGTGTTTCAAATGTAAGAAAATGGGTAGAAATTAAAACTTTTTCTTACTCCCTTCTGTTGTCGAACTTTTCTGAAATTCTTGCAAAGGAATTTTGGGAAATGCAAAATCAAAACCTTCAATTCTCTCAAGGCAAAGATCATCTTGTCAAATCTTGTGATAATGCTCTGGAAATATTTTTCCTGGGTTCTAGGGTTGCTTGGTGGCACCTCTGAATTATTTCATAATTTTTGGAAATGATTTGAAACAGTTTAGAGGCAAGTCAAACCCTGGTCAAACCCCGGAGATAACCTTCTGGAATTTCTTGAGGAAACTCTAGCACACCAAAATCTCTGGAAATTTTATGAGAGGTTAATTCTAAAGTTAGCAAGCTCCAGTTAAAATTTCAGAAATTTTGGAGTTGTTTTGCTATCCCAATTAAATCTGCAAAGTTTCAGCTTTAAAAATCAAAACCCTAATGGGTTTGCACTATTCCTCGAGCGCGGGTCAGGCTCGGGCTCGAGTCAATTGACTCGGCCAAACCAACTAGTAGCACCCACTCGAGCCGCCTGTGCCGCCGACACTGCGGCCCGATGTCGCGCTGGTCATCTTCTTCCTCCGCCGCCACGCGTGCGCGTGCGGCGGTGAAGTCGGAGAGCAGCGCCAGTCACCTCCCCAACTACTCCTCGCATGCATTTATTGTGCTCGGGGCTTGCCACGAGGTCTCTTTCTACCGCTCCGCCGCTCTACTCCCATGACCGTAGCTGACCTCCCGTGGAGAGAGCCGCTGTGGATCGAGCTCCTCTCGCTACTTAAGCACCCGCTCCCCTTCTTTGCCCTCCTTTCACCTTTCCGTAACCCCCAGTTGGTACCCTCTCTTCTTGCTTGAGCTCAATCGCCAAGATCACCCTTGGCCTCCATTACTGAAGCTTTGAGCTCCTGGTGCAGCCGGTGCTCCAGTGGCTCTTTTATTCAAACTTTTGCTCCGGCTCCTTCCTCTGGTCTCCTGGAGTGTTGACACTAATCCTATTTCAGTTTGTGTCTTCGTGTCATCGCCGATTTGGGTTTCTTTTCCTTTTAGGAAAATCGCCTCCTTCATCCCGTTGTTGTGAAGGAGCTCCTTCCCGATTCCTTGCTCGAAGCACCCGAGCTATGTGGGACTCGTTTTGATGTTGCAGCGTTGCTCTTTTTGCTCAGGCCGCCGTCGTATCGTCATTATCGTCTTTACGGCCGGCACGCTCTGTAACAACCCCAAGTTTATAAACAGTAATAAAATGCTTTATGCACAGTAATGAGGTGCTGTTCATAGCATTACTGTTCATTTCTACAATTTGGGAAGCATGTTACAAATGAAAAATCTTCCTTTTAGCCAAAATCCTAAAGAACCATTTAAAATCTTAAAGGAATACAAGATAAAATTTGTATTATGACTGAGAAGTATTTTCTTTAAAACCTAACTAAATTATCTGGGCTGAAAATATTTTTGTCGCATTTTTAGAAATTATATGGACTTAAAGAAAAATAATTGTCCTTAAATAAATATTTTTGGGCTAAAATAAATATTTATGTATTTTACAAAGTGATCATGTGGTTTTAAAATTTTATCTGGGAAATATATCATCCCAATAGCTTCAAAGAAAATTTCATGATTTTACAAATTTATTTGCTATTTTATAAGCCCACCAAACCTTCAAGCTTTTGAATGAGTTCTCGTCAACTAAACCGGTTTGAATCCAAACCCTAGCATCAGTAGCGACTCACACCTTTGCGGTTGGGTCCAACCCTTTAAACCTGGTCTGCTCACACGCGCTGGCGCGAGCCCAACTCCACGCTGATGTGAACCGTCGATCTTCAATCGAACGGCGAGGCTATAACGCCCGCGAGCCGCCCACGTGTGCGTTTAATCTCCGCCGTTGGATCTTGATCTAACGATCGAGATTAGTGTGTGCACCGGACAACTCCGAGCCCTTCTCAATCTCCACCGCTCATTCTCGATCCAACGGCGATCCCTTTCGCTTTAAACTTAAAGGCGTGCTTTTATCTCGAGCCGCCGATTCAAATCCTACCGCTTTTCCTTTACCGCGTGCTATTAAGGCCCGCTCCTCCGGGCCGTTAGATCTTCATCGTGTGGTCCAGATTGGTGTATGCATTCGGACGACTCCGATCCTCACGATCTCGGCCGCCCATTCTTGATCTAACCGCGCGCGCCTTTTCTTTTGAAATTAAAAGCGCGGCTATCTTGAGCCCTTAGATCTAGATCCTACGGATGCGCTTTTTACCGAGGGCCTTTAAAGCCCAAATTCGGTGGATCGTTGATTTCAATCGTAAGGTCCATATGAGTGTATGCAATCGGACCATCCGTTCATTTTTCCATCTTGACCGTAGAAATCAAATCTAACGGTCTTTGTGGTCATCGCATCTAAAAGGGGTGACGTGTATCCTTTATTTGATCGTTGGATTCCAATCCAACGCCCGATTTGAAAGTAGATCTCGAGATTCCTTTGGGCCCGTTTAAATCTCGATCGACCGATTGAGATCGCACGCCCATATTTTAAGGTACCGATTCAAATCTTTTAATCTCTATTTATCGAGCCGCCTATTTCCAATCGGATGGTGATATTCTTTGAGCCTTTATGAAGAGCGGTGAGAATGACAAAGGGACCCACATGTCGATGTTGCCTCCCTTCTTCCTTATCTCTGACGCAGCCATTTACGAGCAGAGGAGAAGATTATCCCAAGATTATGCAACTAATTTTTGGGATAATTGGCCCTAAATGGACACCTCATCAACTCTAGACTCTTCTCCTGTGCCCTGTAGCTCAACATCCATATATAAACCCTAGCTTTTTGTTGTTGCCATTGTTGACCGTAGAAGCTCATCCTCCATTGTTGGCAATGGAGCTCTTGCTCTTGTCCCTTTTGCTTATCCATCCTAAACTCGGTTCCACCTTGCAATAAAGATTGGTTATCTTTTGTAAGTTAAATCCGAGTTTATTTCTCCACAATCCACTTTTTTCAAATTATGTGGTGTCTTTCCTCTCTTGTAAGCTAAAACCCTAATTTTCGATATCTTGAACATCTTAAGGACCTTAGAAGTGTTGTGAATCATTCTTTTGAGCATCGAGAGCTTTAACTTGCTCTAAATCGAAAAGTTGATATTATAACTTTTGGTTTTCCATGTCATTTTCAAGACCTAGGGTTTACTTTCACAACTTGTTATCCTAATTAGGTTTAGACCAAACCCTAGTAGCATAACAAGTTATTCTTTTAATCCTTGTTATCATCTATTTAGGTTGATAATGTAAATTTGTCTCTGTTTCTTTTGTCTACTCAACCGACAAAAATAGGTTTTACTTTAGCTTTTGAAATCTAATCGATTAGGGTTAGCTTAAGGTTAGCTTGGGATATTAATTGCCCTAAAATATCATGCTAAGTTTCATTTATGAACTTTGCATGTTCTATTTTCCTTTTTCCAAAATCGCAATCATCTGTTTTCACTCTTTAAAATCAAAATCGAACTTTGCACTAAACCCTAGTTTCGTCTTTTGAAAAATGAGGTTATAAAATGGGTTATTATCACTATTATGGGTAGTTATGGCTTAAGCATACTGTTAATCATGCATTTTCAGATTGATCATGCATATTTATTCCATTTTGTGTTTATTGTCGATTTTGGTATTTATTGGATCTTATTGCTTCTTTTAGAATCTGGTTCTGCTGAAGCAATTGAATATATTTCTGAGCAACCTGAACCTGCAACAGAGGTTTATTATTATCAAGGCAAGCATCCTCTCTGTACCATATTGATCCCAAATTTTACACAATAGATTTTCTAAATCCAGTGACAACTGTGCATGCTATGTGTCTGAAAATACAAAATATGATCTGTTAGTAGTTAGTTATGACCTAACATGATGGATTACCTCAATTATCACCATACACTCAACCTTAGCATAGTACTGTATATTATAACCTATATTTTCAGTTTTGGCTTAGACATGCAGTCTAGAGATTTTAGAGTTTGACAAGAATATCTTGTCAAACATGGGAATCACAACTGAACTTTTGTTATTTTAAACCCTTTGTCCAGTTTCTTTAAATCAGACTTGTATTTTAAATTTAAATTGATCTGGACAAGAGGAAGCTAGTGATGGTGCTTTTGTGCACGAGATTGGGATTTGTGGTGGACTTGTCTGGACCAATTAAGGACTGAACTCTCACTATTCAATTCAAGTCCCCACGCATTTCCACATGCGGTGTATGGGCGCTGCTTGGTTAAGTAAAATGTTAAGACTATTGGGTTGGAAACAGAGAGTAAGAATATGTGTATTGACCTTGTATGGCATAGATGCTTTGGTCCGATGTTGTATGCCATGTGAGCTTGTATGTCATGTCGATGTTCTTAGAAGGGTGAGGGCGATATGTGCTCCAGAGCATATACGATACCTTAATGGTGCCGATTGCATCCTAATATGGGTAGTGAGCCCATTCGATTTAATTGTTTGATCGGCACATCGACGCAACATATGTGCCTCGGTAAGCGGATGCTATCGATCGTTGTTTAAGCGAGATCGGTTCACACATGGGGTCCAACTCAATAGTGTTAGCTTGTTGAAAATACCAAATCTTAGTTTCCTCGGCATACCAAAGGAAGTATGTCATCATTCGAGGCATCCAAGGCAACGGGCTAGCTAAGTCATGTGGGTAAAGATGTACACCTCGCAGGTATAAACTGTTCGAATAGCCGTGTCCACGGCCATGGACGATAACTTGAATTGATGTCACAGATAGAAGTTTTGATTTTCAAAATTTGGTTTCGGTTTGTTTTGGGTCAGTGCATGAGGGATTCATGCACTGTACTATTTACAATTATGTCATTTACTTACTGTTCTAAGCAAACTTTGATTTATTAACTTGCTTTATCAAAATTTAGCATTTGTAGGATAAGATGTATCGCTTTATGCAAATTTGAACCTTTATACCTTCCTGTTGTAACCTTATGCATATAAAAATTCTATTCCTTTGGTTAGGCTCTAATCAACACTTTCTTTTATTAGTTTGTGTACGACTTGCTGAGTACCTTCCGTACTCAAGGTGCTATCACCTATTGTTGCGGTGAGGACGGTTACCTTTATGAAGCACCAGTTAGCGCCGATCGGGGTGACGCTAACTGAGTAAAGCTACTATTTTCCTCCACGCAATTGCTCAAGGTGGAGGAGGCCATTGTGGACTTTAAGTTTTTATTTTGCTTCATTGTTGAACATGTTGTAGTGACCAAGTCACTCTATATTGTAGTACTAAAACCGAATGATGTAAACTTATGTTTAATTATGCAAATGTATGACTTGTATGTGTATGATGCAATGTTGTTGAAGGATATATATATGCAATGGTCGTTGATCCCGGGAACCATTGTGATATATATATATATCCGGATCTGTTTATTGAATTGTCACTTGTTAAATTTATATCTTTAGCATGATCTTTAATAAAGGGACAAGATCGTTCCTTCATTAATAATTGTGCTACAAAGATGAATTTAATTAAGTAAATTTCCAATAACTGGGCGCCACAACGTTGGTATCGAGCATACGCTACTCAGAGGTTAGAAGTAGCATGGCGGTTATTAGAGAGTCTTCGATAAAATTATTTTCAAGCAAGAATGTATTTTCAAATTTTAAGTATGACATCTTTTATTTCTTATCTTTCTTAATGTCAATTCTTGCCCAACTTTCGTTGGTTTATTTGAAAGTGAATTGTTTCTTACCTTGTCCTTTGTCTATAGATGAGTGGGTGGTATTTGGTCAAGGAAACCCGAGCCGAGGATGTTGATGGGTTCCCACTTTGCTCATGGATATGATGTGGCGAGCCAATTTCACCTATCACCAGAGTACGCCATCTATCGACGAGATCGAGGACCAGGCATGGAGGAGTACCGTGCCTTGATCAACATCATCGCTAGGCATGTAGTGGCAAGTGTCCCCATCGTGTCCAAGCACTTGCCACCTCTGAGGCTATGGCGGTTCAGGAAGCTGCGAGTAGGATGATGAGCCTTCTTCGTCACGATTTGACGGAATTGTCTCAACCACCCTATGACCTCTTCCCGAATCAAGGTCCTACCTCGAAGTGAGCATGTTCGCTGAGATACGCTTTGGCGAAGACCCCAAAGTGCGACGGTTGGCGAGGATGGTCCGCATCATGGACCAAATCCATGTTTGCCTTGTGAGGGAGCTATGGGAAACTAGGCATCGCCTTAATGAGGCCCAGAGTACGCTTCTTGAGTCAACATGAACCGCGCTCGCAACGTGCTTTATGATGACAACGAGACCTTCTCGCCGCCGCCGCACCACCTCTTTACCGACTTCCGTGGCGGCCGCGCGTGCTCGTTTATGGACAAGCGCGCCAAGCCCGGATGATCGCAGTTTTCTCGCACTCGCGCGATCGCACCTCCGGAGGTCACCACCACCGTTGGGTTCCCGAGGCGCCTCATTAGCCAGTTGATCTCGTTGATACCGGTTCCCCCGAGCTCATCTTTTGAATGAGTTTCGGTGAACTTAATCGGATCTTTATGCTAGCACCTCGACGATGAATCCTCGTGGTTAAGTGTTTTTAGTCTAGTAGTTGCCCTTAAATAGAATGTATGTAATAGGGCAATAGTATCTTGTACAGAATATGTAAGTTCAACTTTTGGTTTTGTAATCTGACCTTTGTGGCCGACTATGCTGTAAAGACTGGAACCGAACCTTTTGCTGTTTATATGAAGTTTCTGGTTTTGGTGTTAACTTGAATACATGGCATAACATGATGCATTATATGTACAGTGTTTGTTTCTTTTCTAATCTCAACCTTGTTTGTGTTTGCCGAGTATATCCTTGTTATGTTGTTAACCATGGTGTGGTAACAGATGACAGACCTACTACTCGGCGCAAGTGCAACAAGGAAGGGCATGTCGACTCCGTGCCCCATTCTCAGGGAGGGCCGACTGAACCTTCCAGCTCTCAGGGTCCGCAAGGTGGTTCTCAGGGAGAGGAGCTTCCTCCACCACCTTCGATGGCCGATGTGCTCATGCAAATTGAGCGCAATCGAATGGACCAAACGCGATCTTGGAGCAGATTGCGCGCAATACTTTTTCTCTGTTGCACCACCGCCGAGTAGGAGGCCACCATGTGCAGGCGCCTTGTCGACTTTCACGGACTAACCCGCGGTGTTCTCCGCCTCGAGATCCCATGGAAGCGAGGATTGGCTTCGAACCATTGAGAAGAAGCTATTAATTGCTCAATGCTCCGAAAGGGAAAAAGTTCTCTTCGCCAGTTATCAGCTTGATGGCCCAGCTAGCATATGGTGGGATAATCTCCTTGCCATTCACTACTGACATGTCCCTACTTGGGATGAGTTCGTGGAAGCTTTCGCGAAGCTCATATTCCTGAGGGAGTGATGATGATCAAGCAACGGGAATTTCTCGCTCTCAAGCAAGGGCGAAAATCTGTGACCGAATATCTTCATGAATTCAACTTTCTTGCCGATACGCTCGATGATGTTTCGACCGACCTTCGCCGTCAAACCGGTTCTTGAATGGGCTATTCAAGAAGCGCAGATGGTCAGAGCTCGCATGACTTCGAATTTCTCTCATTTGGTCAACAAAGCCATTGTGGCGAAAGCAAGAGCAAGGGCGTGGAGGAGTCACGCAAGCGGCACAATGACTTCTCGGCTTATTCACGGTGGCGATTCACCAAGGCCTCGCATGTGGGTGTCTGACCACCGCGAGCACCCGCTCCATTTGTACCAAGGCGGCGTGTTTGCCTCGCCCATCCTCTTCCACTAATCAACCAAGACCTAGTGGAAACCGCCACCACCGTTAGGACTGTGTGCCGGGGTTATATGCTACCACCGTGGCCGCTCGGGGCATTTTGCCAATCAGTGTTATGCCGTGGCTCGGGATACCACCTATTTCACCTTCCCCACCAATGTGCGCCCCGCACCACCCTCCCCGATCGGGTCAAGCCCGACTGCTCCGGCTCGAGGCGGGTGAACCAGACATCGCCGAGGAAGCACCGCCACTCTGGTTGTGCTTGGTATGCTCCTAGTTAATTTCAAGATCGAACTGCTTTATTTGATTCGAGCATCCCATTCATTTGTTAGTAGGCGTTTGCTACTCAACATCATTTATCGGTGCATCATCTTCATCCACCTCATATCATCCATTCACCGATCACCTTTATGATTAATCAAGTTCGCCGAATGTCAATATAAATATTGAAGGGTAGACTTTTGGGCTGATTTGATTGTGATAGATTCTAAAGGGTTGATGTTATCACGAGAATGGATTGGTTATCCAAGCACCTTGGGCAAATTAATTGTGCTCACAAATCCATTTCTTTAACTAATGAAAGCGACTTGATGCTTTTTCAATCCAGACAATGGGTTCCCATCTTTGTGCTCACCAAGTTGATGCTACTCCTCTTTGGAGTTGGTACCAATTGTTTGTGAGTATGTTGATGTCTTTCTCAAGACCTTCCCGCTTGCCACCGGATCGGGAAGTGGAATTTGTTATTGAACTCGTTCTGAACCGCTCCTATATCCGTGGAGTCCTTATCGACCGCTCGTCAATGAGTTGGTTGAATTGAAGAAGCAACTCGAGAATTGCTTGACAAAGGATTTATTCGACCGAGCTCCTCACCTTGGGATGCCCGCAATCTTTGTCAAGAAGAAAGACAACACTTGCGGATGTGTGTGACTACCGTCCGTTAAATGAAGTCACTATCAAGAACAAGTATCCTTTGCCTCGCATTGATGATCTTTTGATCGGTTGGTTGGTACCCGAGTCTTTTCAAAGATTGATTTGAGGTCGGGCTATCATCAAATCAAGGTTAGAGCCGAGGACATTCCCAAAACAGACTTTTCTACTGTTATGGTTTGTATGAGTACATCGTTATGTCCTTTGGTCCGACCAATGCTCCACTTATTTCATGAACCTTATGAATTCGGGTTCATGGCATTCTTGGATAAGTTTGTTGTCGTGTTCATTGACGACATCCTTATTTATTCCAAGTCCGATAAGGATCATGAACAACATTTGCGACTTGTGCTAGAAACACTTAGTTGCATCGATCGATGCTAAGTTTAGCAAGTGTGCTTTCGGCTCGAGAAGTTGCATTTGGGCATGTGTTATCCAAGGAGGTATCATTGTTGATCCAAGCAAGGTACAAGATGTACTAAATTGAAGCCTCCCAAGAATGTCCCCGAGATCCAAGTTTTCTTGGACTTGCGGGTTATTACCGTAGGTTGATTGAAAATTTCTCCAAAATTGCTAGACCTTTGACTCACTTTTGCGTAAAGAGAGGAAATTTGAATGGTCACTAAATGTGAGGAGAGTTTTCGCTTCGAGGACTCTCTTGACTAAAGCTCCAGTTCTCACTCTTCCTGATATTCATAAGAACTTTGACATTTATTGTGATGCATCTCGCCATGGACTTGGTTGTGTGCTTATGCAAGAAGGTCGAGTTGTGGCATATGCATCTCAGCGATTATGCCCTCATGAAGTTAATTATCCTACTCATGATTTGGAATTGGTCTGTGGTCCATGCATTGAAGATTTGGCGATATTACCTTCTTGGTAATCGTTGTGAGATCTATGAGATCATAAAAGTTCAAGTACATATTCACTCAACTGATTTGAATATGAGACAAAGAAGATGGCTTGAATCGATCAAGGACTACGACATGGGTATTCATTATCACCCCGGTAAAGCCAATGTGGTGGCGATGCTTTAAGGTAAAGTCACAATGCAATCGCACATTCTCTCTACTCATGCCAAGGACTTATGTGCTGATTTTCAGCGCTAAGTCTTGACTTGGTGGAAAAGGTTTTCTGTCTGCATTACAAGTGGAGCCGACATTAGAATCTCGATTCTTGAGACCCAAAATCGATGTCGAGGTAGCCAAATCAAGGAGAATTTGAAGGGGTAAAGCCAACGACTTCTCCAAGATGATCGCAGATGATTTGGTATCACAATCGCTTGGTGGTACTCACGATCCTCATCTAAGAAGTCTAATTTTAGAGAGGCTCATAATTCAAGTTTTCTACATCCCGAAGTACCAAGATGTATCGATTTGAAGACAACATTTTGGTGGAGCCAAATGAAAAGGCAAATTGCTCAAGATGTTGTCGAATGTGATATTTGCCAAAGGTTTAAAGCTGAACATCCAAGCCACCGGTACCCTTCACCTTTGCCTATTCCATGCTGGAAGTGGGAAGAGATCAGATGGATTTTGTTACCGGTCTTCCCAAGACTTCCAATGGGTCCGATGCCATTTGGGTAATCATCGATCGTTTGACAAAGGTGGCTCATTTTATTCCTGTCAAAACCATTTTTAGTGGCAAGCGGCCAGCAGAGCTTTATATTGCTAGAATTGTTTGTCTTCATGGTGTTCCCAAGGTCATTGTCTTTGACCGTGGCCCTCGCTTTACTTCCCACTTTGGAATTGTCTTCATCAAAGCTATGGGACTGAACTCTCTTTCAGTACTGCTTATCACCCTCAAACTAGTGGTCAAACTGAGAGAGTGAACCAAGTAATGGAAGATCTTCTTCGGTCCTATGTGCTATCTTATAGCCAAGATCGATAAATCTTTGCCATATGTGGAATTTTCCTACAATAATAGCTACCAAGCAAGTATTCAAATGTCACCTTTGAAGCCTTGTATGGGAGAGCTTGTAGGACTCCATTGAATTGGTCCGAGTCCGTGAAAGATCATTCTTTGGTCCGCACTTGGTAAAGAAGCCAAGAGCAAGTTAAATGCGATTCGAGATTGCTTGAGAACCGCCGCCTCGCCGTAAGAGCTTGCGTCGATCATCGTCGTCGTGAATTAAGCTTTGAGGTAGATGACCATGTCTATCTTAAAGTGTCACCCATGAAGGGTACTCATCGCTTTTAGGTAAAAGGAAGCTCGCACTCGTTATATCGGACCCTTCCGAATCATTGCTAAGCGAGGAGTCAGAGCTCATCAATTGGAACTACGAATCTCTCAAAGATTGCATGATACTTTTCATGTGTCTCAATTGAAGAAATGCCTTCGTGTTCCTATTGAGGCAATCGCTTATGAGCATCTTGATCTCCAACCCGATCTTTCCTATCAAGAACAACCAGCATGTATCCTCGACACAATGGAACGCAGACAAGAAATCGATCTTTGTCAAGTTCTTGAAAATTCATGGGCTAATCATTCCGAGGATGAAGCCACTTGGGAGTGCGAAGATCTAATGCAGATTGAGCACCCCCATCTTTTTTTTTTGTTTAGAACTTTCCTTTGAATCAAGAAAGGAAAGTTTAAACAAAGCAATGTAAACAAAGATCTAATAATAACACTATGTTGTTATGTAAAGTTCTTCTTTGTTATCTTTGAAGGAAATCAAGACAACAGATGTTGAATTTCCTTAACAATCATTTCCAGTTCACTTCTTCCTAATCTTTAACCTGTTCCAAATCTCGGGGACGAGATTTTCTTAACGGGGGGTAGGTTTGTAACAGCCCCAAGTTTATAAACAGTAATAAAATGCTTTATGCACAGTAATGAGGTGCTGTTCATAGCATTACTGTTCATTTCTACAATTTGGGAAGCATGTTACAAATGAAAAACCTTCCTTTTAGCTAAAATCCTAAAGAACCATTTAAAATCTTAAAGGAATACAAGATAAAATTTGTATTATGACTGGGAAGTATTTTCTTTAAAGCCTAGATATATTATCTGGGCTGAAAATATTTTTGTCGCATTTTTAGAAATTATATGGACTTAAAGAAAAATAATTGTCCTTAAATAAATATTTTCGGGCTAAAATAAATATTTATGTATTTTACAAAGTGATCATGTGGTTTTAAAAATTTATCTGGGAAATATATCATCGCAATAGCTTCCAGTAAAAATTTCATGATTTTACAAATTTATTTGCTATTTTTAAAAGCCCAGTCAAACCTTAAAGCTTTTGAATGAGTTCTAGTCAACTAAACCGGTTTGAATCCAAACCCTAGCACTGTAGCGACTCACGCCTTTGCGGTTGGGTCCAACCCTTTAAACCTGGTCCGGCTCTGTCACGCTCGGGCGCGAGCCCGAACTCCACGCGTGATGTGAACCGTCGATCTTCAATCGAACGGGCGAGGCTATAACGCCCCGCGAGCTGTCCACGTGTGCGTTTTAATCTCCGCCGTTGGATCTTGATCTAACGATCGAGATCAGTGTGTGCAATCGGACAACTCCGGAGCCCTTCTCAATCTCCACCATTCATTTCGATCCAACAGCGCAGATCCTCGCTTTAAACTTAAAGGCGCGCTTATCCGAGCCGCCGATTCAAATCCTACGGCTTTTCCTTTTACGCGTGCTATTAAGGCCCGCTCCGGGCCGTTAGATCTTCATCGTGGTCCAGATTGGTGTATGCATTCGGACGACTCCGATCTCCTCACGATCTCACCGCCCATTCTGATCTAACCGCGCGCCCTTTCTTTTGAAATTAAAAGCGCGTGGCTATCTTGAGCCCTTAGATCTAGATCCCACGCATGCTTTTTTGACCGAGGGCCTTTAAAGCCCAAATTCGTGGATCGTTGATTTCAATCGTAAGGTCCATATGAGTGTATGCAATCGACCATCCGGTTAATTTTTCCATCTTGACCGTAGAAATCAAATCTAACGGTGCCGTGTCATCGACTCTACAAGGGGTGTCGTGGTATCCTTTATTTGATCGTTGATTCCAATCCAACGCCCAGATTTGAAAGTAGATCTCGAGATTCCTTTGGGCCCTTAAATCTCGATCGACCGATTGAGATCGCACGACCCATATTTTAAGGTACCGATTCAAATCTTTTAATCTCTATTTATCACATTACCATTTCCAATCTGGACTACCGATATTCTTTGAGCCTTTATGAAGAGCTACAGGTCGAGAATGACAAAGGGACCCACATGTCGATGTTGCCTCCTTCTTCCTTATCTCTGCACGCACCATTTCGAGAGCAGAGGAGAAGATTATCCCAAGATTATGCAACTAATTTTTGGGATAATTGGCCCTAAATGGACACCTCATCAACTCTAGACTCTTCTCATGTGCCTGTAGCTCAACATCCATATATAAACCCTAGCTTTTTGTGTTGCCATTGTTGACCGTAGAAGCTCATCCTCCATTGTTGGCCGCTGGAGTTCTTGCTCTTGTCCCTTTGCTTATTCATCCTAAACTCTCGGTTCCACCTTGCAATAAAGATTGGTTATCTTTTGTAGGTTAAATCGAGTTTATTTCTCTCACAATCCACTTGGTTTGCCAAATTCGTGGTGTCTTTCCTCTCTCTGTAAGCTAAAACCTAATTTTCGATATCTTGAACATCTTAAGGACCTTAGAAGTCATTGTGAATCATTCTTTTGAGCATCGTAGCTTTAACTTGCTCTAAATCAAAAGTTGATATTATAACTTTTGGTTTTCCATGTCATTTTCAAGACCTAGGGTTTCTCCTCCACAACTTGTTATCCTAATTAGGTTTAGACCAAACCCTAGTAGCATAACAAGTTATTCTTTAATCCTTGTTATCATCTATTTAGGTTGATAATGAAATTTGTCTCTGTTCTCTTTGCCTACCAACCACAAAAATAGGTTTTACTTTAGCTTTGAAATCTAATCGATTAGGTTAGCTTAAGGTTAGCTTGGGATATTAATTGCCTAAAATATCATGCTAAGTTTCATTTATGAACTTTTGCATGTTCTATTTTCCTTTTCCAAAATCGCATCTGTCCTGCTTTGACTTCTTTAAAATCAAAACTCGAACTTTGCACTAAACCCTAGTTTCGTCTTTTGAAAAAAATGAGGTTATAAAATGGGTTATTATCACTATTATGGGTAGTTATGGCTTAAGCATATCGTTAATCATGCATTTTCATTGATCATGCATATTTATTCCATTTTGTGCTTATTGTCGATTTTGGCATTTATTGGATCTTATTGCTTCTTTTAGAATCGTTCTCACAAGCAATTGAATATATTTCGAGCAACTCGAACTCGCAATGAGGTTTATTATTATCAAGGCAAGCATCCTCTGTACTATATTGATCCCAAATTTTACACATTAGATTTTCTAAATCCGGTGACAATGTGCATGCTATGTGTCTCAAAATACAAAATATGATCTGTTAGTAGTTAGTTATGACCTAACATGATGGATTACCTCAATTATCACCATACACTCAACCTTAGCATAGTACTGTATATTATAACCTATATTTTCAGTTTTGGCTTAGACATGCAGTCTAGAGATTTTAGAGTTTGACAAGAATATCTTGTCAAACATGGGAATCACAACTGAACTTTTGTTATTTTAAACCCTTTGTCCAGTTTCTTTAAATCAGACTTGTATTTTAAATTTAAATTGATCTGGACAAGAGGAAGCTAGTGATGGTGCTTTTGTGCACGAGATTGGGATTTGTGGTGGACTTGTTCGACCAATTAAGGACCGAACTCTCACTATTCAATTCAAGTCCCCACGATTTCCACATGCAAGTGTATGGGCGCTGCTTGGTTAAGTAAAATGTTAAGACTATTGGGTTGGAAACAGAGAGTAAGAATATGTGTATTGACCTTGTATGGCATAGATGCTTTGGTCCGATGATGCGTTGTATGCCATGTGAGCTTGTATGTCGATCGATGTTCTTAGAAGGGTGAGGCGATATGTGCTCCGTAGCATATACGATACCTTAATGGTGCCGATTGCATCCTAATATGGGTAGTGAGCCCATTCGCATTTAATTGTTTGATCGGCATATCGACGCAACATGTGTGCCTCTGTTAGCGGATGCTATCACGTTGTTTGCGAGATCGGTTCACACATGGGGTGCAACTCAATAGTGTTAGCTTGTTGAAAATACCAAATCTTA
Organism: Ampelocalamus luodianensis; assembly: GCA_036346255.1. Lineage (NCBI taxonomy): Eukaryota > Viridiplantae > Streptophyta > Magnoliopsida > Poales > Poaceae > Ampelocalamus > Ampelocalamus luodianensis. Next base: position 21,664,629 of record CM070640.1, read on the forward strand.
GTTTCCGGCCGGCATACCAAAGGAAGTATGTCATCATTCGGAGGCATCCGAAGGCAACGGCTAGCTAAGTCATGTGGGTAAAGATGTACACCCGCAGGTATAAACTGCTCGAATAGCCGTGTCCACGGTCATGGACGATAACTTGAATTGATGTCACCAGATAGAAGTTTTGATTTTCAAAATCTGGTTTCGGTTTGTTTTGAAATTTGTGCATGAGGGATTCATGCATCGCATCACATAATTATGTCATTTACTTACTGTTCTAAGCAAACTTTGATTTATTAACTTGCTTTATCAAAATTTAGCATTTGTAGGATAAGATGTATCGCTTTATGCAAATTTGAACCTTTATACCTTCCTGTTGTAACCTTATGCATATAAAAATTCTATTCCTTTGGTTAGGCTCTAATCAACACTTTCTTTTATTAGTTTGTGTAAGACTTGCTGAGTACCTTCCGTACTCAAGGTGCTATCACCTATTGTTGCAGGTGAGGACGGTTACCTTTATGAAGTACCCGTTAACGTCGATCAGGGTAACGCTAACGAGTAAAGCTACTTCTTTCCTCCACGCAATTGCCTGCGGGTGGATGAGGCCATTGGTGGACTTTAAGTTTTTATTTTGCTTCCGTTGTTGAACATGTTGTAGTGACCAAGTCACTCTATATTGTAGTGCTAAAACCGAATGATGTAAACTTATGTTTAATTATGCAAATGTATGACTTGTATGTGTATGATGCAATGTTGTTGAAGGATATATATATGCAATGGTCGTTGATCCTGGGAAACATTGTGAGATATATATATATCCGGATCTCGCTTATTGAATTGTCACTTGTTAAATTTATATCTTTAGCATGATCTTTAATAAAGGGACAGTACTGTTCCTTCATTAATAATTGTGCTACAGTATGAATTTAATTAAGTACATTTCCAATAACTGGCGCCACACGCTCCTCCGCCGCCAGACCTTCCCCAGACCGCCGACCTCCTGTCGTGCGGTGAGTGCCTTTGTTCCACGAGCTCGAGCACCTCTTGATTTAGGTCGCGGCAGGTTCTTAGCCATTTCCATTTTCTCGCATTTTGCTCTCTACCTCGCTCCGCTAGCGGCGTTTAGGTCGTCTCCGCGACAAAATGCCCTCAAAGTGTTCGCAATAGTATTGCGAACATTTTGCCTCGGTGGGTCCACGCCGCGCGGCTGCGTGGCTCTGGGCGGCGAGGCGAGCCGTGACGAGTCCGGTGCTCAGACTTTTGTCGTGATTTTGTCAAATCACCGACCTCCTCTGGTCATCGTGACCTCCAGACCTCCGTGTTAGATCCGCACCGTAGGATCTTGTTTGTAAAAGCTTATGTCCCAAGACCTCTTTAGTTTTAATCCTAGCCCTTAGTGATCTCTTCGTGTTTAGATCTAACCGTAGATCCTTTGTTCTGTAACCGCTTATGTAACATCCCAATTTTGGACTTGTGTTTCAAATGTAAGAAAATCAGTAGAAATTAAAACTTTTTCTTACATCATGTATTTCCTGTGGTGCCAAGAAATTCTTGTACAAGGAATTATGGAAATACATTGTCACAAGTCTTGTTGATCCAAATCTTGCTATTCCAAAAACAATCTTGTCAAATCTTTTGATCATCCTCTGGAAATATTTTTCCTAAGTCTCTGTGATGGTATGTGACCCCTCTGAAAAATTTCACAATTTTTAGAAATTGTTTGAATATTTTTAGAGGTATCAAACTGCTTGACTCTCACCAAACATTAAAACAGAGCCTTGCAGAAATTTTGGAGATTTATTCGCAGCATAAAAATCTCTGAAAATTTTACACAAGGTTAATATCTGAGTTAGCAAGCTCCTGTAAAATTTTCGTAATTTTTGGAGTTATTTTGCTACCTCAAATAAATCTTTCAAAGTCTCTGTTCTTTTTCAAAGTCAAACTTGGTTTATCGTTATCGTTCGAGTCGACTGGGCTCGAGCCAATCGACTTGGTCCAGTCAACTAAACGTACCGAGCCACTCTTTAAAACGCGCGTGCGATATCAACCGTTAGATCTAAATCGCACAGCCGCGCCACAGACGCTTCGACCTTCCGTTGCAAGATTGATTGTCAACCGTTAGATCGCAATCCAACCGCCGAGATTTCCGAACCCTTGGACCTCCGTTGCATTTTCAATCTGAGCCGCTGGATTAAGATCCAACGCCGCACTCTCTTCGCTGTAATTTGAGTTTGCAACGGAGCTATCTCGAGCCGCTCAATTCTAATCGTAGGGTTCGCAATCTTTCCGCTGTGTTTTAAACTCGGGAGGCGTGGCGCCCGCGACCGCCCGATTTAAATCGGGTTGAGAATCGCCCGAGCTTTTGCGGTCGTCTTCAACCTCCGCCGCGGCGAGCACCGTAGGGGAGTAATGGCGTTGTCATTTCTTGCTCCTAAAGCCACTTTAGCCGACGTGTAAGGGTATGGGCGGTACACCAGCCAGGCCATGCCCTAATGCACGTCTTCACCTCTTTTCCTTGTCGGTAGGCGTGGTGCTTTGTGTTTTGCCGCCGAGAGAGGAGGGGTGCAAACCCTAACACTTTCGTGGCTTTATAAGCACCTCATTGCTTCCTAGTATCTCTTAGACCACCACCAAGCTTCACTCACAAAGATTGGAGCTTAACACCTCAAAACCGATAATCCACCATTGTTGACCCGTGGAGCTCCATTGGTGTTCTGGTGTTCCAGTGGTCCTCCTTCACGTTTCTTTGCCCTAACCTCATCTATTTATCACCTTGAACATTTCCCTCACTTAATTTTGGATTTGATTCTCGTGAATTGTCCAATTTGGGGTTTGTTCAAATTCGCCAAATTGGTCATCTTCTTCCTCACTCAGTGAGTGCTCCATTTTCAAATCACTTGCTCATATAGCTTCGTGGACCTTAATGAAGCTATCACGATGCTTTGGAATCACTCATTTGGCTCAGGTGTCATTTTCGGTTTTCTTCTCCAAGTCCAAGCAAGCTTTGCCTTGATCAAGCATCTCCACTGCCTTTGAAGCTTCCGTCGCTAAGGTAGCTTCTTATTAGTCATAGAAGCTCGCACCCGCTTCCTTGGACTGCAGCGGAGCTTTTCGCTATTTTCATGTTTGGCAGTAAAGCGTCCGTTTTCATTTTCCGGCTAGCCGGTGTTCTAGTCCCTCGCCGCCGGCGAGAATGCTACCATTGGACTCGTTGGGCTATTGCGAATCCATTTCACTACTTGGTTGACGCCGCCGCGACCGGAGTCGCCGGCGATAAGCCGTGGAAGTAGCTCGGGTTTTGCCGGGAGGAGCTCCCGTTTTCGTCAGCTCATTAGGACACATTAATTGCTGATCATTAGTATTAATTGTGTCTTAATCATTATTATTGAGCCACTGACTAGCGGGCCCAAAGATCCTTTAATCACTGCTTTACTCGCATCGCTCCGACATCATTAATGCTTAATCATTGATTAATAAAAATGTCGGCATTTAATCGCGGTCGGAAATCTCCTCTGGGTCGCTGACTTGTGGGCCCGAGGGTTTAAAATCAAATTCCAGTAGTCATTAGTGTCTGTTTAATGATCATCATTAGGGGCATTAACTCTGTCTTTAGTCATCCCTCTCAGTCTCTGTCAAGTGGGCCCAGTGCACTGTGCACGTGGGTTAAACCAGCGCATGTGTGCCTCAAGGTCACTGACATGCGTGCCCCACGTGTCAGCATCCCTTTTGAACTTCAATCAATAGCCACCGTCGATCTCTTGATCAACGGCCTAGATCTTGTATGCATTCGGACCATCCGGTTCCCCTCATCATCCTGGACCGTCCATCTCGTGATCTGCGCCGAGATCTTGTGTGCAATCGGACCTTGCTAGATATGGGTTCGAGCCGCTCATCTTTAGATCTGCGGCGTCGGATTGTACGAGGCAACCGTGATCGTCCGGCTGCATACATCTCGTGAGCCGTTGGATCTTGATCCAACGGTGGGTTTCGATTAGGTTGGCGCGCAGGCGCTGTTTCGGCGCGTGAGCCGAGGATTTTCGATCACGGGTGGAGAATTGTCCACGCGTTTTCTTCTATTAGGGTTGTTCTGTAATTCGGTAAGTAATTGTTTTACAACTGAAAATTGTGTAAAAACTTTAGAAACTCATAACTAATTCATTTTAACTACTTTTGGTTAATTCCAAGCGTAATAAATCATGTCATCACTTTAGCTTATTATAAAAATGGATTTAAGCATGTTCCAAAGAGAGTAAAATTATATAACTAGAAATAACTTGATTTCTGTCATTTTGAATATTCCAGAAAATGAATAGAACTTTAGGAAATGCATATCTTGCTCTGTGTATGTCCAAAATGAATGATTCCAATTTTGATAAATTTGTTATTAACCAAATGTTAATATAAAAATGATGGTAGGTCCTAGATTGTAACAGAAACCTTGATTAATGATTTAGTACCTATTTCTAGCATTTAGAAAATTCTGGGAAGCTTATAAAATGCACAAGTAATTCTCTGTAAATGCAAAATATATTTGATAAATTCTAGAAAACCCCTCTGTTGGTTTACTTCACTGTAAAATTAGTTTTGAACATATGTGTGCTCCTAGAAAATGCACTATGCTAATTTTGCATCTCAGAAAAATCATAACTAAATCACTTTAACTTCAAATGACCTGAAAATTTATATGGGTTACCTCCATACCAGTAGGTAGCTACCATAAAAATTTCAGCTTCAAAACCCTTCTAGAAAATATTTTTGCATAAAGGCTATTTATGGAAAAAGTGTTTTTAAGTAATATCTTTTGCACCACAAATCCAAATTAGGTTTTTCCAGTTTCTATGCCTAGGTATATTCATATTCTACCTTGTGTATAAAATTGGTTGCCTTTGGATGATTTTTGCTTGCTCGTTTGTTTAAGTGTGTCTCGCCTTATTGGTTGTTCTTGGTTCTTTTGCCTTTCGCTTAGGATTCGACATTTGCGGTAATCCCAGAACGATCCTCCGCAACAAATTGAGCAAATGCAAAGAAGAAGGCAAGCGCTTGATCATGTTAATCCCAGTATTTTAAGTATTTATGTTGATTACAAATTTTATGTATGCATTGCTACTTTGTTTTAATAGTTGGCCTAGTAGATGCATTTCCTTAGCAAATGATTATCCTCTACTACCATGAGCCTAGGTTATTGTTTGTGATTTAGAGCTCGTTGGATGAGCTCTTGTCACTTAGTAGTTGCGAATTAATTGCTTAGCCATGCTTAGTTTCGGTAGAATGGGCGGTTATCGACTTGTCGATAACCTTGATCACCTAAAACTTATTATCACTTATGATTTCAAAGATTGTGCCTTGTCTACTTATGAAAACTAAAACTGAAAACAAAATGATTTAGACTTGGGCACAATGGTAAGATGGTGTGATTGAGGGTGTGATCGAATGGTGCCCGGTCAACAAGGACCGAACATCTTGTTACACTAAACCAAGCATTTGTGCGTATAACCACACTAGAGGGTATGGACCTCTCTTGAATTAGTACTTTGGGAGGCATTAATTAATGAGTTGGTCAGAGTTTATAGAGAAAAAGGATCACTAAGGCGTGACCGGGTGGTTCTTTCTAGGTCCTCCACCGGCTGTGGGTCTCGAATGTCCGGCTAGTAACTATTGACTCCGGCTTTGCTTGACTCCACCACAACGTATGGTCCTAGTGGTCCATTCTTTGGTTGGTCACTAAGGGTTAACCCCATACGTGCGACTCTTAATTAACGCATTCCATTGGAAACGCCTCAGAGGACTTAGCCGTGTCAGACATACCAAAGGAAGTGTGCTAATAGCTTGGCAAAAAGGCGGTCCAAGTGTGGGTACATTGGTACACCCTCGCAGGTTAAAACTATTCGAATAGCCTCGCCCTAGGTTATGGACACGCTGGGGAGGTCTTTCAAGAGTTAGACTACAACCTTTTAAATAAAACTTGATGGGTGGTACGAATCGGGATTCGTGCTATGTTGTGGTGACTATTGGGATAGTCACTTGTGTGGTTACTTGTATGTATCCAGATTTCATGTTACTTTGATAATAAAACTGATTTGCAAACTTGCTTTTAAAATGTATTACATTATTGCAAATAAAATTGGCTTCATGCAAATGAGACATACAACCTCCACCTAAATAAGCTTGCATGTAGTTTATGAATAGGTGCGCTATTCCACACGTCGATCTTAAGGGTACAAAGACAATCTTTGTACTCGGATGCTATGCTTAATTTTTTGTTGCAGAGGAAGAAGGTGAGCTCAAGGGCCTCACTTTGTGAGTCGTGTTGTGGTAGCTTATGGGCGACTAGCTTGATGTCCCTGGTTGCCTTGTGGGTGTGTGGCTAACCTGGCCGACTTTTGTTCTCGCCATCTTATGGCACTTTTGCTTCATTGTCATTCTTGTATAATGTTATTTGGCCGGTCGGCTCTCTTTTGTAATAACTTTACTTTGCTTTATGTCGTTGTTAAACTTAGGGATATATGTTGTATGGAAATGATGTGTAATTTTGTGATGATGTGCATATGTTGCAATTCTGGGAAACATATGTCCATCGAGGCTTAGAATGTTTAATTAGTAATGCTAGAACCATTTGGAGGTTAAGTGTTACTAGTTAAATATTCCGGTCCTCACAAAGTTGGTATCGAGCCATACTCGACCAGTAGAAACCCCTAGCTTGGTCGCTTTAGGATATTTTGAAAACTTACTTTCAAAGCAGTTTATGAAAACTTAAGTAAGTTCTCTGATTTTACTCCTTACCTATCTTAGCTTGCTCATCTCACCTTGCTCTCACTTAAGTTTGAAAAAGTTGTCCCTCTCTTCCTTTCAAAGATTAGTCTCTATCGATTAACTTGGTTTGGGAGAACCATGAGAGCTTGGAGAAAGAAATTAGACACTAGCTAATGAGTGTACTTAAGGTAGGAAATGAGAGGTAAATACAACTAAAACTTGAGGAAATAAAAGGGTAAGAAGTGATATGAAATTTAGTTAAATACCCATACTCTATTAGGTGGTTATACCTTGATTTTTGGACCATTTTGAGTCAGATTTTAGTTCTGAAATTTTGGGTCTTCTCAATTGACTACTCGTTTTTCCATACGAGTTAGTCATAATAGGAAGATGGTTGTTATCTTTGTGTTCTTCTTTGTAACTTTATGTGGTGATTTGAGCCTTTAAGGACTGTTTTGTTAAGAGGTTAGTAGTTTTCTTTGTCTCTGTTCCGAGTTGTGTTTTAACCTATTTTTGTGGAACAGATGACAAGAACCACCCGCAATGACAATGGCTGGTTCTCGATGAGGAGCTTCCTCCTCCGACCATGGTCGAGGTTCTCGCTCGATCGAGCGGAATCGCATGGACCGCACCGGATCTTGGAGGTCATTGCGGAACACCTCCGCCCCGCCGCCGCTTCAGATCTGGAGGTGGCGCCACCGCCTCGTGGTGGGCTTGCGGAGTTTCTCCGCACGCAGCCACCCACTTTCTCTCGATCCGAGGATCCACTGACGCGATGATTGGTCGCGACTTGTTGAGCGAAAGCTCAATATCGCGCTGCCGGGAGCAGAGCGGCACTCTTTGCATCCCATCGCCTTGAGGGTGCAGACTATCTTGGTGGGAGAACTTTCGCCATGCACCCACTGTGCCACGTTGTCTCGTGGGATGAGTTTCGACCGCCTTCGTCGGGCCCACATACCGATGGCCTGATGAAGCTCAAGAAGAAAGAGTTTCTTGCGCTTGCCAGGGGCGCAAGTCTGTTTGAGTACCTTACGAGTTTAATCACTTGGCTCGTTATGCTCGGGAGAGGTGGCCTCGATGAGGCTAAACAGAGAAGTTCATGGATGGTTTGTCCGAGGAGCCGCAGACAAGCCGTCTATTGTGGACTTCGACTTCCGCACCTTGGTGGACAAGGCCATCGCCGCCGAGCACAAGGCGAAGGCGCTGGGTGAGTCCGCAGCGCAAGTGGGAGGCACATCGGTGCACATGTGCGGTGGCCTCACTGGCCCCCGTGTTGGGCCCACACCGGGGCTCGTGCTTGGCTTCACCACCGCCGAGGCCGTCGGCACGGCTGCTCGCCCCCGCAGCCGTGTTTCAACCACGTGCACTGCGACCAAAGAAGCGAGTTGCGCCCGCAACCCACCGGCCGATGTTACTGTTTACCGCAACAAGAAGGGCCATTATGCTAGCGCTGCCCTCGAGGATCGAGCAGCCCTCGCCCTAATGGAGGACGCGGAATGGTCACACACCGACCGTAAGGTGATCCGAAGACCTGTGGTGTGTCGGGAGTGGTCGAGTCAACCACATCTCGGTGAGGAGGCACAGGAGGCGCCGACGCTGTGTTGGGTACGCCTTGTTAATTTACATCCTCGCTACGCTTTATTTGACTCGAGCCTCGCATTCTTTTATTTCGAGGTCGCTTGTCGTTGATTGTGGGCTTCACCGTGTTCCTTTGGGATTCCATCACGATTCGCTCCGGTTCGGAAATGAGAGTCACCAAGTATGCCGATGTTCCTATCCACATCGAAGGAGTGGGGTTCTTGGCGAATCTTATCCTACTCGACTCGGCGCGCTTGGATGTGATTCTTGGCATGGATTGGTTGTCCCAACACTTGGGGCAAATCGATTGTGCCAGGAAGATGGTTTTCCTCACTAGTCCCTCAGGCGAGCAAGTTGGGTTTTCACCGCAGCTGCGAGAGCCCCATCTTTTTGCCCTTGAAGCAAAGCCAGCATTGGAGATTCACGAAGTCCCCACTGTGTGTGACTTCGCGGATGTCTTTCCTGAAGATTTGCCTGGAATGCCACCTGTACGAGATCTGGAGTTTGTGATAGAGTTGCTGCCTGCATCGCCCTATTTCTAAGAGGCCAGATCGCATGCCTCCTAATGAGTTGGAGGAGCTAAAGAAGCAACTAGGTGAGCTGCAAGAGAAGGGTTTTATCCGCCCTAGCTCATCTCCCTGGGGTTGTCCAGTTATCTTTGTGAAGAAGAAGGACAAGACCTTGCGCATGTGTGTTGATTACCGTCCGCTCAATGAGGTGACGGTAAAGAACAAGTATCCTTTGCCCCGTATTGATGATCTTTTCGATCAGTTGACCGGAGCGCGTGTCTTCTCCAAGATTGACTTGAGACTGGGCTATCATCAAGTCAGGATCAGGGCCGAGGACATTCCTAAGACGGCTTTTGCGACTCGTTATGGCCTTTACGAGTACACCGTCATGTCTTTTGGTTTGACTAATGCTCCCGCTTTATTCATGAACCTAATGAACTCAGTATTCATGGAGTATTTGGATAGGTTTGTGGTGGTATTCATCGACGATATCCTTATCTACTCCAAGAGTGAAGAAGAGCATGCTGAGCATCTTAAGCTTGTGTTGGGCAAGCTGCGTGAGCACCAGCTGGATGCCAAATTCAGCAAGTGCGAGTTCGGCTGAAGGAAGTGGCATTCTTGGGCCATGTTCTTTCAAATAGAGGTGTGGTGTGGACCCTAGCAAGGTCAATGATGTGCTATCTTGGGGTCAGCCCAAGTCGGTCACCGATGTGCGGAGTTTTCTTGGTTTGGCTGGCTACTATCGCCGCTTTATCGAGAATTTCTCCAAGATTGCAAGGCCTATGACTGAACTACTCAAGAAAGACAAGAAATTTGAGTGGTCCGCGCTTGTGATGTGAGTTTTCAGAACTCAAGAAGGTTGACCTCAGCCCAGTGCTTGTTCTCCCTGATATTCACAAGAGTTTTGATATCTATTGTGATGCTTCTCGCCGTGGTCTTGGTTGTGTCATATGCAGGAGGGCAAGGTTGTGGCCTATGCATCGCGGCGCTGAGGCCTCATGAACTCAACTATCCTACTCATGACTTGGAGTTAGTCGTGGTCCATGCACTCAAGATTTGGCAGCATTACGATTGGGAACCGCTGTGAGGTGTATTCCACCACAAGAGTTTGAAGTACTTGTTCACCACCCCAGATCTGAACCTCGTGCAAAGAAGATGGTTGGAATTGATCAAGGACTATGACATGGGCATTCGGCACCATCCGGCAAGGCCAATGTAGGTTGATGCACTCGATCGGAAGGTGTATTGCAACATGTTGACGCTCAAGAGCAGCAGCCTACCCTCATTTTGAGTTCCAGCGCCTTAATTTGGGTTTGATCGAGCACGGTTCCCTTGCTTCGTTGGTTGTGCAACCAACCTTGGTGGACCAAATCAAGGCGCACGTTGACATGATGTTGGTGTGAGCCGATCAAGCGTAACATCAAGGATGGGATAGCCGCGCTTTTCGAGGATGAGCATGGCGTTGTGTGGTTTGGGGCGCCTTGTGGTCCCTAAGGTCATGGAATTGCGGAATTTGATTCTCCGCAAGCCCATGATTCTCCTTTGTCTATTCACCCCGGCTACCAAGATGTATCGGGATCTTCGCCGAGATTCTCGTGGACTCGCATGAAGCGCGAGATTGCCGTGTTCGTTGTCGAGCGCGACGTGTCTTTGTCGTGTGAAGGCCGAGCATCGCTCAGCAGGTCTTCTTCGCCTTTGCCGATGCGAATGGAAGTGGGATTCGCTGGCATGGACTTCATCACCGGATTGCCCCGCTCGTCCAAAGGGAATGATGCTATTTGGGTCGTGGATCGATGTGCTGACTAAAGTGGCGCATTTCCTTCTGTCAAGACTCGGCCGTGTGGGGCCTTGGCCGAACTTTATGTCTCGAGGATTGTGAGTCTTCACGGTGTGCCAAAGACGATTATTTCGATCGTGGTGCACTTTTCACCGCATTGTTTTGGCATAGTCCGCAAGAGGCTATGGGGACCCGCCTTCATTTGAGCATGCCTTTCATCCTCGGTGATCGATGGTCGACGGAGCGAGTCAACCAAGTGTTGGAAGATATGCTCAGTGCTTGTGTTCTTTCCTATGGGAAGAAGTGGGAGAAGTGCCTACCATTTGCCGAGTTCTCCTACAACAACACTTTCGGGCGGTCTTGGTATGGCACCATTTGAGGCTTTGTATGGGAGAAGATGCGAACCCCATTGAACTGGTCAGAGACTGGTGAGCGGCAATTTTTCGGCCCAGATTCGATCAATGAGGCCGAAAGTCAAGTTCGCTTGATCCGCGAGCATCCGCGCACGCCCACCCGAGCGTAAGAGCTATGCGGATCGCCGCCGCGCGTGAGTTGAGCTTTGAGCCCAATGACTTTGTGTATCTCAAGGTCTCACCCTTGAAGGGCCATCGCTTTGGCATCAAGGGCAAGTTGGCTCCTCGATATGTTGGGCCTTATCGCATCATCGAGAAAGTTGGAGCAGTCGGATACAGATTGGAGCTACCAGCTACACTTGAGGGTGTGCATGATGTGTTCCATGTGTCACACCTGAAGAAGTGCCTCCGTGTCCCGACCGAGGAAGCTCCATTGAGGTTCTCGATGTACAGAGAATTTGACCATCACGAGCATCCTGCTCAGATTCTTGAGGAATCGAACGGAGAACGAGGAACCGTGTCATCAAGTTCCTTAAGGTTCAGTGGTCAAATCATTCTCAAGATGAAGCCACTTGGGAGCGAGAAGATCGCCGTGCAGATTTTCCTTCTTTCTTCTCCGAGTAAACTAATCTCTGTCGAGATTCTTGTAAGGGGGAGAGTTGTAACATCCCAATTTTGGACTTGTGTTTCAAATGTAAGAAAATCAGTAGAAATTAAAACTTTTCTTACATCATGTATTTCTGTGGTGCCAAGAAATTCTTGTACAAGGAATTATGGAAATACATTGTCACAAGTCTTGTTGATCCAAATTTTGCTATTCCAAAACAATCTTGTCAAATCTTTTGATCATCCTCCGAAATATTTTTCCTAAGTCTCTGGATGGTATGTGACCCCTCGAAAAATTTCACAATTTTTAGAAATTGTTTGAATATTTTTAGAGCGATCAAACCTGTTTGACTCTCACCAAACATTAAAACAGAGCCTTGCAGAAATTTTGGAGATTTATTCGCAGCATAAAAATCTCTGAAAATTTTACACAAGGTTAATATCTGAGTTAGCAAGCTCCTGTAAAATTTTCGTAATTTTTGGAGTTATTTTGCTACCTCAAATAAATCTTTCAAAGTCTCTGTTCTTTTTCAAAGTCAAACTTGGTTTACTGTTACTCGGGTTCGAGTCAGACTCGGGCTCGAGCCAATCGACTTGGTCCAGTCAACTAAACGTACCGAGCCACTCTTTAAAACGCGCGTGCGATATCAACCGTTAGATCTAAATCGCACAGCCCGCGCGCGCGTATCGCTTCGGACCTTCCGGTTGCAAGATTGATTGTCAACCGTTAGATCGCAATCCAACCGAGATTTCCGAACCCCGGACCTCGGCTGCATTTCGAACCGAGCCGTTGATTAAGATCCAACGCTTCGCACTTCTTCGTTGTAATTTGAGTTTGCAACGTGGAGCTATCTGAGCCGTTCAATTCTAATCGTAGGGTTCGCAATCTTTCCGTTGTGTTTTAAACCTGGGAGGCGTGGCGCTTCCGTGACCGCCCGATTTAAATCGTGGGGTTGAGAATCGCCCGAGCTTTTTGCGGGTCGTCTTCAACCTCCGGCCGTGCGAGCACTGTAGGGGGAGTAATGGCAATGTCATTTCTTGCTCCCTAAAGCCACTTTAGCCGACGTGTAAGGGTATGGGCGGTACACTGAGCTAGGCCATGCCCTAATGCACGTCTTCACCTCTTTTCCTTGTCGGCCGTGCGTGGTGCTTTGTGTTTTGCCGCCCGAGAGAGGAGGGGTGCAAACCCTAACACTTTCGTGGCTTTATAAGCACCCTCATTGCTTCCTAGTATCTCTTTAGACCACCACCAAGCTTCACTCACAGCATTGGAGCTTAACACCTCAAAACCGACAATCCACCATTGTTGACCCGTGGAGCTCCATTGGTGTTCTTGGTGTTCCAGTGGTCCTCCTTCACGTTTCTTTGCCCTAACCTCATCTATTTATCACCTTGAACATTTCCCCTCACTTAATTTTGGATTTGATTCTCAGGAATTGTCCAATTTGGGGTTTGTTCAAATTCGGCCGAAATTGGTCATCTTCTTCCTCAGCTCAGGTGAGTGCTCCATTTTCAAATCACTTGCTCATATAGCTTCTGTGGACCTTAATGAAGCTATACTGATGCTTTGGAATCACTCATTTGGCTCAGGGTGTCATTTTCGGGTTTTCTTCTCCAAGTCCGGCAAGCTTTCGTCTTGATCAAGCATCTCCGGCCGTCTTTGAAGCTTCTGGTCGCTAAGGTAGCTTCTTATTAGTCCTTAGAAGCTCGCACCGCTTCCTTGGATCGCAGCGAGCTTTCGCTATTTTCATGTTTGGCAAGAAAGCGCCCGTTTTCATTTTCCGCCAGCCGGCAGTTCTAGTCCTCGCGCCGGCGAATGCTACCATTGACTCGTTGGGCTATTGCGAATCCATTTCACTACTTGGTTGACGCCGCCGCGACCGAGTCGCCGCGATAAGCCGTGAAGTAGCTCGGGTTTTTGCCGAGGAGCTCCGTTTTGCCACCATTAGGACACATTAATTGCTGATCATTAGTATTAATTGTGTCTTAATCATTATTATTGAGCCACCGACTAGCGGCCCAAAGATCCTTTAATCACTGCTTTCACTCGCATCGCTCGACATCATTAATGCTTAATCATTGATTAATAAAAATGCTCGCATTTAATCGTGATCGAAATCTCCTCCGGTCGCCGACTTGTGGCCCGAGGGTTTAAAATCAAATTCAGTAGTCATTAGTGTCTGCTTAATGATCATCATTAGGGGCATTAACTCGTCTTTAGTCATCCTCTCGCCTGTCTGTGGGCCCAGCACTGCGTGCGTGGGTTAAACCAGCGCATGTGTGCCTCTGCTGTCAGCGACATGCGTGTCCCACGTGTCAAGATCCCTTTGAACTTCAATCAATAGCCACCGCCGATCTCTTGATCAACGGCCTAGATCTTGTATGCATTCGACCATCAGGTTCCCCTCATCATCCCGACCGCCCATCTCGTGATCTGCGGTGAGATCTTGTGTGCAATCGGACCTTCAGGCTAGATATGGGTTACGAGCCGCTCATCTTTAGATCTCGCGGTCGTGGAGCCGCCGAGGCAACCGATCGTCGGCTGCATACATCAGGTGAGCCGTTGGATCTTGATCCAACGGTGGGTTTCGATTAGGTTGGCGCGCGTGGCGCCGCTTTCGCCAAGGTGAGCCGTAGGATTTTCGATCACGGGTGGAGAATTGTCCACGCTGCTTTCTTCTATTAGGTTGTTCTGTAATTCGGTAAGTAATTGTTTTACAATCAAAATTGTGTAAAACTTTAGAAACTCATAACTAATTCATTTTAACTACTTTTTGGTTAATTCCAACTGTAATAAATCATGTCATCACTTTAGCTTATTATAAAAATGGATTTAAGCATGTTCCAGTAGCAGAAAATTATATAACTAGAAATAACTTGATTTCTGTCATTTTGAATATTCCAGAAAATGAATAGAACTTTAGGAAATGCATATCTTGCTCTGTGTATGTCCAAAATGAATGATTCCAATTTTGATAAATTTTTATTAACCAAATGTTAATATAAAAATGATGGTAGGTCCTAGATTGTAACAGAAACCTTGATTAATGATTTAGTACCTATTTCTAGCATTTAGAAAATTCTGGGAAGCTTATAAAATGCACAAGTAATTCTCTGTAAATGCAAAATATATTTGATAAATTCTAGAAAACCCTCTGTTGGTTTACTTCATCAGAAATTAGTTTTGAACATATGTGTGCTCCTAGAAAATGCACTATGCTAATTTTGCATCTCAGAAAAATCATAACTAAATCACTTTAACTTCAAATGACCTGAAAATTTATATGGGTTACCTCCATACCAGTAGGTAGCTACCATAAAAATTTCAGCTTCAAAACCCTTCTAGAAAATATTTTTGCTACAGTGCTATTTATGGCCGAAAAAGTGTTTTTAAGTAATATCTTTTGCACCACAAATCCAAATTAGGTTTTTCCAGTTTCTATGCCTAGGTATATTCATATTCTACCTTGTGTATAAAATTGGTTGCCTTTGGATGATTTTTGCTTGCTCGTTTGTTTAAGTGTGTCTCGTCTTATTGGTTGTTCTTGATTCTTTTTGCCTTTCGCTTAGGATTCGACATTTGCGGTAATCCCGAGAACGATCCTCCGCAACAAATTGAGCAACAGCAAGAAGGCAAGCAGTTTGATCATGTTAATCCCAGTATTTTAAGTATTTATGTTGATTACAAATTTTATGTATGCATTGCTACTTTGTTTTAATAGTTGGCCTAGTAGATGCATTTCCTTAGCAAATGATTATCCTCTACTACCATGAGCCTAGGTTATTGCTGTGATTTAGAGCTCGTTGGATGAGCTCTTGTCACTTAGTAGTTGCGAATTAATTGCTTAGCCATGCTTAGTTTCCGGTAGAAATGGGCGGTTATCGACTTGTCGATAACCTTGATCACCTAAAACTTATTATCACTTATGATTTCAGCATTGTGCCTTGTCTACTTATGAAAACTAAAACTGAAAACAAAATGATTTAGACTTGGGCACAATGGTAAGATGGTGTGATTGAGGGGTGTGACTGGAATGGTGCCCGGGTCAACAAGGACCGAACATCTTGTTACACTAAACCAAGCATTTGTGCGTGCTAACCACACTAGAGGGTATGGGACCTCTCTTGAATTAGTACTTTGGGAGGCATTAATTAATGAGTCGCTGGCTGTAGTTTATAGAGAAAAAGGATCACTAAGGCGTGGACAGGGTGGTTCCTTTCTAGGTCCTCCACCCCCAGCAGGGGTCTCGTAATGTCCGCTAGTAACTATTGACTCCGGCTTTGCTTGACTCCACCACAACGTATGGTCCTAGTGGTCCATTCTCGGGTGGTCACTAAGGGTTAACCCCATACGTGCGACTCTTAATTAACGATTCCATTGGAAACGTCTCGTAGGACTTAGCCGTGCTTGGCATACCAAAGGAAGTGTGCTTAATAGCTTGGCAAAAGCGGTCTCAAGTGTGGGTACATTGGTACACCTGCGCAGGTTAAAACTATTCGAATAGCCTCGCCCCAGGTTATGGACACGCTTGGGGAGGTCTTTCAAGAGTTAGACTACAACCTTTAAATAAAACTTGATGGGTGGTGCGAATCGGGATTCGTGATATGTTGTGGTGACTATTGGGATAGTCACTTCTGTGTGGTTACTTGTATGTATCTGCACTTTCATCTGTTACTTTGATAATAAACTGATTTGCAAACTTGCTTTAAAATGTATTACATTATTGCAAATAAAATTGGCTTCATGCAAATGAGACATACAACCTCCACCTAAATAAGCTTGCATGTAGTTTATGAATAGGTGCGCTATTCCACACGTCGATCTTGCGGTACAAAGACAATCTTTGTACTCAGATGCTATGCTTAATTGTTTTGTTGCAGAGGAAGAAGGTGAGCCTGAAGGGCCTCACTTTTGTGAGCTGTGTTGTGGTAGCTTGCGGGGCGACTAGCTTGGCGGCCCGGTCGGTTGCCTTGTGGGTGTGTGGCTAACCGGTCGACTTTTGTTCTCGCCATCTTATGGCACTTTTGCTTCCGCTGTCATTCTTGTATAATGTTATTTGGCCGGTCGGCTCTCTTTTGTAATAACTTTACTTTGCTTTATGTCGTTGTTAAACTTAGGGATATATGTTGTATGGAAATGATGTGTAATTTTGTGATGATGTGCATATGTTGCAATTCTGGGAAACATATGTCCATCGAGGCTTAGAATGTTTAATTAGTAATGCTAGAACCATTTGGAGGTTAAGTGTTACTAGTTAAATATTCCGGGTCCTCACAGCTTAAGTCCTGGGACCTCCCTGTGTTGATCTTAGCCGCTCATGACCTCTTCAATGTTGGTCTCGACCGTTAGATCTCCTAGTCTAAGTCTCTAGCTGCCGGGACCTCCCCTAATCGTATCCTCGGGCGTTAAAGACCTCAGTAGGTTAATCCCGGCCGTTAGGATCACCCTCCACTTGGGGTCCTCTTTACAAAAGACCTCCCTGAGGTCCTCTTTGCAAAAAGACCACCCCGAGGTCGTCTTTGCAAAAGACCACCTCGGGTCCTTGTCAAGAAACCGCAGGACCTCCTCGCTTCATCTTAGCCGTTCAGGACCTCCCCACGAGATCTTGGACCGTCTAGGACCTCCTCGCTTCATCTTAGCCGCTCGGGACCTCCTCACGAGATCTTGACCGCCTAGGACCTCCTCCTTTAGATCCGTGGCTTTAGGACCTTCCCGCCTCAGATCTGGACCGTTTATGACCTCCTAGGAGATCTAAGCCGCCGGACCTCTCTCTGCTAAAAACCCGCTTAGGACCTCCCCATTGAGATCGTGACCGTTTAGGACCTCCTCGGTGAGTTCCTAGCCGTCAAGACCTCTATTTGTTAAGCTCACCGCTTAGGTCCTCTCTCGCTCAAATCTGGGCCGTTAAGACCTCCCCGGGAGATCTTAACCGTCGCACTCTCCCCCTTAGTGAGATAGCGTAGGACCTCCTCGTGGAGCTCGGGACCGCCAGATCCCGACCGACGGCCACGACCTCCTAGTGCGCGAGGAGATCGCCCGCGTCTTTGTGCCTCCGATGGTCGGGACCGTTGGATTCGATATCCACAGCGGGACCTCCCGCACGCGTCGTCTTTGGTGCGCTGTGCATCGGTGCTCGTGACCGTTGGATCCGCATCGACGGTCCGCACCTCCTCCTTTTCGCTAGCTCCTCGGACCTCCGAGAGCTCCAAGTTTTCAAAGTGTTTAAGTGTTCTAATTTTCAAATGTGCATAACTTTTCATTTTAACTCCTTTTGAGTGAATCCAATTTGTTAGCTTCCTCTAGTAATAAACTTGTTAATAAACTGACTTTAGGCATATTATTGTTTCAAACAAGATTTCGTATGCAAATTAGTTTTGTTCATTTTCATAACTTGAAAAATCATAACTAAATCATTTTAACTCCAATTAAGATGAAACCACTTGGGTTAACCTTAAAATATCAGTAGCCACCTATCATAAAAATTTCAGCTGGACCACCTTTCTAGAAATTTTTGCCAAACAATTTAATTATGATGAATAGTAACAGATTGCAATTTTTCGAGCTGAGCAAAATTGTTTTGATCATAACTTTTGCTGTGAGAGTCCAAATCAGTTGGTTCTTATTTCTAAATTTGTTATAAATCATGCTCTTGCTGCTGTAAAATTTTCAGAGCATTTGGTGCATTTTGGTTTTAGAGTCTTTTTCGTTTCCTTTGTTCTTATCGGTTCTTTTTCGCTCTTTCGATAGGTTCCAGCGATTGTGCGATACTTGAGAGTGACCTCTGCAGCATATTGAGCAGCGGCTAGGCAAGCAGTTTGATCATTTCCCAATTGATCCCATTACTTTTAAAGTCTAATACTTTGTTTAACTTGTATGTATGCATTGCTATTTTGTTGTTAAATTGATTAGTTAAGCCTCTAGTTGCATAATCTGTAGGTAAATAATTATCCTCTACTACCGAGCCTAGGTTATTTGTCGTGATTAGAGTTAGTTGGATGAACTCTTATCACTTAGTAGATTAAGAATGAATATTGCTTAGCCATGCCTAGTTATCGGTAGTATTGGGCGATCATCGACTTAGTCGGTGATCTTGATCACACTAATGCTATTATTATTCCATTATGTCCAACCCTTATGTTTTACCAATTTGCAAACCAAAACTGAAAACAAAAATTATATCTTGACTTGGGCACAATGGTATGTTGGTGTGATCATTGGGTGTGTTTGGAATGGTGCCTAAGTCCCCAAGGACCGAGTTACTTGTGTCACCGAGCAAAGCGCTTATTGCGTGCTAACCACACGGAGGGATATGGACCTCTCTTGACTAAGTACGGGAGGTGTTAATTATGAGCTGGTCGGTGGGTGTGTTCATGTGTGTGTGTGTGTGTGGTGTGGGAGGAGCATTAGCATCCGGTTAGGTTTGTCTAATGTGTCCTTATCCCGTGGGTTGCGGCTCTTAATTAGCATCGTCCATTGGAAAGCGCCTTGTTAGACTTAGCCATGCACGCATACCAAAGGAAGTATGCTAACCGTGGTTGGTGGAAAGGCGGTCTATCGTGTGGGTACATTGGTACACCCTGCAGGTTAAAACTATTCGAATAGCCTCGCCCTAGGTTATGGACATGCTTAGTAAGGTCGTGCAAGAACTAGACTACAACCTTTTAAAAACTTAAACTTGACATGGGTGGTATGAAGGGGTACTTCATACTATTGTTGTGGTGACTAATGGGTTAGTCACTTCCAGGTTGTTGTTGTCATCTACCTATTGTTATAATTGTTTCTCTTTTATTTGAACAATAAAAGTTATTTGCAAACCTGCTTTGAAAGGTATTACTTTATTGCAAATAAAACTTGCTTTGTGCTGAAATTAAGTCCAGAGCCTCCTCCACTAAATAAAGCTTGCATGTAGTTACTTATAGTTCTGTTATCTCCACGTCAGTCTTGCGAGTACAAAATAATTTTTGTACTCAGATGCTATGCTTAATTGTTTTGTTGCAGAGAAAGAAGGTGAGCCCCAAGGGCCTTACTTTTGCGAGATGTGCGGGTTCTGGGACGATTAGCTTGGCGGTCCGGTTGGTTGCCTTGTGGGTGAAAGGCACACTAATTGGCTTTTGTTTATCGCCATCTTATGGCACCTTTGCTTCCGCTGTTTACTTGATTATCAGAGTGGTATTTGCTGCGGCCCCTCTTTGTAATAACTTATTATTATGTATGTCTTTTGACCTTGTGTTGTGCTTGGTTCTATGTGAATGGATGGAATTGATGCACAATTTTTTGTGAGTGTGTATATTGCATTTAGGAAGTGTACATATCTCGAGGCTTAGTTTATCGATTTGTGATGCTAGGACCAATGGATGGTTAAGCATTACAAGCCAAATAAACCGGGGTCCTCACAGCCCGCCTCCTGTTTTCCGTCCCGCGCCACCCAAAGCCCAGCCGAGCCCTCCTTTCTCTCTTTTTCTTTTGTTTTGTTTCACTGCCGAGTGGACCCGGTTGACAGCTTTCCCATCGTCTTCCTCCAGGACTCCACCGAGTCATGTTCGTGTTCACCCCGAAGCCGCGCCGTGCTCCTCTGGGATTCCTCCATCCGGTATTATTTAAGTCGAGCCGCTCGCGTCTTAAGCCTCGCCCCAAGTCCCTCCCTCAAAACCCTAAGCTACCGGTTTCGATCTCGTTATCGTTTTGTCTATTTTTGCCGTCAAAGTTGCGCGTCCCCGTGGCCTTCATCACCGGATTTCTTCACCGTCAGTGTATCCCGGCCGTGATTCTTTATCCTTCGGGTCCGCAATAGCGTGAGCTTCACCGTGCCTCCGCCATCTTCGCCCGAGAATCAACACAGCGCCGTTGTCGGGTTCGTCATCAAACCGATCGTCGGCCATCTTGTCGATCTACAACTTCGGTGAGCTCTCCGCCCTTTTGAGTGCATCATCTTGTGCGCGATGCTACTCTCTACCAGTTTCCACCTCTCTCCTTACTTCTTCGTCGCCGAATTGTTGTCACCGGTCATCTCTTCTATCTTCGGTCATCCTTGGATTGCCGCTATTCTGGTCATCTGCTAGCCGTTCTGAGCTCACCTCTGTGATCCTCTTGTCGATGCCAAGCCAGTGCTCGCCTTCGTTTCCTTCGAGCATCACTCCATCGCCAAAATCGACCGAGAGCCGAAGCTTTTCATCGTCGGCCATGGCTGCCCCTTTGCTTGTGTTGCTCTGTGTCGAGTTAGCGTCCACATCTACGCCATCTCATCTGTCTTGGCTTATGTGGCGTCCTCGTTATCCCCAAATCAGCAGCCTTGTGGCACACCGAAAACCCCACCAGATCCAATCTCCAAGAACCCGGTCCATGGTACACCCAGCCACTTCCAGTAGGGCCCACCTGTCAGGTTGAGTTTGCCCAGTCCGAACGCCCCTCGCTGATGTCAGCACTGCATCATAATCCATGTTTTTCAATAGAAAAATAATTCGGATTATTCTCAAAATTCCAAATCAGGGTTTTCTTTAGGGTTCAATCTTCTAGAGCCCATATCTTTTGCATCCGAACTCCGATTCAGTCCATTCAAATTCCTAAATTTATCTAAATTCGAGATCTATTTATCTGAGATTTTTTTATTGAATTTTTGTAGTTTGTTTCCTCTCTGTTATTTATTTATTTAGTTTATTTGCTTGTTTGCGAGTAGACATCGATACTTCGGGAAGCTTTGAGCAAGGAGTAGCATATCAAGATCAAGATCAATCCCAGGATTTATTCCCAGGCAAGTCGTGGTCTTTTGATCATATTGAACCTACGATTTCAAAAGTATATTATTTTATACAATTGCATGCTATCTTTATACAAATTGGTTTTGGAATTAGTTATTACCTGTTGTCATTATGCCTCCATTGATTATTTGAATGTCATGAATCCTTTGTCACCTTAGTATGGGTAATTTTAGTTGGACATATTTATATTGCCAACATGGGTATCGTACATATGCTTAGTCTTGCTTAGTTATGACGGGTTTGTCATCACATGTGTCTTAATAATTAATTTTGACTTAATGATTTATGGAATCGTGGTTGTGAGCCACTCTTGTTAAAATTTGGAAGCCATGACAGGGTATGTCATTGGTTTTGGTTAAATAAAATTGTTTTTGCTTGGGCGAGTGGTTGGTGGATAGTTGTGATGTGGATTGAACATGTTGTGGGTTTGTGGTAGTCTCGCCTGAGTAACTTGTCAAGGACTTAATCTTGTGCGCCATTGAACTTAGCCTTAACCGTACAACCACATGTCCTGTATGGGCGGGACCTCGCTGACTAATTAGCAATATCTTAATTTCGGTTCTGTCATGTGAAGTGTGAGTCGTGGAAAACGTATTCTCATGGTGGCGCAAGAGGGGGGCCCTGTCTGGTTGGAAAGACATTCAGTGTTGAAACCTTAGCGGGCAGAACTGGGTTAAGAAGGAGCTCTGTAAAAGCCTTATGAGGATCACTTAGTCGCACACCTTGGAAGTGTGTTAAACGGACATTATAAGTTGATCTATCTCTTGTGGGTCAAGTTGTACAACCTCTGCAGAGTGTAAAACTATTCGAATAGCCGTGTCCGCGGTTATGGACGTGCTCGGGGATTTCACACGGGAGTTAGAGTTTCTTCAAAAATTTGTCAGAGTGTGAATGGGAAGTTCACTTGATGAATATAATGTTCGTTTGGTGAATAGGTCATTCACTTGGTGGGTTGTGTCGATCGGTGAACGAGGAATTCACTTATCGTTGGTTTGGTTGGGAGTGAATGGGAAGTTCACTAGTCGTTCAAAACAATTGTTTATTTCAATTAGGCATTTCAATCTATTTATTGTATTTATCGTAAATGATGTTTTCCGCAAAAGAGCCATACAACTAATCTTTGTTAAAGCCCTGCATGAATACTATTTGCATACGTTTCCCCACGGCTTGCTGAGTACATTCAAAGTACTGACGGCTTTGCGCCCTGTGTTGCTTAATCTCCACATAAGAACCAGGGAACTCCGAGTTCCACCAGGAAGACCATGAAGGTTTTGCGGATTAGGATGCGTTCTCCATTTGATTGCCTGTGGGCATGTTGATTGGCCCTTTGAAGAGTTTCGTTCCGCTGCAAGAGTTTATTTGTTTCTTTAGCCCTGCGTGGCAAGTTAAGTAAACGTTGACTATAAGGTCCAGTTATTATTATTATTTGTTATTTTGAGATCTTTTTAGTTAAATCGAATAAATGGATGGTATTTCATCACTGTTTTCCTATGTGACCTAGCTACTGATCTGGGACTAGTTCAGAATACACAGAGGGTCCCTGAGATGAATTTTTGGGTCCCGACAGTGGACTAAATCAAAACTGTGCAGCAGTCAGATGATGGTGTGAGTCAAATCAAGCAGAATATCAAGGATGGGACAGCCAAGTGCTTCTAAGAGGATGAGCATGATGTTGTGTGGTTTGGACAGCGCCTTGTGGTTCCAAAAGTCGTGGAATTGCGGGATTTAATTCTCCGCGAAGCCCATGACGCCCCCTTGTCCATTCATCCCGGGGCTACCAAGATGTATCAAGACCTTCGTCAGAGATTCTGGTGGACCCGAATGAAGCGCGAGATTGCCAAGTTCGTTGCCGTGTGTGACGTGTCTTTGTCGGGTTAAGGCGAGCATCGGCCCGAAGAGCCTCCTTCACCTTTGCGATGCGAGTGGAAGTGGGATTCCATTGGTATGGACTTCATCACCGATCTGCCCCGTACTTCTTCTGGGAAGGATGCTATCTAGGTTATCATTGATCGATTGACAAAGGTAGCACATTTTCTGCCAGTGCGTACCAATCTCAGTGTCAGTCTGTTGGCGGATCTCTACATATCCCGCATTGTGAGCCTGCATGGTCTGCCACGAACCATTGTGTCAGATCGTGGTTCTCTCTTCACCTCTCGCTTTTGGCATAGTTTGCAAGAGGATATGGGGACTCGCCTTACTTTCCGCTCAGCCTATCAGACGGAGAGGGTCAACCATGTTTTGGAAGATATGCTCCGTGCTTGTGTTCTTTCCTATGGGAAGAATTGGGAGAAGTGTCTGCTGCCATCTTGAGTTTTCCTACAACAACGACTTTCGAGCGGTCTTGGCATGACACCTTTCGAGGCCTTGTATGGGAGAGGTGCGAACCCCACCGAACCGGTCGAAATCGGTGAGGCGGTTCTTGGCTGAACTCAATCAATGAGGCCGAAAGCCAAGTTCAGTTGATTGATGAGCACTTGCGCGTGGTCCAGTCCAGGCGAAAGAGCTATGCGGATCATCGTCGCCGAGAGTTGAGATTTGAGCCCAATAACTTTGTGTACCTCAAAGTCTCACCTTTGAAGGGCCATCAGCGTTTTGGCATCAAGGGCAAGTTGGCTCCTCGTTATGTTGGGCCTTATCGCATCATCGAGAAAGTGGGAGCTGTTGCATACAGATTAGAGTTGCCGTCTATACTTGAGGGGGTGCATGATGTGTTCCATGTGTCTCACCTGAAGAAGTGCCTCCGTGTTCCAACTGAGGAAACTCCGTTGGAAAACCTCGATGTGCAAGAGAATTTGACCTACCGCGAGCATCTTGTTCGTATTCTTGAAGAATCTGAACGAAGAACAAGGAACCGTGTCATCAAGTTCCTTAAGGTTCAATGGTCGAATCATTCCGAAGATGAGGCAACTTGGGAGCGGGAAGATCGCTGTAACATCCCAATTTTCAGAGCTTAAAAAAGAATCTTTTAATAGTTAGTAGGGAGAAAATTCACCATTTGGGTTTATTTGATTTTAATTTCAAAAGCTTAATATTGGACTTTACAATCAAAAACATTTAATGTGAATAATTCCAACTTGAACAATAGCCAAAACTATTTTATTTGGGTTCTATGTGCTCAGATATATTTTCTAGATTTTTCTAGAATTTTTCTGAGTTCATTTGCTATTTTCTATTGCCCATTTGAATTTCTGGTATTTTCTAAATTGGAAAACCTATTTAAAATCTCAAATCCCATCGGCCGAATTCTTAACTCGGCCCATTCCCTTGTTGTCTTCGCCCATCTCCCTTGACCGCTTTCGCCGTGTAGGCCGCCCTCGCCATCGAAGTGTGGGCCTCGTGACGTCGTCTTCGCCCGCGCCAAAGCCGTCTTCGCGCGGCGCGCCCGCCCGCCATGTTTCCAAGCTCAAGCCCGCACGACAACGCATCCTTTCCAACCAGAACCCTTCTAGAAAACGTAGAATCTTATCCCCAACCTCCCGCATCTTCTCGGATCAAAATCAAACACCGGATTCGTTTCTATCTCCGTTTTCTCGTGCTCGTTTGGACTCTTTTAGGGTTCTGCGCCGCGCCTCCCTAGCCTCGCCCCTATAAAGGCACCCCAGGACCGCTTGACGCTCGCATCGTAACCCCCAACCTTTTCGCGCTTAAAACCCTAGCGCCGCCACAACTTGAGCTTTAGGGTTTTGTCGCCGGCGGTGTTCTTCTTCGAATTGCGCCGCCACCGGTGACACCCTGTCCTCGTGGAGTGCACCGCCGTCGCCGTCACCTCAGCTACCTCACGAGGTTTCGCCGACCGGACCGCCGAGCCCACGTCCGACAACAACCGAAGCACTCCGCCGCCTAAACCTCACCGCCGGTTGTCACAAACGTCTCCGACCACCCGTGAGTGCACCCACATGTGCGCAATAACCGGCTACGCCCGATACCACTCACCTCCGCGAAGCCGTTCGCCGTTGTTCGGGCGGTCCAGAGCACCGCCAGCCCCCGACCAGCCACGTGGCTCGCCACCTCAGCGGCCGCGCCTGCGTGTCGTCCCACGTAGCACCGTGTCAGCAGCCCGTCCACTCACACGCGTACGCGCGAAGTCAACACGAGATCGGCGGCCGCTTCGTGTCGCGGCGTGATTGGTCGGCTTCGAGCCCACGTGGCGATCCACGGTCTCCGAGCGAGAGGCTCGGTGAGACCTAGTCTACCGTGAGTCGAGCCACCAACATGTGGGTCCCACATGTCGTGCCAATCACACCTCGTCCGAACGTCCTCGGATGACGTCGGCGTTGCGCAATAATCCGATTTTCTTCAGAGAAATAATTGGAAATTCGGAAAATCAAATTAGGTTTCTTTTAGATTTAAACTTCCAGAGCTCATAACTTTTGCATCCTAACTCCGATTGAGCCCATTCAAATTTCTAAATTTGTATAAATTCAAGCTCTATTTATCTAAGATTTTTATTTAATTTTTGGAGTTTTTTTGCCTCTTTTATTTATTTGTTTTGTTTGTTTTTGTTTAGTTTTGCAGTAGACGTCGATTCGTGGAAATTTTGTGGAAGAAGGAGCACCCCAAGATCAAGACCAGTACATAGACCTTTTCCAAGGCAAGTCATACCTTTGATCATCTTGAACCCAGTTTTCAAATTACTTTGTGTTAAATTATTGCATTCTATTTTAATTAGCTATTTAAATGCTTTGGGCATAGTTATTATCCAACTTGTTATCACACCTTGGCCTTGTATGTCATATTTCCTTGTCACCCTAGATTGGTTACTAGTTGGTATTATTATAGCACCAACGTGGGCTGGTTAGATGCGAGTATAATTGCTTAGCCATGCCACGAGTCATCATCTCGTGTGAGTCGCAAATATTAATTATGACTAAGTGACTATGGAACTTTGTGTAAAACTGTGTGCTATGTGTTATTACTTCGTGATGGCATGTGTTGCACTAAAACCAGCCCAGGTGGTAAAGGATTTAGGCGAGGCAAGTGGTGGAGAGCGTGTGACATGGTGGTCTATGTGATGGGAATGATGGTCTTTGTGACTTAGTTAGAAAATGGAAGTCTTGCCTTGGTCAATTAAGGACTTAACTTTGTGCGCTATTGAGCCCGAGCCTTCTTATGCGACCACATGCCTGGTATGGGACGGGCCTAACTTAGTAAGTTATGGATTCTCGACATTGATGTTCAGGTGGATAGGTTAGGCTGTGTGACAGGGTGGAGGTGTGACTACTTGGTGGTTGCATCGCGGGACGATTCGTCTTCCCTATCCAGCGGTGTGTGTTATACCAATTCTATGTGAACTGGTATAGCGGTTTGTAAGCACACTGGGAATGTCAATGTTTGAGATGAAGTTTCCGAACTGTTTTGTTACGATTGGTGCTTGCTACACTAGTTGTATCTTGTGGGTAAAGTGTACAACCTCTGCAGAGTGTTAATCAATCTATTCGAATAGCGGCGTCATGATCATGGACATGCTCGGGGATTTCACACGAGGGGTAGTTTTCATAAAATGTAGGATGGGAGCTGTGTGACCTCAATCATATGGCTATGTGAAATAACCTGTTTAGCTGTGTGTCTTTGTGGAAACAACTGTTAGATTAATATTGTCTATTTGTTTTGAATTATGCTTTCAATCTATTATTCGTGTTCAATTGCAAATGTTGCTTTTATGCAAAATAACCACGAAGCCTTTTCTTTGGAATAAGCTCCGCATCTATACATTGCATTCGTGGTATGATTTACTTAGCACGTTGTGTACTCACGCTTGTTGTAAAACTTGCCAAACCTACGTAAGAGGAGGAGTCACGCCGCTTTTGAGGAGGAGTTCGTTGAAGGCCGATCGTTCGTTAAGGTCGGATACGACGGTTGCCTGTGGTGAATTGGTGGGATCTACGTTGAGTTTTCCGTTCCTTCTTTGCTTTATTTATCGTTAGCCTGCGTGGCTTAATAAGTGTAAACTTCGACCATAAGGTCAAAACCCTTATTTGTTATTCAAACTAATCGTTTACTTTATTTATCGTTTGTGTGGATCGATATTTACTTATGTTAACCTGTGCACTAGCGTGATCTGGACTAGTGCGGTATACGAGGGTTCCGGAATCGTAATTATGGGTCCCGACAATCGCCTTCATGCTGAACTACAGTCTTTCTTTGTGAGGACCCGGTTTATCGGCATGTATGTTTAACCATCCACTTGGTCCTAACAGTACAAATCAAATAAACCAAGCCTCGAGATATGTATACTTCCCTGTAAATGCGATATACACACCGCTACAAAATCATGCATCAATTCCATTCATACACATAGAGTCAAGCAGCAACAAGCGCAAGACATAGATAATATAAAGAGAGTTATTACAAAAGAGAGGCGACCGCCAAAACTCATAAAGATAAGTAAATACACAATGAAGCAAAATGGCCATAAGATGGCGATAAACAAAAGCCAATCGGTGTGCCTTTACCACAAGGCAACCAACCGACCGCCAAGCTAATCGTCCCAAACAGCGCGCAACACACTCACAAAAGTGAGGCCCTTGGGGCTCACCTTCTTCCTCTGCGACAATTAATATTAAGTAAAGCGGATGAGTACAAAACTTGTTTTTGTACTGCAAGACTGACGATGTAAGATAACGTAACTATAATTAACTACATGCAAGCTTTATTTAAGTGGATGAGGCTCTGGACTTATTTTGAGATAAAGCAAGTTTTCATTTACAATAAGGTAATAGATTCAAAGCAAGTTTGCAATTAACTTTTATCGTTCAAATAAAGAGAGACAATAATAACATAGATAGAGAACAACACCAACCTAGAAGTGACTAACCCATAGTCACCACAACAATAGCATGAAGTACCCTTCATACCACCCATGTCAAGTTTAAGTTTTAAAGGTTGTAGTCTAGTTCTTGCGACCTTACCAAGCATGTCCATAACCTAGGACGAGGCTATTCGAATAGTTTTAACCTCCGCAGGTGTACCAATGTACCCACACGATAGACCGCCTTTCCACCACCACGGTTAGCATACTTCCTTTGGTATGCAGGCACGCTAAGTCTACAAGACGCTTTCCAATGGGCGATGCTAATTAAGAGCCGCAACCCACGGGAGAAGGATACATTAGATGACCTAACCAGGACAGCTAATGCTCCCTCGCACACCACAAACACACACACGCACACACCCACCGACCAGCTCATAATTAGCACCTCCCAAAGTACTTAGTCAAGAGAGGTCCCATATCCCCTCGTGTGGTTAGCACGCATAAGCGCTGGCTTAGTGACACAAGTAACTCGGTCCTTGGGGACTTAGGCACCATTCCACACACCCAACAGATCACATCAACATACCATTGTGCCCAAGTCAAGATATAGTTTTTTTAGTTTTTGATTTGTAAATCAATAAAACACAAGGGTTGGACATAATGGAGTAGTATAAGTAGTTGTGTGATCAAGATCACCGACTAAGTCGATGATCGCCAATACTACCGATACTAGGCATGGCTAAGCAATATTTATTCGAATCTACTAAGTGATAAGAGTTCATCCATCGAACTCTAACCACGACAAATAACCTAGGCTCAGGTAGTAGAGGATAATTATTTACCTACAGATTATGCAACTAGAGGTCTAACTAATCAATTTAATCAACAAAATAGCAATGCATACATAGAAGTTAAACAAAATATTAGACTTTGAAAGTAATGGGATTAATGGGAAATGATCAACTGCTTGGCTTGCTTGCTGTTGCTCAATTTGTTGCGGAGGGTCGTTCTGGGATTACCGCAAATATCGAATCCTAAGCGAAAGAGCGAAAACAACCAATAAGACGAGCAACACTTAAACAAAAGAGCAAGCAAAAATTATCCAAATGTGACGAAATTTATACACAAGGTAAAATACGAACATACCTAGACATAGAAACTGGAAAAACTTAATTTGGATTTGTGGTGCAAAAGATATTCTCTAAAAACCTAATTTCGACCATAATTAGCATGTAGCAAAACATTTTCTAGAAAGATTTTGAAGCTGAAATTTTTATGGTAGCTACCTACTGGTATAGTGGTAACCCATATAAAATTTCAGGTCATTTGGAGTTATATTGGAAGAGTTATGATTTTTCTAAGTTTTAAATCTAAGACACGATTAATTTTAGTATTAAAGACTCTTTAAAACCTATACTAAGCTAAAGTACTTTAATGAGATGCATTTATAGAACTTTAGTTTGTTAAATTTGAGACTACAGAGAAAAAGATATGAAATTTTGAAGTTTAAACCAATTAATATGTGCAATTAAAAGCTCTCGGGACTAAATCGGAAAACCAACAAAAGCGGGAGGTCGTGGTCGTTGATCAAAGATCGCACGGCTCACGAGCTCGATGCTAAAACCCGCGACGAGCACAGGCGCAAAGACCTCATCGCGCCAAGGGAGGTCTTAGCCGTTAGATCTAGACTTGATGGTGCGAATCCAACGAGGAGGTCCTAGACGGCAAGATCTAGCGAGGAGGTCTAAGCCGTAGATCTTGAATCCAATGGCTACGACCGGTGCACGCCTGGCGCGACGCAAAGGAGGTCCTCGCGCTTATCAGAGGTCGTGACCGTCGGATCAAGATCCGCGGTCCCGAGCACTAGGGGAGGTCTAAAGGTCAACGATTGATCGAGCGAGATCTTAACGGCTCGGATCTCCCATAGGAGGTCCCGGACGGTTGAGATCTACCGAGGAGGTCTAGGCGATAGATCTAAATCTAACGGTCCGAGTGGCGGTGGAGGTCCTAGACGGTCACGATCTCGGTGGGAGGTCCCGAGCGGCTAAGATTTCACCGAGGAGGTCATGGATGGCCATGATCTTCGCGGGAGGTCCTACGCGATGTGTTCAACAGAGAGGTCGGACGGTTCAGATCTCCGTGGGGAGGTCATGAGCGGTCCGGATCGAGCGGAGGGAGGTCCTCGACTTCTTCACAAAGGGCCGAGGTGGTCTTTTGGAAAGAGGACCTAAGCGTAGTTTTGAAGGTTCTCTTTACAAATGACCAGGTGGTCTTTGCACAAGAGGACCTTGGTGGGGTGGCTCGGGGTGGTTTTTGGCGACTAAGGAAGGACTTTTGCAAAGAGGACCCCAAGGAGGTCCGAGAGGCGGTTTTGACAAAAGCGACCGGGTGACCTTTCGCTGAGAGGACCTCAAGGAGGTCTTTTGCAAAAAGGACCCCAAGGAGGAGGGTGATCCTAGCGGTGGGATTTAACCTACGGAGGTCTTAACGGCCGAGATTTGTGCGGGAGGTCATGGAGTGGTTTTAATGGCGCAGGACCTCCGGACAACGACAAAAGGCGGCGGTTAAGACAAATTAAATGCTCCAGATGATTGACAATAAATGAAACTAAAAGGGACACTTAATGATTTCCAAACTTTAATTCTAAACCCATGGCCCACACGTCAGTGACTCCACGACACAGATTAAGACACCATTAACGCATCAAATGACAAGCAATGATTTGAGCATTAAAGTTGTCCGAGGAACACGACGAAAACGGGAGGTTTTGGTGACAAACCCGGCGTGTTCCTGACTTGCCGCCGGCGGCGTGGACCTCGTCGGCGGAACCAAGAACACGGATGAGTCCCAAATAGGGAGGAGAACCTAAAGGTGCCAACACTAGGGCTAAGCGCACCCCTGGCGGCTGGCGGGAGATAACCACGGAGACAGAATGCGGCAAACACGTAAAACCTAAAGAGGTCTAAAAGAATAGGGATTTCCGATCTTGAGGCACTTACCGTGGAATGAAGGGAAACTAGAGGTGGCCGCAAGAGCTCCGGTGTGGGTGCTCTGGGAGACGAAGAAGACGACCACTCGGCCTGTGAAAGAAGCTCCCAATTTGTCAACCTGCGAAGGTTTAAACAAAAACAAGTTAGGGAGGCTTGAGGTGACCAAGAGAACAAGAGGATAGCCAAAATTGCAATATTGAACCACTTTGGAGCTCAGGGTGCTGGAGAGCTCCAGGTCTAGCAATGGTGGCGAGAGGCTTTCGGAGACTTGAGCACAAGAGCAAAGAAAGGAGCTAGGGTTGAAAAGGAGTGTCTAAGAAGCTTAGATAGAAAGCTTGGGCTTCTAATATAGCTGGTGGGAAAAATGGCAAAGTCGTAGGTGCCTTTGAGCCAAAGTACACATGAAATGATGGGAGTAGGTTGTCGG
Organism: Ampelocalamus luodianensis; assembly: GCA_036346255.1. NCBI lineage: Eukaryota > Viridiplantae > Streptophyta > Magnoliopsida > Poales > Poaceae > Ampelocalamus > Ampelocalamus luodianensis. The sequence goes on from CM070640.1 coordinate 21,696,114, forward strand.
GAGACTTTTGAGCAAAGGTGCTGCAGGACATTTAATGTTGGCGACACCTAGCCGTTTGTCGACCTTAGAGTTGACAAGGCTTGCTCTCTTGCCATGCACAAAATTGATAATGCCAGGCCCACCCGACGCTGAGAGGACCAGTCAAAAGTGCTCAACGGCTAAAATCGCACCTGAGCTCCCACCGGGAGGTCGTGGAGTCGTTGGATTGAAATCCAAGGGCCCAGATTTTGGGCTAAGTATTAGAGGTCCTAACACTAGGGGAGGTCTGAGCCACAGATCTCAAGATGGACGGCTCAAGATCACCCAAGCGCTAGGGGTGGTCGTGGAGGGCTGAGGAGGTCGCCCAGGGTGGTCTTTGCAAAAGGTGCAAAGGAGGTCCTGGGGGAGGCCCTCGAGGGTTGTCTTTGTAAAAGAATCTGAGGAGGTCTTTGAGGTTAGATTGAGATCCAAGCGGCGGGTGGCGAGGTTGCACAGGCTGGCAGTGGTCTTTGTTAGTTGGTTTGACTGAGCCAGTTGGCACGAGCAGCACTGGCGGACCGAGGAACAGGAATCCAAACTTGACTTTGAAATTAAAAGTCGAGACTTGGGATTTATTTGAGGTAGCAATCTAACTCCAAATTTGATGAAATTTTGACATAGCTTGCTAACCTTGAGCTGGACATGGTGTAAAATTTCTAGAGGTTTTGTCTTGAGCATTTTTCTCGAGAAATTATACAATGTTTTGAGCTAGGATTTGACTATGAGTCAAGCAAGTTTGGTGACCCATAAAACTATCCAATCAATTTGAAAATTGTGAAATTTTGGAGGGTCACATATCAACCCAAGAACTTAGGAAAAAGATTTCGGAGATGATCAACAGACTTGTGACTTTGTATTTCCATACTCTTGTACAATAATTGTTTAGCACACAGAAATACATGATGTAAGAAAAGTTTTAATTTCTACTCATTTTCTTACATTTGAAACACAAGTACAGAATTTGGGATGTTACATTTCTTCTCCGAGTGAACGGAATCTCGGGACGAGATTCTTATAGGGGGGGGAGATTTGTAACATCCCAAGTTTGGACTTGTGTTTCAAATGTAAGAAAATGAGTAGAAATTAAAACTTTTTCTTACATCTTGTATTTCCTATATGTTCTAAACAATTCCTTTACAAGAATTATGGAAATGCAAAGTCACTAGTCTTTTGATCCAAAACCTTGTCTTCCAAAAACAATCTTATCAAATCTTGTGATCATCTCTTGGAAATATTTTTCCCAAGTTCTCGGGTTGGTGTGTGAACCCTCTGAAAAATTTCACAATTTTTAGAAATTGTTTGAATGCTTTTGGAGGTCAGTTAAACTTGTTTGAGTTTTAGTCAAACCCTATTCCAGAACCTTGCAGAATTTTTGGAGACAAATGCACTACATAAAAACCGCTGACAATTTTACACAAGGTTAATATCTAAGTTAGCAAGCTCCTGTAAAAATTTTAGAATTTTTGGAGTTGTTTTGCTACCTCAAATAAATCCCCAAAGTCCAGCTCAATACAGAAACCCTAAAACTAAACTCTGGTCGGAACCAGGCTCGGGCTCGAGTCAAAATGTGACTCGATCGAACCAAGCCACCTCATTTCTGAGCCATTGGATTAAGATCCAACCGCTCACGACTTCCCCAGTGTTTTGAACCTGAGGAGCCTTGGGCAAATCTGAGCCGTCCGATTAAAATCCAACCGCCCACGATCACCCTAGCTTCTTTGGTCGTCTTCTTCCTTGCGCCGTGCATGAACAGAGCGCAGGCATGGCGGGTCTTTTCGAGCTCCTCGTCAACGTCTCTCCGGTTGGGGCTTTAATGCGTGCGGCTTGCTTTCGGCACGATCATGCTCCTTCCTGTCTCCCATCTTTTCCTGTGGTCCACAGTTGTCTAGAGAGCCACGCCCACCTTTGAGCTCACCCGAGGGCTTCATTTTAGCAAACCCTAGCTCTCCATCTATATGAAGCTCCCTAAACCATTCCTTGAGCTTCTTCGCAGCACCCCTTAGCTTCCCATTGCTTGTGGGGCTCAAAACCACTGAAAATCCCAAAATCACCATTAATGGCCGTGAAGCTCTGTTGATGGATTTGGTGCTCCAGTGGTTCATCTTCAATTCTTCTTGTACCCTTTTAAACTCCTTAACCCCCTAATCATTTCCCTTAACTCAATTTTGGGTTTCATTCACAGGAATTAACCAATTTTGAGATTGGATCTTTTCGGCCTAATTCACCCCCGTTCTTCCTCAGCTCCGCTAAGTGGTTTATTTTGCAATTACTTGCTTTTGGAGCTCCTCTGAGCTATAAGGAAGCTTTATTGTTGATCTGGTCTCACTCCTTTGCTCAGATCATCATATTTTACTTCATCTTCCTCGGCTCCGGTGGGCTTCTCTGCTGTCCAAGCTCCTCCGGCCATCTTTGAAGCTCATCTTGGTTGAGGTAGCTTCTTATTAGTCCCTAGAAGTCGTGGCACCCGCTTTTGTGGACTTCTGCGGAGCTTGTCGCCATTTTTGTTTTCGGCAATACATGTTCCCCAGTTCTTTCGCTTGCGACGTTCTAGGCGTCGCCGCCATCAAGGTTACCTCCACTGGGTGCGCATCGTTATTACAAACCCATTTTGGCACTTTGTGGCGCCATTGTGGCGGAAATAGCGTGGCGAGACCCTCTTTCGCTCGGGATTTGCGGACGAGAACTCCCTCTGTGGCGTTGTCGTTAAGACAATCATTTATGGCTAATGATTGTTAATCACTGTTAATGATTGGTTAACATTTAATGGATGTCCGAAAGAATCATTAGTGCCACTGACAGTGGGTCCAGCCACTTAAAACCCCCCCGGCTGGCGCTATTCAACACCCTTAGGACATCATTAATACTTAATCATTGGTAATTAGTGTCGGCATTAAATGGCTGTCGGAAATGACTCTTTGAGTCACTGTCATGTGGGCTCGTAGGCCTAAACTGCAGTGACGGGTCATTAGGATTAAATTTGAGTTCATGAAATGCTAATCATTGTTAGCAATTAATGGCTGTCCGAAATGGGCTTTTGTGCCACTGCCAGGTGGGCCCTCGCCCACTTAAATCCTCTCTGTGCAAAATCTTTAGGACACAATTAATGCTAATCATCACTAATCATTGGTGTAGTATTTAATTGTTGTCCAAATCACCCTCTGTATCGCTTACATGTGGGCCCTGTGCCATTTAACCCTCTTGGGCGCGTGCGAAACGCTCATTGATCGTGGACCGTCGATCTCAAGATCAACGGTCTAGATATATCTAAAATTTTGAACTCCAGAGGTCTCAATCTCCGTGGGCCGCCAGATCTAGATCAACGGTCTAGATCAGAGTGGCCGTTCGGACCACCCGAGCTCCCCAATCGCTCTGGATCGTCCATCTCGCGATCTGTGGTTGAGATCGATGTGCCGTTCGGGTCGCCCGAATCGCACCGCGCTCTGAGCCCTCCATCTCAAGATCTGCGGTCGTGGTTGATCGAGACGTTCGGGTCACCCGAACATCCCCATCCACGCGGACCGTTGGATCTAGATCGAACGGTAGGCTCCTTTTGGATCGCGCGCGTGCGCTATTTCTCCAGCGCGTGGGCCGTTAGATTCCGAATCAAGGGCCCACGTTTGTCCACGTCGATTCCTTTTTGATAAGCTTTGTTTTATTTCGGCAAATCTTTATTTATCAACTGAAAATGGTTTTAAAACTTTAGAAACTCATATCTAACTCGTTTTAAATCCTTTTTAGATGGTTCCTACTGTATTAAATTCATGGTTCACTAAAGTTTGATATAAAAATGCATTTAGATTTTGTTCTGTGCCAGAAAATTTTGTAAATAATATTATCTTGATTTCAGCCATTTTAGAATATTCCAGAAATTGAATTGAACCTTGTAACATGCATAACTTTTTACGTATAACTCCAAAATGTGCAAACTCAAGCTTGTTAATTTGCTCTGTTAGCATACTTTAATGTGAAATAGGTTTTGATCTTGATTTCATTTCTGAAAAGTAACATGTGCTAGATTTACAACTTAGAAAAATCATAAGTAATTCATTTTAACTCCAAATTGAGTAAACCCAACTTTGCTGACCTTAGGATGCCATTATCAACCTACCATAAAAATTTCAGACTTTAGATCATTCTAGAAATTTATGCTATGAACAGTACCAGTAATTAATTTAGTTGAATTAACAGGCTGAGGGAAATTGTTTTAGCTATAACCTTTTCATAGTTAATCCAAATGACTTGATTCTTGTTTCTAAATTCATTTAAAATTATAACCTTGCTGCTGTGTAAATGTCATAAGATTTGGATGACTTTTGCTGTTGAATTTTATTTGGTGTTCTTAGTTCTTATTGGTTTTATCGCCTTTTCACGTTAGGTTCCGAAGAGATTGTTGATCTCGAATCTGATCCACAGTAGCCAGACTCTACCCTCCAGCAAGGCAAGCAGATGTAGCATCATTTGATCATGTTGATCCTATTAATTTCAAATTCTAATATATTGTTTGCAAATTCTACGTATACATTGCTATTTTGTTTTAACTATTGTCGATAGTCGACCCATTAGATGCATTATCAGTAGGCAAATGTGTATCCTTTACTACTGAGCCTAGGGTTATTTGCTGTGATTTTGGGTTCATTGGATGAACCCTTGTCACTTAGTAGTTTTCGAGTATGTCGCTTAGCCATGCTTAGCTATCGGTAGAAATGGGCGGTTATCGACTTGTCGATAACCTTGATCACACAAAACTTACTATGATCTTTATGATTCAGCCTTTTGCTATGTTTACTTGTGAAAACTAAAAACTGAAAACAAAATAATTTGAACTTGGGCACAATGGTAAGATGGTGTGATTTTTGGGTGTTAATGGTTGGTGCCCAGGTCAATTAAGGACCGAACATCTTGTGAGTCTCTGTTATCCAGGCAATTTGTGCGTGATAACCACACTAGAGGGAAATGGGACCTCTCTTGATTTAGTACTTTGGCATGTGTTGGCTACGAGTCACAGGTGGGCGTGTGTGTGTTGCGTTGTGGTAAAATGAGATGGTTTATGTGTTTGGAGCTTTGTAGTTGTCCGAAAAGCTTTACCCCGAGGGGAAGTTGTCTTTTCGGCTTTACAATGTAAGCGTATGGGTTTCTATCCATACGAGCGGCTCGTAGTTGATACACAATATTGGAAACGTCTCATAGAACTTAGCCGTGCCGGCATACCTTTGGAAGTGTGCTAATCATGTGGCTTAAAGGCGGTCTGGAGTGTGGGTACATTGGTACACCCCTGTAGGGTTAAAACTATTCGAATAGTCTCGTCCTAGGTCATGGACATGCTTGGGTAAGCTTTTCAAGAGTTAGACTACAATATTTTAATTAAAACTTGATGGGTGGTATGAATTAGGGATTCATGCTATGTTGTGGTGGCTATTGGGTTAGTCACCTCTAGGTGGTTACTTGTATTTATTGTTACCCGTTGTTATTTCAATGATTAAAAACTGATTTATTAAATTGCCTTCAATCTATTACATTATTGCAAATGAAACTTGCTTTATGTGTCCAAATAACCATAAAACCATTTCCTTTGATACAGCTTTCATGTAGCTATGTGTAGGCTTGTTATTTGTAAGTCTTGCGAGTACATTATTGTACTCATTTGCATTGCTTGTTGTGTGTAGAGGAGGAAGGTGAGCCCGAAGGGCCTCACTTTTGTGAGTTGTGCTGTGGCAGTGTTTGGAGCGACTAGCTTGGCAGTCCGGTTGGTTGTCTTGTGGGTTAAGGCATACTAATTGGCTTTTGTTTTATGGTCATCTTATGGCACCTTTTGCTTCCGCTGTTATGTGATACTTATGTCATTTGGCCGGTCGGCTGTCTTGTAATAACTTTATATTACGTATGTCTTTTGCTAGACTTGTTATATTGATGTATGGAATTGATGCATGCTTTTGTAAAGATGTATGTGTGCTGCATTTCTGGGAAGCACATGTCCATCGAGGCACGGATTATTTTGTTTGGGATGCTAGGGCCAATGGAAGGCTAAGTATTACAAGCTAAATAAATCGGGATCTCACAAAGTTGGTATCAGAGCTATACTGACCGTAGAAACCCCTAGCTTGGTCGTCCTTAGGATATTTTGAAAACTTAGTTTCTAAACATCAAATGATTTATGAAAATCTTAAGTAGATTCTCATATTTTACTTCTTATCTATCTTAGCTTGTTCATCTCACCTTATTTTTTATTGAATCTAAAAAATTATTTTCCTCTCATCTTTTTCTAAAGATAGAGCTTAATCGATTAAGTTGGTTTTGGGGAAAACCATGAGGGCTTTAAATTGAGTGTTGGCTGTCCTTTGGAGAGGATTAGGAGCTGCTGAAAGTGAAGGTTTCGGCCAGAAAAGGTGGAGGCAAAATCTGGACAGCAAGCTTCAGCTTCTGGACAGCTAGCTATTGATAGTATACATAATTGAAAATGAGATGATAATTCAACTAAAACTTGTGGGGATAAAAGGGTATGAAGTTATTTGAGTTAGCTAAGTGTCTAACCCTTGTTTAGGTGGTTTACCATGCTTTTTAGCTATGATTGAGCCAAGGTTTATGTTCTGAAATTGCCTTCCTAAAACTGGTTGCTCGTTCTTCCATACGAGTTAGTCATATTGGGAAGTTGATTTTGTAAATTGAGATCTTGCTGTGAGTTTATGTTGGATTTTAAGCTTTTGGAGTTCATTTCGTAGAAATGTTTGTTGTTTTTCCTTGCCTCCTGTCCCGGAGTTGTTGCTGACTTATCTTGGTGGAACAGGATGGTAGGAAGAACCCGCAACGGTCAGCCTTTGGGTCATGATTAGGAGCTCCCGCCTCCTCCGATCATGCCTGAGGTTCTTGCTCAGATCGAGCGGAACCGTATGGATCAGACTCGGATCCTGGAGGTCATCGCGAGGAACACCTCCACTCCCTCTGGTGCCTCAGGATCTGGAGGTGGTGGACATCAGTCTCGTGGGGGACTCTCGGAGGAGTTCCTCCGTACGCAGCCACCCACCTTCTCCCGGTCGGAGGACCCTCTTGACGCGGATGATTGGCTGCGTATGGTTGAGCGAAAGTTCGACATTGCTCAGTGCCAGCAGCAGGAGAGGGCACTTTTCGCATCTCACCAGCTTGAGGGTGCAGCACTCTCATGGTGGAAGAATTTCCTAGCCATGCGGCCTACCGCCATGTGGTCACTTGGGAGGAGTTTCACTGCGCTTTCCGTCGGGCTCATGTCCCCGCAGCATAATGAAGATAAAGAAGAAGGAGTTCCTTGCGCTCAAACAGGGGCGCAAATCTGTGACTGAGTACCTCCATGAGTTTAACCATCTGGCGAGGTATGCTCCTGTTGAGGTGGCCACTGATGAGGCCAAGCAGGAGAAATTCATGGAGGTCTTGTGTGAGGAGCTGTATGACAAGCTCTCTATTGTTGACTTTGCTGATTTCAAGACCTTGGTGGATAAGGCCATCGTCGCCGAGTACAAGGTGAGAGCGCTGGGCGAGTCCCGCAAGCGCAAGTGGGAGGCCCACCGGTCTGCACAGGCCAGCCTCTCTCGTCCCCGTGTTGGGCCTGCACCAGGGGCCCGTTCTTTGGGGTCTCACACTAAGGCATCAAGGATGGTCCAGTGGACGATCAAGTTTGGGTGTACAAAGGCAATAGCAATAACTATTATGTTAAAGTAGGGATTTAAATTACTTAAATTGAAATACGCATGCAATAATAACTTGAAATGGAAAGTACGTAATTTGAAATATTGGGTTCAATATGATCAAGGGTATGACTTTTCTTGGTCGAAATCTTGAGGGTCTACGTCCTCAGCGTACTCGGGCTCCTTGGAGTTGTCGAAGTCTACACGATAGAACAAAGCAAAGATCAAACAAAGGCCAATTAAGATCCAAATGAAATCTAAATCAAATAACTTAAAAGAAGACATCATAAACTAGACTCAAGAGGGAGGTCTAAAAGAGTTCCTGAATGGTCAAGATGACTCGAGGGAGATCCTGAACGGACAAGATGACCCGAGGGAGATCCTGAATGGACAAGATGACTCGAGGGAGATCCTGAACACACAAGATGACCCGAGGGAGATCCTGAACAGACAAGATGAAGGGAGATCCTGATGAGAGTGTGGCCCGATCTTCCGAAAGGTACTGATATGTTGATTGTGGAGAACACGACGTTGATGATCCAAAGCCTCCGACCAGAACGGATCGAACCCCTCGCAATCACTACACCACCGCTCCATTGGTTATCAACCGTGCCGAACGCGGTTGACCTCGCCAAGAAGGCTATCTCCTACAAGCGAATCAAGAACACAAGTAAGAGAGTAGAAGATGCAATCTGAAATTGTATTGTGAATAATAATGAAGTTCACAGAGTGGGGTTCCTCAAACCGAACAAACGACGAAATTGCAAAGTGGCAGAATAATTTAAGAAAAACCCAAATTGGACTAAAGGGCGACGACTCCTATATGAGGAGGGCGACTAGGAGGTGGAAACCCTAGGTGGGGTACTATTCATGTGGCCATGTTACTGTACACATGAATAGTAATGGGCCCCCGGGGGTGGCTGTTCCACATATGGGCCATATGGGCCAAGTCAACCCATAGGACTCGGATACAAGCCTTGTATGCTAAAGAAAAGGTGACGCAGCACCAAGTAAGGGTGGCCGAAGCTCTTTGAGTTGGAGGCCACAAATTTTTCATCTCCTTTGGCCATTGTTATTGCCTTCTCCTTCCTTGATGCGTATCATCAACTCCTTGCTGTCCCGTCCTAGATTCCTAAGCACAAGCAAATCATCTCCATTAGGCAGCATCGTAGAGTTCTTAAGTGATACACTCAGCCCTAGAAACGAATTTACTCGATAATTTAGTTGACGAGCGTGCGAGTAATTGGACCTTGGACATCATTCATGGTAGTAGCAAGAGGAGTGTTCATATCGATCAGTGATGTCCTCATCATCCTGAATGGTCAAGATGACCTGAGGGAGATCCTGAACGGTCAAGATGACTCGATGGAGATCCTAAACGGACAAGATGACTTGAAGGAGATCCTAAACAGACAAGATGACCCGAGGGAGATCCTGAACAGACAAGATGACTCGAGGGAGATCCGAAACGAACAAGATGACCCGAGGGAGATGCTAAACGGACAAGATGACTCGAGGGAGATCCTAACTGTCAAGATGACCCGAGGGAGATCTTGAATAGTCAAGATGACTTGAGAGAGATCCTGAACGGTCAAGATGACCCAAGGGAGATCCTTAATAGTCAAGATAGGGTACGACTACTCGACATGGTCATAAGAACAAAGAAGAAAAATAGGGTACGGGAAACTCACCAGGAGAAAGAGAAAGAGAGAGCGGAGAAGAAGGCTAGGAAAGACGACGAGCAGTGAAGAATAGAGCTTGAAGGTGATGAGGTTCAGCAGCGGAAAAACTGATGAACGGAGGTGAGGAAGAAAGGAATGGAGAGTTGAGGGAAAAGCACAAAGAGTGCAAAAGGGAACGAGGGCTCCCTCAGGCGCTATTTATAGTGGAGGTAGGAGAACTGGGTGACAAGGATAGAGTGACAGGAGCAGGTGAGCACGGGGATGGGGGCAGGTAAGGGAGGAGATAAGAGGGGGATGAGTACAATAGAGGTGACAACATTTAATACGCCACATCAGCATTTAATGCTCGAAGACTTCGACAAGCGTGCGGGAAGGAGAAAGTGGCGGGACTAACTCAAACAAAGAGGTTGGTCGGGGTCAAAGGAAAAGGTTGTGACCAAGAGAGAGGTCCAACCGAAAGAGTGGTCACAAGAGGAGGTCCAGCGGGAGGAGGTCTGAGGAGAGGTCCCGAGGAGGAGGTGATCTTTACAAAAGGGTGGTTGCGGCCGAGAGGGTCGTCTTTGCAAAAAGAGCGGTGTGACCATAGAGGGTGATCTTTGCAAAGAGAGGTCATGAACCAAGGGTGGTTAAGGCGAGAGGGTGGTCTTTGCAAAGAGGGTGCTCCGAGCACGAGTCAAGGGAGGTCTTGAGGAGATTACAAAGAGGAGCCGTCCGATTTTGATCGGATGGTGCAAAGCGATTGGGCCTTCGGACCGTCCTAAGGTTAGAACGCGATCGGGCCATCCAACACGATCGGGCGATCCGAAGAGAGGAGGGCACAAGAGATTGGATTAGCACTGGAGCGGCCAAGAAGGAGGTCCAAGGCGAGGGTAGTCTTGACCTACGGGAGGTCATGACCAAGAACCGATCTAACGAGTAAAGTAAAACAAAAACACGAGAACTCCAATGACTTGAAAACCAACTTGAATTAGTTGAAGTTCGACTTAGTCATTTAAATTATTTCAAAATCCCAGGTTAAGCTTTAACAAACCATAAACCAAATAGTTATTTTTACTTTGAAAATTTCAAAAAGGCTCAGAAAAACCAGGGCATTACAGTTAATGAGTTAGATAAATACCAATTAGTAATGCAATGAAAGATGAAAACTCATAAGTATGTTCTTAGCATAAAGTCATAAGATCATGGCCTAGAGTCTTAACATCATGCTCCCAGTTAAGATTCCATCACAAATTGTTTACAACATGAAATTGGTTAAACTTTGAAAAATCATAAAAAATTCATATTAACTCCAATTGAACTAAAATTTACACATTAATTCATCTAAAATCATAATCTACCTTATGTATTTATTTCATAATTTTTGGATACTTCTAGCATTTTGATGTTTATTCGGTGTTTTCGCTTTGTCAGTTCTTATCGTTAGATGACGATAATTCGGGAGTGCAATGGAGTTGATCGTGTGAATGTCCAGAGAACTAGCAAGCAAAGGCAAGCACCCATTCCATTGATGCATACTGATCCTATTATATTCCAAACTATTATCTTGTTGGTAGTTGTATGTATGCATGCTTTATTTGTCAAGTTAATTTTGTCGATTAGCGGTAGTTAATCCTGTTGCATGATTCCCTAAAATTGTTCATCCCCTGTCACTAGCCTAAGTTAATAATTCTGTTGGTGAATTAGAGCCCGGTGGATGTAATATGGTCTACTTATGTTTATTCGGTGTCACGTAGCAATGCTTAGCTTCCAGTAGGTTTAGCGGTTGTTGACTTTGTCGGTGACCTTGATCACATAAATCATTTTTATTATGTTATGTACAACACCCTGTGCTATTTTGTTTGGAAAACTAAAAATGAAAATAAAACAATTTAGACTTAGGCACATTGATAAGATGGTGTACTTTTGGGTGTGTGTTTGGTGCCCGAGTCAGTAAGGACCGAACATCGTGTTACACTAAACCAAGCATTATTGCGTGCATCCACATGAGGGACATATGGGACCCCTCTTGACTTAGTACTTTAGCGTGTGTTACCTCTGAGTCGTAGGTGGTGGGTATTTGTTGTGTATGAAAAGGATGTGTTGTATTATTAGGTGTGCGGGGGGTGGGTTCCTTTCAAGGTTCTCCACACCGAGGAGCATCGGTCCTTTTCCAAGGCCAGTGACTTCGACACAACATATGGATTTCCATCCATATGGGCGACTCATAGTTAATACATAATATTGGAAACGTCTCGTAGGACTTAGCTGTGCCGGCATATCTAAGGAAGTGTGCTTCATAGCTTGGCTAAAAGGCGGTTTGATATGTGGGTAAAGTTGTACACCCCTGCAGTGTATAATCTATTTGAATAGCCTCGTCCTTGGTTATAGACACGCTTGGGGAAGTCTTTCAAGAGTTAGACTCAATATTTTGGATTTTCAACTTAAAACTTGATCGGTGGTATTGAGAAAGGTTTCTCATGCTATTGTTGTGTGCTGCAGGGGCAGCCACCTGTTGTTGTTAATTATTGTCTAATGTTAGTCACTCGCTGTTATTTAAAGTATTAAAAATGTTTGCTCACTTGCCATTTGAATCTACTACATTGTATTCAAATCAAAATATTGCTTTATGCTAAAAATGAACCCTATAGCCTTCCCCATTGAGTAGAGCTTGCATGTAGCTATAGGCATGGTAAAGTGTTGCGGAGTACATTTGTGTACTCATTATTTGCTTTTATTTACTAATCTGGACAGCAGGTGCTAAGGTCGAATCGGGTAAGAAAGATTGTGCAAGAAACGCCAATTTGCCAAGGTTTTAACCCCAATCGGTTGCCCTGCGGGTTATGGCAAGCCATTGGGACTTTATTTATGGTTAATCTTTGATGTTATGTCAGTTTATTTACTGTTTTCCGCTGTGTACTCGATATTTATCTTGCTATTTGGTCTGTTGACCCTTTGTACAAAACTGAGCCTTGTATGTTCATATGTTGTAAAATTATGAAGTTGTCGGTATGGGAATAACTTGTATATGGATTGATATTGATGTTTGTGAGGGTGTATGTGTACCACTCCTAGGATATACACAATACACCGAGAGCACGAAAATTTAATTTGTGATGCTAGGACCAATTGGAGGGTTAAGCATTACAAGTTAAATTGCCTGGGTTCTCACAACCACGGAGGTCGTTAGCCTTAGGGGTTACGACCATGAAGACATACGGTCTTTAATTATGCATATATTACATAGAGATTTTAATCCTCATCATGGCCCAATCGGCATCAGAAAACGTACTGAGAAGTGTCGAGTTTGAACACCGAATATGAAGAACCAATGAAGATGACACCTTTAAGTACCTTAGAATTCAATTTACTGCCCCCAGTGTATGTCATTGGTCGCTTGCAAGAACTGACATACTTTGTTCACCGAGAATGCAATGTCTGGCCTTGTCAATGCAAGATATTGAAGTGCTCCTGTACATGAGTGTCATCCTTAGAAAGTGATGTACCATAATCTCGGGATAACTTCTCTGAGATAGACATAGGAGTATCAACTGGTTTGCTATGTTGCATATTTGTTTTGTGTAACAAATCTGAGATATACTTCTGTTGAGTGAGCACAATGCCATCACCTTTTGGAGTAGCTTGTATTCCCAGAAAATACCGCAAAGGTCCAAGGTCTTTGATAGCAAAATCACTTGACAATTGCTTGATCAACCTCTCTGTAGCTGAAGTAAGAGAACTGACAATAATTATGTCATCCACGTAAACAATAACATATATGGTAATGTCTGACTTCTCAAAGACAAACAATGAGGTATTTGCCTTGGAAGGAACAAACCCCAATTCACATTAATTCATACTAAGCCAAGAATTCCATGCCTAAGGAGTATGTTTCAGCCATAGATTGCCTTTTCCAACTTACACACAAAATCTGGATGTTCCCTGTCTTCATAGCCTTTGTTGCATATAAACTTCTTCTTGCAGTACTCCATGAAGGAATGCATTATGTATATCAATCTAATGAAGGTTCCAGCCTCTAGACGCACCAAGTGATAGCAAAAGTCTAATTGTAGTTGGCTTGACCACCGAAGAAAAAGTATTAGAATAATCTATTTCATACCTTTGTGTGAAGCCCTTTGCAACCAGCCTCGCTTTATAGCGATCAACAGACCCATCTGGTTTTTGTTTAATCTTGAACACCCACTTACATCCAATGATATTGTGATGAGGTCTTCGAGGAACAAGCTGCCAAGTCTTGTTCTTCTGGAGCACCATGAATTCTGCATTCATAGCCTCATGCCAATGTGCATGTTGTGCTGCTTCAGCATATGATGTAGGCTCCGTAGGACAAGATGTCGAGAACATAAAAGCTCTCTTATTATGTCGATACCGTATAGTGCCATCTGTGAATTATTTTGGTTTCATAATATTGTCATGCAATCTTGTCTACAATAATGCTGCCGAGGAGCCTCCACAGGAATCGGACTTGACTCCATTCTTGAAGCAGATGGGCTTGATCAACCTATCTCATTGATTTGTTCAATTCTTGCAGCTCCAGTAGAAACATAAAAGCTCTCTTATTAAGTTGATACCGTATAGTGCCATCTGTGAATTATTTTGGTTGCATAATATTGTCATGCAATCTTGTCTGCAATAATGCTGCCGAGGAGCCTCCATAGGAACCAGACTTGACTCCTCCATGCTTGAAGCAGATGAGCTTGTTGCACCTATCTCATTGATTTGTTCAATTCCTGCAACTCCAGTAGAGAATTAGTAACACCAATGTCAAGATCTCCTAGATGATCATCATGTATTACTGGCTCAGGAGGACTTGGAGTAGAAGGAGAATTGGATGCTGATAAAAGAACTCGATCAATGAGAGGGAAGAACAGTAACAAGATCATCATGACTAGAGTTGGGAACATGCTCATGTGCTTATGTAGATGCAAACGGAAAAATAGACTCATCAAAAATGACACTGCAAGAGATATAAACTCGTCCAGAGGCACGATGTAAGCACTTATAACCTTTATGTTGGCTACTATAGCCAATAAACACACATTGTGTGGAACAGAATTCAAGTTTGCGTGCATTGTATGGCTTGAGATTTGGCCAACATGCACAACCAAAAGCTCTAACATGGAATAATCAAGAGGAACATTGAAAAGATGTTGTACAGGAGAAAGATTATCAATAACTTTACTAGGCATACGATTTATAAGAAAACAAGCAGTCGGGAATACCTCGTCCCAAAAATGAACAGGCATGTTGACATAAGCAAGAAGGGCAATGCCGGTTTTGATAATATGATGATGTTTTCTTTCCACTACCCCATTTTGCTGATGAGTATGTGCGCAAGAAACTCAATGAGATATTTGACGAATCTAGGCCCCATTTTAGTGTTTTGGTAATTAACGACAACTGTGAATTGTGAACTAACTTGTTTTGTCAAGTGTTTGAAAGGGTTAGTCTCGGATAATGATAAAAAGAGCATTAAACGTATTCAAGTATTGGTTATCAACATCGTCTAGCTCTAGTTGAATATGATATTTTCATAGTTTTATCGGTCTAGGAGTGTGAAGGATAAAAGATCGGATTGCTAGTGTAGATAGCTGTACTATGAAGAGGGATCAATAGCTAGTAGCTTGATAGCAAAGTGTGCCACAATGCTCAAACCCACTTGGTTGAATCTTGGAGTTCTCAATGTTCTTTCGGCCACAAATTTATCTGTTCTTTATTTCTTGGCTAGACTAACCGCAGTTGGAGGACCGGACTGACCGGACCCTCACTCTGAGTAGGGCGGTTAGCTTTTTCCAGAGAGCTCCTTTTTTGCAATTCTGCTGGCCGAGACCACAAGTATTTGGCCAGACTGATTGGACCCCCGGTCTGAGTAGGGCAGTCAGCTTTTTCCAAAGACTCTCTTTTTGGCTTCAACTCTTATCTATTACAGTATTGAGATTGACTCTGCTTGGAGGCCAAATTGGCCGAGACCTCGGTTCCTTTGGCCTGATTTAGCTTTTTCCAAAGAAGGGTGTTTTTGCATCTTGCTACTGATTTTTCCATGCCAGACTAACAGTTGGTATAATCCCGAATTGACCGGACCCCTGGTCTATGTAGTGTGGTCAGCTTTTTCCAGTAGCAAGTCTTTTCTGTTTTGGAAATCTTTTGAACCCAGTCTGACCGGACCATATGTGGACGGTGTCATAATGGATATATTCTGCTGTAATGATTACTGTAGAGTTTATCATTATACTGTAGTCCGGTCTAAATGGCTCTGTGCCTGCGGTTTGACCGGGCTTGCTGTTTTTGCATAGTCACATGTGCCAACGGCTAGTGGAGTGGGTGGAGGCTATAAATACCTCACCCTCTGCAGCAAGGGACTCCTTAGAACCTCATTTTGAACACTCTTGAGGCCTTTACTTCTTCTTCTACTATTTGAGAGCTAAAGTTCCATCTTGCAAAGGTTATGGAGGTTTCTCCAAGTGAATTGAGTTGTGTTTGATTCTTGTGGCACTTGAGCATCTTCAAGCAAAGCGTTATTGGTTTATTACTCTTGGAGGATGCCACCTCCTTGACAGCTTGAAGAAGGTGAATAGGTGACCTTCTCAAGAAGCTTGTGAGAAGACCTGGTTGATTGTGAAGGTTGAAGCTCGTCTTTCTGGAGTGGAAAAGAGCTACCTCTAGTGATCGAGGGGCGTACTCGTGTGGAGCCGACTTGATTTGTTCAATCATCTTCAACGTGGATTAGAGGAGACCGGCAAGTCTCTGAGACCACAGGAAAACATCGTTTATCTTCATATTGTGGTTTATCTCTTTTACTCTTCTCTTGGTGCATTTATTTTTATATAGCAAATTTGTCTCTTGATTATGTTGTTTAGGTTAGTCTAGAGTAATTAGTGCACTTATAAAGACTTAGTTTATTTAGACCTTAAATTGTGAAATTAGATTTCATTGCTTTATTTGCTAAAAATCTGTTTTCAGCCTAAAGCTTTAAAAACCACCTATTCAGCCCCCTCTAGTCGGTTATCCTTGATCCTACAATATTCCAATATTGTTGAAATATTTGTGCAATCCTCGGTACTCTCCTCCCCAATCAGATTGTACTGCATGGATTTTTTGTTCGAAGTAAACGTTCAACATGTTTCTGGAAGACAAGAAACATAGATTGAACTTCATGTTTATATTTAAGAAGATAGATCCATGTAAACTGACTATAATTATCTAAGAAACTAACATAATATTTATAGCCTTTACAGAGGAAACTACAGGACCCCACACATACGAAGGAATAAGTTTAAGAGTAGTAGTGGTAACACGACTCGACAAACTATAAGGTAATTGATGAACTTTTGGTTGTTAACAAGTATCACAAATATGTGACTCTTTATTCTTAGCTAAAGGATAACCACTAGACTGAAAGATAGTCGACACGACTGAAGAAGAAGGATGCCCCAGCTTGCTATGCCATAGCTCTGGGCTAACACGAGCAGCAACCAGGGACTGATGACAAAGATGACTAACTAGAGAGAGGGTATAAACCCTTTTGACATCTACCTTGAAGTATGACCTTCTTCATGGCTCGATCCTTAACACAAAAAAAGTTAGGATGAAATTCAATGAAAGCATCATTGTTGGATGTGTGTTTGTGAATAGAAACAAGGTGTTTACTTATGGAGGGAACATGTAAAACATTATTAAGAACTAACATGTAAAACATTATTAAGAACTAAGGAACGATTTGACCCAGTAATAATATATTGACCAACATTAGATATCGACAAACTTGTGCCACTTGCAATGTGTACTTCATCGGTTCCTTTGTATAGATCTTTCAAGGCGATCGGTCCAGTTAGAAGTGATGTGATCCGTAGCTTTTGAAACAACATACCAATTTGTGTCGGTTGTAACATCCCAAAGTTCATTACAAAATAGAAATTAATAAAGTTATTATTTTATTGGATTTTACGAGTTTTAATAGTGTTTTCTTGATTTTCTTGAATTTACAAGATTTTAAAAGTCAAAAATAAAATTTCTTGAGTTTTATGGCTTTTCTTTGGTTTTAAAGTTAAAAAAGGAAAATTTATGTAATTTTTTGGATATTTTAAAGGCCTTTCCTTAAGTATTTCAAAGTTAAAACAATTTTTTTTGCAAAATTAAATATCAACATTAAGTTGGAATTATTTTATTTAAGCCCTAAATGTCTTTGGGAATTTTTGTGTATTTTTCCATCATTTTTGGACTTGTTTTGCTATTTTCTAAGAGCTTTTTCGATTTAACTAAATGATTTTAATTCCCAAAACATTTAAAATCCCAAAACTCCCCTTGGTCCTAAACCTCCTCGGCCCACTCCTTTTTGCACATGCGCGTACGCGGCCCAGTCGGCCCGCTCCACCCGCGTTGCATGTTTATAACTTCAACCCTTGTCAGCTGTTAGATAAAAAAACTGACGGCCCGATCGCAATCGCCTGTTCGGAGGTCCGAACGTCCTAGCCGACGTGGACTGTCCGATCTAATTTGGACGGCCTGATCTTGGTGACAACTATAGGCGGTCCGAACATCTTAATCAACGAGGACCACCCGATCTAAATCCAACAGCCCAGAGAACCCGCTCCCTTCCCCTCTTTCCTCTTATTGCTAGGTGGCCCCGTGCCATCGTCTCCATCCCCCTTTCTTCTCCTCGCACACAACCGCCATTGGCGCACGCGCCAAGCTCCACAACAGCCCTATTAACCTCCTTCGTTTTCTGCGCGTACGTGCGCACGACCTCTGCGCCCATCACTGCCATAACCCCCACCTTACCCCCTCTTCTCGCGCCGTGACGCCACGATCACCTGCGCCGCCCTCGTGCCCCTCGGCCCCTATAAAAGGGAGCCTCAGGTGCCCCGTTCTCACCTCATTCCAACCCTGCCACCCTCGTAGCACCTCCTCTCCTCAATCGCCATGAATTTGAGTTTCTCCGGCGAGCACCGAAGCTCCTTTCTTCGTCTTCTCTGGCGACGTCAAGCCTTCCCCGGTGACCTCGACCACCTCTACGGCATCGCCACTTCACCGCGATCTTCATGCGCGCACTCACTCGACGCGAGGACCACCAGAGCGCCTACATCGTTGGAGCCCAAACACCACCGCCGCCAAACCTCACCGCTGACGACCAAAACGCCACACCCCTCCGCCGCAAGGTAGCACACCAGACTCCTCGTCACCCCCTCTCTCTTTTGCGATCACCCACACGTCTCGCCGTGGCACGTAGCGCCGGCGAGCTCATCGCCGGAGCTCCACCGGTCACGGGCCTACGTGGTTCAGCCACGTCATCGCCAGGTCAGCACCACATAGGCGCTAATCCTACGTGGCTGCCAACGTGGCATGGCCACATCAGCGCGTGCGCCAGCCTCGCAACCCCTTTGCACTGTTGCGTAAACCGCGTTTACCATGGGCAGTTGACCAGTCATGGACTCAATCCATTGACCATAGGGCCCACATGTCATTGGCCCAATTTTTTTCCTTTACAAAAATAATTCCAACCGAAAATCCATTTCTGTTGCTGACGTCAGCCCGATGTCATAAATCAACTTTCCTATAGAAAGATAAATCCAGAAAATCCAATAATTCCTTCTTAGGGTTATTTTATGGATTTCAAACTTCCACAGCCCATATCCTTTGCATCCGAACTCTGATTTAGTCGATTTAAATTTCTAAATTTATCTAAATTCAAGATCTAGTTAACTAAACCAAAATTATTTAATTTGGAGTTCATTTGAATCTGATTTGAATTTGGCTTATTTTCGCGTATAGATTTCGACGACTTCGGAGAGTCAGATTTCGACGCCATTTGAGAGCAACTAATCAAGCAAGGCAAGTTATACCTTTGATCATGTTGACCCCAATATTTTAAATTATTTAAATTCTGTTTTAAATTACTATTGCATGCTTATTTCTATTCAATGTAATTTAAATAACTGTTTTAAATTATAGTTATGCCTGAATCCTTTGTATTGCCAATTTTGACATTGATTCAAATATATCTTGACACCTTACATAAAAATCTAGTTTATGCAATAGTATGAACTAGAGCTTTTTGGGAAAAATTATTCTTAGCCATGCTTAAACAAAAAATATTTGATTTTGGGAATTTTCAGCCAAAAGTCAAATGTTGTTTAAATTGTATCCATAGCGCTGGTGTGCCATGGAAGTTTGCAAATGATTTTGGAAAATAAAATAAAATCAAAAACTGGTTTGGACTTGGGCGAATTGGACCGTTGGTGGGTGCAGGTTTATGCATGGGCTCAATTCGGGAATGGTTGAGGCCTAGGGATTGTTTTGGAGGTCGCTCAAGTCAGTTAACGACCGGTCTTTGAGCCGCATCTTACTAAACCACATCATACTACCACATGTCCTGAGTGGGCAGGACTTGGTTAACTAATTTGCAATGTTCCATCGAAGTTGTGCCATGTTGATGTGTGGGTGTCAGAATGACCTACTCTTTATATATTCCCACATGGCGCAAGAGGGGGCTTAAATCCGGCGGGTGGTTAGCCCAATGAAAGAGAAACCTTAGCGAGACAAGACTACAGTGGGATGACACATTGTAAAGGCCTTGACATATGCTCTAGACTGCTTACCTAAGGTAGTGAGCGGTGGTATCAATGAATGCCAAACAAACTAGACAAGTCATGTCTTGTGGGTAAAGTTGTACAACCTCTATAGAGTGTAAAACTATTCGAATAGCCATGTCTACGGTCATGGATATGCTGGTAAAGCCACTCAAAGTTAGACTTTGGTTTTGTTTTCAAAATGATTTTTGACAAATGATTTTGGATAGTTTATCCAAATGGGAAATTGGCAGGTAGCCATATGATAGGAGGGTATCCTTCACCATTCTTGTGTGAATGTTATCTGACTATAAAACTTGATAATTTAGAAAATGAATTTTAGTTATAATATATCTGCTTTGGAACTTAGTACAAATATTGAAAGAAAATATTGCTTTATGCAAATTTAACCAATAAGCCTTCCTTTGATTTATCCTTGCATGCATTATAATCTGTTACTTGCCAGGTGTAACTTGCGAGCATGGTAGTTGTGCTCATACTTGCTTTATGGAAACAAATTACAGAGGAGAAGGACTTTGCTACTGGTGTGGATCTCGACGACTAGGCCGCTACCCCAGTCGATTGCCTGTGGAAGATCAGCTGGACCCTACTACTGCTTCTTTGTCTTCCGCTGTTTTGTTATTGTTGGCTTGTAAGTATTTCTTGTAATCAACTCTGTTTATTAATAAAGTTATGCGAATTGTGGATGTTACCATATTTGTTTACTGTGTGAGCTAGCTACTGATCATGGGACTAGTTCAGAAATACACAGAGTGATAAACCCAAAGGTCCTATTGTTGGCCTGATCTTTCGATGAGAACGATAAGTTCGGTAGTCGTTGCTCAACTCTCACGATCCTGGCTACGAACACGCAAGGCTCGAAACCACGCAATCGCTGAACTGCTCAACAAGTCGTTATCAATCGTGCACGAATACCCGGTTGACCTGACCACGAAGGTCGTTTCCTGCATACACTAAAGAAGCACGCAAGAACAAGATAAATAAGCAATCTGAAATTGCGAATATGAATGAAATACTTGATAAATTGGGATTCCGAAGTGGTATTATGGTTGGTCTAGTCGACACAAGCCAATACACGAAGTTGAATGGAAGCTAACTTTTAACTAAATAAAATCCGAGGAACTAGAGGGGCGGGTGTAACATCCCAATTTTCTGAGTTTAAAAACTAGAGGACCTTGCTTCGGAAAGTGATCATAGGGTGGTTGAGACAACTCCGTCAAATCATGACGAAGGAGGCTCATCATCCTACTAGCAGCTTCCTGAACCGCCATAGAATCAGAAATGGCAAGTGCTTGGACACAGTATGGGACACTACCCGCCACCTGCCTGGCAATGATGTTGATGATGGCGCAGTACTCCTCCATCCCTGGTCCTCGATCTCGTCGATAGATGGCGTACTCCGGCTAATAGGTGAAATTAGCTCGCCACATCATGTCCCGCAGCAAAGCCGGAAATCCATCCACATCCTCAGCTCGGGTCTCCTTGACCATGTACCACCCGCTCATCTATAGACAAAAAGACAAGGTAAGAAAACAATTTTACTCTGAAATATCAACAGAGAGTTGGGACAAGAGTTGATCTAGGGAAGATAAGAAATAAAAGATGTCATACTTAAACTTTCAAAATTATACTACTGACTTGAAAATAATGTTCTCAAAAGACTCTCTAATAACAACGACCATGCTATTTCTAACCTACAGGCAACGTATGCTCTGATAGCAACGCTGTGGATGCCCTGGAATATTGGAAATGTACTTAATTAAAGTTATACTGTAGCACAATTCTTAATTAAGGAACAGTGCTGCTCCTTTATTAAAGATCATGCTAGAAGCATAAATTTAATAAGTAACAAACCCAATATTTAGGCATCCCGGATATATGTCTCACAATGGTTCCCAGGATCAATGACCATTGCACATATATCCTTAAACAACATTGCATCACACACATACAAGTCATACATTTACATAATTAAACATCAGCTTACAATTTTCGGTTTAGGACTACATTATCAAGTGACTTGGTCACTACAAAGAACTGACAGCGGAAGCAAAATAAAACGACAAAACCACCAATGGCCCCATCCACCCGCAGGCGATTGTGTGGAGGAAAAAAATAGTTTTACTCATTAGCGTCACCCTGATCGGCGCTAACGGGCACTTCATATAAGTAACTGTCCTCACCTGCAACAATAGGTTATAGCACCTTGAGTACGGAAGGTACTCAGCAAGACTTACACAAACTAATAAAAGAAAGTGTTTGTTAGAACCTATTCAAAGGATTTAGATTTGTACATGCATATGGTTACAACAGGAAGGCATAATGGTTCAATTTTGCATAAAGCAATACATCTTAACCTACAATTGCTAGGTTTTGCGAAAGCAATTTAATAAATCAAACTTTGGGTAAAACAGTAAGTAATTGAACATAATGTAGACAGTACAATGCATGAATTCCCTCATGCTGAAATAAAAACTCCCAAACGGTATTTGAAAACAAAATTCTATACAGGTGACATCAGCTCAAGTTATCGTCCATGACCGTGGACACGGCTATTCGAATAGTTTGATACCCTGCAGGGATGTACATCTTTACCCACACGACTTAGTTATCCCGTAAGCCTCCGGAATAATAGCACACAACCTTTGGTATGCCGGCCGGGTAAACTAATATTTGGTATTTTTCAACAAGCCGACACTATTGAGTTGGATACCCATGTGTGAACTGATCTCGCTTAAACAACAACTGATAGCATCTGCTTAACCGGGGCACACATGTTGCGTCAGGAATGCCGACCCAAACAAAAGAAATCTGGCGGGTTCGCTACCCATATTAGATTGCAATCGGCATCTTTAAGGTGCGTACATGCGATGGAACACAAATACGCCCTCACCCTTCTAAGAATATCTGATATTGATATAAAACTCACACGGCATAAAACGCAGCCCGAAGACCAAAGCATCTATGCCATACAAGATCAATACACATATCCTTACTCCCTATCTCCAACTCAATAGCATTAACCCTTTACTTAACCAACAGCGCCCATACGCGTGTGGAAATGCGTGGGGACTTGAATTGAATAGTCGAGTTCGGTCCTTACTTGGTCCGACAAGTCCACCACAATTCCCAATCTCGTGCACGAAGGCACCACCACTAGCTTCCTCTTGTCCAGATCAATTGAAATGTAAAATTCACTTCTGGTGTAAGTAAACTGGACAAAGGATTTAAAATACCTGAAATTCAGTTGTGGCCCCCATGTTTGACTAGATAATCTTGTCAAACTCTAAAGTTCTCTAGACTGCATGGCTAAGCCAACTCTGAAACTAAAGCTTATAGTATACAGCACTACTCTAAGTTTGAGTGTATGGTTAGAATTAAGGTAATCCACAATGTTAGGTCATAACTACTACTACAGATCACAATTGTATTTTCAGAAAAGTAGCATGCAACAGTTATCACTGTATTTGGAAAATCTATTGTATAAAACTTTGGGGATCAACATGGTGCAAAGAGGATGCTTGCCTTGATAATAATATACTTCTTGTGCAGGCTCTGGTTGCTTAGAAATAGATTCAAACACCTCAGAAGAACCAGATTCTAAAAGAGACAATAAAATCCAATAAATACCAAAGTTGACAACAAGTACAGAATGAAAGAAAAAGGTATGATCAATATGGAAATGCATGTTTAACAGCATGCTTAAGTTATACCTACCCCAATAAAGACAATAACCCATATTACCATTTACTACCTTTAAATGACAGAAACTAGAGTTTAGGTCAAAGTTTCAGTTTTCAGATTTTGGAAAAGAAATGAAAAGCAGGTAGACTATGATTTGGGTTAGCGAAAATTGATTAAGTAAAAGATGCTAAATTGAAACTTAGTCTGATTTTTAGGGTAAATTATACCCCAAGTTAAACCTAATCTAACCCTAATCAGTCAAGTTATAGGAAATGACAGAATTTCAAAAAGATGTCAGTTTAACCGACAATAGAGGACAGAGGTAGCTCTTTGAGACAAAGCTAAAAAGAGGACAACAAGAATCAAAATAACCACTGCTTATGCTACTAGGGTTCAACTCAGACCTAACCAGGATAATAAGTGGACAGAAGAAACCCTAGAACTTGAAAACGATATGAAAGACCGAAAAGTTATAAAAACAACTTTTCAGTTTAAAGAAGGTTGGAGCTACTTATGTACAAGTGAAAGATTTAGGTAAGCTACAGAGGTCCTTAGTGTACTTAAGATGACTAGAACTAGGGCCTTAGCTTAGCAGGATATGAGAAACACCGAAAGTTACGAAAGGCTACGATCGTGAGAGAGAAAAACCTCCGGTTTCAACCTACAAAAGATGCTAAGCTCATATCACAAAGTGAAACAAGAAACTAGGAGGGATAAGCAAAGGGTAGGAGCAAGAAACTCCACTGGAACGGCAATGAAGATGAAGAGCTCCTTCGGTCAACAATGGCAGCAACAAAAAGCTAGGGTATATATATAGATGTTGAGCTACAGGGCAAAGGGGAAGTGTCTAGAGCTGATGAGGTGTCCAATTAGGGCTAAATATCGAAACAACAGTTACACAATCTTTGGATAATGCCCTACTCGGTCCGCAGCGGCGACGGCGCGAGAGGCAAGAAGGAAGAGAGCGATCCACCGACATGCGGACCCCAGCGCGTATGATCGCGCGCGCCCTAAAGCGCGAAAGAACATCGACCGTCCGATTAGAAATGGGCGGTTACGATGAACCCGGGGTTTAAAAGAATTTAAACGATATCAATTAATATGGGTCGTGCGATCTCAATTGGACGATTGAGATTTAAATAGAGCCCTACGGGAGTCCGGTGGTTAAATTCAAAAAGGAGCGTTGGATTAGAATCCAACGATCGATCTAAAAGGATACACATCACTTTTAAAAGGGATGGCGTGGTACCGTCGATTGGCTTTCACGGTTAAGATTGAAGAAAGAACCGGAGTGGTCGAATGTTATCTCAATATAGACCCTACGATCAAATCCAGCGGTATCATAAAAATTCGAGCCCTAAAAGCACGCGGTCAAAGGGGCGCCGTAGGATTTGAATCAAGCGGTCAAAGACAATTGCGCGCCTTTAAGTTCAAAACAAAAAGGGCGACGGTTGGATCTAATATCGGCGGTGGAGATCAAGGGGATCGGAGTGGTCAGATTGTTTCGCGCCTCTCGGTCGCTCGATCAAGATCAGGGTGGAGATTAATGCGCATCGTGGACCGCCCGCGCAGCGTCGCAAACCTCGCCCGTTCGATTGAAGATCAACGGCTCGCGTCACGTGTGGGATTTGGGCTCGCGCCTGAGCGTGACTGAGCCGAACCAAATGCACCGGTTGGACCCAACCTCATGGGGTTCGAGTCGCTACAGTGCTAGGGCTTGGGTTTAGACCGGAAGAGTTGACCAAACTCTAAATTCAAAGTTTAAAAGTTTGACTGGGCTTTAGAAATAGTAAATAAATTTGTAAAATCGTGAAATTTTGCAAGGAGGCTACTGGGATAATATATTTCTCAAATAAATTTCTAAGACCACAGTTTCACTTTTAAAACCTCAAAAATAATTTCCATAACCCGAATAGGTTTATTTAAAGTCAAATATTTTTATCCAAGGCAAAATAATTTCTAAAAATTCAACAAAATTATTTCTGGGCAAGATAATTTATCTAAGCTTCGATAAAAATACTTCTGAGCAATAATACAAGCTCTAACTTGTATTTCCTTTGAAACTTCGTATAAGTTTTGGATTTTGGCTAGAAAAGGAAAGTTTTCATTTGCAACATAATGCCCAATCTGTAAAAATAAACAGTGATGCTGTGAACAACACTTCATTACTGTTCAGAAAACATTTTATTACTGTTCATAAAGTTGGGGCTGTTACAACTTTGTATGTTGTAATTCCTTGTCAGCCTAGATTGGTTATTAGTTGGTAATATTATAGCACCAACGTGGGTTGGTTAGATGCGAGTACAATTGCTTAGCCATGCTACGAGTCTCGCATCTCATGTAAGTTGCAAATATTAAACTTGACTAAGTGACTATGGAACTTTGTGTGAAAGCTGTGTGCTATGTGTTATTACTTCATGATGGCATGTGTTGCACTAAAACCAATGGGTGGGAAAGGATTTAGGCGAGGCAAGTGGTGAATCTTGTGTGATATGGTGGAAGCTATGTGCATGGGAATAATGATCTTTGTGATTTAGTTAGAAATTTGAAAGTCTTGCCTTGGTCAATTAAGGACTTAACTTTGTGCGCCATTGAGGCGAGCCTTAGTGTGCGACCACATGCGGTATGGGGCGGGCCTAACTTAGTAAGTTATGGATTCTCGGCATTGATGTCGGTGGATAGGTTAGGCTTTGTGGTGGGTGGAGGTGTGTACTACAAGGTAGTCGCATCACGGGCGTTCGCCGTGTCCCAATCGGTGGTGTGTGTTATGCCAAAGCGCCGTTTGGGTTGGCATAGCGGTTTGTAAGCACATCGGGAGTGTCAATGTTGAGATGAAGTTTCTGAACCGTTTTGTTATGATTAGTGCTTGCTACACTAGTTGTATGGTGTGGGTAAAGTGTACAACCTCTGTAGAATGTTAAATCAATCTATTCGAATAGCCGCATCCGCGATCATGGACATGCTCGGGGATTTCACACGAGGGGTAGTTTTTATAAAATGTTGGGATGGGAGCTATGTGACCTCAATCATATGGCTATGTGAAATAATCTGTTTAGCTTTGTGTCTTTGTGAAAACAACTGTTAAATTAATATTGTCTATTTGTTTTGAACTGCATTTCAATCTATTATTGTATTCAATTGCAAATGTTGCTTTTATGCAAAAGAACCACAGAAGCCTTTTCTTTTGGAATAAGCCTGCATCTATAAACTGCATTCTGTGGTATGATTTGCGAGTACAGTTGTGTACTCATGCTTGTTGTAAAACTTGCGTCCAAACCTACTGTAAGAGGAGTCACTTTGCTTTGAGGAGGAGTTCGCGGAGGTTCTTGATCGTTAAGGTGCATATCCCGAGCGGTTTCTCGTGGTTAATTGATGGGATCTACGCTGAAGTTATTTCCATTCCGCTGCCGTTTTATTCTCTGTTAAGCCCTGCGTGGCGTATTAAGTGTAAACTCGACCATAAGGTCAAAACCCTTAATTGTTATTCAAACTAATCGTTTACTTTATTTATCGCTTGTGTGGATCGATATTCACCTGTGTTGACACTGTGTGCACTAGCGTGATCCTCGACTAGTGCATTATACACAGAGGGTTCCAGAATCGTAATTTTGGGTCCCGACAGAGGTGGTATCAGAACCATACTGACTGTAAGTCTTGACCTTAGTTAGATCGGTCGTCTTTGGAGTGTCCAAACTATTTTCTAAAGGAAAAATTAACTTGCAAGGTTAATTAATTGCTTAACTCTTCTCATATCTCTCTCGACACAACTTTTGCTATAACCTTTTCTCTCCCCGCTGTTTAAAATTGCTCTTACCCTCTTCGTTTGTCTTGACAGATGCCTCGTCTCCAGAGCTATGGTGAGCGCACAGGAGGATATGTCGCCGAGCTTTGGAAGTTGCTTCAGGTTCTTGGAGGCTTTGATCGTCCGTTGTACGTCGGCAACAACTGGATTGTGAATGGACAAAACCGTGGAGTGATCTGTCGCCTGACGATCTACGCTAGGAGGAACGACAAGACGAGCCAACCTTCGCACATCTCCGTGAGGAAGCTCACTTGGCTGGAAGGCATCCAGGAGTCGTCACGCTTGGCCATGCTACGTATCTGCAACATCTACACACGGGAGCTTCAAGACACCGTCTTCCGTTACCATCCCAGAGCTGCAGCCGTAGATCTGCCAACACGCTACTCGTCTACACAAGAAGAGAGCAATGCTACAGTGTGCACCTTGCCCAGTTTGCAGCTGCCCAGGAGGAAGCCTTGGAGAGGACCATCACAGAGCTGGATCATGTTTATGAAGCATTACAGAGAGCTGAAGAGAAGGTCGCCACTCTGCAAGAGATTCTCTACGACCAAGATCCCGAACAAGAGGAAGACCCCGAAGAGGATCCTGAAGAAGATCCAGAGGAAGGCCCAGTCGAGTCAGAGGAAGATGCAGAGCCAAAGGAGTGAGCCGGTTGCCAGCACAGGAGCGCTGTTCGCTTTGCACAGTTCCAGGGCATCGGATCAGTTTGCCAAGATGCTGGCTCACTTCCGAGTCTACAGCCGTCAGGAGCGCCGCCGCGGTTGTGGAGGCTTTCTTGAGTAGTTGTCCTAAGTCTCAGTTTTTCAGGCTTAGCCAGTTTTAGTTTAGTAAGTCGCCCTTTAGGCGGTAGTTTTGTGTGCTTAGGTCGTGTTTCTTTTGTGTGCGAGTATGAGCTGCAAAGGCCCTTAGGCATTTGTTGCAGCCATGCTAAGACCGTAATTAATAAAAGTATTTCGTTTGAGTTTCTTGAGCTGTGATTTGTTGGGTTTAACCTACCCTCTGCTTAGTTCTTAACTTATCTTGTGCTTGCTACCTTATCTAACCCATGGAGCTTCGCCAGATGGTTCAAACTCGTCAGGCTTTGCTAGTGGTTCCGCACCCCGTAGCAGAAGCAATGAGCAATCACCCAGGAGCGATTCCGCCACAAGCACCCCAATTGACTTGCAAAACTTTGGAGCTTTCATGGCGGCCTGGACTCAGCTAATGAATACCATGATGACTCAGATGCAAGCTATGAGCAACCAGGTCAACAACAACAACAATCAACAGCATGGAGCCCCAGCTGCTCATGGTCACCATGGACCATCTAAACTTGCGGAGTTTATGAGAACACATCCACCAACATTCTTTGGACATGTCTCCCCAGTAGAGGCAGATGATTGGCTCAGGTTCATTGAAAGAAAGCTGCTGATCACTCAATGCAGCGACCGTGAGAAGGTCCTATATGCCACTCACCAGATGGAGGGCATAGCCGCTGAATGGTGGGAGAACTTCGTGTCGCCATGAGATGCCACGGATATCACAGGAGGAATTTTCTGCGACATTCGCGATTATCATGTACCGGAAGGCATTATTGATCTGAAGAAGGATGAGTTTCGCTCTCAAGCAAGGAGCTATGTCGGTGTCGACTATCTCAACAAGTTTTCGGCTAGCTCGCTATGCGTGAGAAGATATAGCCACGAGACAAGGCTCGCAGAGTCGCTTTACGAAGGGTGAAACCTAGGCGCAAGTCGGTCTAATCGCCATACTTTCACGACTTTCGAGGCTGGTCAACAAAGCCTTTTTTCTAGAGGACAAACGCAAGGAACTGGAAGATAACCGTAAGCGCCGGATGACTCAGCAAGGAAGCCATCAATCACAGCAAAGGGCAAGAACAGTTCCATCACAGTTCAACCGGTTTCAACCCCAGACTCCGTTCAGAGCACCTGCACCAACTTCAGCACCTCGTCTAGATGCTTAGAACTTCCGCAACCCTGCACCTGCCAACCCCAACCCAGGGAGCAACCAGCAGAACGTACCACGGGTATGTTATACCTGCCGTCAGTTAGGATATTTTTCTAAACATTTTTCAACCTTGGAGCTACGCCATCCAAGATGCGAGCGCCAAGCATCAACCAAGGAGCTTCACAAGTTGCCGGTCAAGCCGGAGTAGCACCGCAGTTAGTGATCAGAGGCCATGTCAACCACGTCACTCTGGAAGGAGCCCAGGAAGTACCGGACGTCGTACTAGGTAAGTTTCTGGTTAACTCAGTACCTGCATCAGTTTTGTTTGATTCTGGAGCTTCGCATTTGTTTGTTTCTGGAATGTTTGCAACCAAGAATAATTTGGAAGTTATGCGTCTTAAGCATACTTTGCTAGTCCAGTCGCCTGGAGCAAAGCTGAGCCCTAAAGTGGGATGTTTAGGAGCTAAGTTACTCATAGCTGGAGTTGAGTTTCTAGCCAACCTAATTGTACTAGACACCCAAATCTTAGATGTCATTCTTGGTATGGATTGGTTATCCAAGCACAAAGTCGTGCTAGATTGTGGTCGAAGAGCCGTAACAGTCAAGGATACCAAGGGAAACAAGGTGGAATTTCTAGCCACCTCAGTTCGTGATGGACATCTGTTAGTGAACAGCTTGAAGACCCTTTCCTTAGAAGAAGTGCCAGTCGTTAGTGAATACCCAGATGTGTTTCCAGAAGAATTACCAGGAATGCCACCGAATCGTGACATCGACTTTGTCATCGACCTAGTGCCGGGGACAGCACCAATTTCAAGGAGACTGTAACATCCCAATTTTGGACATGTGTTTCAAATGTAAGAAAAGGGGCAGAAATTAAAACTTTTTCTTACATCTTGTATTTCCTGTATACCCTGTACATTTGTTGTAAAGAAGTTATGGAAATACAAAAATCACAAGTCATTTTAGCCATCATCTTATTCTTCAAAAATATTCTTGGCTAATCTTGTGATCATCTCCTGGAAATATTCTTCCTAAGTTCTTGGGTTGATGTGCAACCCCTCTGAAAAATTTCACAATTTTTAGAAATTGTTTGAATATTTTTGGAGGTCAGTCAAACCAAATCAAATTCTGGTCAAATAGAATACCAGCACCTTGTAAAAATTTTGGAGGAAAATGTACTGCATAAAAACCCGTGAAAATTTTGCACAAGGTTGATATCTAAGTCAGCAAGCTCCTGTAAAAATTTCAGAATTTTTGGAGTTGTATTGCTACCTCAAATAAATTCCCTAAGTCTCAGCTCAATTTAAAACCCCAAAACCTAGGGTTCACTGTTCCTCGGGTGCAGACCAGACTCGGGCTCAAGTCAAAGCCCAGTCACCCGACTCGGTCGAGCCAAGTCCACCAGTGACTTTGGGTGCGTGTGTTCTGGCCGTTGGATTAGGAACCAACGTCCATGACCTCCCCACCATTTCTAAGTCTGGGGCGATCTCGGGTGCTCTGGACCGTCCGATTTTGATCGGAGGGCTCCCGACCTCCCCCACCTTCTCCGCTGTTCTTCTTTTTCCTCCTTCCGCCGTACGCAAGCGTGCATGTGCGCAGGTGAGCAGGGCGATGTGTGGTCAACTTGTGGGGCCCGGCAACGGCTCTGAGCCTCGCTTTTGCCCATGTCAGGAACAGTGCTACCCTGACCTTACCTGCTCTCTCCTCGTTTTCTGGCACTGTAGCACCTTTTGTCCCATCGCCATTAAGCCTCCGTCCTCGTGCCTCGTTGGACTTCTGGCTACTTGAGCACCTCCGAGGTCCTCCTCTAGCCCCTTGACACTCCCAGACACCCCAGCTTCCTCTCGTTGTTAGTTGGGTGCAAAATCACGGAGTGCCTCTCACCCCACCATTTTCGAGCCGGAGCTCTTCACGGGTGCGATGTTCGGTGGATCTCTTGCACTAATCTTTACCCCTCTAAGCACCTCTGGTCGTCGTCAAGTTGTGCCCTAATCCCATTTTGGTTTGCCTCCCGGAAGCGGTGGATTTGGATTTTTGGGTTTGCGGCCGTGGGTGGAGCTTCGTCGTTCCCAACTCGGTGAGTGTCCCTGTGCAATTCCTTTCTCCTTGACCACCCCTTGGTCATCGCGAAGCTATCGACCTTTCTTTTTGCCTCTATTGACTCGAGCACTTTGTCGCCGTCATCTTCTCGGCTACGGTGAATCGCTCTTGGCTGGGTCTCCTCGATTTCCCTCGATCCTCCCCTGCACTCGGGTAAGTTCACATTAGTCCTTTAGAGCTTAAGGTCTAGCTAGCTTAGCTCGTGGCGCTTGTTTTCGTCATTTTCGGTTTTTTTGGAAACTTGTCCTCCGCCCTTCTCGGCTCGCGGCGATTTAAGGCACTCATTGTCGAGGATACCTCCGTTAGGTTCGCAATAGTATTGCGCTCGTTTTGGTACCTTTAGTTAGCCGCGCGTGGTGCGTGTCGCCGCGACGTGCCGCGAGCAAATCGTGGAGTTCTCACTTTGTCGGGTTTCCGACAAGTCCCAGAACCTCCTCGGCCGTCTAGACCGTTGAGAACCTCCCTAGGACTAGATCGGACCCTTAGATCTTTCCAGTAAAACCCTTAAGTGCATGACCTCCCCCTAGCTTAATCCTGACCTTTGAGACCTCCTTAGGTCGAATCTTAGCCGTTGGATCTGGCTCTGTGAAAAATCTTAAGCGCTAGAACCTCCCCTGGTTAGATCCTAGCTGTCTATGACCTCTTTAGACTCAATCAGAGCCGCTAGGACCACTCCTGCGCAAAAGACCTCCTCGGGGTCTTTTGGTAAGCTCACCACTGCATACCACCCTTGGGGTCCTCTTTGTAAGAAACCACCCTAGTCTTTTATAAAGAAAACCCCGGACCTCCTCCTCGAGTTGATCCTGGCCGTAGACAACCTCCCCAGGTTTAGATCTTAGCGTTAGATCTTCTTTGCTAAGTCCTTAGTCCCAAGACCTCCCTCCGCGTTAATCTGGACCGTTCAGGACCTCCCTAGATCTATCTGAGCCGTCCAGATCTCCTCCCATTAAAACCCTGTCGCGTAGGACCTCCCCGCGTAGATCTTGGCCATCCAGGACCTCCTCGGTGAGATCCTAGCCATCCAAGTGTCCCTCTGTTAACTTGCCGCACAGGACCTCCTTCGCTTGATCGTGACCGCTAAGACCTCCCTTGCGAGATCTTAGCCGTCAGGACCTCCTCGGATGAACTTTAGCCGTAGGACCTCCCTCTGGATATCTAGACCGTTAGGATCTTCCCCGAGAGATCCTAGCCGTCCAGACCTCCCTCCGAAGATTTAGCCTTAGGACCTCCTCCTCGGTGAAATCCCAACCGTCCAGGACCACCCCGGGTAGATCTTGACCGTTCAGGACCTCCTAGGGGGTATCTGGGCCATTAAGATCTCGTCTGTTCAAAAGTTGACCTTAAGACCTCCCCTTGGAGCTCTGGACCGCCCGATCTTGTTCTGATGGTCACGACCTCCGTTAGACGCGAGGAGCTCACAGCGCGTGCGTTGTGCATCAACTCGTCGGGGCCGTTAGATCTAATCTTAACGGTCACGACCTCCTCCGTGCGCTTGGAGATCTTTCGCGTGCGATGTGCATGCACTGCTCCTAGCCGTTGGATCTCATCTCAGCGGCCACGACCTCCCCGTTTTCGTTAAGTCTGTTAGACCTCCCGAGAGCTCAAATTTTCAAAGTATTTAGATTGTTCAAATTTAAAAGTGCATAACTTTGTCATTTAGCTCTTTTTTTTGAATGATTCCAGTTTCTTTAGCTCTGTTGTAGAATAAACCTTAATCTAAGAATAAATTTAGGCACTGTTATGTAGCAGAAAATGATATAAACTGCATAAACTTGTTTAATATAAAATGGTTGTCTAGAAATTCATTGAAAATTTGTAAAATGCATAACTTATTCTCTGTAATTCCAAACTGAGCAAACTAAATTTTGTTAAAAGCCACTAGGAATGTACTTTAATGTAGAACAGGTCTTAATATGATCCTTGCCACTGAAGTTAATGATCTACTAGTTTTAGAACTTAGAAAAATCATAAGTAATTCATTTCAACACCAAATGAAGTAAACTCAACTTTGTTGTTCTTAGGATGACCTTGTCTACCTACCATAAAAATTTCAGGTTCCAGATCATTCTAGAAATTTTTGCCATGAACAGTAGCCGTAATTAATTTAATTAGAATTTTTCAGTCTGAGAGAAATTGATTAGGTCATAACTTTTTCATGCTAAGTCCAAATGAAGTAATTCTTGTTCCTAAAATTGTCTAAAATCAACCTCTTACTGATGTATAAATTTCATGGGATTTGAATGTCTTTTGCTGTTGAGTTTTGTTTGGTGTTATTCGTTCTTATTGGTTTTATCGTATTTTCGTGTTAGGTTCCGAAGATTATATTGAACCTGAGAATCCTCCTCTGCAGCAAGAACAACTCCAGCAAGGCAAGCAGTTTGATCATGATAATCCCTGTATTTTCAAGTATTTATGTTGTTTACAAATTCTCGTATGCATTGCTAGTTTGTGTTAAACTATTATCGTTAGTTGACCTAGTAGATGCATTTCCTTAGGCAAATGATTATCCTCTACTACCATGAGCCTAGGTTATTGCTGTGATTTAGAGTTCGTGGATGAGCTCTTGTCACTTAGTAGTTTGCGAATTAGTGCTTAGCCATGCTTAGCTTCCGGTAGAAATGGGCGGTTATCGACTTGTCGAAAACCTTGATCACACCAAACTTTTTATCACTTATGATTTCAGCTTTGTGCCTTGTTTACTTGTGGAAACTAAAAACTGAAAATAAAATGATTTAGACTTGGGCACAATGGTATGTTGGTGTGTTAGGTGTGGCTGGAATGGTGCAGGGTCAATAAGGACCGAGTTACTTGCGCCACCGTGCTGAGCATTTTGCGTGCTAACCACACTAGAGGGTATGGGACCTCTCTTGACTTAGTACTTTGGCGTGTATTGGCTTCGGGTCGCAGGAGGGATGGTGCTGGGGGCATTGTAGTGTCTGAAAGGCTTCCCCCGTGATGGCTGGTTGTCTTTCGGCTTGCAATGTAAGCGTATGGATTCCGATCCATATGAGCGGCTCGTGGTTAATACACAATATTTGGCGTCTCGTAGGACTTAGCCGTCTTGGCATACCTTGAAGTGTGCTTTTGTGGCTTAAAAGCGATCGAGGTGTGGGTACATTGGTACACCCCTGGGTTAAAACTATTCGAATAGCCTCGTCCTAGGTTATGGACACGCTCGGATACACCCGTGAGAACTAGACTACAACCTTTAAACTAAAACTTGATGGGTGAGTACGAATCGAGGATTAGGTGCTATGTTGTGGTGGCTATTGGGATAGTCACTTCTAGGTGGTTACTTGTATTTACCATTACTTATTTGTTATTTCAACAATAAAATGGATTTGTAAACTTGCTTTCAAATGTACTACAATATTGCAAATAAAGTTGGCTTTGTGCAAATGAGACATATAACCTCCACTTAAATAAGCTGCATGTAGCTTATGAATAGGTGCGCTATTCCACACGTCGGTCTTGCGAGTACATTCGTGTACTCATTTGTCTTGCTTAAATGTTATTTGTTGCAGAGGAAGAAGGTGAGCCCCAAGGGCCTCCCTTTTGCGAGTTGTGCTGTGGTAGTATTAGAGGCGACTAGCTTGGCGGCCCGGTCGGTTGTCTTGTGGGTTATGTTGGCTAACCGGTCGACTTTTGTTCTTAGCCATCTTATGGAGCTTTTGCTTCCGCTGTCATTCTTGTTTATTGTGTTATTTGGCCGGTCGGCTCTTTTGTAATAACTTTACTTTATGTATGTCGTTGTTGAACTTAGTGTCAAATGTTGTATGGAAATGATGTATGATTTTGTGATGATGAGCGTGTCTGCAGTGCAGGAAGCACATGCCCATCGAACTTAGGATATTTAATTAGTAATGCTAGAACCATATGGAGGTTAAGTATTACTAGTTAAATACTCTGGGTCCTCACAGAGACCTTATCGGATGCCAGCCGATGAGTTGGTAGAGATGAAGAAGCAGATAGAGGAACTTCTTGAGAAAGGTTTCGTGAGACCTAGTTCGTCGCTATGGGGAGCACCAGTGTTGTTCGTCAAGAAGAAAGATGGAAGTATAAGGATGTGTATTGATTACCATTCCCTCAATGAAGTTACTATCAAGAACAAGTACCCACTACCCCGGATAGATGATTTGTTTGATCATATGAAAGGAGCCGAAGTGTTCTCAAAGATCGACCTGCGATCAGGTTACCACCTGCTAAAGATTTGTCCTAAGGATATACCAAAGACCGCTTTCTCAACGCGGTATAGACATTATGAGTTCTTAGTCATGTATTTTGGTCTGACTAATGCCCCTACATACTTCATGAACATGATGAATAAAGTATTCATGGAATATTTGGACAAGTTCGTAGTAGTGTTCATTGATGATATTCTGGTGTACTCCAAGACGGAGGAAGAACAAGCCGAACATTTAAGGACAGTCTTGGAAAAACTCAAAGAGCATTAGTTGTATGCTAAGTTCAGTAAGTGTGATTTCTGGAAGAAGGAAGTCGATTTCCTTAGCCATGTGATGACAGCCGAGGGAGTAGCAGTTGACCCTGGTAAAGTTAAAGCAGTGTTACATTGGGAACAGCCCAAGACCGTAACTCAGATTCGCAGTTCCTTGGGAATGGCGGGTTATTATTGCCGTTTCATTGAAGGATTCTCATCAATTGCTAGACCTCTTACGCAATTGTTGAAGAAGGAGAAAAAGTTCACTTGGACTCCAGCCCGTGAAGAAAGTTTTCAAGAATTGAAGAAGCGTTTGACTTCAGCCCCAGTGCTGATTTTGGCAGATGTTCGCAAGGATTTCGATATCTATTGTGATGCTTCGCGTCAAGGATTAGGATGCGTCCTGATGCAAGAAGGAAGAGCTGTCGCTTATGCGTCAAGGCAATTGAGACCTCACGAGGAGAATTACCCTACTCATGATGCGGAATTAGCTGCGTAGTGCATGCTTTAAAGATTTGGCGTCACTACCTCATCGGTGTCGTTGTGAAGTCTACACGGATCATAAGAGCACAAGTACATCTTCACGGTCGATTTGAACATGAGGCGAGAAGATGGTTAGAATTGATCAAGGATTATAATCTTGGAATCCACTACCATCCCGGAAAAGCCAATGTAGTTGCAGATGCTTTGAGTCGTAAGAGTTACTGCAATGCTTTGGAAGTGGAAGAATTTCATTCAGAACTTCAAGACGAGTTTCAGAAGCTAAGGTTAGAAGTTGTGTCCGAAGGATTTGTAGCCAATTTGGAGGTACAGTCTACCCTAGAGAAGCAGATTCGTGAAGCGCAATCAAAGGATCCTGTGTTGTCGGACATCAAGGTCAAAATGGCAGAAGGGAAATTCAAAGACTTTACCAAGGATGATCGAGACATACTCTGGATTAATGGTCGTATCTGTGTACTAGATATCGATGGTCTAAGACAGCTAATCTTAAAGGAAGCCCACGACTCAAAATATTCGATTCACCCTGGAAGTACTAAGATGTACCAGGATGTTAAGAATAAATTTTGGTGGCCAAATTTGAAGCGAGAAGTCGCAGAGTTCGTTGCCTTGTGTGACATCTGTCAGAAGGTAAAGGCAGAACACCAGAGACCAGCAGGTTTGTTGCAACCGCTGAAGATTCCAGAGTGGAAGTGGGAAGAGATCGGAATGGATTTCATCACTGGTTTACCCATGACCCAATCGGGTTATGATTCGATCTGGGTAATAGTCGATCGTTTGACCAAGGTCGCCCATTTCCTGCCAGTCAAAACCACATACTCAGGAGATCGCCTTGCGGAATTGTACATGGCCAGAATTATCAGTTTGCACGGTGTGCCCAAGAAGATAGTATCAGATCAAGGATCTCAGTTCACCTCTCATTTTTGGCAAAGTTTGCATGAAGCATTGGGTACCCATCTGAATTTTAGTACGGCGTATCATCCACAGACAAATGGACAGACCGAAAGAGTTAATCAGATATTGGAGGATATGCTGAGAGCTTGTGCTCTAGCTAATGCTGCTCGTTGGGATAAAAGTTTACCATATGCAGAATTCTCGTATAACAACAGTTATCAAGCTAGTCTGCAAATGTCGCCATTTGAAGCCTTGTATGGCCATGCCTGCAGAACCCCGTTGAATTGGTCAGAAACAGCTGAACGATCGGTTTTCGGTCCAGACAACATCCAAGAAGCAGAAGAGAAAGTGGCCATGATCAGAGAAAGGTTGAAGATAGCTCAGTCCAGGCAGAAGAGCTATGCTGATAATCGTCGTCGTAATCTCAGTTTTGAACTCGAGGATTTTGTTTATCTTCGAGTTACCCCGCTCAGAGGTGTCAAAAGGTTTCATACCAAAGGGAAGCTTGCCCCTAGGTATGTTGGTCCGTTCAAGATTCTGGAACACTGTGGAGAAGTTGCTTATCAGTTAGAGCTACCGCAGTCGTTAGCAGGAGTGCATGATGTCTTTCATGTCTCGCAGCTGAAGAAGTGCCTTCGTGTGCCAGAAGAGCAAGCCCGCTAGAGTTGATTGTCTTGAAGGAGGATCTCACCTACAAGGAAGCGAGCAGTCAAGATTTTGGATGTCGTAGCGCCACACCGAAGCAAGGCATTCATTTTGCAAGGTCCAGTGGAGCAACCACTCAGAAGGAGAAGCAACTTGGGAACGTGGAGAAGATCTGAAAGCCGAGTTTCCTAGCCTTTTCTCTAGCTAGTCTGAATCTCGGGGTCAAGATTCCTTTAAGGGGGGAGGTTTGTAACATCCCAATTTTCTGAGTTTAAAAACCCTTTAAATAGTTAGTAGGGAAAAAGTCACCATTTGGATTTATTTGAATTTAAATTCAAACGCTTAATATTGGACTTTATAATCAAAAACCTTTAATGTGAATAATCCCAACATGAACAATAGCCAAAACTATTTTATTTGGGTTCTATGTGCTCAGATATATTTTCTAGATTTTTCTAGAATTTTTCTAAGTTCATTTGCTATTTTCTTTTGCTTATTTGAATTTCTGGTAGTTTCTAAAATAGAAAAGGTATTTAAAATCTCAGAAAAAGCTTCGGGCCGAATTCCAAAACTCCAGCCCATTTCCCTCCACATGGCCCAACTCATGCGACGCATTTCGCCGCCGTGTGTATGTTGCCTCCCCCGACATGCGGGCCCCGCATGTCAGCCTCGCCTCTCTCTCTCCGAGCGCCCCGCTCGTTCTCCACCGTTCGATCAAGGATGGATGGTTAGATGCACGTGAACTATTCGGAGGTCCGGATGTTCCATTGATTTTGGGCCGTTCGATCTGGGATGGACGGTCAGATATTTGAGTCCGTTTCTCAGCCGCAGCCACGTCGTTTCGCACGCACCCGCGCCCGAGCCACCGTCGCTGACGTGTGGGACCCACCTTGGGTTACTGTTCATCGTCCCCGACTCGAACTCTTCTCTTTCCATCGCCATTGCCGCTGCGTGTCGCCAGCGGACTCGCCTCCGGGGCTATTTAAGGCCCCGAGGACCCTCGTATCCCGCACCCCGAGCTTCGCCACCCCCGAAAACCCTAGCCGCCGCTAGCACAGCGCCGCCAGGAGCCCTAGCCGCCACCATCATCCCCAACTCCGGCCGAAGGACCCTGCCATCACCGCCGCTGTTCCAGCCTTCCTCGTCGCCACCGAACCCCACCTTCGGGACCGCCGCGTCGTCCGCATCTCAGAGCCGCCGTCGCCTTCGCCGGGGACCTCTCCAGCACCGTTGTCGTCGAGCCCGAAGTCCCTCCGCCGCTCATCGCTCGCCGCTGGCCACTCTCGTCACCCCCGAGCACCAGTGAGCACCTCAACGGAATCGCCGTCGCACCCTCTACCTCCCGGTACCACTCACCGTCGGTGAATCGTCGCCGTTCGCCGGGACCCTCGGTTCCACGTCGGCAGCCACCTCAGCGGCCACACCTGCGTGTCATCCCGTGTGGCGCCGCGTCAGCGTCCTCGTCAGTGCTGCGTGGCAGTCCACCCCGCTCGAAAACCCGAGGCTCGGTAGATCTAGTCTACCGTGAGCCGTGCCTCTGACATGTGGGTCCCACATGCCAGAATCTTTTTCTGGTTTCTTTTAATTCCTGAAATTGCTTACTAACATCAGCATTGCGCAATAATCCGATTTTTCTGTTAAGAAATAATTCGAAAAATTCCAGAAAATCCAAATTAGTGTTTCTTTTTAGATTCAATCTTCCAGAGCTCATAACTTTTGCATCCTAACTCCGATTGAGCCCATTCAAATTTCTAAATTTATCTGAATTTGAGCTCTATTTATCTGAGATTTTTATTTAATTTTTGGAGCTTGTTTTGACTTTGTTATTTATTTGTTTTGTTCATTTGTGTCTCGTTTGCGAGTAGATGTCGATTCGTCGGGGAATTTTGGAGAAGAAGGAGCACCCCAAGATCAAGACCAATACATAGACCTTTTCTAAGGCAAGTCATACCTTTGATCATCTTGAACCCAGTTTTCAAATTACTTTATTTCAAAGTATTGCATTCTACTTTAATATTTTATTTAAATGCTTTGGGCATAATTATTATCCAATTTGTTATCACCCCTTGGCTTTGTATGCCATAATTCCTTGTCACCCTAGATTGGTTATTAGTTGGTAATATTATAGCACCAACGTGGGTTGGTTAGATGCGAGTACAATTGCTTAGCCATGCTACGAGTCTCACATCTCATGTAAGTTGCAAATATTAAACTTGACTAAGTGACTATGGAACTTTGTGTGAAACTGTGTGCTATGTGTTATTACTTCGTGATGGCATGTGTTGCACTAAAACCAACTGGGTGGGAAAGGATTTAGACTGAGGCAAGTGGTGGATATTGTGTGATATGGTGGAAGCTATGTGCATGGCAATAATGATCTTTGTGATTTAGTTAGAAATTTGAAAGTCTTGCCTTGGTCAATTAAGAACTTAACTTTATGCGCCATTGAACTGAGCCTTACTGTACGACCACATGCCTGGTATGGGACGGGCCTAACTTAGTAAGTTATGGATTCTCGGCATTGATGTCCAGGTGGATAGGTTAGGTTTTGTGACTGGGTGGAGGTGTGTACTACAAGGTAGTCGCATCACGGGGTGGTTCGCCGTGTCCCTGTCCAGCGGTGTGTGTTATGCCAAAGCGCTTTGTTTGGGTTGGCATAGCGGTTTGTAAGCACATCGGGAGTGTCAATGTTGAGATGAAGTTTCTGAACCATTTTGTTATGATTAGTGCTTGCTACACTAGTTGTATCGTGTCGGTAAAGTGTACAACCTCTACAGAGTGTTAAATCAATCTATTTGAATAGCCGCATCCGCAGTCATGGACATGCTCGGGGATTTCACATGAGGGGTAGTTTTTATAAAATATTGGGATGGGAGCTATGTGACCTCAATCATATGGCTATGTGAAATAATCTGTTTAGCTTTGTGTCTTTGTGAAAACAACTGTTAAATTAACATTGTCTATTTGTTTTGAACTGCATTTCAATCTATTATTGTATTCAATTGCAAATGTTGCTTTTATGCAAAAGAACCACAGAAGCCTTTTCTTTTGGAATAAGCCTGCATCTATAAACTGCATTCTGTGGTATGATTTGCGAGTATGGTTGTGTACTCATGCTTGTTGTAAAACTTGCGCTCAAACCTACAGAAGAGGAGTCTACGCCTGCTTTCGAGGAGGAGTTCGCCGGAGGTTGCTGATCGTTAAGGTCTGGATCCTAGTCGGTTGCCTGTGGTGAATTGATGGGATCTACGCTGAAGTTATTTTCGTTTCGCTGTCGTTTTATTCTCTGTTAAGCCCTGCGTGGCGTATTAAGTGTAAACTCGATCATAAGGTCAAAACCCTTAATTGTTATTCAAATTAATCGTTTACTTTATTTATCGCTTGTGTGGATCGATATTCACTTGTGTTGACACTGTGTGCACTAGCGTGATCCTGGACTAGTGCATTACAGAGGTTCCGTAAGTGTAATTTTGGGTCCCGCAAATGGCCACTATCTATAAGAGGAGGGAGAGGCGGTGAGGGTACTATTCATGCATGAACAGTACTATGTGAATAGTAACCCTAGGTTGCCATATGGGCCAGGGAGGTGGCCAGCCCAAATATCCTAGAGTGGTGGTTGTCCGTTGGACCCAATAATTGATACAAGGCCCTCGGCCGAATGTGAGGTGTCGCAACACCAGATATAAATGAAGTAAATTCATCGGCCCGTTGGAGTAGCGTTTGACGCAGCCGAATCGATGGCAGTCGAGTAAGCTCGGTTGGAGGTGGAGTAGCGATCGTATCCGAAGGGTTGATGTCCTCATCATCCTCCCCTTCTTGCATTTGAGTCGTCCTCGACTCACGCCCATCCTCCAGCGGCAAGAGAAGCTTTAAAACTTGGAACAACACATTCTCATCTTTCTGCAAAATGTTAGCAACAACAGGTAACAACGAAATAGAGAAAGGTGATTGTGCATGCATCAAATTAACACATGTACATTTTTCTCATAGCCTTCAGCGTGCAACTCAATTTGCAAGTATAAGTGAAGTAAACAGTAGAGTTATGCATTGCCCGGTTATGAAAGAAAATTGTCCTCAACTTTTGTAAGTTAATGGGCAGCCCAACAATTGAGTTCAAAGTGCACAAGTCATTCATATAATCAGAGTTCAATTGAGTAATGGCAAATTCATCTAACAAGGGTGAAAAGATTTGTAAGTTCTTTCATACTTCAACATCATTATTCAGATTGTCAATGCTAGATTTTGCAATAAGAGATGAACATATAGGTATAGGATAATCCACAAAATTCAGCACACAAGAACTGTTGTTCGAAACAACATGCTTCAATTCATCTATGTGATCACAAGTTATGCATATTCGATATACAAGAAATTGATTGTCTACACCATAATCTCCAATCAAATGAAACTTATAACCAGGGGTGTAGGCACTAAGCAAGGATTTCGAACATGTGATTGCAGAAACTTTCTTCATAGCATGTGACAATTTCATAGGTAGATCCAACATAATGTAACATAAAGAATTAGCAGGAGAAATTCTAGTCAAAACTTCTTTATGTCTAACCAATTCCACATGATCATTATATACTATTAACTTATCGCATGAAGTACTCACAACAGCAGGCAATTCAATTATTTTATCACATGGTGCACGCAAGTCAGCAGGTAAATCAACAATTTTATCACAGGGTGTACTCAAATCAATGCAGTTTGAATTCTCTACTTGAAGCATGTGCATATCAGAATTGTTTTCCACTAAATTTTGCTCTAAAATAGCATGAACAGTGGACAATTGTAGTTCTTCACAAGCATAGTCATCTTGAGTGTTGACAGCACCTTGGTTTTTACCTTTTTGGCTCTCCTCAGATGATGTAGGTGCATCCATCTCCTCGTCTTCCTTCTCAACCAATGGAGTTGGTGGTTCAATCATCTCATTCTCCTCTCGGCATAGTTCTCAACCACCTGCAAGTTGTTAGTCACAGAAAAAGAAACAAACACAGGTTTGTTCTTATGTTCCCTATCATCAAGCATCCGCAATTTCTCCTTAATCTGACATTCGATCTTACAGGCAAGTATAAACAAATGAGAGAGAGAATTATATTCTTTGTGAACAAAAATGTCCTGAATTTCTTGATTAAGCCCACTTAAGAATCTATTCTCTGTAGCTTCAGCATGTTCCTCTAAGCTACAACGCAACAAACGAGTTTTCAATTCATGATAGTATTCCCTGACAGTTCTACTACATTGTTTTAAACGTTGTAATCTGGCTAGCAAATAATCAGTATAATATTTAGGAACGAATTCATCTCTC
The DNA here is from genome assembly GCA_036346255.1 of Ampelocalamus luodianensis. Lineage (NCBI taxonomy): Eukaryota > Viridiplantae > Streptophyta > Magnoliopsida > Poales > Poaceae > Ampelocalamus > Ampelocalamus luodianensis. The sequence continues at coordinate 21,739,365 of CM070640.1, forward strand.
AAAAGTTTCTTTAAAGCATTCCAAGTTTGAGGCACTCCACCATGTCTACGCAAATTGTCGGACCCGGATTTTCTAATCCGAATCCTCTCATGAAATTTGTGCTATTCCCGGATCGATAGATAGCACTCACGAGCATTGCTTGAATCATTCATACATGGCGTGAACTAAAGTATCATTATTACAATCAGCGAGTGACATAGACCACGTCGGGTCGAGTTTTACAATAGGGGCGATCAAAGCCAAATTGATTACTGTCTGAACACCGACACGGTAGCGGAAGCAAAGGGTAGAGCTCATCTCTTCACGAACAAGCGGATCGGGCAACTTTGTGTACTGGCGATATTACCCAAGGACCGGATAATATCGGTTTATGCAAGTACCAACGAAGTCAACTTAGATGCGTCGAGGCCTGACTACTGAGATCCTAGACTACTCTTCATCGTTTCCTTGTCCATCAACCACGGTTCCTCGTAGTAAGCATAGTCTCCTCCATCGACTTCATCTGAAGGGTTTGGGGAGAGCGAGGATGAGCACAACTACCGTGCTCATGAGCCAATACACAATGCAATGATATACATGCAAGGCTTACAAGGATGGCTCGGTTCTTTTATTTGCTGAAAGCAGCTTTTAAATATCATAAGTACAAATTCCTAGCACTTAGCATTTTTAACAAATTTCATTTTAGTTAAAGAGAGAAATTGTGCAATATTTGTATCAACAGAGGTTACCTCCACCTTTGTAATGCCCCAATCTTATCAACGATAATAATCGTATTATGAGCAGAATAAACTCTGTTCATATCATTCTTGCTCTTAATCTCGGTTGGGAGTTCTTTGTTACAAATAAAACCTTCCTTTAGCCAAAGTCCAAAAACTTATTTAGAATATTTAAAGGAATACAAGGTAACACTTGTATTATGACTGGGAAGTATTTTTATTAAAGCCTAGATGAATTATCTTGGCTAAAAATATTTTTGCTGCATTTTTAGAAATTATTTGGGCTTAAAGAAAATTTATGGTCTTTAAATAAATATTTTCGGCCTAACATAGATATTTATGTATTTTATAAAGTGAAAATGTGGTTTATGAAATTTATCTGGGAAATATATCATCCCAGTAGCTTACAGTAAAAATTTCATGATTTTATAAATTTATTTGCTATTTTAAAGTCCTATCAAACCTTTTAAATATATGAATAAGGTTTAGTCAACAAACCGGTCCAAACCCAAACTTCAAGACAGTATGAGCGGTCTCATATGGTTTGGTCCAACCCAATCGTTTTGGTCTGGCTCGGTCACGATCGGGCGCAAGTTCAAAACTCATGCGTGATGCGAGCCGTCGATTTTCAATCAAACGGCGAGCTCACGGGATCACGCGAGCTGTCCACGTGTACAAGATCAACCTCCACCGTTGGATCTTGATCTAACGCGCGAGGTTAGTGTATGCAACCGGATAACTCCGGATCCCTATTCGATCTCCACCGTTCGTTCTTGATCCAACAGCGCACTCCTTTTCGTTTTAAACTTAAAGGCGCGCGTTTATCCCAGCCGTTAGATTCAAATCCTACGGCTTTTCCCTTTTTCCCGCGTGTTATAAAGCCGCACTCCTCTGGGCCGTTGGATCTTCATCGTATGGACTAGATTTGTGTATGCATTCGGACGACTCGGATCCCGCTGTCGTGGCCGTCCATCCTTGATCCGTGATGGCGCTTATTTCTTTGAAACCGGAGACGCGCATTAATGTGGGCCTTTGGATTTCAATCCTACGGCACTCCAATTAGATCGTGGGCCTTTAAAGCCCAAAATAGGTGGATCGTTGGATTTCAATCGTGCGGACCATATGGGTGTATGCAATCGGACCATCCGGTTCCCTTTTACATCCTGGCCGTAGAAATTAAATCCAACGGTACTGAGCCACCGCAGCTAAAAGGAGTGACGTGTATGTCTTTTAATTGATCGTTGGATCTTGATCCAACGTCTATCTTTGAAAGTGGAGTTCCGCAGTCCATCGGGATTTCGTTTTGATCTCGTTCGATCGATCTTGATCGTGCGGTCCATATTAAATGATACCGATTCAAATCATTTAATCTCCCTATTTATCGTAGCCGCCCATTTCCAATCGGACGGCTGACATTTGTTTGAGCTTTCTGAGTTGCGCACTGCTGAGGATGACAATGGGGCCCACATGTCAGTTGGCTCTTATCTTCTTCCCTCCCTCTCACCGCGCAGATTTCTCTGGAAATCAAGGAGAGGGTTATCCCAAAGTTTTTGCAACTAAATTTTTGGGATAATTAACCCTAATGGACACCTCATCAAGCTCTAGAATTTTCCCAATCATCCTATAGCTCAACTCACATATATATAAACCCTAGCTTTTGCTGTTGCCATTGTTGACCGAAGCAACTCATCCTCCATTGTTGGCCAGTGGAGTTCTTGCTCTTGTTACTTTTGCTTTTCCATCCTAAACTCTGGTTACACCTTGCAATAAAGATTGATTATCTTTTGTAGGTTAAATCGAGTTTAATCTCTGTTGATCGACATCGGGTTTCAAAACCCTTGGCATATCTTTTCTCTGTAGCTAAAACCCTAGCTGTTAACATCTTGAGCATCTTAAGGACTTGAGAAGCTGCTGTGAATCATTCCTTTAAGCATCAGTAGCTTAATCTTGCTTCAAAGCGAAAAGGCGATATTATGCCTTTTCGGTTTTCATGTCATTTTCAAGACCTAGGGTTCATACATCAACTCATCATCTTATTTAAGTTTAGACTAAACCCTAGCAGCATGACAAGTTGATCTTTCAATTCTTGTCATCATCTATTTTAGCTCTTAGTTGAAATCTGTCTCTGTTTTCTTGTCGGCTCAGCCGACAAAATAGGTCTTTACTTTAGCTTTGTAATCTAACTAGTTAGGGTTAGACTAAGGTTGGTTTGGGATATTAGTTACCTAAAAGATCATGCTAAGTTTCATTTATGAACTTTTGCATGATCTATACTTCTTTACGAAAATTTGCAATCTGTCTGTTTTGACTCTTTTCAAATCAAGCTGGAACTTTGCAATAAACTCTAATTTCTGTCTTTTGAAAGCAGATGAGCTATATAATGGGTTATTATCATTATTATGGGTAGTTATGACTTAAGCATCTGTAATCATGCATTTCTAGATTGATCATGCATATTTCTTCTATGTTGAACTTATTGTCGGTTTTGGTATTTATTGGATTTTATTGCTTCTTTTAGAACACAGGTTCTCTTGAAGCTTTTGAATACACTCTCGATCAATCGAGCACTGCAAGCAGTTTACTATTACCAAGGCAAGCATCCTCTTTGCACCATATTGAACCAGATTTTGTACAATAGTCTTTACAAATCCAGTGATGACTGTGCATGCTATTTTTCTGAAAATACAAAATGTGACTTGTAGTAGCTAGTTATGACCTGACATGGTGGATTACCTTAATTATGGCCATACACTCAACTCTAGTGTAGTATTGTATACTATATGGTCTATTTTCGATTTGGCTTAGATATGCGATCTAGAGATTTTAGAGTTTGGCAAGCATATCTTGTCAAACATGGGAATCACAATTGAACTATTGTCATTTTCAAACTCTTTGTCCAGTTTCTTTAAATCAGTCTTGTATTTGAAATTCAAATTGATCTGGACAAGAGGAAGCTAGTGATGGTGCTTTCGTACGAGATTGGGTTTTGTGGTGGACTTGTCAGGGTTAATTAAGGACCGAACTCGATTATTCAATTCAAGTCCCCACGTACTTCCACATGCGGTGTATGGTATTTGTTTGGTTAAGTAAAATGTTGAGACTATTGAGTTGGAAACAGGAGAGTAAGGATATGTGTATTGGCCTTGCATGGCATAGATGCTTGGAGTCGAGGAGTGCGTTTTATGCCATGTGAGCTTTGTATGTCGATGTCGGATGTTCTTAGGAGGGTGAGGGCGTATATGTGTCTCGTCGCATATACGATACCTTAATAGTGCCGATAGCATTCTATTATGGCGGGTGAGCCCTATTTGTTTTAAGTTGTTTGGATCGGCATTACTGACACAACATGTGTGCCCCGTGGTTAGTAGGTGGTATAGCCTACACTATGGGATTAGTTCACACATGGGGGTCCAACTCAATAGTGTTAACTTGTTGAAAAATACCAAATCTTAGTTTCCCCGGTCGGCATACCTAAGGAAGTGTGTCATCATTCGGAGGCATCCAGAAGGCAGCGAACTAACTAAGTCATGTGGGTAAGATGTACACCCTGCGAGGTATAAACTGTTCGAATAGCCGTGTCCACGGTCATGGACGACAACTTGAATTGGTGTCATCTGTATAGAAGTTTTGATCTTCAAAAACCTGGTTTTGGTTCATTTTCGGTTTGCATGAGGGAATCATGCAATGTACTGTTTACTTTTATGTCATTTACTTACTGTTTTAAGCAAACTTTGATTTATTAAATTGCTTTATCAAAGTTTAATCTTTGTAGGTTAAGATATATCGCTTTATGCAAATTTGAACCTTTATGCCTTCCTATTGTAACCTTATGCATGTAAAAACTCTACTCCCTTGATTAGGCTCTAATAACCACTTGCTTTTATTAGTTTGTGTAAGACTTGCTGAGTACCTTCCGTACTCAAGGTGCTACCACCTATTGTTGCAGGTGAGGACGGTTTTCTGTATGAAGTACCGTTAGCGTGATCGGGGTGGCGCTAACGAGTAACGCTACTTCTTTCCTCCACGCAATTACTGCGGGTGAATGGGGCCATTGGTGGACATTTTCAGTTTATTTTGCTTCCGCTGTATACTGTTCAAGTGACCAAGTCACTTAATATTGTATTACTAATAGAATGATGTAACCTTATGTTTAATTATATCAATGTATGACTCGTATGTGTTGATGCAATGTTGATGAAGGATATATATGCAATGGTCGTTGATCACGGGAACCATTGTGAATCATATATATCAGGAATCTCATTCTTGGATCATCACTTGTTAAATTTATATCTTTAGCATGATTTTTAATGAGAAAGGCGATCTTGTTCTTTCATTAACAATTGTGCTACTGAGATGAATTTAATTAGTAACATTTCAATAACGGGGTCCTCACGGCGTTGGTATCGAGCATACGTTGCACTGTAGGTTAAGTAGCATGGTGAAGTATTAGAGAGTCTTGATAAAATTATTTTCAAGCGAGAAGGTATTTTGAAATATGAGACATGACATCTTTTATTTCTTATCTTCCTTCATCACTTCTTACCCAACTTCTGTTGGTCCATTTAAAAGTGAATTGTTCCTTATCTTGTCTTTTTGTCTATAGATGGCGGTTGGTATTTGGTCAAGGAGACTCGGGCGAGGATGTTGATGGGTTTCGGCCTTCTTGCGGGACATGATGTGGCGCTCAACTTCACCTATCGGCGGAGTATGCCATTTATCGGCGAGATCGAGGACCGGGGATGGAGAGTGCAGAGCCTTCATCAACGTCATCGCCGGGCATGTAGTGGCGGTATTCCCTCGTGTCCAAGCACTTGCCACCTGCGAGGCTATGGCGGTTGGGGAAGGCTGAGTAGGATGATGAGCCTTCTTCGTCATGATTTGTGGAATTGTCTCAACCACCCTATGACCACTTCCCGAATCAAGGTCCTACCTCCGAAGTGAGCACGTTAAGCGAGATCTGATTGGCGAAGATCCCCAAGTGCGACGATTAGCGAGGATGGTCGCATCATGGACCAAGTCCATCGCTGCCTTGTGAGGAGCTATGAAACTAGGCATCGCCTTAATGAGGCCAGTACACTGCTTCTTGGAGTCAACATGAACCGCGTTCCTGCAGCGTGCTTTATGGTGACAACGAGATCTCCCCTGCGGTCTTGCACCACCTCTTTCTGACTTCAGTGGCGGGTGCGTACTGTTTATGGACAAGTGCGTAAACCGGATGATTGCGGGGTTTCTCGCACTCTGGATGCACCTCTGGAGGTCACCTACCTTGTTGGGTTCCCAGCGCCTTATTAGCCCTTTGGATCCTGTTGACACGGGTTCCACAGGCTCATCTTCTAAATGAGTTTCGGTGAACTTTGCAGGGATCTTTACGCTAGCACCTCGGCGATGAATCCTCGTGGTTGAGTGCCTTCTAGTCTACTAGTTGCCCTTAAATAAATTGTATGTAATAGGGCGTAGTATTTTGTACAAAGTATGTAAGCCTAACTTTCGGTTTGTAATCTGAAATTATGGCCATTGTAATGTAAAGCCTGGACGAGAAATTTTGTTGTGTATATATGAAGCTTTTGGTTTGGTGTTAACTTGAATGCATAACATAACATGATGCATTATATATACGATATGTGTTTCTTTTCTAATAGTAACCTTGTTTGTGTTTGCAGTATGTCCTTGTTGTGTTGTTAACCATGTTGTGGTAACAGGATGACAGACCTACTACTCGTCGCATAAGCGCAACAAGGGAGGGTCATGTCGACTTGTACCTTCTTCTCGGGAGGTCCTCACGAACCTTCCAGTTCTCGGGGCCCGCAAGGTGGTCTCGGGAGAGAGCTTCCTCCACCACCTTCGATGGCGATGTGCTCATGCAAATTAGCGCAACGAGATGGACGACGCGCATCTTGGAGCGGTTGCGCGCAACACCTCCTCTCTGTTGCATCACCGTCGAGCGAGGAGGTCACCATGTGCGAGGCGATCGCTGATTTTCGGACTAACCCCGATGTTCTCCGATTCGAGGATCCCATGGAAGGCGAGGATTGGCCGGACCATTGAGAAGAAGCTTACGATTGCTCAATGCTCAGAAAGGAAAAGGTTCTCTTTGCGATTATCGACTTGATGGACCGGCCGACATATGGTGGGATAATCTTCTTGCCATTCAACTGCTGGACATGTCCCTACTTGGGATGAGTTCGTGGAAGTTTTTCGCGACTCATATTCTGAGGAGTTATGATGATCAGCGACAAGAGTTCCTCGCTCTCAAGCAAGGCGAAAATGCGTGACCGAGTATCGCATGAGTTCAACTTCCTTGCGGATATGCCTCGATGATGTTTGGTGACCTTCGTCGTCGAAAGCAGTTCTTAAATGGGCTATCGAAGAAGCTGCAGATGGTGTAGCTTTGCATGACTTAGGAACTTCGCATTTGGTCAACAAAGCTATTGTGGCGAAAGCAAGAGCAAGGCATTGGATGAGTCGCATGGCGGCAGTGGACTTCTCGATTCGTTCTGGTGGCGACTCACCAAGGCCTCGCATGTGGTTGTCTAGACCACCACGAGCACCGACTCCATTTTCACCAAGGGCGGTGTTTGCCCCTCGTCCATCTCCTCCCACCAGTCAGTCAGGGTCAAGTGGGAATCAGCCCCGTCTGTTAACTGCGCGCTAACCGGGGTTATCTGTTATCATTGTGGTCGTCCGGGGCATTATGCCAACAAGTGTGTGGCAAAGCAACAAGGATTGCCTCCTGTTCGACCATATCCAGTGCCGGTGCGGCCAACCCCTTCGCAGAGGCCCCCTATTAAAGCTGATCCGGCTCCAATCCGTGGCCATGTGAACGGATCAACTGCTTGAAGAAGCGGCGATACACAGAAGTTGTTATGGGTATGCTCCTAGTTAATTTCAGTCCAGCTACTGTTTTATTTGACTCTGGAGCATCTCATTCTTTCATTAGCAATCATTTTGCTGTTCAACACCAGTTAGACATGCATACACTCCACCCACCTTTTATTATTCAATCACAGGTGGTTTTCAAAACCGATCAGTTTGTTAATGGGGTCAACATAACAATCCTTGGGGTGAAGTTTTTAGCGAATCTAATTGTGATTGACTCTAAAGGGTTGGGCGTCATTTGGGTATGGATTGGCTGTCCAAGAACGGTCAAATCAATTGTTCCCCAACGGTCTATTTCTATGACCAATGCAAGCGGCATTCGGGTTGTTTATCATTCCAAAGCAATTGGCTCTCATCTTTGTGCTCACCAAGTTGATACCACTCCTTCTTTGGAGTCGGTACCAATTATGCGTGAGTATGTTGATGTCTTTCTGAAGACCTTCGGATTACCTCGGGCCGGAAGTGGAGTTTGTTATTGAACTCGTTCTGGGCGCTCAGATATCCGGGAGTCCTTATCGAATGCTGTCAGCGAGTTGGTTGAATTGAAGAAGCAACTCGGAGAATTGCTTGACAAGGGTTTTATTCGAGAGTTCCTCACCTTGGGGATGCCGCGATCTTTGTCAAAAGAAGACAATACTTTACGGATGTGTGTGGATTACCGTCAGATTAAGCGAGGTCACTATCAAGAATAAATATCCTACCTCGAATTGATGATCTTTTGATCGGTTGGTTGGTGCCGTGTCTTTTCAAAGATTGATTTGCGATCGGGCTATCATCAAATCAAGGTTAGAGTGAGGACATTCCTAAAACAGCTTTCTCTACTCGTTATGGTTTATCACGAGTATCTTTGTTATATCCTTTAGTGCGACCAATGCTCCGACTTATTTCATGAATCTTATGAATTCGGTGTTCATGGAATTCTTGGATAAGTTTGTGGTCGTGTTTATTGGCGACATCCTTATTTATTCAAGTCGATAAGGATCATGAACAACATTTACGACTTGTCTTTGAAACACCGTCGGCATCAATTATATGCCAAGTTCACAAATGTGCTTTACGCTCGAGAGGTTGCATTTACAGGGCATGTGTTATCTGAAGGAGGTATCATTGTCGATCCAAGCAAGGTACAAGATGTGCTAAATTGGAAGCCTCCCAAGAGTGTCCCAGATTGGAGTTTTCTTGGACTTGCGGGTTATTACCGTGAGGTTCATTGAAAATTTCTCCAAGATTGCTAGACCTTTGACCCAGCTCTTGCGAGAAAGGAAGAAATTTGAATGGTCGACTAAATGTGAAGAGAGTTTTGACTTTTGAGAACTCTCTTGACTAAAACTCAGTTCTTACTCTTAGGATGTTCTTAAGAGCTTCGACATTTATTGCGATGCATCTCGCCATGGACTTGGTTGTGTGCTTATGCAAGAAGGCGAGTTGTGGCATATGCATCCGGCGATTGCGCCCTCATGAAGTTAATTATCCTACTCATGATTTGGAATTGGTGCCGTGGTCCATGCATTGAAGATTTGGCGACATTACCTTTTAGGTAATCGTTGTGAAATCTACTGCGATCATAAAGCTGAAGTACATATTCACTCAATCGATTTGAATATGAGGCAAAGAAGATGGCTTGGCGATCAAGGACTACGACATGGGTATTCATTATCATCTGGTAAAGCCAATGTTGTGGCGATGCTTTAAGCGAGAAAGTCACAATGCAGCGCATATCTTTTCTACTGTAGAAAAGACTTGTGTGCTGATTTTGGCGCTTAAGTCTTGAATTGGTGGGAAAAGGATTCCTCGCGGCATTACATGTGAAGCCTACCTTGGAATCTCAGATTCTGGAGGCCCAGAAAACCGATGCCGAGGTAGCTGAAATCAAGGAGAATATGAAAGCAGGTAAAGCCAACGAATTTTCTGAAGATAATCGTGGTATGATTCGATATCGCAATCGTTTGGTAGTACCTGCTGATTCTGAATTGAAGAGTCTAATTCTCAGAGAAGCTCATAATTCCAAGTTTTCTTTGCATCACAGGAGTACCAAGATGTACGAGATTTGAAGAAAATATTTTGGTGGAGCCAAATGAAGAGGCAAATTGCTCGATATGTTCTTGAATGTGATATTTGCCAAAGGGTTAAAGTGAACATCGAAGCCAGTGGTACCCTTCGGTCTTTGCCTATTCCACAGTGGAAGTGGGAAGAGATCGGTATGGATTTTGTTCTTGGTCTTCCCAAGACTTCCAAGGATCTGATGCCATTTGGGTGATCATCGATCGTTTAACTAAAGTGGCTCATTTATTAAGTCGGGACTGATTTCAATGGCAAGCAATTAGCGAGCTTTATATTGCTAGAATTGTTTGTCTTCATGGTGTTCCTAAAGTCATTGTTTTAATAGTGGTCCTCGGTTCACTTCCCATTTTGGAATAGCCTTCATCGGGCTATGGGGGTGAGCTCTCTTTCGATCTTGCTTATCATCCTCAAACTAGTGGTCAAGCCGAAAGAGTGAATCAAGTAATGGAAGATCTTCTTGAGCCTATGTGCTATCTTATAGCAAAGGCTGGAGAAATCTTTGCCGTATGTGGAGTTTTCCTACAATAATAGCTACCAAGCAAGTATTCAAATGTCACCTTTTGAAGCCTTGTATGGGAGAGCTTGTGAGACTCCATTGAATTGATGCGAGTGCGGTGAAAGATCATTCTTTGGTCGAACTTAGTAAAGGAAGCGAAGAGCAAGTTAAATGCGATTCGAGATTGTTTGAAAAGCGCACAGTCTCGTCGGAAGAGCTATCTTGATCATCGTCGTCGTGAATTGAGCTTTGAGGTAGATGATCATGTCTATCTTAAAGTATCACCGATGAAAGGCACTCATCGTTTTGGGTAAAGGAAGCTCGCACCTCGTTATATCGGACCCTTAGAATCATTGCCAAGCGGAGCTGTAGCTTACCAATTGGAATACACAATCACTCTCGTGATACATGATACTTTTCATGTGTCTCAATTAAAGAAATGCCTTCGTGTTCCTATTGAGGCAATCGCTTATGAACATCTTGACCTCAACACGATCTTTCGTATCAAGAGTAACGATGCGTATCCTCGACACAATGGAACGCGGGACAAGAAATCGTCTTGTCGGGTTCTTGAAAATTGATGGGCTAATCATTCCGAGGATGAAGCCACTTGGGATGCGAAGATCGATGCAGTTGAGCACCCCCATCTTTTGTTGTTTAGAACTTTTCTTTGAATCAAGAAAGGAAAGTTTAAACAAAGCAATGTAAACAAAGATGTAATAATAACACTATGTTGTTATGTAAGAATCTTCTTTGTTATCTTTGAAGGAAATCAAAACAACAGATGTTGAATTTCCTCATAATTCCTTTTCATTTCACTTCCTTCAGATCCTAACTTGTTCCAAATCTCGGGACGAGATTTTCTTAAGAAGTAGGTTTGTAACAGCCCCAATCTTATCATGATAATAATCGTATTATGAGCGATGTAATAGGCTCTTGTTCATATCATTCCGCTCTTAATCTCAGTTGGGAGTTCTTTGTTACCAAATAAAACCTTCCTTTTAGCCAAAGTCAAAAACTTATTTAGAATATTTAAAGGAATACAAGGTAACACTTGTATTATGTTAGGAAGTATTTTTATTAAAGCCTAGATGAATTATCTTGGCTAAAAATATTTTGTTGCATTTTTAGAAATTATTTGGGCTTAAAGAAAATTTATGGTCTTTAAATAAATATTTTCGGCCTAACATAGATATTTATGTATTTTATAAAGTGAAAATGTGGTTTATGAAATTTATCTGGGAAATATATCATCCCAGTAGCTTACAGTAAAAATTTCATGATTTTATAAATTTATTTGCTATTTTTAAAGTCCCAGTCAAACCTTTTTAAATATATGAATAAGGTTTGGTCAACCAAACCGGTCCAAACCCAAACTCGGCACTGTAGCGAGCCAGTCTCATATGGTTTGGTCCAACCCAATCGTTTTGGTCTGGCTCGGTCACGATCGGGCGCAAGTTCAAAACTCATGCGTGATGCGAGCCGTCGATTTTCAATCAAACGGCGAGCTCACGGGATCACGCGAGCTGTCCACGTGTACAAGATCAACCTCCACCGTTGGATCTTGATCTAACGCGCGAGGTTAGTGTATGCAACCGGACAACTCCGGATCCCTATTCGATCTCCACCGTTCGTTCTTGATCCAACAGCGCACTCCTTTTCGTTTTAAACTTAAAGGCGCGCGTTTATCCCAGCCGTTAGATTCAAATCCTACGGCTTTTCCCTTTTCGCGTGTTATAAAGCGCGCTCCTCTGGGCGTTGGATCTTCATCATTATGGACTAGATTTGTGTATGCATTGGGCGACTCGGATCCGCTGTCGTGGCCGTCCATCCTTGATCGGCCAGTGGTAGCGCTTATTTCTTTTGAAACCAGGAGGCGGCGCATTAATGTGGGCCTTTGGATTTCAATCCTCGGCACTCCAATTAGATCGTGGGCCTTTAAAGCCCAAAATAGGTGGATCGTTGGATTTCAATCGTGCGGACCATATGGGTGTATGCAATCGGACCATCGGTTCCCTTTTACATCTGGCGTGAAATTAAATCCATGATGCTTGAGCCACGCATGACTAAAAGGAGTAGCGTGTATGTCTTTTAATTGATCGTTGGATCTTGATCCAACGTCTATCTTTGAAAGTGGAGTTCGCGATCCATCGGGATTTCGTTTTGATCTCGTTCGATCGATCTTGATCGTGCGGTCCATATTAAATGATACCGATTCAAATCATTTAATCTCCCTATTTATCGTAGCCGCCCATTTCCAATCGGACGGCTGACATTTGTTTGAGCTTTCTGAGTTGCGCACTGCTGAGGATGACAATGGGGCCCACATGTCGGTTGGCTCTTATCTTCTTCCTCCTCTCGCGTGATTTCTGGAAATCAAGGAGAGGGTTATCCCAAAGTTTTTGCAACTAAATTTTTGGGATAATTAACCCTAATGGACACCTCATCAAGCTCTAGAATTTTCCCAATCATCCTGTAGCTCAACTCACATATATATAAACCCTAGCTTTTGCTGTTGCCATTGTTGACCGAAGCAACTCATCCTCCATTGTTGGCCAGTGGAGTTCTTGCTCTTGTTACTTTTGCTTTTCCATCCTAAACTCTGGTTACACCTTGCAATAAAGATTGATTATCTTTTGTAGGTTAAATCAGAGTTTAATCCTCTGTTGATCAGCATCGGGTTTTCAAAACCCTTGGCATATCTTTTCTCCTGGTAAGCTAAAACCCTAGCTGTTAACATCTTGAGCATCTTAAGGACTTGAGAAGCTGCTGTGAATCATTCCTTTAAGCATCAGTAGCTTAATCTTGCTTCAAACTGAAAAGCTGATATTATGCCTTTTCGGTTTTTCATGTCATTTTCAAGACCTAGGGTTCCTTCTGTCAACTCATCATCTTATTTAAGTTTAGACTAAACCCTAGCAGCATGACAAGTTGATCTTTCAATTCTTGTCATCATCTATTTTAGCTCTTAGTTGAAATCTGTCTCTGTTTTCTTGTCGGCTCAACCAGGCAAAATAGGTCTTTGCTTTAGCTTTTGTAATCTAACTAGTTAGGGTTAGACTAAGGTTGGTTTGGGATATTAGTTACCCTAAAAGATCATGCTAAGTTTCATTTATGAACTTTTGCATGATCTATACTTCTTTTTCTGAAAATTTGCAATCTGTCCTGTTTTCAGCTCTTTTCAAATCTGAAAACTGGAACTTTGCAATAAACTCTAATTTCTGTCTTTTGAAAACAGTGAGCTATATAATGGGTTATTATCATTATTATGGGTAGTTATGACTTAAGCATACTGTAATCATGCATTTCTAGATTGATCATGCATATTTCTTCTATGTTGAACTTATTGTCAGTTTTGGTATTTATTGGATTTTATTGCTTCTTTTAGAACCTGGTTCTACTGAAGCTTTTGAATACACTTGATCAATCGAGCACTGCTGTGAAGTTTACTATTACCAAGGCAAGCATCCTCTTTGCACCATATTGAACCCAGTTTTGTACAATAGTCTTTACAAATCCGGTGATATTGTGCATGCTATTTTTCTGAAAATACAAAATGTGACTTGTAGTAGCTAGTTATGACCTGACATGGTGGATTACCTTAATTATGGCCATACACTCAACTCTAGTGTAGTATTGTATACTATATGGTCTATTTTCAGATTTGGCTTAGATATGCAGTCTAGAGATTTTAGAGTTTGGCAAGCATATCTTGTCAAACATGGAATCACAATTGAACTATTGTCATTTTCAAACTCTTTGTCAGTTTCTTTAAATCAGTCTTGTATTTGAAATTCAAATTGATCGGACAAGAGGAAGCTAGTGATGGTGCTTTCGTGCACGAGATTGGGTTTTGTGGTGGACTTGTCAGGGTTAATTAAGGACCGAACTCGATTATTCAATTCAAGTCCCCACGTACTTCCACATGCGATGTATGGTATTTGTTTGGTTAAGTAAAATGTTGAGACTATTGAGTTGGAAAGCAGAGAGTAAGGATATGTGTATTGGCCTTGCATGGCATAGATGCTTGGAGTCCGAGGACTGCGTTTTATGCCATGTGAGCTTTGTATGTCGATGTCGGATGTTCTTAGGAGGGTGAGGCGTATATGTGTCTCGTCGCATATCGATACCTTAATGGTGCCGATAGCATTCTATTATGGCGGGTGAGCCCTATTTGTTTTAAGTTGTTTGGATCGGCATTCTTGACACAACATGTGTGCCCGTGGTTAGTAGGTGGTATAGCCTACACTATGGGATTAGTTCACACATGGGGTCCAACTCAATAGTGTTAACTTGTTGAAAAATACCAAATCTTAGTTTCCCGATTCGGCATACCTAAGGAAGTGTGTCATCATTGGAGGCATCCAGAAGGCAGCGGGCTAACTAAGTCATGTGGGTAAAGATGTACACCTGCGAGGGTATAAAGCATTCGAATAGCCGTGTCCACGGTCATGGGCGACAACTTGAATTGGTGTCATCGTATAGAAGTTTTGATCTTCAAAAACACGGTTTTGGTTCATTTCGGTTTGCATGAGGAATCATGCAATGTCTGTATTACTTTTATGTCATTTACTTCTTGTTTTAAGCAAACTTTGATTTATTAAATTGCTTTATCAAAGTTTAATCTTTGTAGGTTAAGATATATCGCTTTATGCAAATTTGAACCTTTATGCCTTCCTATTGTAACCTTATGCATGTAAAAACTCTACTCCCTTGATTAGGCTCTAATAACCACTTTCTTTTATTAGTTTGTGTAAGACTTCTTTGAGTACCTTCCGTACTCAAGGTGCTACCACCTATTGTTGCGGTGAGGACGGTTTTAGTATGAAGTACCGTTAGCGCCGATCGGGTGGCGCTAACGAGTAGCGCTACTTCTTTCCTCCACGCAATTGCTGCGGGTGAATGGGGCCATTGGTGGACATTTTGATTTATTTTGCTTCCACATTATCTTTGTTCAAGTGACCAAGTCACTTAATATTGTATTACTAATAGAATGATGTAACCTTATGTTTAATTATATCAATGTATGACTCGTATGTGTTGATGCAATGTTGATGAAGGATATATATGCAATGATCGTTGATCACGGGAACCATTGTGAATCATATATATCAGGAATCTGTTCTTTGGATCATCACTTGTTAAATTTATATCTTTAGCATGATTTTTAATGAGAAGGCGATCTTGTTCTTTCATTAACAATTGTGCTCTGATATAATTTAATTAGTAACATTTCCAATAGCAGGGTCCTCACAACCTTCATGCTTATTTTGATTGTGGTTACATCCACCACTAAGCGACACTGGGTACAAAGACCGGGAATAACCAATCTCGGGGCTAGGTGAGCCCGCCAAAATTTCATACCACCCACAAAGGAAATTTTTAAATAGAACTAACTCAAGTTAAGTTCCCATGTCCGCCTTTGACCGTAGGCACGTTTGTTTAAGCAGTTTATAACTCTGCAGAGATTGTACACTTTACCCACAAGAGACAATTAACTCGTTGCCTACTACGATTAGTAGTCGGTGTAGTCGAGAGGTTGTCACAATAACTTTTCTAAATATCTCGTCCCTTCCCTCGTCTCACCCATATGGGGTTATGCCCACACGTTGCGCGGGATGTCCACCTCAGCGACTGGCGTAGCGCGGCTACACCTCAGCGACTAGCGAACTTCACCCTTGACTCGGTGTCCCATCCAAGCCCGACTTACCCAGAGCTTGTGCCCCCCTTTAACCCTCGGTGAGATGATTTTGGATTTGATAAATGTACTAAGCCAAGTCGCAGTTTGTTGCAGACTTGTGGTTGTACTTCTTATACACAGGAGGTCGTGACAAGATTAAGTCCTTAGGGTTATGCGGGCGGCTCAACCACATTCCCGCCATTCTCGTGCTACATCCGCACTCCACCATCTTACCATCCGCCTGCACGGGTATTAGCGATTTAGGGTTTTGAGATGTAAATACAACAATTCAACCATCTCGGTCATTTACATAATGACCGCCCAAATCATTTATGTTTGAAATGATGATGATTAGGACATTTTAATGTCGGTACTTAACAAGTCTAGCATGTCGCTTAAGTACAACCTATAACTAGTATTACCATATAGTTACTAGGGTGACAATGGAATTAAAGGATTCAAGTTGTCGGGATGGCATAATAATTAATTATTCAACAATGGGTAATTAACTACCTTAAACTTTAACATACATTTGTTTAAAGAATTAAAGCATGCAATTTGCTATTTTAAAAGAATATAATTTGCATAAAATGTAGGCTCAATATGATCAAAGTATTGACTCGCCTTGGTTGTAGGGGAGAGAGTCCGAGTAGTCTTGTCCTTGATCGACGTGGAGGTCTCAGCGTCTCGAAATCTCTGGGCAAGTAACCGGAAAAATAAGCGACAAACAACGAGCAATTAAATATACAAGAGTACACAAATGAACTCCAAATTGAACAAGACCTATGCCATTAGCAAGATCTTGATTTTAGAAATTTTTAGAAATTTATTTCATAATTTTTGGAGTTGAAATGGGGGAGATATTAATATTTAAAGTCTAGCTTTTGAATTAAAATAGAAAAAGAAAACAAAAATCACAGAAAATAGAAAAGCACGCACGCCCACGGTTGAAAACGGCCGGCCCACCACGAGGCGCGGAAGGAAGGAGGCCCACGAGCGCGGCGCGGCCGCATGATGGCGTCGCCCTAAAGAAGAAAGAGCACAGCGCGAGCGAAGGGAAAAGGGCCGGGGCGCGCGGTGACGCGGAAGGAGGGGGCTCGGGGCGGCGCACGGGAGGGAGGAAAGAGGCGCGGCCGGAGGAAGAGGAGGCGGCGCGCGGCGAGGAGCCCACCGGCGGCGATGGCGATGATGAAACGGCGGCGGTTGGCGGAGGTGCGGCTAGGGCGGCGGCGGCGGCAGCGACAGCAGCGGAGGTAAGCCCTGGCTTTCTTCTTCCTCTCCTCCTTGCTCTTCCTTCTCTTTGCTTCTACTTGCTTGAGGGTGGCGGGGAAACGGGAGGGGAGGCGCGGGGCGGGATTTTATTGGCAAGGGGAGGAGGGGGTCCGGTCGGCGTGCGTGAGGCGGCGGAGGAGGACGAGCGTCGGCGCCGGGAATGATGGCGGCGGAGGCGGCGGTGCGAGAGGCGGCGGTGGCGTGCACGCCGCGGCAACACGGCGCCGCGGCGGGGAGGAAGGGAGGAGAAGTCCGGTCCACGGGGTTGACCTTGGCAAGGGGGTCCGTGGGGTCCGCGGGGTTGACGGGAAGGAAAAGCGGGCATCACAAATCCTACCCACCTTAAGCGGAATCTCGACCTCGAGATTGGCCGCTCGAGAAAACGAGGGCGGAAATCCAGCAAGTTGATCTTCGCTCCCGGTGGCTTATTTGGTGAGTGATGGCTCCGAACTTTGCGAGGCGGATGATTTGGCGTCTTATGCGCTTCGATGACATCGAGGATCTTGATCGGGTGCTCGGATAAGTCAAATCCTCATCAAGTCGCGATGGCCGGCGGAGTCTGCTCTTGGTACTCGAGACATTTCTTTAGTTGAGAGGCGTGGAACACGTTGTGGGCGTCGACAAACTTTGGTAGCTCTAGGCGATAGGCAACTTCTCCACGCTTAGCGGTGATCGGGAGCGGGCCTATGTATCTTGGTGCGAGCTTCCCTTTAACTTTGAATCTTGGGTTCCACGAAGTGGCGATACCTTGAGATACCAAAGCATCTCCAACCGAAGGTTAAGTCTCTTCGACGGTTGTCGGCATAACTCTTCATCTGACCGAGCCGCTTGAGGCGATCTCGATCAATCGAACTTTCTCTTGACTTGCTTGAGAGTATCGGTCGAAGACATATCCTTCACTGATTCGACCAATGCGAGGAGTTACGCATTTTCTTCCATAGAGTGCTTCAAATGGGGACATTTTCAAACTTGGTGATAACTATTATTGTATGCAAACTCGGCATCTGGTGACATTTTCGGTCTACGGTAAACTCCAAAACACAAGCTCGAAGCATGTCTTCTAGGATTTGATTTGTTCTTTCCGTCGACCATCGGTCTGCGGATGATAGGCGGTGCTAAAGGTAAGGTGTGTTCCAAGGGCATCATGCAAACTAGCCCTGTAAATGCGAGGTAAATTGAGAACCTCGATCGGAGACTATTCTCTTGGGTACTCCATGTAAACACACGATACGAGCCATGTATAACAGCTAACTTGTCTCCTTGTAAGTTGTCTTCACGGGGATGAAGTGGGCGACTTTAGTCAATCTATCAACTATAACCCATCTTGAGTCACATCAGGACTTAGTTCGAGGTAGACCGGTAATGAAATCCATTCGATTTCTTCCCATTTCCACCGAGGATCTGCATGGGGTTGTAGCAATCATTTGGTCTTTGATGTTCACCTTGATTCGTGACATACATCACAACAAGCTACATACTCGCGATATCTCTTTTCATTCGTGGCCACCAATACAAAATCTTCATGTCTTGGTACATCTTGGTCTTTGCTGGAGTGCGGTGTAAGCGAGCGTGAGCTTCCTTTAGAATCGATCTTTGAGTTCCTTCGGTGGGGAACAAAGAGGCGTTTCCCATACCATAGGATTCCTTGCTTGATCTTCGACATCTTAGGGGCCTTTCCTTTTGCCATGAGATGCTTGAATCTGGACTCGGGATGCCCTTCTTGAGCGGTCTTGATTCGCTCTTCCAGAGTTGGATGGGCCTCTACAGTGGCTAGGATGCCTTGCTTTATTAACTCAAGGTTGAGGGCTTCAAATTCCTTGTAGAGCTCGGGTTGATGCTCTTGAATCATGATATTACTGCAGTAGGATTTACGGCTTAATGCATCAGCCACTACATTAGCCTTTCCAGGATGATAGTGGACATCAAGTTATAATCCTTTATTAATTCTAACCATCTTCTTTGTCGGAGGTTGAGATCGATTGGGTGAAAATGTACTTGAGACTCTTGTGAGTACGTGTAGATATCACAATGATTTCCAATCAAGTAATGCCGCCAAATTTTTAAGGCATGCACTACTGCTGCTAACTCCAAATCATGAGTTGGATAGTTGTCTTCGTGAGGACGGAGTTGTCTTGAAGCATAAGCTACAACTTTTCCTCCTTGCATGAGCACACACCAAGACCTTGGCGCGATGCATCACGATGAGACTTGAAGTCTTGATGGATGTCGGCGGGATCAATCTTTGAGGCGTTAACTTTTCTTCAATTCTTGGAAACTCTTTTATAAGCTTCGTCCAATCATACTTCCTTTCCTTTTTAGCGGATGGGTCATCGGTTTGGAAAGCTTAGAGAATCCTTCAATGAAGCGTCGTAGTATCGGCCAAGCCAGAAAACTACGCGCCAGATTCTGGATGTGGGTTGTTTCCATTCCATTACATTGCTACTTTGGATGGATCAAGCTGCAATTCCTCCTGCGGATACAATGTGTCAGGAAGCTGATTTCATGAAGCCAAAATTCACATTTCTTGTACTTGGCATAAAGATGATTCTCTTTAAGCTTTTCTAAGACCAATTGCAAGTGTTCGAGAATGTTCTTCATCGGTCTTTGAATAGATCAAGATGTCGTCTATGAACACGACAACAAACTTGTCTAAGTATTCCATGAATACTTTGTTCATGAGGTTCATGAAGTAGGTGGCGCATTGGTCAAGCCAAGCGGCATGACGGTGAACTCATATAGGCCATACGGGTGGTAAGCCGTCTTAGGAATATCCTTATTCACGATCTTAGGTGATGGTATCGACCTCGGGTCTATCTTGGAAAAGCGATGCTCACGTCAAGCGATCGAGCAGGTCATCAATGCGAGGTAAGGGATACTTGTTCTTGATGGTCACATCATTGAGTGCTCTGTAGTCCACGCTGTCTGGCGGTGCCATCTTTCTTCTTCACAAAGAGCGGCGAACCCGGGGAGAAGAACTAGGTCTAATGAAACCTTTGTTTTGCAAGTCTTCAATCGTGTCTTAAGCTCTTCAAGCTCGTCACGCCATTCTGTATGGTCTCTTAGCAATTGGGGCTGTCCACGGCTTCAAGTTGATGACAAACTCAACATCTCTCGTGCAGTGGCATGCACAGTAATTCTTACGGGAAGACATCGGGGTAGCTTGAACTACAGCGTTGTCTCTAGGGACAACTCTCCAAGGTGGTGGATTGTTCTATTCAAAGGAGAGGAACGATCCACACTAACTCTTATTGTGGTCTCTGGGTTCTTGGTGAGCACCACTTTTACTTGGCACAATCTATCAATCCCACGATATTTGGCCAGCAATCCATCCCTAGGATGATATCCAGCGTTTGAGATTCTAGTACCGGAAGGTTTGCTAGGAATCAGGAATGTTCCATAGCAATTTCTACAGGGGTGATCGAGGTAGCATAAAGGGTCCCGGGTGAGCTAAGTACCACGGGTTTCTTTAACTTATAGGTTGGCAACTTAAGCCTTTGACAAACTTTCTTGAAATAAAAGAGTGCGAAGCTCCGAATCAAACAAAACTTGTGCGTGCATCGAATTAACAGGAGCGTGCCCATTAGTACTCTGAGGCACCTTGAGCTTCCTCGGTGTGGCGTGATTCACGGCCATGGCTTTGTGTTGGTGTAGACCTTGATGCTGTGAAGTCCGTGACTCTTGCTTGGGTGAGGTCACGCTTGAGCTGGCGTTACTCTGTGTTGAGTCTTTGGAGCATTCGACGGGTAGGACAACGATTGGCGAAGTGTCCTCTTTCTCCAGCAAGCGATGGAGGTTTCTTCTTGGGTTGGCTGCTTTGGTTGCCGGCGGGCGGAGAGCACGAATCCACTTCCTTGGGGACGGGGTGGAAACTTGAGTTTTTACGAGAGGAGGCTGCGCACGATCGAAAGATGGCGCCTTGGAATGTAGACTTGGGAAAGCTACCTTGTGGCCTCTGAAATGACATCTTCCTTTGCGGCTAATCTCATGATCTTCTTCTCATTTTCACAAATGAGGGCTTTATTAACCAACTGCTGGAAGCTAGCGTAGTCGTGGAGGATAAGATGTCCTCTCATGTCTTCACGCATTCCCTCCACAAAGCGGTCGATTTTCTCTTCTTCATCAGCTACATCATTGGGGGCGTAGCGAGCAAGCTGGTTAAACTTGGTTAGATACTCATTCTCGACATCGACCGCTTGAGACTCGAATTCGTTCTTCTTCAATCTCATTGTTCCAGCTGGTACGAAGTTGGCCCTGAAAGCGGCTTTGAATTCCTCCCATGGAATCGGCTGCCATGCGGGTTCAATTTCGGCTTGTTGAACTTCCGCAACTTCTTCTATTGCGGCGTGAGCGGCGGGATCTTGTAGGGCTCAATCGTAGATGCTCGACTTCGCTATTCTGCTTCTTCCTCCTCTAGATTCTCATCACCTCGGGCGAGGTAATTCTCCCACCGAGCGTGGCGCGCTTTCGGTGATGGGTGGCGAAATCCACCTTGTCTTCATTTGAGCAAGGGCAAGGCGAAGTTTCTGCTCGGTGTCCCGAGCAGTCTTGACTTCTAGGGGTTCGTTGGGTGCAACAAAGGTGAGAGGTCTTGTCTGAAAGTGCGCTAGCTTGGAGTTGCGGATTGGTCGATCTGCGATTGTTTAATGCGCTGAAGAATCTGAGTCTGTGAAACATGACTTGGGTCATTGTTGGGTTTCTTGGTGGTGGTGGAGGCGGTTCTGTCCTCGGCCTTGGCCACGACCACGACCACGGCCTCTTCCTCGGCTGCGCGAAGGCTCCACGGATTGGGCGCGGCTCTTCTTGGCGGCATCTCAAGAAACTCTGAAGCTTAGAACTAGAGGAGTATATGAGGTTCACTAGCCCTCTAAGGCACACCTGACAAGAACAAAACCAACAACAGAGCGAAGCAAGTACAATACAAAGCCTAGGCGGCTACACTATATTAAGGGGTTAAGTGTTACATGACTCTCGAACAAAGCATACACTAAGCTAAGTCATGACACCGAATACAAACACATCGTCTACAAAAAGAAGAAACAAAAGTGCTTGCAACCTCAAAAAAGCGCTCGGCAAGCATCGCTAGCTAACCTAAACTAATCGGCAATTTGCTGCTGGGGGTGACCACGGTGATCTGATTGCGAGGCGAAGCGAAGCGGCTCGGCGGCTTCGCGAGCGGGGCGAGAGCGTGAGCGGCGAGGTGGCGTCCACGCATGGACTCGTCAAACCCGGCGGTGATCGGGCTGCGTCCTGGGCCGACTCTCTAGGCGATGGCCGGACGGGCGGCGGCGCACCTTCTTGCGTCTTTGTGAGGCGGAGATGGGGTCCTTCGGGCGGGGCGTCGGCTCGGCCTTTGGGAGGGCGGGCGGCGATAGGTGCAACGGGGTGGGGCGAGGACCGTGCGCGGCTCGAGGCGTGCCAACTCTGCAGAGTGGCGTCCTCTCTCTGTCTGCAAACATCCTCTCTGCACTGCGCAGTGGAGTGAGCTTCATCACTCCGATCATGTTGCTCGAAGGGTGTCGAGTGGGCATAGCTGCCGGTGAGGAGTGTCCGGCTGCTGATCTCATCCATGGCGGCGGTGATGGTGGCTATCATCGCTGCGTAATTTGGACTCGCTGCGTCAGCGGGGTCGTCGTCTCGTGTCAGCTGCTCGGAACACGCTCCTCATCCGGGAGGTGCGGGTAGAAGCGAAGGTGACCTCGCAAGAGATCCTCATACTTCCAACACAAGCGGTGGAAGCGGCGCGGCGCGCGTCACGAATGGCGTCATGGCGGCTGGCGCGGGTGCCTCGGCCACGAAGAGGTAGGAAGTGAACTCGCCAACCACGGCGGAGAGGTACACCTCCATCGCCCAGGACTCGCGGTCTCGATCCTCGTCATCCTACCCGAACGTAGGGTGACGGGAAAACCAAGGTCTGACATCGGTGGCGAAGTATGTCATGAATCCTCCTCGTTCTCTCAGTGAAGCAGGAGGTCCCACGCCATCCGGACGACGGGTAGCCATCTACAAATTTTGAAAACAAGAGGAGGTCGACAGGTAAAACTCAAGTGAAATAAAGATAAAGTACAGGACTAGGAGTGAAGAGTAGAAGCAATAAATACTCTATATTTTTAGCAAGGCTTTTCTTAGTTTTGAAAATAAGATCCAAGTCCTTAAGGCAACGACCAATCTAACTAAGACTCTGATCGTATGCTCGATACGACTCTGCCGGACCGGATTTTCTAATCCGAATCCTGCAAAAACGCTGTGCTATTCCCTGGATCATGAGATAGCACTCACGTGCATTCTTGAATCATTCATACATGGCGTGAACTAAAGTATCATTATTACAATCAGCGAGTGACATAGACCACGTCGGGTCGAAGTTTTACAACAAATGGCGTCAGGCCAAATTGATTACAATACTAACACCGACACGGTGGCGGAAGCAAAGGGTAGAGCTCATCTCTTCACGAAAGCGGCGGGGCATTTGTATGATCGATATTACCCAAGGACCGGATAATATCGGTTATGCGCAAGTACCAACGAAGTCAACTTAGATGCGTCGAGGCCTGAACTACTGATCCTAGACTACTCTTCATCGTTTCCTTGTCCATCAACCGGTTCCTCGTAGTAAGCATAGTCTCCTCCATCGGCGTCATCTGAAGGGTTTGGGGGAGCGAGGATGAGCACAACTACCTGGTGCTCGCGAGCCAATACACAATGCAATGATATACATGCAAGGCTTACAAGGATGGCTCGGTTCTTTTATTTGCGAAATCACCGCTTTTAAATATCATAAGTACAAATTCCTAGCACTTAGCATTTTTAACAAATTTCATTTTAGTTAAAGAGAGAAATTGTGCAATATTTGTATCGTGGTTACCTCCACCTTCATGCTTATTTTGATTGTGGTTACATCCACCACTAAGCGACAGGTACAAAGACCCGGGAATAACCAATCTCGGGGCTAGGTGAGCCCGCCAAAATTTTCATACCACCCACAAAGGAAATTTTTAAATAGAACTAACTCAAGTTAAGTTCCCATGTCCGCCTTTGACCGTAGGCACTAACATTTTAAACAGATTTATAACTCTCAGAGATTGTACACTTTACCCACAAGAGACAATTAACTCGTTGCCTACGATTCCGTGATCGTGTAGTCGAGAGGTTGTCACAATAACTTTCTAAATATCTCGTCCCTTCCTCGTCTCACCCATATGGGGTTATGCCCACACGTTGCGCGGGATGTCCACCTCGGCCCGACGGCGTGGCGGCTACACCTCGTGCCGATCGCGAACTTCACCCTTGACTCGGTGTCCCATCCAAGCCCGACTTACCCAGAGCTTGTGCCCCTTTAACCCTCCGGTGAGATGATTTTCAGGATTTGATAAATGTACTAAGCCAAGTCGCGATTTGTTGCGGACTTGTGGTTGTACTTCTTATACACAGGAGGTCGTGACAAGATTAAGTCCTTAGGGTTGTGCGGGCGGCTCAACCACATTCCCGCCATTCTCGTGCTACATCCGCACTCCACCATCTTACCATCCGCCTGCACGGGTATTAGCGATTTAGGGTTTTGAGATGTAAAATACAACAATTCAACCATCTCGGTCATTTACCGCAATGACCGCCAAATCATTTTATGTTTGAAATGATGATGATTAGGACATTTTAATGTCCCGGTATTTAACAAGTCTAGCATGTCGCTTAAGTACAACCTATAGCTAGTATTACCATATAGTTACTAGGGTGACAATGGAATTACGGATTCAAGTTGTCGGGACGGCATAATAATTAATTATTCAACAACTGGGTAATTAACTACCTTAAACTTTAACATACATTTGTTTAAAGAATTAAAGCATGCAATTTGCTATTTTAAAAGAATATAATTTGCATAAAATGTAGGCTCAATATGATCAAAGTATTGACTCGCTTGGTTGTAGGGAGAGAGTCCAAGTAGTCTTGTCCTTGATCGACGTGGAGGTCTCGGCGTCTCCAAATCTACGCGGTAATGCAGGAAAAATAAGCGACAAACAACGAGCAATTAAATACACAAGAGTACACAAATGAACTCCAAATTGAACAAGACCTATGCCATTAGCAAGATCTTGATTTTAGAAATTTTAGAAATTTATTTCATAATTTTGGAGTTGAAATGGGGAGATATTAATATTTAAAGTCTAGCTTTTGAATTAAAATAGAAAAGAAAACAAAATAACAGAAAATAGAAAAGCACGCACGCCCACGGTTGAAAACGGCCCGCCCACCACGGCGCGCTGTGGAAGGAGGCCCACGGCGCGGCGGCTGCGGCAGCGATGGCGTCACCCTAAAGAAGAAAGGGCACAGGCGAGGCGAGAAGGGGAAAAGGGACCAGGCGGCGCGGCGCGCGGAAGGGAGGGCTCGGGGCGCGGCGGCGCACGGGAGGAGGGAAAGGAGGCGGCGCCGAGGGGAAGAGGAGGCGGCGCGCGACGAGGAGCCACCGGCGGCAGTGGCGATGATGAAGGCGGCGGACGGCGGGAGGTGCGGCTAGCGGCGGCGGCGGCGCAGCGACAACGCGGAGGTAAGCCTCGGCTTTCTTCTTCCTCTCCTCCTTGCTCTTCCTTCTCTTTGCTTCTACTTGCTTGAGGGGTGGCGGGGAAAGCGGGGGGGAGGCGCCGGGCGGGATTTTATTGGCAAGGGGAGGAGGGGGTCCGGTCCGCGTGCGCGAGGCGACGGAGGAGGGCGGCGTCTTGGCGCTGGGAATGATGGCGGCGAGAAGCGGCGGTGCGAGGGCGGTGGCGCGCACGCAAGCGGCAACCGCGCACGCGAGCGCGGGGAGGAAGGAGGAGGGGTCGGTCCGCCGGGGTTGACCTTGGCAAAGTCGGTCCGGGGGTCGGCGGGGTTGACGGGAAGGAAAAACGGGGCATCACACAAATACTTCCACCAAAGTATTGCATCTTCAATAAAACACTAGTGGTAGCTTTAATCTTTTGCCTATCAGACAATTCATAATATTCAAATTCTTTGTCTAAAGCTATCTCCCAGTCAACATAGGCGTCAGGATCAAATTTACCAGCAAAGGATGGCACAGTGAGTTTAGTTTTAGTAGAAGTACTGTCATGATCATATGCCTTCTGTGGTGGACGATCTTGTCTCAAACGTGCATCTTCCTCACGGACTTTCTGGCGTTCCCATTCAATGGCTCGAAGAAGACATGGATCTAGCTGGAAATCATCCCGTGAACCTGCCATAGTTAATAGAAAACAAGGAAACAAAACACAGTGTATATGTAACATCCCAATTTTGGACTTGTGTTTCAAATGTAAGAAAATGAGTAGAAATTAAAACTTTTTCTTACATCATGTATTTCCTGTATGTTCTAAACAATTCTTGTGCAAAAACTATGGAAATACAAAGTCACAAGTCTTTTGATCCAAAACCTTGTCTTCCAAAAACATTCATCTCAAATCTTTTGATCATCCGTTGGAAATATTTTTTTTTCCTAAGTTCCTGGGATGGTATGTGACCCCTCTGAAAAATTTCACAATTTTTAGAAATTATTTGAATATTTTTAGAGGGTAGTCAAACCCGTTTGACTTTTAGTCAAACCTTAAACCAGAGCCTTCCATAATTTTTGGAGAATAATGCACAGCATAAAAACCTCTGAAAATGTTATACAAGGTTAATATCTGAGTTAGCAAGCTCCAGTAAAAATTTCAGAATTTTTGGAGATGTTTTGCTATCTCAAATAAATCCTCAAAGTCCCACTCAGTTTAAAACCCAAAACTTAATTTCACTGTTCATTGGGTTCGAGTCAGACTCGGGCTCGAGTCACTTGTCTTGGTCCAGTCAACTAACTGCACGAGGCCTCCTTTCTAGCGCGCATCCAATCTCAGCCGTTGGATCCTAATCGCACGGCCCAGCTTCGCGAGAACATTCGGACCGTGCGAATGTGCTAATCCTTTTTGACCGTTAGATCTTGATCCAACCGTCCTGATCGTTTGAAAACGTTCGGATCTCCGAAGGTCATATTTAACCGTGGCCGTTCATTTCTGATCTTAGGGCTCACGATCTTCTCTGTTGATTTAAACTTCAGAAGCCTTGGGCGAACCCCAGCCGTTGGATTGAAATCGGACCGTCCTCGTCGCTTGAGACATTCGGACCTCCGATTGTTTCGATCGGTCTGAGCCGTTGGATTAAAATCCAACGCTCACAATCTCCTCTGTTGTATTTAAACCTTAGAAGCGTGGCGCGATATCAGCCGCCCGATCAAAATCCTAGGGCTCAAAATCGCCGAGCCTTTCTCTGGTCATCTTCAACCTCGCGCCGTGTGTGAACAGAGAAAGAGAGAGGGAGGCATGGCGCTGTCAAATCGTGTTCCCCTATCAACGCCTCTTTTTGCTGGCAATTCGTGGGCGCAGGTGTTTTCGGCTTTACCCATGCCCTACTCCTGCACCCCATCAATTCTTTTTCGGGCTATGGCAGCCCTACGAACTTCACACCCGGGAATATCGTTTTTATTGGCCAAACCCTAATCCTTTAGCTATATAAGGTCCCTAAACCCCTTCCTGGTGTTCTTTTGCACCATCCAAAGCTCCTTCTCTGGTTGAGGAGCTCACAACACCAAAAACACCAAAATCGCCATTAATGGCCATGGAGCTCTGTTGATGGCTTTGGTGTTCCCGTGGTTCTTCTTCAAATGCTCTTGTACCCTTTTCAACTCCTTAATGCCCTAACCTTTTCCCCTCACTCAATTTTGGGTTTCATTCTCAGGATTTGACAAATTTGGGGTTTGTTCAAATTCGGCCGAAACCATCCCCTTTCTTCCTCAGCTCCGGTGAGTACTCCATTTCTCAATTAATTTCTCATGAAGCTTATATAGGCTATTTTGTAGCTATTTTGACCACCAGTGGTGTTCATTTTGGCTCAGGTCTCTAATTTCATATCTTCTTCCTCAGTCAGGCAAGCTACAGTGAGTCGGACCTTCTCAGACCATCTTTGAAGTGCATCTCGGTCAAGGTAGCTTCTTATTAGTCCCTAGAGGTCGTGGCACTCGCTTCCTTTTGTGCAATGAGCTTTGCTATTTTCGCTTTTGGCAGTAAAAGGCCCCATCTTCATTTTCTGGATCGTCGGCGTTTAGAGCCATCGCCGCCGGCGAGGTCACTACCATTGGGTCCGCAAGCCTATTGTGAATCCATTTTGATACTTGGTGGGCGCCGCTGGATTTGAGTCGTCGACCTGGCCGTAGATCCCTTCGGGTTTTGTCGGGCGTGCTACTTTGTTTCGGTCATCATTAGGACACCATTAATGATCTAGTAATTGTCAATCATTAGGGATAATTAGTATGTCTTAATCTGGTTCTTGGTCTCACTATCATGTGGGTCCGCTCATTAAACTCCTCCCGACGCTTTTAAACCCACGTGCGCGAGTGCGTTGTTGATCGTGGACCGTCGATCTTGTGATCAACGGCCCAGATCGAGGAGCGTCGGACCTCGGATGTCCCTATCACTCGAGCCATCCATCTCACGATCTGCGGTGAGATCGTGGGTGCGTCGGATTTCGAATGTACTTGCGCTCTGGGCCCTCCATCTCCAGATCTACGGTCATGGTTGATTAAAACATTCGAACCTCCGAATGTTTCCATCCACGTGAGCCGTTGGATCTAGATCCAACGGTGGGCTCCTTTTGGAATCGCACGCGCGCGCCTTTGTTCTCCGTCTTGCGTGGCGTTGGATTTCGCATCAACGGTCCACGAGCGTCCACGTCGTTTATTTCTGTTAAGATTGTTTATATTTCAGTAAGCATTTACTTATCAACTAAAAATTGTATTAAGACTTTAGAAACTCATAACTAATTCATTTTAAATCCTTTTTAGATGTTTCCAACTGCATTAAATTCTTGTTTCACTATAGTTTAATTTAAAAATACATTTAGACTTGTTTTTGTAGTAGAAAATGTAATAAGCTTTATTAATTCATTCTGCCATTACTCAATGTTCTTGTAATTCTAGAAAAGCTTAGAAAATGCCTAACTAAATTGTTATAATCCCTTTGTAGTTGATTCCAGTTGGGATAAGTTCATATTTAACTAAAGTTTAATCTAAAAATGCATTTAGATAAGTTTCGGTAACATAGAGTTTTACAAACACTAATAACTTGATTTCTGCCAATTTTTAATATTCTAGAAATAGAATTAAAACTTGTAAAATGCATATCTTTTTCTGTATAATTCCAATTTGTGCAAAATCAATTTTGTTAAATTCCTCTGTTAGTGTACTTTAATATCAAATAGGTTTTGAACATGGTTATATTTCTGTAAAGTAACATGTGCTAGGTTTACAACTTAGAAAAATCATAAATAAATCATTATAACCCCAAATTTTGTAAACTCAACTTTGCTGTCATTAGGATGTCATAACCTACCTGTCATAAAAATTTTAGACCTTAGATCATTCTAGAAATTTTCGCCATGAACAGTACCAGTAATTAATTTGGTTGATTTTATAGGTTGAGAAAGTGTATTTTGGCTATAACTTTTGCATACTAAATCCAAATTTCATGCTTCTTGTTCCTAAAATTGTCTAAAATCATTATCTTGCTGCTGTATAAATTTCATTAGATTTGGATGTCTTTTGCTGTTGGAGTTATTTGGTGTTCTTCGTTCTTATCAATTTTATCGCCTTTTCACGTTAGGTTCCGAAGATAATATTGATATTGATTGTGAGCCACAGCCATCAGATCCTGCACTCCAGCAAGGCAAGCAGGTGTAGCATCATTTGATCATGTTGTTCCTACTATTTTCAAATTCTAATATATTGTTTGCAAATTCTATGTATGCATTGCTATGTTGTTTTAACTATTGTCGATAGTTAACCTAGTAGATGCATTACCAGTAGGCAAATGTTTATCCTCTACTACTGAGCCTAGGTTTATCTTGCTGTGATTTTGGGTTCGTTGGATGAACCCTTGTCACTTAGTAGTTTACGAGTTTGTTGCTTAGACATGCTTAGCTATCGGTAGAATGGGCGGTTATCGACTTGTCGATAACCTTGATCATACGAACTTATTATGATCTCTATATTTCAGTTATGTGCTATGTTCAAATTGCAAAACTAAAACTGAAAATAAAAACAATTTGGACTTGGGCACATTGGTAAGATGGTGTGATCTTTTGGGGTGTGATTGGAATGGTGCCCGAGTCAACAAGGACCGAACATCTTGTTACACTAAACCAAGCATTCTTGTGTGCTAATCACACTAGAGGGTATGGGACCTCTCTTGACTTAGTACTTTGGCGTGTGTTAGCTACGAGTCGCAGGTGGGCGTGCGTGTGTTGTGTTGTGGTAAAATGAATGGGGGTTTATGTGTGGAGCATTGTAGTTGTCCGGAAGCTTTAACCCTATAGGGTAGTTGACTTTCGGCTTTACAATGTAAGCGTATGGGTTTCTATCCGCATTTGAGCGACTAAGTAGTTGATTCACAATATTCGAAATATGTCGTAGGACTTAGCCGTACCGGCATACCTTTGGAAGTGTGCTAATCTTATGGCTTAAAGCGATCCAAGTGTGGGTACATTGGTATACCCCTGCAGGGTTTAAAACTATTCAAATAGCCTCGTCCTAGGTTATGGACGCGCTTGGGGAAGTCTTTCAAGAGTTAGACTACAACATTTTAAATTAAAACTTGATGGTGGGTATGAATCAGGGATTCATGCTATGTGTGGTGGCTATTGGGTTAGTCACTTCTAGGTGGTTACTTGATAATTATTGTTCCTCGCTGTTATTTCAATGCTTAAAAACTGATTTGTTAAATTGCTTTCAATCTATTACATTATTACAAATGAAAGTTGCTTTATCGTCCAAATAACCATATAACCAACCTTCCTTTGATCTGACTTTCATGTAGCTATGTATAGGCTTGTTACTCGTAAGTCTTGCGAGTACATTATTGTACTCATCCGCATTGCTTGTTGTGTGCAGAGGAAGAAGGTGAGCCCGATGGGCCTCACTACGTGAGTTGTCTTTGTGGCGATGTGTGGGGATTAGCTTGGCGGCGGTCGGTTGCCCTGTGGTGTTATGTGGCTAACCGGTCGTCTTTTGGTTTAAGCCATCTTATGGCACCTTTTGCTTCCACGATACTTAATACTTGTCATTTGGCGGTCGGTCGTTACAGTAATAACTTATTATTATGTATGTCTTTTGGTAGACTTGATATATTGTTGTATGGAATTGATGCATGCTTTTGTATGATGTATGTGTGCTGCAATTTCTAGGAAGCACATGTCCATCGAGGCACAAGTTATTCTGTTTGTGATACTAGAGCCAGTGGAAGGTTAAGTATTACAAGCTTAATAAACCGGGGTCTCACAGTATATGTTCCTATCAACTACTAGGATCTGGAGTTTCACAAGTCACTTTCACTCAAGCCTTTTACCAAGTTCTTACAAGCTCTTACCAATGCAAAGAAGGAAGTGGTACGACCGGTGGCTAGTTCGTGATACTCTCACTTGTGAATAGCCCAATGATTGTGAGGAACGATACTTGCGAGTTAGTAGGAAGTGGAGCTCGGTAAGGCTAGTATGTAGCAAGGAGTAGCAATTGTTTAAATTAGTATGCAAAGTTGAAAAGTTGTTCAACGTACTAGTCACAAGTCTTGGTCCTAGTCTAAACCAAGCCTAGCTAGAGCAACTCGCAAGAACGACTAGTAGCAACAACGGAGGGCTAGCACAAGAACTATCAAAGCAAGCGAGCAAAGGATGACTATGCCAATCGTAACAAGGAACTAAATGTCAAGAAAAGAGACCGCTCTGAAATTTGTTTTTCTTCTTCTTCTCTCTCTTTTTTTTACCTTTCTTCTCTTTCTTTTCTTTTTTTTTCTTCTTCTCTTTCTTTTCTTTTTTTCTTTTTTTTCTACCTCAGAACACCACTGGAACCGAAAACATGAATTTTTTAGGTAGCTACAGTGACCAAAATCGACCTTTTTTACTGTAGCAATGGCGAAAAACAAGTCTTCTCTTCTTTCTTTCTTTTTTTTTGGTTCTTTCCCTTTTTTTTTTCTCTCTCTCTCTGGTTGTTTTATTTTATGCCTTCAAGAGCTAAGAAGCTACTCGACCGAACAAAAGCAAAATAAACAAAGCAAAACTTGGCTCCCCATGAGACTCTCCTCAACCAGAGGCGGCGGTGGCGGCGCCAACCGGAGCGGTGGCAGCTCGAGCTGGCGTGACCCACGGTGGCGGCGCCCACGACGCACGACGGAGTCGGCGGTGGTGGCGGCCTGGCGGTACAACGGAGGCAGCCCCGGCGGTAGCGATGCGCATAAGCGGCGGCGTGGCTCCGCCGGAGAGATGGCGAGGTGGCGCATCCGTCGCGCGGCGGCCTAGGCGGCAGATCAAGCCGGCGATGCAAGGCGCGGACGCGGTGGTCTTCAAGGCGAGCGCGATGACTCCGCGCGCAGTGGAGGTGACGGCGCGTGGCTACCGCCCGTCGCGCTAGATGGCAGCGCGTGAGGCGGCCCGAGCGGCGATGTCGCCAAAGCGCGGCGGTCCGATTAGAACCGAGCGGTGGCGGCGGTTGGCATGCACGGTAGCCTGGCGAATCCGAGGCAAGACGCCCGATGGAGATGGCGATGACGGCCTAGCAGCAATGGCGGCTTGTCCCGGCGGCGCCCGGATCGGCGTCGAGCAAATTTTTTTTGTGTGTGTGTCTGCTGCCTTCGGTTGTGGGATGAAACGCCGAGGAACATCGTTGGCAGCGGTGGTAGCCTGGAGCGTGCATGCGGTTGCAGCCGAAATGGAGAGGTGCACCAAACTTTGATGTCGACGGCTGACAAACAGGTTAGACGATATGCAAGAGCGCACACGCTGTCTCCTGCTTCCAAAGTAGCTACGCGATGGAGGCAGCCGAAACGAATCTGCTATTTTTTGTATCTCTTCACACGATACCAACTGATAAACCCTAATGTCCAAGCGACAGCACGCCCTAGTCGATGTGCAAGAAAATCTAAACTAGACCAATCTAGACCGGAAACCAGCACAAAGACTCGACGATGCAACGAAAATTCAACAACGCAACCTAAAAGAAACAAATTGCAATGGCACAGATTGGTTTGGACGATGAACTAAACCTATTTTTTTATGGCTTTGTGGACTGTAGGAAAAAAATTCTCACCGATGAACTGTAGCTCTGATACCACTTGATGAACCCGAAGGTCCTATTGTTGGCCCGATCTTTCGATGAGAACGATAAGTTCGGTAGTCGTTGCTCAACTCTCACGATCCTGGCTACGAACACGCAAGGCTCGAAACCACGCAGTCGCTGAACTACTTGACAAGTTGTTATCAACCGTGCACGAATACCCGGTTGACCTGACCACGAAGGTCGATTCCTGCATACACCGAAGAAGCACGCAAGAATAAGATAAATAAGCAATCTGAAATTGCGAATATGAATGAAATACTTGATAAATTGGGATTCCGAAGCGGTATTATGGTTGGTCTAGTCGACACAAGCCAATACACGAAGTTGCATGGAAGCTAACTTTTAACTAAACAAAATTCGAGGAACTAGAGGGGCAGCGGCCACTATCCATAGGAGGAGGGAGAGGCGGTGTGGGTACTATTCATACATGAATAGTACCATGTGAACAGTAACCCTAGGTTGCCATATGGGCCAGGGAGGTGGCCGGCCCAAATATCCTAGAGTGGTGGTTGTCTGTTGGACCCAATAATTGATACAAGGTCCTCGGCCCAATGTGAGATGTCGCAGCACCAGATATAAATGAAGTAAATTCATCGGCCCGTTGGAGTAGCGTTTGACGCAGCCGAATCGATGGCAGTCGAGTAGCCCGGTTGGAGGTGGAGTAGCGGTCGTACCCGAAGGGTTGATGTCCTCATCACAGAGGATTTGGGGGTGCTACTCTCGGGTCCGACATCAGTCCAATAGGATGACACACCAGCAGCAATAGTAATATGCTTGTCGACCTGATAAGAGCGGTTAAACTGATGATAACAATGAAGGGCATCATGACCTCACTTACCATAGACTTGACACGTAGGGCAATTATTGTTGTAGTATGGCAATTATTGCCATCGTTGTTGCCGTTGAAATTGTTGTTGCCACCATTGTCGCGCCCCATGGGTGCGTGCAACACCCTAGTTTTTAGAGCCGTTTGGAAATTTCAAAATAAAGCGAACCATTTGGTTTCCTCGAAGTCTAAAAGCTTAAACTAAGATTTTGGAATGATTTTCAAGTGACTAACCCCAACTTCAACTAAATTTCCTATTGGTTTTGTCGAGTTTGTGGGAGTGTTAGAGCTCTGGTGTTCTCTCCCCTCCTATGCTTTCCTTGTTCTCTTTTGTCTAGACCTCCTCCTTGTTTTCTCTATGGTTCAGACCTCCTTTGCATTTGGACCACTTCCTTGTCCAGACCTCCCTGTGGCTCTGACCTTCCTTTTAAGTCATGACCACCCTCGAGCTGTTTTAAGCTCGGGTTTGTGTTTCAAACCTCTGTTGATCTCATCTTGACTGTCAGGATCTCCCCCTCATGAGATCTTGACCGTCAGGACCTTCCCCTTGTGAGATCTTGACCGTCAGGACCTTCCCCTTGCGAGATCTTGACCGTTAGGACCTCCCCCTCGTGAGATCTTAACCGTCAGGACCTCTCCTTGGGTCCGTCCTAGCAGTTGGGACTTCCTTGAACCCTTTTTCTTTGGATCTCCTCTATTAGATCCTCTTCCCTTGAATCTCACCCTTTCAAAACCCTGTTGTGATGGACCACCCTTGAGTCCAGGGCTAGTGCGCGCCTTCCCCTCTCTAGGACCATTAGATCTTGTTTGGAGGGCCCGATTGAGAGGAGGCGTTCGGATGGTCCGAACGTCCCCTTCCGTTGTGGTATGTCCGATTGAGTTTGGGTGGCCCTGATGTAAGTGCGTGTTCGCGTGGACCGAACGTTCCTATGTCCTTGGACCACCCGATCAAGATCGTATGGCTCTAGTTTGTCGCGCCTTTTCCTTTGCCCCTTGGACCTCCTCTTCCTCATGACCTCTGGTCTTTTTGCAAAGACCACCTTCTTTTGTCACGACCACCCCTTATGGTCATGACCTCTGGTCTTTGCAAAGATCACCCTCTTACATCCACGACCACCCTTTGTGGTCATGACCTCTGGTCTTTTTGTAAAGACCACCCTGGTGGGACAAGACCTCCCCTTAGGACACGACATTCTCCTGTTGCTTTGACCAACCTCTTTGTTTGGACCGGCCCTATCCGCTTTCTCCTTTCTGCACGCTTGCAGCAGAAAGTCTCTAAACATTAAATGTCGCTACGGCACATTTAATGCTGTCACCTCCATTGTACCTCTCCTTCCTTCTTGTCCCCTCCTTTACTTGCTCCCATCACATCCTCCACTTACCCTTGAACACGTGTGCCCTTGAACTCCGGCAGCCCAGGCCTTATAGGCTTGGACATCACTCCATCCTTGCCTTCTTCCTCATTTTCAACTCTCTAGCTCTCTCTCAACCAGCTCTTTGGATACTCCTCCAAAGCTCTGGAGCTCCTCCGACCAGCTCTCTGGACCTCCTCCAAGCCTTCAAAGCTCTTTTGTTGGTTCTAGTGGTGTTTTCTTTGAAGTTCTTTTGGCTTTTACCTAAGCTTGTTTTGAGTTGGATTTATTCTTTCGTGTAGATTGCAACGACGCCGAGGAGCCCGAGTTCTTTGAGGAGGAAGACCCCCAAGCCTTCGAGCAAGGCAAGTCATGCCCTTGATCATATCGGCACCCATTATTTCAATCTATGTACTTTCTGTTTTAAGCTAAGTACTGCATGCATATTTCACTTAATAATTCAATACCCATGTTTACACTCATAGCTAGACCAAACTCCTTTGTATGGCCAATTTCGACATTGCAACTGGACTTATTGTCGCCTTAGATAAAAACCCAGTTAATGCTTTAAGTATGACCAGGATCTTTTGAAAAAGGAATGCTTAGCTATGCTTAGACCAAAATCTTGATTTGGGAAGTTTTACCAAAGATCTATGTTTTACCCAAAATGTTTTTGACCATGGCATTGAATTGTCATGGAAACCTATTTTTCAAATGCAAAGGTTGGAAAATGTTTTGGACGTGGGTGAACCTTGGTTGGTTTTATGGTGGGTGCACAGGGAGTGCACGGGGTCGTGTCAGCCGACGCCCCTGGGTTGAGGATGTTGCCAATGTCAATTAAGGATCGGTCTTTGAGCGTTACTTTGCTAAGCCCCTTCGTGCAACCACAAGTCTTGAATGGGCAAGATCTGGCCAAATAATTTGCAATGTCTCACCATGGTTGTCCTTTTTGGATATGTGGGTGGTTCTTCATGACCTACTTTTTTATATTCCCACCTGGCGCAAGAGGGGGCCTGAACCCTGTGGATGGGTAGCCCAAAGGGGGTGAAACCTTAGTGAGAGGGACTATGGTGAGAAGGAGCATTGTAAAAGCCTTGTGATAATCTTTTAGTCGCATACCTTTGGAAGTGTGTGAGTGGACAGTGAAAATTGGTTATCTCTTGTGGGTAAACCTATACACCTCTGTAGAGTCAAAATCTATTCGGATAGCCGTGTCCACAGTCATGGACATGCTAGCAAAGCCTCTCTAAGTTAGTCTTTTGTTTTCGTTTTCAAATGTTTTTGAAAACTGGCCTTGGATTTCTATCCAATGTGTTCTGGGCGGGGAGCCCTTGGCGGTTAGCCTGGTGTTAGGAGGTTATCCTACACCCTTAATCTTGTTATCCATCAATCAAAACCTTGTTACAAATTGAGTTTTATGTATAGTGTAATCTGCTTTGGGACTTATTTATTTGTACTTGAAAGAAACCTGGCTTTATGCAAACTAACCTTATAAGATCTCCATTGCGATATTCATTTATGCATGTCATTCTGTTAATTGACGAGTGTGACTTGCGAGCACGGTTGTTGTGCTCATTCTTGCTTGAAATAATCTTTTGAGCAGGTGAAGAGCTCCTTGCTGAGGTCCTGGACGACTAGGCTACGCCTCCCAGCCAATTGCCTGAGGTGTATTGGATGGACTTGTCTTTTGTTTCCGCTGTGTAAAGTTTTTGTCGACTTGTAAGCCAACTTTGTAATCAACTCTTTTGCTGTAAGTAAAGTTCTCATTGATGTATGATTATCACTTGTTTGCTGTGTGAACTAGCTGTTGATCCTTGGGACTAGTTCAGAACACAGGAGATGTAGGGCTTTTCCAAGTTCCACGACCTCCTCGGGTTGGGTTTCTCGACCTCCCCCTGGTCTGGTCATGGCATTTGGGGAGGTCCTAGGTCTCAAGACCTCCTCGGGTCAGGTCTCCGGACCTCCAGGTGGTCCTACTGGACCTCCTGGGTGGTTCTAGAGGTGCTTCCGAGAGGTCCTGCTGGACCTCCTAGGAGGTCCTAGTGGACTTTCTGGGAGTTCTAGGAGGTCCTCTTGGGTGGCCCTTGGCCGGGTCGTGACAGTGCGCGACCTCCTCGACCACTTCCATGGTCATTGCAATAACCATTGTTTCCTCCTTAGGAAACTTGATTTGCGAAAGAAGAGTACTACTTCTAGGAGTTGTTATTTTTGTTGTTGTTGTTGTGCTTTTGTTGAAGTTTATGACTAATGAGATATCCATACACATCGTTGAGGCTAAGGGGATCAGGTTGTGTCACCATGGAAGTGACAAACGAGTCATAATCTAGCCCAAGACTAGCAAGGAGATAGGAGGTTGATTCTTCATCTTGGGGAAGACAACCAATAGATGCCATCGTGTCGACGAGCCCCTTGACTTTATGGAAGTAGTCGAACACTGGCATATCGTTCTTGTGAAGATTAGCCAGTTGCACTGGGACTTTCTGTAACAACCTAGCTCAACTCTGAGCCTAAGATGCTACTAAACTAACTCAACAATTCAATTTACATCTATCCACTATCAATTAACAGCAAGCTTTTCAACATCTAACAAGCTAGCATTAATCAAAAATATATTGAATAACAAGATTCTAGATATAAACCTTTTTCTAATCATCAATTGGCAGAACCATAAGAATATATCAGGATTCTTCAAGGTTCTATTTGGATGAAAGACTAAGCAAGTCACTTGAAATATTCTAGCATGTAAGAGTAAGTAAATCAAGATCTAAAATGTTAAAGCGTAACAGTATCGTCCACAAGACAGACTTGACTAATCCGATTACAAATAATTGAAACATCACGAAGGATGAGCACCATCTAAGAATAAAATTAATAGCAGGATCACTTAAATTTAAGCAAACATGCTATTTTATTTGCCAAGATTGATCATGTGTGAAGTGCACCAAAATCTAACCCTTCCCAGGCATGTCGCTTCCTCGAGAAGTATCTAAAGAAAGCATCAACAATAAGCGTGAGTCCACGACTCAGCAAAGTACAACAATAAAGTAATCAAAACATACACATGTATGGAATATAACAAAATCCTCATATTGCCATCAGCAAATGAACCACTTTCATGCAATGCAAATGCCAAGAATGTAACTTTCTTCCTTCTTTGTAATTACCGGTAATGCCGAGTAGTGCATCCGCCGATGCATACTCAAGCATGTACCCTCGGGCACAGGGACCTCAAGCCCACACTCCACGAGTGTGGGGACCCATGTCTGTCCATTTCATGACGGGGACCTCAAGAGAATCAGTCCTTGACTACCACGTAGTCTAAGACTCAAAGAAATGAATGCCATGAAGCAAATGAACTTAATATTCTCAATCCATCATGAGATAATAACATTCAACAGCAAAATCATAGATAAAATTCTATACAACAATAGTCCAAGACCCTTGTTTTTATCTCCGAAGACAGTTCTATCATCTTTGGTAATATCAACTTAGAAATTACATATCTTTTAATTGGTACAACCAAACCCAATGATCAAAGTCATTCTGGAATCTACAGAGATCTAGCATCCATAATAAATTTATTATAATTTTTCATTGTGCAACAAAAGTTGCTAATGAGCAATCTTTCCTTACTGTCCCCAACAGAAGGACAGATTGCGACGAACAATTCAAAATTCCATAACTTTCGTTATAATTGTCCAAAAAATATGAACTTGGACTCTCTGGAATCGTTAGGAAGTTATCTATCTAAGTCAAGCAGACCAAAAGTCTAGATTCGTTCATTTCCAAAACTTAATATGTGAAACCATATTCGTTGACCGAATCCCAAAGACTGAACAGGCATAGGCACTCGGATTACAAAAATCGTAACTAAATATCTATCCATCCAAAAATTGCGATCCAAATCTTTACAGAAAGCTACCACAATTACCCATATAACTCTAGGAGACCCTAATCCCTGATTTCGCTTGGAACTAATTCAAACTTACAGATCATCAAAACTGCAGAAATACCGATCTACAACAGCAGGGTACTAATCTGACTTTCGGCGACAAATCACACAAATGAAAGAACTTAAATAACTATGGGGAACACGAATATACCCACGAAATTCCCTGCTGGACTTCGCTGAAGTCCTCACGAAGATCCCCCTTCTTCTACCTCTTCCTCTTCCTCTTCTTGTTCTTCCTTCCTCTCCTTCCTTCCTCCTCTTCTCCTTCTCTTAGTAGAGCAGCAGGGAAGGGGCTGCTACAGTACCCACATCCTACAGTGCATCGGTGGTACTTAGCAGGGTGCTAGGGTTTTGGGGAAGGGGAACCCCCCTCTTGACTCCACTAAATGGTCAACCCACTTGGCTAGGACGCCTTGGGCCGAAAGCCCAAGGTCCAATCCTCCCACAAATCCTGACTTTTTTCTTTCTATTTCTATTTAATTTCAGTACTAATCACTTATTTGTTTTATTTTTAAATGGGACATTACATTCTACCCCCCTTAAACAGAATTTGACCCCGGATTCTACTTGTCATTCTATTCACAAGAATGCCACAATTGGAACTAAAAAACAGATAACACGTCCCCAACGTGAACAATTCTGGACAATGCTAGCGCATGTGAGACCTCTAGCTTCCAAGTCGCTTTCCTCTTAGACCTATGGAACCACATCCCAATTGATGGATACCAATTGCTTACACCTCAACACTCGTCTCGACCTTTACAGGTTCTCTCAACACACATGACTCAAAGGTAAGGTTTTAATCGTTGGTCAACGGTTTTAACGAAATCCCAAGCTTCAGATTGCTCAGGTTCTCACTTAGCACTAGAACATACCAGACATTGCGTACCCCACATATGGATCCGAGACAGTCATAGCGATACACCAACTTCCTAATCCCGCAACTATAAAAAACAAACCAATGTACCTTGGACCAACTTTCTCATTGGTACTAATGCACACAACATGCACGATACACACGGAACCCTTGTCCCATTTCTCAATCGATTTCTTTATCTTAATAAGGAGCACCTCCTATAACCAGGAACACACAATAGAACTCGCTTTAAACAACTCTTTTATAAACAGAACCCAATTGAAAATAACGAATTCTCATCGCAAGCATGAAATCGCAACTTCACACCAAAAAGGATCAATTTCAAAAGCGAAGATTCATCATGAAATTCCTTCCGCTTTCCAAGTAGGCAATTTACAAATAAACATCACATAAGTCAAAAGAGAAACCACTCAAATACCCAAATCAAATACTTCCTTTATTCTTTCTGAACTGATAAGGACCACACATGCCATCATAAAGCCAAGCTCAATTTGCGAAAGACATTCGTCAAAAAAACATAGCTCAAACGAGAATCAAGAAAATGTTTCACTATTCAAGGAAACATCCTTTTCTCAGTTTCTCTTTTAGGAATAAAATTTCTCTCAACTTTGGAATTCCAATTCATCGCATACTACACTAGCTCATCTCTCTTAAATTGGCATCCTCAAAACTATGCTGAAATCGAAATGCATCATCCACACCTTTTTAGAGAGGCTCTATTGACCCCACCGAAATACCCTAGACAACTCCTTCTACCGACGAAATTAATTTGACAGATGACACCCAATGCATCTCAAAATAGATCTCACGCAATCACATCACCTCAAACTTTTAAGAATAAACAACTCAGAATTCTCAACACACACACTCATGTACTACCTCAAAAGGGTTCTAACAATGATCATCCCACTGTTCAGAATCTGCCCTTATTCTATTTCCTCTACACAATCATTGAGCGACCAAAGATCTAGCATAAAAAATGCAAAGCCCAAATTTAACCTCCGAGACCCCTACAACGAACTTCTCATATAACAGATAGGGAAATCCTCAGATTAAATCCCTAAAATTCCTACAATTCCAACATACTCACTTATTAACATCATTATGGAAATATTTTCTTGACCAAATTACCTTTACAAAGATTATAACTCTCAGAGGGTTACTCTATAAGGCCAAGTCATTCTTGATATTAACTCAACATTTTTCACTATCCCATTAATTGCCACAACGATTAGATTACTTTGTAATCCCACTCTCATTAAACCACATCATCATGAATCACCTACACAACCTTGCAATACTACCCAATTGCGATACTCTATAAAATTGATCAAGATTTTCGTACTTTTGATAATCCCAATATTTCAACAAGAACTAAGGTTCTGGGATTACACTTTACTATAGGTTTTACTAGTCGTAACACTAATCAGTTTTATTTCAACGAAAACCATTCCATTTGAATCAAATTTTCTCCAAGAGTTATAGGTCAAAACAATTCACCTTCTACTGCTTTTCAAATAGCTTGGTACCCAAAATCTCACCACTACATTTACTTTACCACCACCAAACAGTTGCAAGTTTACGCTTTATAATACTTTGCAACACAAATCTGTTGATCCTTTCTCAAAAGGAACAGACTAATAAGGACAAGTTTCAGCATACAGGAAAACGTTACTCCTCACAGTGAACACGAGACCAAAAGAAATAATCCAATAGCAATGATCTTAGAAAAGAAAAGATGAGATCACAGTTGAGGGCACATGCCTCTCAAAAAGAGAATATCAAATATCAACCAATAAGAATAAGGTATTGCTATTGAAACTCGAGAACTCTTGTGCTGAAAAAGCAGAAAGTTTAAGCACGTTTCAATTAAACCGTAAGTTACAAAACTTGACCCCAATCCTCAAATACTCCTACTACACTCTTTCCTTTAACACAGAAAATAATTCTTTGACTACAACAATACTTTGCCAGCTCGAACAAGATAGGTTTTTAAGACCAAACCACATGAACCACTTAAGAACCAATAAAATCTTTCAACACGTCATTTTGCTCGGAAAAGTTTCAACTACCACATAAATCATGAGGTCCAGATGATCACAACCGCAAAACTCGAAATATTTTTATTTACGGGATATCACGAAAGGCAATCAAATTATTCTCCTCTTAAAGGAATCAACATCACTCTCACAACCATATACTGTTAACCTTTCTAACATCATATAATGCACTCCTGGTAAGAACCAACATATCTTACTATCCTATCATCAACCTTTCCAAGAGAAGCACAATAACTTATTTCATATTTTTTCTATAAGGTTGCAATACTCAACTTGGTCAAGAAAATATCTAATGCACAACCATACTATCGAAGTAAACCATCTTTTAACAAGGGCATGCTGCCCAGGTCGTCCTCGCAAAACACACACATATAGATCACCCTTAAATTCCAATCATTAACCTATTAGCAATGCTCAACATCAATTTAGTGCACACTAATTCCAATCTAGCGGTTATCATAGACATTTGACGATTATTCAGTCATGGAAGAATTTATAGTCCTTTCTCTATTTGCATTCCCACTAGCAAATATAAGATCATCAAGCAGCCAATTAAAGGAAATTTCTAGATTATTATCCACTAATACAATAGTCAAATACATCCTTATCTCTCCCTTCCTACACAGTTAAATTAATCCATTGAGATCAAGTAATCCAACAGGTTTAGCAACTAAATAATTTTAATGATCAACCTTCTCATCGAAGACATGCTATTATCCTACCACTCTGCCATCATGTAAACATAGATCACTAATTACATCCCATCAGTTCATCTCTTAGTGATGCTCAACACCATACTTTGACACATAACAATTGCACCTAGCAATTACATAGGATCAGTACATATCCATAAAAGATAGGAAAAAGTCTACTTTACAACTTTTAACTATTTGAAAAGTCTGGATTTCAACCCTAAACTACAAAATCAGACATCCTACACCCCTAACTATCAAAACCGTTCATTTTACCCCCCTCGATCCAAACCGGGGCGGTTTTGGGTGATGTGGCGTTGACGTGTCAATGGGGCATGTCATCCTCTCATTCCTTTCTTCTTCCTCACTTACTTCTTCTCCTCAATCCCCATTCAATTTCTTTCTTGCTTCTCCCTGTTGCTTCTTACTCCAACCGAATGGAGCTCTTGACTCCTCTTCCCTCTAGCCTCTCCCTCTCCTTAGCGCCACCTCCCTTGCACCGCCTCGGCCGCTTTGCATATTGCGCCACCGCGCTACGCCCGCTCCCGCACGCACCGGCCCCGCGTGCTCCTACGGCCCACGCCGCGCCACCACTACTCCGGCTCGGGCGGCGTTCCCCTACGGCTCGGCCGTCCCCTGCTCCCTCGGCCTCGCCTCCCTGTGTGCCAGCCTCCCCATGTGGTGGCGGTGG
This sequence comes from Ampelocalamus luodianensis, assembly GCA_036346255.1. NCBI lineage: Eukaryota > Viridiplantae > Streptophyta > Magnoliopsida > Poales > Poaceae > Ampelocalamus > Ampelocalamus luodianensis. Next base: position 21,783,075 of record CM070640.1, read on the forward strand.
TGGTAGGCCGAGGTGGAGCCGAAGGCGGAGCCAGATGCAGAGACGAGAGATGGAGGGGCGGCAAAGGGAGGCGGTTGCGGCGAGATCTAGTGGCCGACGGTGAGAAAAGGAGAGGTGATCTGGTGACCACGCCTTCGACATCAGCCGCATCACCGTTCACTTCACCGCCACCGACTCTGCTGACCATGCCTTGGCTGTGGACATGGCCACTCTTGTGCATCGCCTCGATGCTGCTCAGCAGCTGACGCATGACTCGGCGCACATTGGACTCCGGGAAAGGCCGGCCGTGACGCTCCATGTGCTCATCCAGGGCGTGTGTTGAGACCCAAAATTACGATTCTGGAACCCTCTGTGTATACTGCACTAGTCCAGGATCACGCTAGTGCACACAGTGTCGACACAGATGAATATCGATCCACACAAGCGATAAATAAAGTAAACGATTAGTTTGAATAACAAATAAGAGTTTTGACCTTATGGTCGAGTTTACACTTATTGAGTCACGCAGGCTAATGAGAGAAAAAATAGCGCGAGCGGAAATAACTTGCGTAGATCCCATCAATTCACCACGGGCAACCAAGCGGGATCGGACCTTAACGATCGGCAACCTTGGCGAACTCCTCCTCGAAGCGGCGTAGACTCCTCCTCTTACGTAGGTTTGGGCGCAAGTTTTACAACAAGCGTGAGTACACACCGTGCTGCAAATCATACCACAGAATGCGGTTTATAGATGCGGGCTTATTCCAAGCGAAAGGCTTACGTGGTTCTTTTGCATAAAAGCAACATTTGCAATTGAATACAATAATAGATTGAAAAGCAATTCAAAACAAATAGAAAACATTAGTTTTGAACTAGTATAACACAACCGTTAAACTAATGTTGTCTATTTGTTTTGAACTGCTTTTCAATCTATTATTGTATTCAATTGCAAATGTTGCTTGTATGCAAAAGAACCACGAAGCCTTTTCGCTTGGAATAAGCTGCATCTATAAACTGCATTCGTGGTATGATTTTGCGAGTACGCTGTGTACTCACGCTTGTTGTAAACTTGCGCCAAACTACTGAAGAGGAGGAGTCTACGCCGCTGAGGAGGAGTTCGCCAAGGTTGCCGATCGTTAAGGTCGGATCCCGCTGGTTGCCTGTGAATTGATGGGATCTACGCTGAAGTTATTTCATTCGCCGCTATTTTTTCTCTCGTTAACTCGCGTGGCTCAATAAGTGTAAACTCGACCATAAGGTCAAAACTCTTATTTGTTATTCAAACTAATCGTTTACTTTATTTATCGCTTGTGTGGATCGATATTCATCTGCGGTTTATTACATGCGTGTGCACTAGCGTGATCCTGGACTAGTGCAGGATACACGAGGGTTCCAGAATCATAATTTTGGGTCCCGACAGCGTGGCACTCCATGTGCTCGTCCAGGGCGTGGCCAGAGAGAGGTGGGCCCAGCGACGGTGGAGGCGCGTGGCCAAGCTAGGGTAGGAGCCGGCGGTCGAACTGTGTGTTGGCGGTGAGGTAGGTGGTGTAGGCGAGCGGCAGGAGGTAGTAGAAGAAGCACGCGAGGAGGTCCGCCGCTAGCTCGTCGGACGCGGGGATCGACGCGGCGGCTACGGAGGGGAGCGCGCTGAAGAGGGAGGGGGTGAAGCCACGACGCAAGGGTGGGGAGCGCGCTAAAGAGGAGGGACGAGGCCGGAGGGGAGGCGGCAGTGAGCGGGTGAGGGTGGGGGCTTGGGCCACTAGGGCATCTCGCCTCGTCGTGGGGAAGAGTGAAGAGAGAGATGAGTGAGAATTAGAGGATGAAGAAAGGAATGAGAGGATGACATGTGGGCTCGTCTTCGAAAAGAATCTTACGTGTTAAAACCACTGACACGTCAGCGCCACATCACCCAAAACTGCCCCTGTTTGGATTGAGGGGGGTAAAATGAACGGTTTTGATAGTTGGGGGTGTAGGATGTCCAGTTTTGTAGTTTAGGGTTGAAATCTGGACTTCTCGAATAGTTCAATGTTGTAAAGTAGACATTATCCTAAAAGATAACTCCAAGATTAATATCTACTATGTCAATAATCTAACACCTTCTGGACTTAACCATCTCAAAGGGTTAGATTAATCCGTTGAGACCCGCAAATCCAATCCACCCAAGAAGCTTACCAAATTTATCACCTATAGTGATCGAACTAGTTCATCAATGTTCCACCTCCTAATAACTCTATCGATTCCAATTAGGAATAGATACTCTTAATCTCAACTCATCATACAATTATTACAAGGTAGCCATAAGTTATCCACCCATGCTACCGAGGACATCCGTTAAGATTAATTATGCATCACGCTACTGACCCAACTTGACATCTCGTACATTATCATTTAATTAAAACCTCTTAGTCAAGTATGACAAGCCATCACTAAAAGCTTTTAACACCTCCTTTCGGAAAAGAGGGGTGTTAAACTTCATTATTCGAAATAATCTAAAAGAAATACATAAAGCTATAGCCCTCACATTTTAACGAACTTACAACAGAAAACTTCCTTTGTCCAAAATATCAAACGAATAAACGTGTCATATTTTCCAATAAGAAAAATAGAATAACCATGGAGATATCAATCTCGTCAATGAACGATGTTCATTAGTAGCAAAGCAACTCAACAGTCGGAAGAGCCAATAATTACTCCATAACACAAATAGAAACCAAGTGACATCCCAACAACTGCCTTGTAACTAATATCCCAAGAAAATTCATCATTTGCAACTATTCCCAGAATTGGCCTAAATCAAGCTAAAAAAGAGAACAACTTTTCTAAAGGAATTCACCCTCAGTACCTGTAACTATGGTACTCGGGGTAAACACTTCACTAATCTCATACCATGAACAGTGGTGTAACCTGGCAAAGCCTAGGGCCATAACCACGACATCAACCTCTCAACAACAACTATCATCACACATAACCATCATATTAATCAAATCATAAACATTCATAATCAATTCATAACAGCAATGCTCAATACGATATAACGAAAACGTAAATACAATGCTTGACCCATTCCCATCTTACTATGCACAGTGTGTTAATTTAATGATTCAACTACCACAGACATAATGCCCGCTCTGATACCAACTGTAACACCCCAACTCAACTCTGAGCCTAGGATGCTACTAAACTAACTCAACAATTCAATTCACATCTATCCACTATCAATTAAAAGCAAGCTTTTAAACATCTAACAAGCTAGCATTAATCAAAAATATATTGAATAACAAGATTCTAGATATAAACCTTGTTCTAATCATCAATTGGAAGAACCATAAGAATATATCAGGATTCTTCAAGGTTCTTAATATGCAAAACCATGTTTGTTGACCGAATCACAAAGACTGAACAGGCACTCAGATTACAAAAATTGTAACTAAATATCTACCCATCCAAAAATTATGGTCCAAGACTTTACAGAAAGCTATCACACTTACCCATATAACTCTAGGAGACCCTAATCCCTGATTTTGCTTTGAACTAATTCAAACTTACGGATCATCAAAACTGCAGAAATACCGATCTACAACAGCAGGGTACTAATCTGACTTTCGGCGACAAATCACAAATAAAAGAACTTAAATAACTAATGGGGAACATGAATATACCCATGAAATTCCCCGCTGGACCTCGCTGAAGTCCTCACAAAGATCCCCCTTCTTCTACCTCTTCCTCTCTTCCTCGTCTTCTTTCTTCCTCTCCTTCCTTTCTCCTCTTCTCCTCCTCTTGGCAGAGCAGCAGGGAAGGGGGCTGCTATAGTACCTAGGGTGCTAGGGTTTTAGGGAAGGGGCGCCCCCTTCTTGACTCCACTAAATGGCCGGACCTCTTGGCTAGGACGCCTTGGGCTGAAAGCCCAAGGTCCAATTCTCCCATAAATCCTGAATTTTTTCTTTCTATTTCTATTTAATTTTAGTACTAATCACTTATTTGTTTTATTTTTAAATGGGGTATTACACTTTCATCACCCTTGCTCGAGATCGTGATGCAAACATACGCTCAAGTGCGTCCCATAATTCTGCAGATGTGGAGAGAATGAGCACGTGGCCGAGGATCTCCTTAGTGAGGGAAGATAACAACGAGCTGAGTACTAGCTGATCTTTCTGAAACCAGATTGTGTACTCTGGGTTAGACGCTTGGCTAGCTTCTTCTGTTGGATTAATTTCCATAATGTGGACCTACATGAGTTTAAATAAATATCAGCTATCTATTTTGGTTGGCTCAAATATATAAAGTGATCAAATAATATTATTAAGAGCCAGAGTATCTGTTAAGAAAAATATGGACTTGGATTCAAATCTGTGTAGAGACCTATTTGGATTTTATCTCTAATTATGGGACGGGATAGGATTCTATGCCAAAAGGCTATAAATAAAGGTCAGATCCTCTCAGCAGGGTAACTCATACCATATCACCTATCTCCATCTGTAGTTGGAATTTGTGGCTTACCTCTTGCTGGGAAAGACCAAACCCTAGGTAGGTTGAACAATTGTTCATCTACTATTTCAGATCAATTCTTCATCAGCAATGGCATTGTCATCAGGTACATTTCCGTGTTTACAGATTTATGGGTGTTGCAATTACCGTATATGAGATCTGTTTAGTTCTAACATCTTCTTCAACAGTCACTGTCATCATGGGCGCCGGTGCTTTTCTGTATCATTGACAAGCCCCAAGCCCCCAACAATTGCTGGCTGCGTAGGTACAAGATGATATGTGCCCTTCAAAGAAGATGATTGTCCCTGTCGAGCTTGGCATTGATAAATTGGCTAAAAGAGGGTGTAGGGAGAAGGCCGGTGCTGGTTGAAGAGGAACCAGATGTCGTGGAACCAAAGGAGGAAGAGGTGCTGCCGGATCTCTGCGTCGGCATGGTGTCGCCGAGCTCTAATACCATGAAAAACTAGATGGAATAGGTCATGGAAGCCGCACAACAACCTGGGGGCTTGTGGTTCTATTTATAGTTCAATAACACGTACAAGATTAGGTTACAATGATCCTTGAATCAGAATCGAACTCAGGATCTTATATGTACATTGAGTACAAACTCAATCTCATTGTCGTGCTAGATACTCAACAGTATACACAGCTGGACAGAACACAAATGCTATCTCTTAACACCGGTCTCACCAGCCTCTCCTCTAGTAGTAGCTGCAGCAGCAACAGCGATGAGACGACATTGACATCAACATCGACACTTTTATGGATGACTTCATCTGGTATTTCATCTTCGACCCAATGGAGGAGTACATCAAAGCCCAGATCGAGGCCCAGCTACTTCGAGGCACCGACCCCGAGCTGTCGGAAGTTTGCGGCATAGAGGGAGGAGATCCGAGTGAAGAATGAAGAGGCAAAGCTCTTGGTGTCAGGAATAGTGCACAGAAGAGGAAGCTCAACGAGTACACGGATATGTTGCGCGCCGACATCTCGGGCTACATGGATTCGCAGATGGAGGAGTACGAGAGGGAGCTGAAGCGGCTAAGCCAGGAGCTGTTTGGTTGAGGATGGTTAATCGGATCACATTGTATCCAAACAAATCCTTAGAGGATGTGCAGCTTGTGTAAGCAAGTGTTATTTACGCTAACCTGCTAGTTCCAGAACCAGGAGCCGATTATTGGTTTCCTGAAACCTGATGAGTATGCATGATTTGTGTGAAATCTTGGAAATGGGACTATGTCTGCACTATAATTTGTACCTACTATTTGGAACGGACTTTAAACTTTTACCACGTGTCAGTTATTTCTATTTTATATTTTAGTTGGGTCATTTTCTAAAACCCATGCCAACGTAAAAAATGATATGCCACCTCCAAGAAAAAAAGAGAGTATGGGATCACTAAAGGCATCTCAAATGTATTGAATCGACATTGGTTTAAACAAAAATACCATGTAAGCATAGATAGAACACAACATTTTTTCCTTAGGTGTATAGATTCCACTATTCTATGTGGGATCCATGTTGTACTAAAAAGAGAAGAAAAAAACTTCCTCTTAACAGCTCATGCTGTCTCCCTCCCCCACATTCCCCTCCATACCTCAGATCTCCTCCTCCCTCCCACACTCACTGCTGCCCCCTGCCTACACTAGCGACAAAGCCCACTTCCCCACTCCTGCCGATGGTGCCACCCATTCCCACCACTGCCCCCACCCTACTCCGCCATCGGGCAAAAGAGGCGGCAAGATTCGTCGCGAGATTGGGGCGGAGGTGACAACTTCAGCGGCCAAAGGTGGAGAGGGGGTGGCTTCGACAGCCGACAGTCGATGGATCTATAGTAGGACCAACGGCCGACGACAACTTTGGCGATCGACAGTGTGCGTACAGCTTCAACGGGTGGCAGATCTAGAGGTGACAGTGACCCCTTCATGTGTCTTGCGACCGTTAGTGACGAACCCTCCTTATCTTGCAGTGGCCCCAACAACGACAAGTGATTTGTAATGCTTTGCATCAACATAAGATTTGGGTTTAGTTTTAGAATTTTTTTTTTGTTGGAATTGACAGGTTCAACGTATTGAATCGATTCAATGTCTTCTCTTTCATCATTTGAATCGGCTAAAACATAACATTGTGGATGGCCTTAACCTGCTCTGCTATGGGTTAGGATTAAAACCATGGTCTTTTGTTAGCCTATCCATCATATGTTTCCAAATAGATGTCGTTTTAAACATCACTAGGATTTATAGTTAATTACTAGGATTGGTATAATAGAGTAGGGTTGTATGTAAATTAGATCCTATAAAAAAATTGCTACAATCATAACAATATTTAATATTACACCGAATTAAGATCATATATCTAGGATCTAATCAGTCCATTAAATTCTTGGTCAGAATTTAACACTTGAATCAAGATTCCTAATAATCCTGCATGTTAATCCTATAAAGCACAACCTATACAATTAAGTTGACGTAGGTTCTCCGTAAGCTCAAATTAGTCTAACAAAGAGAAAAAGATTGTAAGTTCATATATAATACGAGGAAAAGCTAACACTAGACATTGTTGCATTAATCAAAAGTACAATTACTTCGTAGATTTCTTCGTTTGTCAAAGAAAAATAAAAGATAGCATCATCTTATTCAATATATAGCTCCTATTTAAAAGGAGATATGCATAAATAACAGCAGATAATTCATACCAATGCCTCGAAAAGACACTATTACTTGAGCTCTAAGTAGCTCGTATGGATCATGAATGCATGGATTGATGACTACATTGCTAATTTCCTATGGAAACAAGAAAAATCCATAATTTTTTCCTAGCATTTTCACGTAAGGCTCTTGTAATACCAAAAAAACAGGAATTTCATTAAAAAGTCAAAATTATGCCCAAATGAACATTTTTAGAAGATTTTCTTCAGATGCGTATTTCTGGCTCATATGAGTAACCACTTATACTATCATGGTTAGGACATTGTTTGGACAAACAAGAAAAGAATGTCCAGTATAATTTTTCAAAACATGCTTTCTTGTCCCACTTGTGCTTTCTGTACATTGGCATGTCAGCATATGACAATACTTGTTCCTATAATTTTGATGGTGTGCATGTTCTAACGTGTTTCACTCCATGATTTTTTAAGAATTTCTAAAACATTCTTAGTGTCCCAATCAAAGTACAAGAAGTTACTCATGGAATTACTAATGCAAATTCCTTTCTTTTCAAATTTCTTCCTGTTTGAAACGGGTCTAAAACTGGAGAGAGAAAGCCTCTCTCTGGTACTTACTGAAGTTTTTACGCAGCCAATCTAATGTACCGTGGCTTTGTGCTGGTGATTTCAATGAAACACTATGCGATAGTGTGCTGTTCGGTGGCTCGGAGAGGGGGGAGTGGAAGATGGAAGGATTCCAGGAGGCAGTGGAGATGTGTCGGTTCACTGATCTGGGTTATTCCGGTTTGCCCTACACTTGGGATAACCAACAGGAGGGCTCCTGAAATATTAAAGTTTGTTTGGACCGGGGGCTGGGTGATAATAATTTCTTAGAGAAATTTGAAGGCACGATTGTGCAACATGTTCAGACTACAAAGTCAGATCACTGTGCCCTCCTCTTCACAGTAACTTAATGGTGCTGGTCGTTTAATCAAGGAGTGGGCAAAACCTTTTAGGTATGAGAATGCATGGAGGAGGCACGATTCCATGCACGGAAATTATGATTAGATTGTTACAAATGCTTGGCAGACAGGAAGTGCTGATCTAGTGGGTATTGGGTCATCCTTGCGATATGTCCAAGGGCAACTCAAAACATGGAGCAGGGAAGAGTTCGGGTCGTTCCGTCGGCAGCTCAAGAAGCTGCGACAAATGTTGGAGCGTATGTGTGCAGCCTAAATGCAATCTGGACCTACCCGAGCAGAGCGCGATCTCATAAAGAGGATAGCCGAGCTGCTGTCATGTGATGAAGTGATCTTCACGACGTTGGATCAATAATAACTTTGAATTCGTGCAATCTGACGAATTGATGGTGCTAATAACTGTCAACACAGCAACTTACAACAAAAGAATCTACACAACCATATGCTTTTGATCCCGTCTACTCGACCACATAAAAGTAGACATCTTGGAGCGAGAACTCCCAATTCCCTCAAAGTGCACTTGGCTAACCTAGGAAAGAAGAGTATAAATTTTTTTGTTTATTCGTGATCTGAGGTTATAATAGGGTCTGCCCCTCAATATAGGGTCTCTCCACCCCTCATGGCTGGCCAAGAGGTCCTACCACTACCAGAAACTGTTTATTTCCCAAGTGCTTATATATTTCTCAAGTGTTCGGATGAAACCCGAGTGTTTCATAAAACACTCGGGATGGAAAGTCGTAGAAATAATTTTCCCGAGTGTTTCTCATAACACTCGGGAGATCAATATATAATCCCTAGTGTATATATATTACACTCGGGAAATAAAATGGCGCCGTTCCGCGCTCTTATTTTTTCCGTTCCGCGCCCTTTCTTTCCTCGTGCCGCGCCCTTTCTTTCGCTTAAGTGCTAACCCTACGCGATCCCCAATCCAGCAACCGCCTCCCCGTCCTCCTCTTCCTTCACCCTCGCCACCGGCGCCGCCTCCCCGTCTTCCTCCTCCTTCTCCCTCGCCGATCCACTGCCTCCACAGCCGACGCCACCTCCCTCTCCTCCTCCGCCTCCACAGCAGTCACTCCGTCGTCCTCCTCCTTCTCTCTCGCCACCGGCGCCGCCTCCCCGTCCTCCTCCTCCGCCCCCCTCGCCGATCCACCGCCTCCGTCGTCTCCCCCTCCTCCACTGCCTCCTCCTCCTCCTAGTCTCCCGCCGCCAGACCCGACCACACCGTCCCCCCTCCTCATTTGCTTCTTCCCCATTCTATTTCTTCCTCTCCTCACCCTTTTTCCTTCTTCCATTCTTTCTCCCCTGGAGCTTTTTGCTTTGGCCCAAAATTCTCCTGGTGTCGCCTCCCCCCGGCTCCCCTCGTGCTCCTGCCGGCACACCGCCCGTGCTCCTCCCCGCGCCCGGCTCCCTTGGCCCTCCATGGCGTCGCCGCCTCTGGCCGCCCGGTTCCGGCTCGGCTCCGCCCCGCCAGCGAAATGCCTTTGCTTTCCTCCTCCTACCCACCCGCTTCGCCCGCCGCGAGAAGCTTTGGGAAGGTCCACGCCGTCGACAATGCCGGAGGAAAAGGAGTACGCGCCCGTGCCTCTCGGCCAGGCGTCGGAGGACCCGGTCAGGTCGCCGCCGCGGCCCAGCTCGCCGGCCACCTCCACCCGCAAGGTCCGGATCGATCTTACCTACTCTTTGAACCCTGCTACTCCCGACGTACGGGCATATATGTGAAGGTATCACATCAGTATCTAGATCTGCTTAACAGAATCTTTCTTCTTTGTGCTTATATATTTTTTTCTAGTTTTGACATTGTTGAGCTACTGCATGACAGTTAAATAATTATCGTGGCTTTGCCATTCCTGATAGTTGTGCTATTTAGTTAATATATGGAGTTGTGATGTACTGCAATGTTGAATAGTTAATTTATCATAAGCATTTGTCTGTATTTCCTTGCTTGTTTGAATTTTGCCATAGATTTGTGTTATTATCACAAACAATCGACAATATAGTTAATTTATCTTTTTTTATGTTATAAGACTGCAGGAGAAAGGTCTCAGGGTCATTGGATGGCCTTTTCCAGATCTATCATATTGCAATAAGTGGAGTTGGTGGTTATAAAGTTTCTTCAGAGGACTCATTGCATTTGGTTGAAGCTTTAAGGTTCCCTAATTCTCGCCATTTCACTTAAGCAATTATTACTACTTTTTTGGTTGTATTCAACATTTTACCTTACATGCTCTTGCACGTTGACATACTCAAATCAGTGTGGTTATTACGATGCTTCCACCAGATGACCAGACTGTGCTAAAAGAGCACTGGAGTTAATCTGCATGCCAGTAATTAATCCCTTGCAGGTGAGTAGCAATCTTTGATAGTCACTTGGCTATGTTGATGTATCCATGCTAATTTGTTTTATTGAAAAAATAGGACATAATCCAGCAAGGTGTTAACGTTCTTCAACAAGTACCTGCTCGACAATTAACCATACATATAGATCAGTTATCGAGCATTTTTAGGTGGTGACCTCTCATTTATACATTTACCTATCCAAATTTTGGTATTGTATTAAATCCTCCAAATTATTAAATCCTCCAAATTGTTGCAGTAATGTGAAACATCGAGAAGTAGTTGCTAAAGCTGTCAATAGATATTGGTCCACGTTGAAAACTATCTTTGATCAGTGAGTATTGGAACCAGACAGATACTGGGAGACGTTCCTAATAATACTATATACGTGAAAGGTCTCATCCATTCCTAATTTATTAATACGCTCTTTTGCGCAGACGGGCATGGGATACACGAACCATGGAGTCACTATGCCGATCTTGCAAATTTACTGTAAGTTAATTATTATTATTATTTATGAATGCTAATAGTTTGAATGTTATTTACACTCAAATCCGACACGAGTCCCATCATAGCTGATGATTGCTCTCTGCTTGCATCAAGATGTATTTGTTATTGTCCTGATCTTTTTGTACCTACAGAGATGTTTCCAAGATTGGTTGACCGTGCTATTAGCAAAGTTGAAATTATTGGATAGGTCGGGTAATGCATCAAACATAGGCCCGTTCACACAAAGGCCTTCTTAGAGTGAACAAACACATTGGTGCATCTATCTTCCTTCTTCAGGGTATGAAACCGTAAGTCATTAATAATTGGCCTGTTCTTGTTCTTTTACTTTTATATGAAATTCATGGAGGGTTGGTTTCAAATAAGTGAGATTTCTCCTCTGCTAGATGCTGATTATGATTATGGCATTGTGAAGCATCCTTTCCCATTAAACTGGTTGATGAGAAACTGGTACCTCAGTCCCGACTTCTTCCATGCTGTGAAGATTGGGATTGTGCAATATGTATGTATTCATGAAGGCAAGCTCTGTTTACTTTTTCGCTGAATCCACGTTAGCTACTCTGATTGAGTATATGCTTTTCTGTAGATGATTCTCAAGCCTATTTGTGCTGTCTTGGCAATTTTCTTGGAACTTCTTGGAATCTATGGAGAAGGAAAATTTCAATGGAGATATTGGTAGGAGTCATTTCCTTTGCCTGGTGCTTATTTTCCATTGGTCTTTTCAACATTTGTTACAAAATTGAAGATACCATTTCTTCTATCGTTGTATATTTCAGTCAATACTCAAGTCATTTATGCACAAATTTGTCATGATTCTGCTGTTAGAATGATCTCAGGGCTTTTGCCCAACGGCTCCGCCTCCCCTTGTTCGCATACGATCGGGGTGCCCGGCCCAATAAGTTGGTGGGCCCTCATCGCCGCCATATAAAAGAGGTGGGGGCCGGCGCACGCTGCGACGAGGTTCACCGTGCCGCCACCAGACCCACCGACAAACCCTAGACCCGATCTAAGAGGGGGCGCTCCAGCGACGGGAAGCTCCACCGTACCGCCATCCGCCGCCAAGGAGATCACCGCCGCTCGGGAGACGCCGGCAGCCAGGGAGACGCCGCTCCTCTTCCCCGACCGTCGCTGCCCGTGCGCAGAGCTTCACCGACGTACCCGCGATGGCCACCTCTTCTTCCTCTACCTCGGACGGTTAGTACCCCTCTCCCTCTCGGTATCTCTCAAGAACACGAACTCTAGAGAACAGGAACCCCGCTAGATCTACTCTAGGAGATCCTAAAAGCTAAAGAACTAAACCTAACAATGGTATGAGAGCATAATCTAGGCGTAGATCTAGATGGGAACAAATTAAACACCGCCGTCGGTTAACCGGCGTGCGGAAAAGAAAGAACGAAGAATCCCAACACTAGAAACGGCAAAAAGAAAGAAATGGAAAGGGAGGATCGGGCTTACGTGGCGCCATCACGCATCGCGCCGCAGGCCGCCGCCGCCGCCACTGCGCCGCCCGTCCGCGCCGCGACGCCTTGATAAGCGCCCGCGCGCGGGTCGCGCCGAGGCCGCGGCCGCCGCCGCCGCGGTGTCGCCGCCGCGGCTGGCGCCGCCTCATGGTCGCCCGGCCGTGCGCGCCGCCGCTCGCTGGCCGTCGGGCCGCCATCGCCGGCCGCCCGCTTGTCGCGCGCGCCGCCACTCGGCGCCTCCTCTCGCGCGGGACACCGCCGCCGTGCTCGCCGGGCCTCCGCCGCTGCGACCTGCGCGCGGAGCCGCGCCGAGAGCGTGGCGCCTCCGTGTGAAGCCGTTTTCGGTGGGGTTGCACGAATGGCTAGGGTTAGGTTGGGGTCTTTTGTCTCGCGCATCACGAGCTCGGCCGTCCGATTGGATCGGACGGCCGTCCTGCGTGGCGTTTTTGGTATGGCCGAGTGGGCCGTTGGCCGAGTGGGCCGCTGGCCAAGTGGGCCGGCTGCGAAGGAATGGGCCAAATTGGCTAAATGAACAGTAAAAACAGAAAAGAGATTTTATTGTTTTTCAGAAGCAATTATGATTGAATTTGAATGAAAATTGAATCAAATCTCTGTAAATTTTTTTTTTTGCACCAACGTGTTAATTTTTTCAGAGATTAAAAGTGTACAGTATAATGCTTCTGAATAATGAATTTTTTTTTTTAGAATAATTACAGTTTCCGCTGCAAAAGTTAATGTTGATTAATTTTCATTATTAAATTCGAACCAACGGGAGAATTTAATTTTGGAAAAATAGAGATAATTTTCAGATAATTATGATATTATTATTTTCTGACCAACATTGATAATAACAGTATTATAATTTTTAATTAATGATTTTATGCGTTATATCTATTTTTGCCCAACGGTGATGTAGATTTAATGCATAGATAAAATTGATTTAATTGTATGTCGTATTTTTGACCAACGTTGGAAATAAGGCATATAATTGTGCTGTTACGTTCTCACTTTATTTGAACTATTTTTCAATGGATACAACTTGATGAGTTGTATCGAGAGATTCCACTCTCAAAGGAGATAATTATGGAGAGTGGAAGAAAAGATAGACTTAGCGTTTATCTTGGTCGAGGTGGACTGGTCATCACTACAAGACGCCCCACCGAGCCTATCGCACTGAGGGATCAAAATGAGGATGACACCGCTTGGCGAGAAAAGACAGAGGATCATGCTCCTTACTGATGTCTTATGACCTTGAGCATAAGAATGGACCACACCAACAAAAATGTTTGGTTGTGATAAAGAACACGATTGAGCCCGCAATTGTGGGCTCAATAGCAGAGTGTGACATCGTCACGAGTACCTTGAGAAAATAAAGAGTCAGCCATGGCTCTTCAAAGACATATGCTACGGTGATTAAGCGACTTGTGTGAGTAAAGGTACTCTGGCGGTGGCATAAGAGAGCACATACTAAGGATGAGCAACTTGGCATCCAAGCTTAAACCAATGGATTTGGCTCTCAAGGATGAGTTCCTAATTCATTTGATTTTTGCTTCCTTGCCAGAAAAGTTTGACACCTTTGTTGTCAACTACAATATGCAGCCCGAGAAATGGGACTTAGAAAAGTGCATAGCTATGTGTGTGCAAGAGGAGGAAAGATTTAAATCCTCACATGGTGGTTCTATCAACTATGTGAAGGACAACAAGAAAAGGAACTTCAACAGTAACTTCTCCTCAAAGAACAAGGGAAAAGCCTCATCCATCACCTCAATGAATAAGTTTGCGAGAGACAAAGATCAGTGTCTTCATTGCAAGAAAAAGGGACATTACAAGAAAGATTGTCCCGATTTCTTGAAAATGATTATGTCAAAGAAAGGTGAGGACATTATTACGTTCATAAATGAGTCCCTGTATGTACAATATTCAAAATCTACTTGGTGGATTGATTCGGTGCAACTATTCATGTTGCCAATAATATCTGGATTAGTTCGACGAGGAATACGCAAAGAAACGAAAGATGCATTAAAGTCGCAAATGGAGTCCAAGCTGAAGTTGAAGTGTTGGCGATCTTTCATTAGAGCTAGTGATGGCTTCACTCTCTTACTTAGAGATGTTCTTTATGTTCCTCTTTGCGGAGGAATTTGATTAGTGTTTCATGTTTGGACAATGATGGTTATGATTGTCATTTTGGAAATGGCAAGTGTGAAATAATGTTTAATAAAGAATGTGTTGGTCTTGCCATCTTACAAAATGAGCTTTATTTGTTATCATTATGTGATGATGTGAATGTCGTATGCGATAATGGGAGCGTCGCGTGAGAAATTGAATGAATCCTCGTCTCACGAATGTAAGCAGAAACGAAGAGAACTCTAGATGCGTCGTCGAAATTATGGCCTTCGTCGTTTAGGCCATATTTCGAGGGGAGAATAGAAAGACTAGTTAAGAATGATATTCTTCCTCCATTAGAGTTCTCAGACTTAGAACAATGCAGAGACTGCATTAAAGGAAAATATGTAAAGAAAATTAAGAAAGACGCCAAAAGAAGCACATGAATTCTACAAATTATTCACACGGATATTTGTGGTCCTTTTCCTGTGAAAAGTGTGGATGGATATGACTCGTTCATAACATTCACGGATGATTACTCCCGTTATGGATATATTTATCCAATCAAAGAAAGAAATGAAGCCTTGGATAAATTCAAGATATTTAAGGTGAAGTTGAAAACCAACACGATTTAAAGATTAAGATAGTCCGATCGACCGTGGGGAGTACTACGGTCGACATACCCCATATGGACAAGTTCTGGACCTTTGCAAGGTTTTTGCGGGAAAATGGTATAGTAGCCGAAGATTCAACACCAGGCGAACCTCAAGCAAAATGGAGTAGCCGAAAGACGCAAACTGTACTCGATGGATATGGTGCGAAGCATGATGAGCTATTCCACATCGCCATTGAGTTTATGGATGGAGGCGTTGAAAACCGCCATTCATATTCTCAACAGAGTGCCTAGTAAGTCGGTGCCCAAAACAAATGCGAGTTGTGGGCGGAAGAGTTCCTCACCACTTACGTGTGTGGGGAGTCTCGCCGAGGCTAAAGTATTTAACCCAAACCTTGGGAAGCTTGATCCCAAAGCGATAAGTTGCCATTTCATTGGCTACTGAAAAGTCAAAAGGTTTTCGTTTCTCTGTCGACAGATATACAAAGTTTGTAGAAACGAGACACGCTGTCTTCTTAGAGGATGAAATGATGAGAGGAAGTATGGTAGCTCGTGAGATTGACCTTGAAGAGAAGCGGGTGTATGCACCCACTCCGATGATTCAAGAGCCATTCTTCACACTACCATCATGCCATTGCACCAACGGTGCAAGACAACGTGGTGCCAAGACTGTTATTGTTCCTCCCGTGGCAACAATGAATGAGAATGAGGAACTGTTCTTCAGATTCTATAGAACCCATTGCCACGGATGAGGGAGCAACAAAGACCTCAAGCAGAAGATGTACGGATGAGGAGGCCCCGAGGAGGTCTCAAAGAGTAAGAAGATCGGCTATTTCGATGATTATCAGATTTATCATACTGGAGGAATTTCAAATGGACGATGATCCCATCTCATTTGAAGAAGCCATGAGAAGCGAAAATTCCTCAAAATGGCTTGAGGCCATGGAAGAGGAGATGAGGTCCATGAAGACTAATAAAGTGCGGGACTTGGAAAATATTCCTAAAGGAGCCAAAGCAGAGGTTGTAAATGGGTCTACAAGACAAAGCTTGACTCCCAAGGGAATGTAGAAAGATACAAAGCGCGACTTGTGGCAAAAGGCTTTACGCAAAGAGAAGGGATTGATTACAATGAGACCTTTCTCCGTCTCATGTAAAGATTCTTCGAATCATAATGGCATTAGTAGCACATTATGATTTAGAGTTACATCGATGGATGTAAAGATGACATTTCTTAATGGGGATTTGGAGGAAAATGTTTACATGGCACAACCGAAAGGTTTTGTCATGGAAGGAAATGAAAGAATGGGATGCCGCCTAAAGAAATCGATTTATGGGTTAAAGCAAGCTTCAAGACAGTGGTACTTGAAGTTTGACAAGACAATAAGAAAATTTGGGTTTAAAGAGAATGTAGAGGACAAGCGTGTTTATGCAAAGTTTAAAGATGGGAAGTTTATCTTCCTAATCACGTATGTGGATGATATCCTACTAGCTAGTAGTGATGTTAGTGCACTCTTTGGAGACTAAGAAGTTTTGTCCTCAAACTTTGATATGAAAGATCTTGGTGAAGCTTCGTTCGTTCTAGGATCGAGATTCACCGGATAGAAACAAGGGATATTGGGACTGTCACAAAGGCATACATAGAGAAAGTCTTAAAGAAATTTGGTATGCATAAATGTAGTCCTTCACTGCACCTATAGTCAAGGGCGACAGATATGGGGATTTTCAATGCCCCAGAACCGATATGAGATCGATCAAATGAAAGCGGTTCCATATGGCCGGTTTGTCGGAAGCTTACTGGTATGCTCAAGTATGCACATACGACTTAGCATTTGTTACGGGTTACTTGGCGATTCGAGCAATCACGAATAGAACATTGAAATTGATAAAGAAAGTCTTGCGTTATTTGCAAGGAACAAAAGGCCTCATGATGACATACGTAAGATCGATTCACTCCATATAGTGGGGTATACTGATTCGATTTTGCGGAGATGATAGAAAGTCTACATCCGGATATGTGTTCACTCTCATTGGGAGCTATATCGTGGAAAAGCTCAAAGCAAACCGCCACTACATCGTCCACAATGTATGCCGAGTTTGTAGCATGTTATGAGGCTACGGGCGGTGAGCGGCTAAAGAAGTTCATACCGGTTTAAAAGTGGTTGACGACATCAATAGACCACTTAAGTTGTCTGCGATAATGAACCCGAGAACGTATGCCCACAACAATAAGTCAAGTGGTGCTGCCAAACACATTGACATAAAGTACTATGTTGTGAAAGATAAAGTTCGGGATCAAATCATAAGTCTTGAGCATATAAGTACCGCAAAGATGTTAGCGGATCCGTTTACTAAAGGCTTACCACCCAACGTGTTCAGAGAACATGTAGCCGGCATGGGTTTAAGGAAAGCCTATGATTCCTGGACTAAAAGATGGCCCAAAAAGATTAAAGTAACTATTTCAGAACAGAGAGGTGTATTGTAGCTGTTGAATCTATCGGCGGTTGACCGTGACGATAAGACATGTTCTATGCACTAATCTGTGATGGAATGTGTAAAGGCAAAAGTAGTTAAAGATAAAGTATAGATTGAGATCAAGGGGAGAATGTTAGAATGATCTCGTGGCTTTTGCCCAACGGCCCGCCTCCCTTGTTCGCGCATACGATCGGGGTGCCCACCAATAAGTGGTCAGGCCCCGTCGCCGCCGCCATAAAAGAGAGGTGGGGCGGGCGCACGCACGACGAGGTTCACCGTGCGCCACGCACTCCACCGACAAACCCTAGACCCGATCTAAGAGGGGGCGCTCCAGTGACGGGAAGCTCCACCGTACCGCCATCCGCCGCCAAGGAGATCACCGCCGCTCGGGAGACGGCGGCACGAGGAGACGCCGCTCCTCTTCCCGACTGTCGCTGCCGTGCGCAGAGCTTCACCGACGTACCCGCGATGGCCACCTCTTCTTCCTCTACCTCGGACGGTTAGTACCCCTCTCCCTCTCGGTATCTCTCAAGAACACGAACTCTAGAGAACAGGAACCCCGCTAGATCTACTCTAGGAGATCCTAAAAGCTAAAGAACTAAACCTAACATCTGCATTGGCAGATGATCAAAAGAATTCAAGTTTTTTCATTCTCAGATAGTTATCAATCCCTTTGCAGTACCCATATTTGGTTGTTGTCCTAAGTTTCAGCCAGACATTATTCGCATTATCTTGTCTTATACTGATTTATATTTGCTACCAAGGAGAAGCTCGAACCTATTAAGCCCATGTCCAAGTTTCTAACTTTCAAATCTATTGTATTTTTGACAAGGTGGCAAGGTGTTCTTTGTTGCATTTCTTTTTCAATGGGCTTTTAAAGGACATTTGGCACTAAGATTACAAACACATATCCAGGATTACATAATATGTCTTGAGGTATGTTTTATCCATTATGCTTTCTTCATGCTTTCTACTTTTGGGTTTGTTCACTTGCTTTTACTTCTTATCCAGATGATGCAACAAGTAGTATTTTAGTGCTAGTTTTACTTGTTTTAGATCACTTCATGCTTGGTTTTCTCGAAGTCATTTCTATCCAGGATCAAAAACCGTTACGGGCACAATCCCGTTCGGAGCGATAACGGTTCTACTGATTCACGCCAGAACCGAGATCCCGTAGAAAATCGATGAATTTCGTCCAAATAAATTTGAGTTGAGATGTTTTCTGGAATTTTGAATTTGAATATGAAGGATTCGGACGGGATTTTGAATCCGGACCCACCGGAAATCCGTGAATCATGATTCTTGGCGGTTTTGTTCCTGTAATTCTACCCATTATCTAGTGTTATGGAAACCTGCAGAATTAAGTGCTAAAACTTGTCCAATTGTTACATGCTTATGCTTCTCTTGTCCATTCATGATATAGCTAGTTTCTAGAGAGTTATCTCTGATAGTATGTACTCTGTAGTAGTAACATGTTTGTTCCTCCGTAGTCCATAACTCCATATTAGCCTGGAACCCTAGTATTGCCTGGAACACCATTTGTATATCTTTGCATATTGATGAATGTTTTCTGTCATACCCTGTTTTTAGTCGGGAAAGAAAGTTTTTAATCGGGGATCTCCGGAAAGCTTAAAACTCTCAGTTTTCGGAGTTTTTAGGGTCGTGGGCCTCTGGGAAGCCTTCCCACCCCTTGGCGGCCATGGGCCTAGGCCCATGCGCCCCTCCCCTCTAAACCCTAACCAGCCCCTTTTCCTCCCCTTGGCCGAACCCCCTCCCCTTTGGCGCCACCCCTCCCTTCCTCCTCTCTTCCCCTCATGTCCTGCCCTAGGAGTCGCCCCAACCTCCATTGGTGCTGCTCCCTGCTGGTTTGCCTCCCGAATCTTCCTTCGGACCTTCTCCCGCTACCGGTTGCGCAAGGAGTGGAGGAGGACAGCAGCTCGCTTGGGGCAAAAGAGGTGAAAAAGAGGAAGAGTTTCTTCGCCAAGGATCCTTCTACCTACTCCCTGGTTGCAGCAAGGGTAACGATGCCGATCCTCGTGGTTTGATAGTTGGTAGAAGAGATTTGGATACGTTTTTGTTTAGGCAGACTTGCTGAAATTTCGAATCTGATTCTGTCCAGTACGTTGTAGAGGGTGTTTCGGTTATTTTTAGGCAGAATCTGAAGGTTTGGTCTCCTAGAGATATCTAGGTCTTGTTCTTACGTTTCAGTGGCCGCCGAGTTCACTCAAATCCGAGGTCCGAGTCAAAAGTTATGATAGAATTAGTCTTGACTGTCCAGAATCCTGACGAGATTCTGCAGTCAATTTGTAAATTGTATAAGAAATTGTTATTCACAGATTTTGAACTTGGTGTCTCCTAGAAAATTGAAGTATCCCCTGTCAGGTTTAGATGGCCACTGAGTTTACTTGATTCCGAGTTATGGGTCAAAAGATATGTCTGTTTTAACAGTCGCTGCCAGAAACCTGACGTGATTAATCTGTCTGTATATTTTCTATATTATGATAGAGAAGTTGGAAGAATCTGAAAGTTCACCCAACTAGGTTATTGTAGGTAATTCGATAACCTTTTCAGATTGGTAAAGAACGCTCAATTCGGAGTTGTAACACAGAAGTTATGATCAACTGAATATTTCTGCTGAATTTTGGTAGGCTGAATCTGTGCTGGATGTTCAAACAATTATTAGCCTATTAATTTGACCAAATTGGTTTGTCGCGTCAACTAGAGTTTTGTAGTTAGACCAGTTAAGAATCTACAGAAATTGGGTTTGCTATTTTTCGACTTCCAGGCTGTGAGTTATGTTAGTCCCGTGTTGCTGTCCAGGATTTTCTTATTGGACAGACTCGCTGTTTTTCAGTCTATGCGATATAGGATTTAATTGACTCTAATAGAAGTAAAATAGAACACCGACTAGTTGAACTGGGTATCATGTATACTTATTAAGTTATTTCGTTGGTTTAGGCGCGAAACTTGGTATAAGAGCGCCTTCGTTGCGGATAACGCCGCAACGCGAAGGCAAGTACCATGTTTATTTGGATGTTTGTGCATTGTGGTTTTTAGCATGAGTTGTTTTGGTAACCTGTGAGACATGTGAAATGAATTATTCATGCCTTGTTCAATATATTGAGTTCATGAATAGAAGTGATGTTATGGTATATTTCATTTAATTGTTGCATGCATTCATTGACATTTGACGTCCACGGAGTGGATGAGAACCACCATCAATTCCAAGATGGTTGGATAAGACCCATTAATTCCAATATGGGCAATGTTGGACACCCGTATGAAACGTTCTTCATACGGAAGTGGATCCCGCATTTTTGTTAAGATGCGGGCTTGAGTGATCACCGACGGTGTTCATCGCTATACCAGATATCTGGCGTGTGTGCAGTCCATTCCTTGATTTGAGCATTCATATCATGTATTCATAAGTAGTCCAATGTGTTATGATCGAACCCAATGATGTTATGTTTGATCTTCAATGAATGAATGTTTTTCTTAATCATTGTACTTGCTGAGTCTTGGACTCACTCTTGCTTTGTTTGTTTGTTTCTAGGTGATCGTTGATGAAGTTCACTTGGGAGGGAGTAGATGAGCACTACTCGAATAATGCACTTCACATTAGACTCATTACTATAATAAATAATGATTCTCTTTGTCATCTTTTGGTTTGTAATAAATAAATTTAGTCATGGATGGTATCTTTATGATCAATGAGAACATAGATGAGAACTTTAAGTCATATGGTTATTTGTTATCTTAGCTCATTATCGTTGATTCATGTTTAGATCTTAGAATTGGATTTCATGACTAGTTTATGATTACTGTGTGTTTTTGTTGTGTGGAGCCTCGGTATCCTCGTATACAAAGGAGGTTCTGCGAAATTTAGTATTTTCACTTAGGGTAGTTGCATTCCGTGCTCGTCTTTGAGTTGGGGTGTTCTGATTGGTATCGAGCGGGCTTTAGGTCCGTGGTTAAAATAAAATTATTAAATTGACACACCGTGCCTGATAGGTTGGGTTGGGCAATTCGTTGTTTCCGCAAATTTTCTTGTTGTTATGATTTATTTGTTGTGCAACCGTTGTTCGATTTGGTCTTTGTTCCGTTGTGTTGTTCTTAGATGGCGAGAGGTAGAGGCCGTGGCGTCCCGCCACCGTGGTCGCGATGCGTGGGCGTGGTCGATTGTTTCGCAACGTCCGAGAAGAGGCTGCTGGTGGGGTTAATGAGGAGGTTGCCTCACCGCCCAACCACCGTGGAAGCTCAGCGGCGCCGGCGATGCTCGGCGGTGTCGGCGATTATTGAGAATCTTCAAAGGAGAACGAGCAGCTCGTCGGCAGTGCGAGCGGCTTATCTGCTGTTCTGTTGCTCTGCGGCCCATCGCGGATCTTCCGCTTTCGCCATGGCAGGTCCGGTTGTTGCCGCGATTCCACCGAGACTAGGATGAGTCTTCGTGAGTGGATGACGCCCATTGAACACGTTTGATGGGCGGTACCCGGGCCAGCGGCAGATTGGCTCCGTACATGGAGCGTCGATTCAAGCATTGGAGATGAACTCGGCGCAAAGGGTTCGTTTGTGGCCTTTCAACCGAAGGGTCAAGCCGATATCCGTGGGAAGGGGTTTCATGCGCTAGGACCCGGGCAGGTCGATTATTTGGGAAGTTTTTGTGGTACGATCAGAGCCAAGTACTATCCGGATTCTTTTATTGAGAAGATGGAGCAGTCATTGCTAGTGTTGACTCAGGGCAATAGGTCAGTATCTGAGTACGAGATGGAGTTCAACAATCTGGTACGCTTTGTACCAGCTGTGGCCAGTGATGACTTGGAGAAGGCCAAGAGGTTTCACGAGGTCTCCTTCAGAGTATCGTCGATCTTGGGAGCTCGGTTTTGCGTGATTTCAAAGATCGTGGTTGAGCGAGCTAGAGGATAGAGCAGAGAGGAATTCTTCTTCAGAGGCAAGCACTGGTGGCACTACTTCTGTTGGTGGTTCTGGTGGTGGCCAGAAAAGGAGTTTTGTTGGTGGAGGTGGGTCCTCTCAGCGGCCTACTTCCAAGAGGTTTCAGGGGAGCCGCCCATCCCGTCCGGCTCAGCAGGGGCAGTCTTTTTCTTCGGCGCCACGTTTTTTCCTTCTTCCACACCTCAGATGCGCCCAGTTCCAGGTCAAGGTATGAAATGTTTTAAGTGTGGAGAGGGGCATCGTGCGTCGAATGTTCTTTCAGAGGACTTGTCGTCGCGTGTGGTCGAGAGGGCCACAAGCTTTCTTTGTGCGAGAATCCGGCAAGTATCATCAAGTGGAAGCGATTCCAGCAGCGTCGTCCTCTAGTACTCCTCGGAGCTCGTTGGACTCTGGTTGCACCTTTGTGCCAGATTCTCACCAGATGGGTTTCACCGGCAGTTTCAGCTCCGCGCCTCGACCGGGTTCTTACGGAACCTGCTCCATCTGCTCCGCCTCGTTCTCACTGCTGCAGTTCTGCCTCCTCTCGAGCGTTAGTGCGTCCGCCCGGCACCTTGGGAGTCTACGCCATGCCCACCCACGACACCGTGGGCCGCCCGATGTGGTGACAGTACTTTATTAGTTGATTCACATGAGGCTTTCGTTGTTTGATTCAGGGCTACTTATTCTTTTGTGTCCTTAGATTTTGTTAAAGGGCGGGTTTGAGTTTGCAATCTATTTCGAATCTGTGGTGGTCGTTCCCGGAGGTCTTATTTCTAGCTCTGATTTGTCCTGGCTGTACTATCACTATAGAAGATGAAAATTTCATTGCCAATCTCATGGTGATTCGATTATCACCTTTGATGTTATCTTGGGTATGGATTGGCTATTCTTTTACCGTACAAGATTTGTTGTTTTGGAAGACGGTGACTTTGCAGGCTCCGTCGGAGAGGAACTAGTGTTTGAGGCGGTCGCCGTTTGATTCCTGTGTGTGTTGGCTAGTCTGTTTCCTAGTCGTCGAGCCTCGAACATTGGGTTGCTTTGGTCTCTTAGCGAGAAGTCTCAATCTCCACGCCGTATTGAAGATATTCGTGGTGAATGAATTTCCGACGTGTTTCTGTGGAGCTTCTGGTATGCCTCGAGCGTGAAGTGGAATTCGGATAGATCTTGTTCCGAACCCGACCTATTTCGATGTCTCCATACCGCTTGGTACGACCATTTCGGAGGAGTTGAAAAAGCAGCTGGATGATTTGCTATCCAAAGGTATGATTCGGCGTAGTGTATCGCCGTGGGGAGCTCTGTTCGTTCACTAAGAAGAAGGACGGTAGTTGGCGTATGTGTGTGGACTACCGGCTCTTAATCAAGCAATCAGAAAGAATAAATATCCGTTGCCCGTATTGAAGATCTCTTTGATCGGTTGAAGGAGCTAAAATATTTTCCAAAATTGACCTTGATCAAAGTTATAATCGATTCGAGTTCATGAGCAAGATATTGAGAAGACGACTTTCTCTACAAGGTATGGTCATTATGAGTATAAGGTTATGTCATTTGGACTAACTAATGCTCTGCAGTTTTCATGGAAGCCATGAATAGTATGTTGCACCCTTTCCTTGATGATTTCGTCGTAGTATTCATTGATGACATCTTGATTTATTCCAAGACGAAAGAAGAACATACTCAAGACTTCGAGGTTGGTACTTGAGACCCCGAGAGTGAACCAATTTTATGCCAAATCAAGAAATGTGAATTTGGATTTACGAGTTGGGTTTCGCCATGTAATCAATCAAGAGGGCATTTACCGATCCAAGTAAGATTTCAACGGTGGTGGAATGGAAGAGACCAACCAATGTAAAAGAAGTGAGGAGTTTTAGGTTTGGTGGTTACTAGGCGTTTCGTGGAGGGTTTCTCTACCATTGCTAGACCAATGTCTCGATTGACACGAAAGGTGTCAAGTTTCGATGGACGGATGCGTGTGAGCGAAGCTTCAGTACTTTGAAGGATAGATTGGTGACCGCCCGATTCTCACCCTTCCGAACCAGGGAAGCGGTTCACTATTTATTCAGATGCGTCTAGAGTTGGGCTGGGTTGTGTACTTATGCAGGATGGTAAGGTGATTGCCTATGCGTCTCGGCAGCTGAAGAAACATGAACAGAACTATCCTACTCATGATCTAGAGCTTGCTGCAGTAGTACTGGCTTTAAAGATCTGGCGCCATTATTTGTATGGCGAATCTTGTGACATTTTCACTGATCACAAGAGTCTGAAATACATCTTTACCCAGAAAGATTTAAACCTGAGGCAGAGGAGATGGTTGGAGTTGATAAAGGACTATGATCTCACCATTCAGTATCATCCGGGCAAGGCAAATGTTGTAGCCGATGCCCTGAGTCGCAAGCGACACCTCCTACCCTCGATTGTCTCATCGCTGATTTTGAGCGTATGGATATATCTTTTGCTTTGGTACCGCGAGACCGAGACCCGTTTGCTTCTTGAGTCGACCATTCCGAGCGAGTACGGAAGCACAACAAGCATGATCAAATGCTCCAGCGTGTGAGGAAGCGCCTAGATGAAGGCAAGCAAGGCCATTTGGTATAGATGATTACGGTACTTTGCGATTTAAAGTCGCCTTTGTGTGCCACAGAGGCCAGATTAAAGATGAGATTCTAAAGGAAGCCCACTGTACCCGTATCATGTACATCCAGTGAGACCAAAATGTACAAAGATTTGAAGAAGAATTTCGGTGGAAGAGGATGAAAGTCGATATTGCGCGAGATGTGGCCTCGTGTGGGATCCGCCAAGTTAAGGCTGAACATAAGCGACCCGGCAGGATTGTTGCAACCTTTAGAGGTTCGGTGTGGCCATGGGATGACATCTCCATGGATTTTGTGGTTGGTTTACTCTGACTCAGCGAGGAAGGATGCTATATGGGTGATAGTGGATCGGTTCATAAATCGCACATTTCATTCCTATTCGAACCACCACCTCGAGCGATTTGGCTCCACTTTATGTGCGAGAGATAGTACGGTTGCACGGGTGCCAAAGACTATTGTTTCCACCGAGATGCCAAATTTGTTTCCAAGTTTTGGGAGAGTTTGCAGAGTGCTTTGGGCACGCAACTCCGTCTTAATCTTGCATTCCACCCTCGCATGCATGGTCGACCGAGCGCATAATTCAAACCTTAGAAGATATGCTCAGTGTTGTGTTTTATCCTGGAAGGGTGGTTGGGAAGATCACTGGCTTTGGCGAGTTCGCCTATAATAATAGTTATCACTCCAGATTCGAGTGCACCATTTGAAGTCCTTTATGGCGGAAATGCAGATCTCCGTTGTGTTGGGATGCGGTGGGAGAGAGGCAGTTTTGGGTCCGTAATGGGTTCAAAACCGTAGCTAGAGTGGCGAGTTAGAAGGAACTTGTTAGCTGCTCGAGAGTCGAAAAGCTACGCAGATGTCGGAGGCGAGAATTGGAGTTCAATGTGGGTGACGAGGTCCTTCGAGAGTATCGCCTACCAAAGGCGTGTAATGCGTTCGGTACTAAAGGAAGCTTAGCCCAAGGTACATCGGACCGTTTCCATTGTGGCAAGAGTTGGAAATTTGGCTTACCGTTTGGATCTTCCAGAGTCTATGAGAGGGATTCATAATGTGTTTCATGTGTCCATGTTGAGGAAGTTCTTATTTGACCCTGAGCATGCAATTCCAATGGAGCCGTTGAGCATTGAACAGGACCTTACTTTTGAGTCCCGACCAGTGAAAATTCTGGAAGAATCAGAGCGGGTTTTGAGGAATAAAACTTTGAAGTATGTAAAGATCCTTTGGTCTCATCAAACGGAGAGAGAAGCCACTTGGGAACTGGAGTCTCGCATGCGCGGCGATATCGAACCTATTTGTTCTTGGTACGTGTTAAATCTTGTTTTCAATTCCTTAGACTTCGCTCTTGTGTCCGTTATGTAAGTAGAATTCGGTCGAATTGCATTAAGGGGTAGAATGTCATACCTGCTTTTAGTCGGAAAGAAAGTTTTTAATCGGGGATCTCGGAAAGCTTAAAACTCTCGGTTCGGAGTTTTTAGGGTCGTGGGCCTCAGGAAGCCTTCCCACCCCTTGGCCGGCCATGGGCCTAGGCCCATGCGCCCCTCCTCTAAACCCTAACCAGCCCCTTTCCTCCCCCCTTGGCCGAACCCCCTCCCCTTTGGCCGCCACCCTCCTTCCTCCTCTCTTCCCCCTCATGTCCTGCCCCTAGGAGTCGCCCCAACCTCCATTGGTGCTGCTCCCTGCTGGTTTGCCTCCCGAATCTTCCTTCGGACCTTCTCCCGCTACCGGTTGCGCAAGGAGTGGAGGAGGACAGCAGCTCGCTTGGGGCAAAAGAGGTGAAAAAGAGGAAGAGTTTCTTCGCCAAGGATCCTTCTACCTACTCCTGGTTGCAGCAAGGGTAACGATGCGATCCTCGTGGTTTGATAGTTGGTAGAAGAGATTTGGATACGTTTTTGTTTAGGCAGACTTGCTGAAATTTCGAATCTGATTCTGTCCAGTACGTTGTAGAGGGTGTTTCGGTTATTTTTAGGCAGAATCTGAAGGTTTGGTCTCCTAGAGATATCTAGGTCTTGTTCTTACGTTTCAGTGGCCGCCGAGTTCACTCAAATCCGAGGTCCGAGTCAAAAGTTATGATAGAATTAGTCTTGACTGTCCAGAATCCTGACGAGATTCTGCAGTCAATTTGTAAATTGTATAAGAAATTGTTATTCACAGATTTTGAACTTGGTGTCTCCTAGAAAATTGAAGTATCCCCTGTCAGGTTTAGATGGCCACTGAGTTTACTTGATTCCGAGTTATGGGTCAAAAGATATGTCTGTTTTAACAGTCGCTGCCAGAAACCTGACGTGATTAATCTGTCTGTATATTTTCTATATTATGATAGAGAAGTTGGAAGAATCTGAAAGTTCACCCAACTAGGTTATTGTAGGTAATTCGATAACCTTTTCAGATTGGTAAAGAACGCTCAATTCGGAGTTGTAACACAGAAGTTATGATCAACTGAATATTTCTGCTGAATTTTGGTAGGCTGAATCTGTGCTGGATGTTCAAACAATTATTAGCCTATTAATTTGACCAAATTGGTTTGTCGCGTCAACTAGAGTTTTGTAGTTAGACCAGTTAAGAATCTACAGAAATTGGGTTTGCTATTTTTCGACTTCCAGGCTGTGAGTTATGTTAGTCCCGTGTTGCTGTCCAGGATTTTCTTATTGGACAGACTCCGCTGTTTTTCAGTCTATGCGATATAGGATTTAATTGACTCTAATAGAAGTAAAATAGAACACCGACTAGTTGAACTGGGTATCATGTATACTTATTAAGTTATTTCGTTGGTTTAGCGCGAAACTTGGGTATAAGAGCGCCGTTGCGGATAACGCCGCAACGCGAAGGCAAGTACCATGTTTATTTGGATGTTTGTGCATTGTGGTTTTTAGCATGAGTTGTTTTGGTAACTGTGAGACATGTGAAATGAATTATTCATGCCTTGTTCAATATATTGAGTTCATGAATAGAAGTGATGTTATGGTATATTTCATTTAATTGTTGCATGCATTCATTGACATTTGGCGTCCACGGAGTGGATGAGAACCACCATCAATTCCAAGATGGTTGGATAAGACCCATTAATTCCAATATGGGCAATGTTGGACACCCGTATGAAACGTTCTTCATACGGGAAGTGGATCCCCGCATTTTTGTTAAGATGCGGGCTTGAGTGATCACCGACGGTGTTCACGGCTATCTGCGATATCTGGCGTGTGTGCAGTCCATTCCTTGATTTGAGCATTCATATCATGTATTCATAAGTAGTCCAATGTGTTATGATCGAACCCAATGATGTTATGTTTGATCTTCAATGAATGAATGTTTTTCTTAATCATTGTACTTGCTGAGTCTTGGACTCACTCTTGCTTTGTTTGTTTGTTTCTAGGTGATCGTTGATGAAGTTCACTTGGGAGGGAGTAGATGAGCACTACTCGAATAATGCACTTCACATTAGACTCATTACTATAATAAATAATGATTCTCTTTTGTCATCTTTTGGTTTGTAATAAATAAATTTAGTCATGGATGGTATCTTTATGATCAATGAGAACATAGATGAGAACTTTAAGTCATATGGTTATTTGTTATCTTAGCTCATTATCGTTGATTCATGTTTAGATCTTAGAATTGGATTTCATGACTAGTTTATGATTACTTGTGTGTTTTTGTTGTGTGGAGCCTCCAGTATCCTCGTATACAAAGGAGGTTCTGCCGAAATTTAGTATTTTCAGCTTAGGGTAGTTGCATTCCAGGCTCGTGCTGAGTTGGGGTGTTACATTTTCACTGTAAATTATTTCTCTATGGTTTTCCTTTATGTTGTGTGTTCACAATGTGGATGTTATGGACGTGTGACTTTCGTATCTCCTTTTCATTGTTATTGTTGCGCTTGTGTTTGCCATGAATTTTCTTCTGTCACAAGTGTATATAAAGTGCGCTTGTTGCAGTAGTGAAAATGTTTGACTTTGTGCACAGTTGTATAAATCAACGTCTGTTCACAATTGAGGGTATTTGGCCTTGTGCTTGATTAGCATGGGATTCACTGCAGACAACGATCATATTCTGATATATAATTTTTGAAGAAAAAGAGTTTTCTGTTTAAGTTGATTCCCGCAACATTTTGTGTCCCTTGCATGATAGATGGGGGTGGCGGCAGTGGTTCATTTGAAAGTATTTCCAGCTAAACCTTACAGACCACGGGGTGATCTCTTTTGGTTCAAGAAACCAGAGTTTCTCATGTGGCTGATTCATTTCATTCTCTTCTAGGTACATCTTTGTTTCAAGTTAATTTGTAAAAAAGACTATGGATGAGCCTAAACTTATGCATGCTTCGGTTTGCTAATTGCTGCAGAATGCATTCGAGTTGGCTTCTTTCTTCTGGTTTTGGGTATCACTTTTTTCTCAGGCTCTCAGCTTCAACAACATTCATGGGAAATTCATGTGACATAATAAAAGTCCATGATTTAACATTCATTTGTAAAGTGTTATTAACATGGTTGTATCATTTGTAAAGTGGTATTAATAAGAGTCCATGGATGTACTAAGCATTCACTCTGTGAAATTATACTACTTAGATGTTAGATCTATACATGTCAATGTTGTATTACTTTGATGTCGAATCTATATATGTGAAAGTTGTATTACTTGGATGTCGGGTCTATATATGTGAACATTGTATTGTGAACTCGAATATTATGTCAATATTGTTGTCGAATCTATATATGTAATGATTTTTGCATTGGTGATACCTTGTGGTGGAATATACATTATATGAAATGCGCATTATATAGATAAAATTGAGTTGTATTCGCTAGGAAGAAGTATGTTTCCTGTGTGGCTGACAACATATTTCCCGAGTGTTATTCCTTGAAAAACACTCGGGACTGAAACTTGATTCCCAAGTGTCCGTTGAAAAACACTTGGGAATGAAACTTTATTCCCGAGTGTTTTTCAACAGACACTCGGGAAAGTATTCCGTTACGATGTTGAACCCGTTGTGTCAACTATTCTCCCGAGTGTTGGATGTTTCCCGAGTGTAAATCCTAACACTCGGGAAAGTTATTTCTCCCGAGTGTAACTCTTAGGAACATTCAGGAAACCAGTTTTTCCCCGACTAAACGATCCCGAGTGCCTTTTCCCGACGGCCGACCTTCGGGAACTTGATTCCTGAGTGTTTTTCGTATTTTCCCGAGTGTTTTTGACACTCGGGAAATCAACGTTTTCTAGTAGTGTACTCCTAGTCCAATTCAAAATTACAAGTAGCTTTAAATTCGGATTCAAAATCAACATTGAATTCGGATTCAAATTTCAACATTGCATGTGGTATAACTTTTTGTAGAAAGCTCCAAATCACATGTCGTTTAATCCATTGTAAAGTAGACTTGATAAGATTTTCAAATATAAACTTTGTGTGCAATGTTACCCACATAATTGGTATAGAAAGTTTCATGAGCTTTGTGGACAGAATAGCGAGCACCATATTGATTGAAGCTTGATTGATCTTGTTTCCTCCTCTTGGGTCGACCTCCCTCTCCTCATTTAAATCTAACAACAAACAACGACCCGCTATTAGGTAGTATAAAACTCTCATTAAAATTCAAATGGAATTCTTTAAGGACTAGATTCACCAGTTCATTACATGTTCATCAAGTTTCTCTTGCTCTTCAACTCTTTTGCTGAGCTCATATTGTTCTGAGGTACTTGATAGATTGAAAACACTATGTTAAACAACATAGCTTAGGATATCCGCATCATCCTCCCTTTCTTCAAGAAAAATCGAAGAGTAAAGAAATTTCCAAGCCATGGTAAAATCAGAGAGTACAAAAATTTCAAGTTATGGTAAAATCAGAGAGAATTTTAAGCCATGGTAAAATCACAGAGTACGGTTTTTAATACAAATCATCTGTGTTATTATACTTATCACAGATAGTTCGTATTAAGAACCGTCTGTGAAGTATCACAAACAGTTCATATCATAGACCGTCTGTGAAGTCTACAATTATCATAGACGGTTCGTGTTAAGAACCATCTGTGATACTTCACAGACGGTTTTCAATATGAACCGTCTGTGATATTACCTCTTTACAGACGGTTTTTAGCGCAGCTAGTAACACAAACGGTCTCTAAACCAAAACCGTCTATGATTACATGTAATACAGACGGTTTTGATTAACCGTCTATGATGAGGCGTCCAGTATTAGCCTTTTTATAATAGTGGTGGCTCTCATCCTCATATGGGTTTTGATGCATCTCATCCTCCATGGACCATGGGCCATCAATGGTGAAGTAACCATCAACCACGATCTCCTGATGTGCTTCATGTAGCAAAAGGGGCATCACTACATGGCATGTTGACTGAAGGGAAAGTCCCATGCTTGATCTTTTTCTCCTCTTCTGTAGCATACTTCACAAGATTTTGCATACTACAAAAATATATATGTTGAAGTGCAGCAGCGATATTAGAATTCAAGCCTTCTTTGAAGTATGTCTTCTCTTTAAATTCATTAGTGATACCGACACGACGTATTGCACAATGCAGCTCAAAATAGTATTCTTGAACATCCTTGCATCCTTGTGTAATGCTCTCTAAGTGGTGGAGTAGCTCTTGTTCGTAAGAGGGTTGCACAAATTCTCTTCTCATGAATAACTTTAAATCTGCCCGTTAATGAGTAGTTTCCCAATGAATTGTTGCTATCAACTATAAGCATAGTCTTCGAACTCTCTAGTAGCTCTCGTCACCTCTTGTGTGTGGGAAACTTCTGAAATTTAATCACCTTATCCATTTTTCCTTGCCACTCAAGATACTCCTTCGGATCATAACTTCCATAGAAAGGAAGTTCCACATAGTTCTAACAAGCCATCATTAGTAGTAAAGAAATCGATTGTTTTGTGGAGCTTGTTATGGATACATACTCAATATGAATTCTAGGTATTGTAAAGCTAAGTAATTATCCAAATTAGAATTCAATACCTAGTTGCTGATCACAGAGATCTAAGTAAAAAATCAAAGCAACTCACACGCAAAGATATTGGAACTTAATACAATCAAGGAAGGAGCTATGCAAAATATAAGTGAAAAACAAAATAACTCGTATTAGTTGTAATTAAATGAAACTAGGGTACAAGATTGCACAAATAATATAGATATGCTAACAATTGTATGAATTGAAAGTGATGATTTTGTGCTCAATTTATGGTTTGACCTTTTGCTTTCCTTTATTTTTTCCTTTTTTTATACTATAGCCGAAACACTGGTTTCAACTAAAGGAGCAAATTTTCTTTCCCACCTTTCGGTTTTTTTTGAACAATTGCAAGAACACAAATATTAATATGCAGTCCTAAGCAATGATTTAACTAGTCTTACTAGGTTCAAAGTATTCATAAAGGATGGAAAGGTCCACAAATAAAAAAATTGATATTCCACTTCGTTTTGTGTTATGTTTGGGTATAATCACTACTAGAAAAATCTAAACTAAGATCAAACTAGGCTCAAAATAAAAAGCAAAGTAAAAGAAATTGAAGATCAGCAAACTAAACTTGAATCTAATGGACAAAAACTTGACAAAACTTACTAAAATAACAAATTGAAATCTACGGTTAAAAGAATAAATTTTTGGCTTTTTGTATATAGGAATGGAAAAACAATAAATCTACGACTAAAGGTAAGTAATCCTACCGTGTCAACCGAAGCTCTGATACCAAGATGATACGGGGTGCCTGATCTTCACGATGTAAGATCAATGATAACTTTGGATTTGTGCAACCTGACGAACCGATGGCGCCAACCACTGTTAACACAACAACCTGCAACAAAAAATCTGCCCAACTACACGCTCTTGATCCTGTCTACTCGACCATGAAAAGTAGATGTCTTGCAGCGAGAACTCCTAATTCCCTCGAGGTGCACTTGGCTAATCTTAGAAACAAGAGTATAGTTCTCAAAATTCGTTTATTCGTGGTCTGAAGTTATAATAGGGGTCTACCCCTCAATATATAGGGTCTCTCCACCCCTCATGGCTGGCCAAGAGTCCCTATTCCTAGTTCAATTCAGAATTACAAGTAGCTTTCAATTCGGATTCAAAATAAGCATTGAATTCGAATTCAGATTTCAGCATTGCATGTGGTTTGCTCCAATAGCCATAACTTTTTGTAGAAAGCTCCAAATCATATGCCGTTTTATCCATTGGAAAGTAGACTTGACAAGATTTTCAAATATAAACTTTGTGTGCAATGTTTACCCTCGTAATTGGTACAGAAAGCTTCATGAACTTTGTGGACAGAACAGCGAGCACTATGTTGATTGAAGCTTGATTGATCTTGTTTCCTCCTCTCGGATCGACCTCCCTCTCCTCGTTTGAACCTAACAACAAACAACGACCCACTATTAGGTGGTATAAAACTCTCATTAAAATTCAAATGAAATTCTTTAAGGATTAGATTCAGTTGTTCATTAAGTTTCTCTTACTCTTCAACTCTTTTATTGAGCTCATGTTGTTCTCACGTACTTGATGGATTGAAAACACTATATGGAACAACATAGTTTATGATATCCGCATCAAGAAGTATTGGCTAGACAATGGCTCAAGGATGGCGATATAAATACTTCCTTTTTCCATGCAAAAGCACGCGAGCAGGCATGACAAAATAAGATTTCTTCTCTCAAGCGAGATGATGGTTTCGTGTGTAATAATCAATAGGAATTAGAGCTCTTAGCTAGTAAATTTTATACTTCATTATTCACAGTCCAGGAATGTACTAATCCACACAGGTAGTGGTGCAATTTGTCCCAACTAAAGTTGATCTAGGCGTGAATGACTTTCTTTGTGCACCATTTACCGATGAGGAGGTGGAGAAAGCACTCTTCATGATGGCCCTAATAAGGCTCTGGGATAGGATGGCTTCACGATTGGTTTTTATCAGCGACATTGGGAGCTCTTCAAGGAAGACATATGTCGGGGCAGTCAGAGTTTTCCTTGATGGTAGACAGATGCCACTAGAAGTCAATAGCATTGGTCTTGTCCTCATTCCTAAGGTGAATATTCCCCAAGATCTTACTCAGTGTCGACCCATCTCATTATGCAATCTGTTGTATAAAATCTGCTCCAAAGTATTGGCTAACTGTATTCGATAGATTCTTGGTGATGTTATTTCTGAAGAACAAAGCGTGTTTGTTCTAGAGAGACTAATAATAGATAATGTCCTTACAACCTACAAGTGTTTACATTTTCTCAAGAGTAAGAAGGGTAAGATGGGGACATGTGCTATTAAACTGGACATGGAAAAAGCTAACGACCAAGTTGAATGGGTCTACCTAAGGAGTATTATGTTAAAATTGGGTTTTGATGTGAGTTGGGTCAGCCTAGTGATGAAATGTGTGCAATCAGTCATGTTTTCTGTCAGAATTAATGGTCATTTTTTGGAATTCTTTACTCTAACAAGGGCGATTCGTCAAGGGAATCCTATTTCTCCCTATCTTTTTTATGCGTGCTGAAGGTCTCTCAAGCTTGCTGAAGATTATTGGGCCGACATTCCTATCTCGAGGGGTTCGTGTAGGTGTCCATGCTCCATGGGTTTCCCACCTTCTATTTGCTGATGATTGCTTTATTTTCTCGCAAGCATCAGAGAGGGGAGCGGGAAGATTGCAAGATATCTTAGAGAGGTATAGAAGGGATTCTGGACAATTACTCAATAGAGCTAAATGGGCTATTTTTTCAGCAACAATTGTACAGATGTGATGAAGGCCCAAGTGCACGTCGCGTCTGGAATTGCTACTGAGGCGCTTGGTGAAAAATATCTTGGCCTCCCTATAGCACTTGGGAGGTCCACTAAAGAGGATTTTGAACACATTCATAGTAAGGTTTGTAAACTTGTTGGAGGATGGATCGAAAAAAACTTTGAGTAGTGGAGTCAATTGCCCAAGCTATACCCACGTACTCGATGAGCTGTTTCAAACTCTCCAAGAAGACTTGTAAGAAAATTACTAGTTGTGTGTCCAATTTTTGGTGGGGTGGCAGTGCGGTTAAATGGAAAATGCATTAGCAAAGCTGGTCGGATTTGAGTAGTTTGAAGTTGCATGGTGGTATAAGGTTTAGAGACTTGCAAAAGTTAAATCTAGCAATGCTCAGGAGCAAGGGTGGTGTCTGTTAACAAATCCTGCATCGCTATGTGCAAGAGTTTTAAAAGGTAAATATTTTCATGTCAGCTAGGAGAAAGAAGAATTCCTCCCACACTTGGCGTGCTATCCTCAGTGGTCATGAGGCGTTGCAATGTGGACTAATCAAGTGAGTTGGCAATGGGACCTCAATTGATGTGAAGAAGGATCCCTGGATTCCTGATAACTTGGATCATAAATCATTGGGCCGGAAACTTTCAGCGAGTGCTCAAAAGGTTAGTGATCTTGTTTTCGTGGAGGGGACTAATTGGAATGTGAATGCAGTAGAGGCCAATCTGTTAGCATCAGATGTGCGTTCAGTCTTGTGTATTCCTTTCGGGAAATTGGATGATGGTGTGTGGGCTTGGTCTGCAAAGAAACATGGCTACTATAGTGTTCGATCAGCTTACCATCTTTTGTCGATTTGCAATTTCATGGGTGATTTAGCAACAACATCTTCGTATGGAACAACAAATCCAATTTGGAAGAAACTATGGAGTATGAATGTGGCCCCCAAGGTTAAAGTGTTCTGGTGGAAAGTGCTCCATAATTTTCTTTCTACTAGACTAGAGATGAAACGTTGACATTTGGGGAGGATTTCTCATTGTGAAACATGTGGGGATTCGGACGAATCCGTGCTGCATGTTTTAATTCGTTGTTCAAGGGCGCAAGCTTTCTGGGCATCCATGAAAGATATTACAGGCATCAAGCTTCCAGACTTGCATCCAAATTCATGGAAGATGGACTTAATTGCATCCAAACCATCTCATGTGATGTGAGTCCTCCGGGTGTAGGGATTTTGAAAATTAAAGTTGATGGGGGCATTCTTGAAGGGATACGAGTAGGCCGCTAACAGCAATTTAAAAATTCTACCACGTAAACCAGGAAGCCAAGTAAGTAGATAATCACATATCGTTACCACGAGACGCGTAGTGTAACGGAAGAAGAGTCGGAGCAGCCTGGTCCAACGAAGAGCGCGTCGATGAAGTGGTCGTATTCGATCGTTTAGCGCCCTCGTGAATCGATCGTCTCCTCCAGAACCTCTGAAGTTCCTTGTGAAGATCGTGGATCGTCCTCAAGCGCAACAGCAATTGCAGAAGTGCCTCTATGGTATCCACATGTCCAGGGAAGGAACAACCGTACGTCGGTGTGCTAGCATCAAGTCGCACGGCGGGCTCTCTCGGAAAGATCGCGGCTAGGGTTTCGGTGGAGTAACTCACATCTCTCGTATATCTCCAATAGCCTCAAGCATCTCCATATATAGTGCCCATGACGGATCCTATCGAACACGTTTTGTTCCAACCCGCTAAGTGTGTGACCCGTTAGGTTTATGTGTAATCGGTTGTGACTCGAAAACCCTTTTCCGACCATGAGTCGTAATTGTCCCTAGCAAGACATAACGATTCCCGAATACACACAAATTATATCAGACAAACCTTAATGCAATATGATCTACAACCAAGTCCTCATCACTTACGACCAGCTCGTATCTCGTCATGACCAGTCCGTATTTAGGTACGGCCAGTTAGTACTTAAGTATTAATTCTATAACTAATCCTGAAGCTAATGCAACAACTCTTGCTCCATTGCCCACGCGAAGATCAACACCTCCTCTTGCTAAACTTCTACTCCTTTTCAGTGCCTACATCAAATTACAAATATGAGCAACTGATCCTGTATAAAATACCCAAGAACTGGTCGGAGAAGTGGCAAGATTAATTTGTATAACATTTATACCTGAAATAGAAGTCTTACTTCCTTTATTCTTTTTCGTTTCTGCCAAGTACTTCTTGTAATTTCGCTTCCAATGTCTAGTCTCATGACAATGGTAACATTCTGTATCAGGCTTAGGACCCAGCTTGAGCTTCTTAAGCTTAGCTTGAGACTCTCGATCTCATCTTAAGTCTTTCCTTTGCCCTTTTCCTTTCCCTTTGACTTACCTTCTTCTTGAAGCTAGTAGTCTTTTGAACCATCATCATATGATTAGAACTTTTCTTCATACTCTCCTCAACACCCTTAAGCATGCCATGTAACTCGATTATTGACTTCTCCATGTCATTCATATGAAAATTCAATATGATAAGCTCAAAGCTCGCAGAAAGCAATTGGAGAATTACATCAATAGCCAACTTTTGGCTAAGGAAAAACCAAGTTTTTCCAAGATCTCAATGAGGCCAATCATTTTGATCACATGAGAACTGACAGGGTTACCTTCTGGCAGCCTACAAGAAAACAATGCCTTAGAGGTGTTAAACCACTCTGCCCTTGCTTGATCCTGAAACATATCCTTCAGACTCACAATCATATTGTAGGCATCTGTGGTCTCATATTGCTTCTGAAACTTAGAGTTCATGGTAGCAAGCATTAGGCAATGCATATCGACTGCGTCATTGCAATACTTCTCATAAGCATTCTTTTCAGCACGAGGAGCATCGACACTTGGTTCCTCAGGATAGGGAACCTCTAGAATATATTCCTTCTTTTTTTGTTTGAGAACAATTCTCAGATTACGAAACCAATCAATGAAGTTTGAACCATTCAACTTTTCTTTCTCAAGAATAGATCGCAAATTAAAGATAGGTGCAGAAGAAGTAGTAGGTTCTATGATCTACAACAGAAAAAATATATGCAAAGATTTAGCACAATGTTTATGTAAGATCTTCTATTAGACACTCATATTGGTGGTCATGTTCGACCAATCTATGACCAGCTCGTATCACCATACGACTAGTCTGAATCTGGTTGTATCTCCATACGACTTAGTCTGAACCTGGTCGTATCACTATACGACTAGTTCATACCTGGTCGAACTTAATCAATAACAGATAATAAAAGAGACTCCCACTAAATGTTCTAAACCATGTTTCCCTCTAACATCATTTAGTGAGTTCAAGATCCAAAAGTCATTAAGTCCTAGTGAGCTTTGGCATCACTGCTAGAAACCTAGCGATTTAAGGTAGGCAGCCTCTTGCCAATCATATCACATATGACTCTTGTTTGTTGGGTGGCATATCTATGCCCCGACAACCAACATTATGCTCCAAGGTCCAAAACTATTTTGATAGCCTTGTCAAGTCAAATCAATACTATGCATGTGGGTGTCCGACACCCATCCCATATTATTAAGATAGTTAATGGCACCCTACTTTGATAGATCTGCAAATTAACGATCAAAATCGTGATAGGTGCAGCAATTGGAAAGGCATCAATATAACTTAATTTTTCTTGAGGGATACTACTCTATCATGTCAAAACATCTAATGATAAAACATGATCAAATAGCATAACAGGAATAAACATAAACATTCACAAGTAATCATATTAAACTGTGAAATAGTATGGCCCTTAACATGTCGATTTCTATCAGCATGATTCCTGTTCTCCGACCACCATACTTGAAGTCTCCGACCGTATTCATCTACCAAGCAATTACTCCTAAGAGCTAGTAATGAAATACATAGGATATTATCAAGCATCTCATGTCGATACGCAGACCGTTATACAATAATATGTAGCTCGATGGCTATCTCACAGCATGACATGCAGGCCATGAAAATCCATTCATGCATCACATACATAATGGGCCATACTATTCACATCAAATCCTGCAAAATTGAGTTATGCATAGAATCCAATTCTATCAGGCAACATGAACACATACTACTTTACAACGCAGCTACGACTACAGCGGTCTCGCTAACCGTTTGCCGGGCGGGGTTCGAAGGGGCAACGCCCCTCACTAGTCGAGGGCATCGCTCTCAAAAATATTTCTGAGACATGAATCTTATTCACATAACCGAGCCTTGGAAATCAACGAATTAATCATATTAACCCTATTCCGAACCAATCTGATCACTACCTTGATACGACCACGCACTACGGCACACTCCGATGGTGGAATCCAGACCAGTAGGAGTATTATGCAAGGTAGTCGAAAACAAGTCGAGTAAATCATCTGGTGCTCTTAACTTGTATCTCCTCGAAAAACCCATCTACTATCGTCGAACACTGATCGATCCTATCAACCAGTGCCTAGATCGTTCCATCCATATGAATCGATCTAGTTCATTAGACCAAACTAGTGATAGATCCAATCTACTACTGCCACATATCCACTATATACGACTGATCTAGATCAAAAACTATACAGGATGGCTCTGATACCACTGAAGGGATACAGGTAGGCTATGCTAGCAGTAATTTAAAAATTCTACCATGTAAACCAGGAACCCAAGCAAGTAGATAATCATAGATCATTACCACTAGATGCATAGTGCAGCGGAAGAAGAGTTGGAGTAGCCTAGTCCAACGAAGAGCGCGTCGATGAAGTGGTCGTAATCGATCATTTAGCGCCCTCGCGAATCGATCATCTCCTCCAGCAATCTCTGAAGTTCCTTGTTAAGATCGTAGATCATCCTCAAGTGTAACAGCAACCGTAGCAGTGCCTCTACAGTATCCACACATCTAGGGAAGGAACAACCGAACGCCGGTGTGCTAGCACCAAGTCCCACCGCGGGGCTCTCTCGGGAAGATAGCGGCTAGGGTTTCGGTGGAGTAACTCACGTCTCTCGCATATCCCTAATAGCCTCAAGCATCTTCTTATATAGTGCCCATGACGGATCATATCCGAACACGTTTTATTCCAACTTGTTAAGTATGTGACCCGTTAGGTTTATGTGTAATCGGTTGTGACTCGAAAACCCTTTTCCGACCACGAGTCGTAGCGGTCCCTAGCAGGACATAACTATTCTCGAATACACACAAATTATATCAGACGAACCATAATGCAATATGATCTATGACCAGGTCCTCATCACTTACGACCAGCTCGTATCTCGTCACGACCAGTCCGTATTTAGGTACGACCTGTTCGTAACTCCTTATGACCAGTTAGTACTTAAGTACAACCAGTCCACGACCAGCTCGTATCTCCATACGACCAGTTTGTAACTGTACGACCAGCTCATATTTAGTCTCGACCAGTTCGTAACTCCTTACGACCAGGTTTCGACCACTCTGTGATTACGTTCGACTAGTCTACTATCAGCTCATATCTCCATATGACCAGTCTGTAACTTATCGAACTAAGCGGCCTACTCGTGTATTCTCCCTTTGCCTCACGATATCTGGTTTGAACTCCAGGTGAGATATATGTTATCCATGGACTGTTCAATACTTTATCGATCGAGTATCGGATAACCTTATGTGGTCGAACTCTTCGACCACCAGTGGCATGGCTATGCACTTTTTTTATCCGATCACTTCGAAGGGTCTAGAGATATCTCTCTGTTATGTTAGGAGGGGCAAATCCCATATCCGACCAGTCACATCCCTCCACATGTTTCATAACATACCCGAAAGCTACCTTTATAACTACTTAGTTACGAGTAGCGTTTGACAACCTCTAAGAGTGCTATTACACATATAAGGAACCATGCTGATCTTAGGTCTAAGCATTATACATCATCATTTCTTGAGACCAACTAATGACACATAGAATCATAACAATCTCAATAGTGTCTCAAGATGGGTCTATCCAACCCCATGTTCTCTAACATGTGTTCACATTATCGATTTGATATCTCTATATCCATGACTGGTGAAACATAGTCATCAATCAATGCATGTGTTGGTCGTAGAGTCACTGGTATTCCGACCAGTGATATTCGACTAGGTATACTTTTAGAACGACATCATATAAGTTATATAAGTTAAAGAGTTTCACCAACAAGTCACATACTCATTAATCTATATAACTGATGATTCATTCAAGGAATAGAATAACATTTATTCAATAATTCATGAACATAAACGTAATACAATCATCTCTATGATTGCCTCTGGGGTATATCACCAACAATTCTACCATGACGTTTTGAATGGTGCAACTGACATGATAGCTCGTAATGACACTGATGCTTTTGTGGCGGCAAGGTCACGATGGTATCCTCACTTGTCAAGTGTTTTGGCTTCGGAGGCTTTTGCTGTTCATGATGGGGTGCGTTTTGCATTGGATTGAGAGGCCGATAAGGTGGTGATTGAAAGTGATTGCCAAAATCTCGTTCACTTGTGGAAAGCCTGTAAGTTCCACAGAGCGGAGTTTGCCTCCATCCTTAATGAGGTTCAGGAGCTGAGTAAGAGTTTTGTGTTTTTTGATGTTGTTTATGCTAGCTGAATCTGTTAATTTGGTTGCTCATTTGTGTGCTAAACAGGCTGCAGCGGGTAGTCAATTGTGCACTTGGATTGACCAAGTGCCTGAGTTCTTATGTAATTGTCTACCTCGTGATTGTACTCTTACTCATGAGTAATGAAATATGAGCTCCAAGCTAATGATTATAAAAAAGATGAAGAGAAAAAAAGGTATGGTTGACACTTGACACATGAGAGTTGAGGAGATGTCAGTTGCGTCATAATTAGGGGTGAAAATGGGGCGGATAATTCCCGCCCGATCTGATGTTGTATCTGGAAATATCCTCCCAGGGTACCTTTTTTTAGTCCCGATCTGCATCCATATTTTATTGGATATCGATAAACATCAATATCCCTTAATATCCTCTATGGTTTTCTAGTCATTGACTACTATATAATATAAATTTACATTTGATTATGTTTATGTTGTTAAGTAGGATAAATAATTCTCTAATAGGTAGTATAATTTGATACTTTCATTGGTGAAGTAATATCTTTTCCTTATGTATACACAATCTGTCAAGTTATTTGCGACCGATTTGAATCCGATCCGCATTCGCCCTGTACCCGTATCATGATAAATATGTATTCGTATCCATATCCGGGGGTATCTGTATCCGACTTCAAATTCGGAGTAAAAATATGAGTTCGGATACAAGAAGAGCAATACCGCCCGTATCCAACCTG
The DNA here is from genome assembly GCA_036346255.1 of Ampelocalamus luodianensis. NCBI lineage: Eukaryota > Viridiplantae > Streptophyta > Magnoliopsida > Poales > Poaceae > Ampelocalamus > Ampelocalamus luodianensis. The sequence goes on from CM070640.1 coordinate 21,825,168, forward strand.
TTTTCACCCCTAGCCATAATCGCTTTTTCACTGCACAAAAGCCTACTTGGGCCTTGTTTGCCCAGCTGGGGGGAATTCACACGGTAGCAAATCTAGCTGGGGATTTGGTGGCCAGGTGGGCTCGCCGGTTTCTTTCTTCTGTTCCAAGTCGAAGAGGTGAGTCCTTACCAAATACCACATAGACTGTTTTTAAAAAAATACCCCATAAACTATTAGTATTATAAAAATACGAGAGATGCTATTTTAATTTGTACAAGAAGAAATAATAACAGAGAAGAATATCGGATTACTCTCACACGTCTTTTGTTTTTCTACTTTTGCATTGTTCTTGTTTCTATTTATGATGATCGGTCGTATCTATGGCTCGACGACACTATTATTCAGGGGCAGAACTGGAACGAATTTGATCGAAGTTCACTACTTCACCATGCATATAGTAACATATGAATTTTTCAAGAAATATTATATTAAATAGTAGTACATGGGTCACCTGAGACGACTTCGGGGTGCACAGTTTTTAAGTTAGGGATGCATATGTGATATATCTAAGTTGATCCTGTTGAATTGTTTTTGTCAACCGGTGTCTTGTACTCCGGTGACACCAGGTAGTCCTATTTGGTTCCGCCTCTGCTATTATTCCATCGGCGCCTTGCCTTCGTGGGCTGTGTCGGCAGCAATGATCCAAACTTCCATAGAACAACACGTACTGGAAAGGGAGAACAATTAGAGACCGCACTAACGAGAACAGAGTAGCGTAGAAGCGCAAAAAATGCAAGAACATACAAGTGGCAGCATCGACTAGATCTCGGGAGGTCTAGAGGCTGAAGTGCTACTGCATGTAGGAGACACCACCTGCCGACAGCAGCCACGCAAAGGCGACGTTGTGATGACTGCCTGGGCTAGCCGGTTGGGGAGGCGACGAGATTTAGAGGAGGGGAGTTGGAGAAATGTCAGAACCTGTAATTCTGTGACCGAAGAAAGTTCAGAGTGAAACAAGCCGAGCGCTGGAGGAAGATGAGTCTTAATGAAGACGGACGGTCTAGATATATCAATACCGGTTGGATATAAGATCCACGGTTAGAATTTACCGTGAACAGTGAATCTCGCGGGAATATGCTCTGAACGGAGCTGTAATCTTGATTTTACCCTTTGGGTCATTTCGTACTCTTATAAACCTCGAAAATGGAATGAGAAAGGCATCAATGTCATTATTCCAAACTTTTAGCTAGTTCTTAGTTGTAGTTTCCGTTCTTTACTTTCCCCAATTCCGTCAGCTCCAAATCGGGATCTGACAAATTATGGTATCAGAGCTGGGATTGATCCTCGGCGGCGATTAGATCTAAAGAAGCTGAGTTGGTGAACATCTGTCACCATAAAATCCCTAGCCGAATCAGATCTAGGCGGCGGTAGAAATCATGAACAAGGCAAGGGTTCTGCTGTACCAGCTCCTTCTTGGTAAAATTCCGAAGCCTTACTTTTGATTTGAGGGAGGAAAAGGAAAACATGACCAAGACGACGATGAGATCTGAAAGTGACGCCTCGGAATTAATCGTGGTGAGACAAGAAGCATTGGAAGCCAAGAGTAAGATTGAAGCGATACAGCAACATATGGGCGAATTGCAGATACAAGTCACTGGTATGCAGTCTCAGATGAGCAGGATGGAATCGCTATTGCAAGGGTTGTCTGTAGCACAAAACCAGATGAGAAATGATGATACCACATGCGCGAGAAATCCATTAGATCCATCCAAGGATCAGGAGATTGAGTTGGAGGTTATGAGGAGACTCAGAACGCGCAATCATGAGCAGATGAATAGCACTCAGGGGGTTAACTTCAACACTACACCAGAGGTAAACCTGAGCCACCCTCCTACAAGATAATCTGCTGCACCAAATTTCTGGGGGCATAATATTCAATTGCCTGCAACTCCAAGCTCGCCCACCTTCAACAATGTGAATCATGAAAGAGATCAGTATTATGCTAGGCAATGGAATCCAAACCCCAGCAATGAAAGAGTGAACTCTTTCTACAACTCTATTGCTAGAGGACTGAAGATTGACTTTCCGAAGTTTGATGGAAGTAATCCACTAGAATGGATTAGGCAGAGTGAAACATATTTTGCTATGGCCAATGTTCCAGATGAGGCTAAATTTGATTTGGCACAAATGTATATGATCGGGAGAGCAAACAATTGGCTTAGAAATACGGGTATGTTATGGAATCCTCCACCCTGGCCAAATTTTTGCAGATTGATATGTGATAGGTTTGCACAATATAGTGGATATGAAGTGTTAGAAAATTTCCATTCGGTGAAGCAATACAATCTGAGCATATCTGAGTATATTGACAAGTTTGAAGAGCTTATGGCAGTATACAAGAGTGAAAATCCACTACAAAATGAACAATTCTTTGTAAAATGTCTTGTGAATGGTTTAAGGCAGGAGATCAAGCACTATTTGAAACCTTTAAAGCCACAAGTATTATGTGAAGCCTACTGGATGGCTAAGGATATGGAGAAGGGAATTAGAGCTGTAACCAGGAAGGGAATACACAGCGTAGCTGTTGGGCAGCAAAGAGGAGGTTACATTGCCAATATAAACAAGAATAAATTTCAAGCAGGCCAGAACACACAGAAGAAGGAAGTGGAAAACAAGACCCAAGCTCCATTTGTTCCTGGAGTTTGCAAATATTGTGGGGGTAAGTGGTTTCTTGGGCATAGATGCAAGCAATATCAAAATGTAAATTTGATGGTTTCAGAAGAGATTGAAGATAACAAGCAAATTGAAGAGTCTAATGGGAACCCACCAGAAGCTAAAGAAGAATTACTCTCTAACCCAGAAACTGAAGAACACTTGATGCATATTTCCATCCATGCAGTACAAGGGTTGAGTCTGACTACAACTTATACACTAACTGTATGCATATCAGGGAGGAGAGGAGTAGCACTTTTGGATAGTGGCAGTACCCATACATTCATTGATTTGAAGTTTGTCCTCAAAACTGCTTGCAAGGTTCAGAGTAATTCCTTACAAAAGGTCACAGTAGCAGGGGGAGGAGTAATCATGACTGGAGCTCATACACTGAATACTGAATATTTTATTAATGGACAAGTTTTTAATAACTCTTTCAAGGTACTTCAGTTAAAAGGGTATGATGTAGTGTTGGGATGCGATTGGATATATAGACACAGCCCTATAAACTTAGACCTCAAAAACAGGAAGTTGTCCATTATGAAAGAAGGGGAAACAGAAATGAATTTGGAAGAGTATACCCAACCTAGCCAGCTGGAGTTACTGAACTACCATACACTTAACAAGCTGTCAATGAAGGGGGTTTCTGGATATGTGATAGAATTACAAGACCAGGAAGAAAAGGAAGAGGCCAAAAGAATACCACCCTCTTATCAAGAATTGCTCCAGAGGTATGATGATGTTTTTCGGGAACCTCAAGGATTACCACCGGAAAGAAGTTGTGATCACCATATTCCCACGAAAGAAGGGGTGGATCCTCCCAACATAAGACCTTATAGGGTACCACATCAGCAAAAAGATGAGATGGATCGACAAATTCAGGGAATGCTGGAATCTACTATCATCAGACCTTCTGATAGCCCGTATGCCTCGCCAGCAATTCTAGTTAAGAAGAAGGATGGGTCATGGAGGTTATGTATTGATTACAGGAAATTGAACTCCCAGACTGTTAAGAACAAATATCCAATACCAGTTATTGAAGATCGCTTGATGAGTTATATGGGGCGACCATTTTCAGTAAGTTGGACCTAAGATCAGGGTACCACCAAATCAGGATGAGAGAAGGTGACATTTCAAAAACTGCATTCAGAACATATTTAGGCCATTATGAATATCTTGTCATGCCTTTTGGCTTAACAAATGCCCCTGCAACCTTTCAATCATTGATGAACAATGTTTTTGCCAAATACTTGAGGAAGTTTATATTAGTTTTCTTTGATGACATTCTTGTCTATAGTAGAGATGACAAAGAACACATACAACACCTCACTGTAGTGTTAGAATTGCTTAGACAAATCAGCTCTATGCTAAACTAAGCAAATGTGTGATTGCCACCCCCCCCCAAGTTGTATATTTAGGGCATGTGATTTCTGGAGAAGGAGTAGCCACTGATCCTAATAAGATTAGTGCAATCAAGGATTGGCCAATACCCAAGGATGTATCCCAATTAAGGAGTTTTCTGGGAATGGCCGGTTATTATAGAAGATTTGTTAAGAATTATGGGCTTATTTGCAGACCATTACATGACATGCTAAAGAAAGAAAGTTTTGACTGGAAAGAGTTACAAAATGAGGCTTTCGAAAAGCTGAAGACTGGGTTGATCACCTCTCCAGTGTTGACATTACCCAACTTTACTGAAGTCATTACAGTGGAGACTGATGCTAGTGGGTCTGGAATCGGGGGAGTCTTGATGCAAAGGGGGAGACCTATAGCCTATTTCAGTAAAACCTTGGGAGTGAGATCCTCGGCATTGTCCACTTATGACAAAGAGGCTATGGCAATTCTTGAAGCCCTTAAAAGGT